>OX103972.1:8172300-8352265 GCA_944470395.2 Schistosoma turkestanicum
TCTCACTTGCCAAAAAACGCTAACCAGAAAAAAACAATTCAAACCATTTTCACTCTGCACTGGGAGTTGGAAGAAGAATTATGACGTCTCGTGATGAAAGCCGAGTTCCCTCGGAAGTCACGGGGCCGATGCCTCTTCTGACAACCAGAGCAACCATTCTCTCAGGTACATGGAACGTTCGTACATTGTAGGAGACTGGAAGACTATTTCAAGTTGCGGCAGAAATGAAAAGATACAACCTCGAGGTGCTCGGCATCAGTGAAACACACTGGACACAGGTAGGACAACTGAGACTAGCTTCAGGGGAACTGCTGTTATACTCTGGTCATGAAGAGGAAAACGCTTCACATACACAAGGAGTTGCACTGATGCTGTCCAAACATGCACAAAAGGCACTGATAGGATGGGAATCTCATGGACCCAGGATCATTAAAGCATCCTTCAAAACAAAGAAAGAGGACATTACAATGAACGTCATCCAATGTTATGCACCTACCAATGACTACAATGACGACGTTAAAGATCAATTCTACGAAAGGCTGCAGTCAATCGTCGATAAATGTTCACCAAAGGATTTGACGATTCTTATGGGAGATCTGAATGCCAAGGTTGGAATGGACAACACTGGATATGAAGACATCATGGGACGACATGGACTGGGAGAAAGGAACGAAAACGGTGAGAGATTTGCAAACCTATGTACCTTCAACAAACTGGTCATCGGTGGCACAATATTCCCGCACAAACGCATTCACAAAGCCACATGGATTTCACCGGATCACACTACTCAAAACCAAATTGACCATATCTGTATCAACAAAAAGTTCAGAAGGACCATGGAGGATGTGAGAACCAAGAGAGGAGCTGATATAGCTTCAGACCACCACTTGCTGACCGCCAAAATGAAACTGAAGCTAAAGAAGCACTGGACAACGGCACAGACAACATCACAGAAGTTTAATACGGCCTTTCTTCGGGATACCGTAAAACTCAACGAATTCAAGATAGCCCTCACCAATAGGTTCCAGGCCTTTCAGGATCTACTCATTGGAGAGGAAGCAACATTGGAGAACTATTGGAAAGGGATTAAGGAGGCAATCACTTCAACATGTCAGGAGGTCCTTGGTCGCAAGAAGCACCATCACAAGGAATGGATCTCTGTTGGTACTCTTGAAAAAATTCAAGAAAGGAGGAACAAGAAGGCAGCAGTGAATGTCAGCCGAACAAGAGCAGAGAAAGTTAAGGCGCAAGCCGAGTATACAGAAGCAAACAGGGAAGTGCAGAACAGCATCAGAGCTGACAAACGAAAATATGTAGAAGATCTAGCGGAAAAGGCTGCAAGAGAAGGAAACATGAGACAATTGTACGAAACAACAAAGAAGCTCGCCGAAAACTATCGTAAACCAGAACGACCAGTGAAAAGCAAGGATGGGAAAATAATCAGCAACACTGAACAACAGCGAAATAGGTGGGTAGAGCACTTTAAGGAACTATTGAATCGACCAGCTCCACTGAACCCACCCAACATCGAAGCAGCATCCACGGACCTCCCAATTATTATTGGCGCACCTACGATTGAGGAGATCAGTATAGCCATCAGACAAATCAAGAGCGGCAAAGCAGCAGGACCAGACAACATTCCAGCAGAGGCAATGAAAGCAGATGTGGAAGCAACTGCGAAAATATTTCACATCCTCTTCAAGAAGATTTGGGATGAGGAACAAGTACCATCAGATTGGAAAGAAGGATACCTGATCAAAATACCAAAGAAAGTCGACCTGAGCAAGTGTGAGAACTACACAGGCATCACTCTTCTTTCAATACCAGGCAAAGTCTTCAACAGAGTATTGTTAAAAAGAATGAAGGACTTCGTAGACGCCCAACTTCGAGATCAACAGGCCGGATTTCGTAAGGATCGATCATGTACTGACCAAACTGCTACATTACGGATCATTGTGGAACAATCAATTGAATGGAACTCACCACTCTACATCAACTTCATCGACTACGAGAAAGCATTCGATAGCGTGGATAGGAAAACACTGTGGAGGCTTCTTCGACACTACGGTGTGCCTGAGAAAATAGTCAACATCATACGGAATTCTTATGATGGATTCAACTGCAAAATCGTGCACGGAGGTCAGCTGACAGACTCTTTTGAGGTGAAGACCGGTGTCAGGCAAGGTTGCTTACTCTCACCCTTTCTCTTTCTCCTGGTCATCGACTGGATTATGAAGATGTTGACATCTGGAGGGAAGCACGGTATCAACTGGACAGTTAGGACGCAGCTGGACGATCTGGACTTCGCAGATGACCTGGCTCTTCTATCGCACACTCAACAACAAATGCAAGAGAAGACAACCAGTGTAGCAGCAGTCTCTGCAGCAGTAGGTCTCAACATACATAAAGGAAAGAGCGAAATTCTCCGATGCAACACAACATGCACCAACCGAATCACTCTTGATGGAGATGACTTGGAGGACGTTAACAACTTTACATATCTGGGCAGCATTATCGACAACCATGGTGGATCGGACGCAGATGTGAGGGCGCGGATTGGCAAAGCAAGGGCTGCATTTCTACAGTTGAAAAATATCTGGAACTCCAAACAACTTTCAACCAAACCAAAATCAGGATTTTCAATACAAATGTCAAGACAGTTCTACTGTATGGAGCGGAAACATGCAGAACTACGAAAGGCATCATCCACAAGATACAAAAGTTTATGAACAGTTGTCTACGCAAAATACTTCGTATTCGTTGGCCAGGCACTATCAGCAACAACGTACTGTGGGAGAGAACAAGTCAGATTCGAGTGGAGGAGGAAATCAGGAAGAAGCGGTGGAAATGGATAGGACATACACTACGAAAAGCACCTAACTGCATCACGAGACAAGCCCTCACATGGAACCCTCAAGGCAAAAGGAAAAGAGGAAGGTCAAGGAACACACTACGCCGAGAAATAGAGAAAGATATGAGAGGAATGAACAAACATTGGACAGAACTGGAGAGGGAAGTCCATGACGGAGTTGGTTGGAGAAAACTGGTGAGCGGCCTATGCTCCATTGGGGGTAACAGGCGTAAGTAAGTAAGTAAGTAAGTAAGTAAGTAATGTTCCTGTTATTAAATCAACTTTGACTGAAATGAGAAATGTAGCTCAGATATAAACCAATCCTGTAGTATCAAAAAATTAACCAAACTTGAAAATGTAAACTATTGGACGATAACTGTAGAATCTAAAAGTAAGCTGTTTAACTTTAACGAGTAAAGGATACGATGTTGTCAGTGGAGGGAAAATGTTCAATAAGGAGTTCTTTCCAAACACTATGTATCCATTTTGGACAATGAATAGTCCGTTCATTCGGTGAACTAATTTCAACCTGTTTAATATGCAGAAACCTTTCTATTTATATATAAATATCATATCTCTTATCTCATCAATAAAAGCTATTTTAGATGTCAGAAAGGTCATAGAGTTAAAATTAAAAATATGTAGATGATTCCTTATTTTTTACCCCGAAAAAAGAATCAAAAATAAACTTTTTACATTTTGTTAGAACGAGAAGAAGACGTAGTTGATCTGAAAACTGTGATACAATGGCGCTAAACATTTCGAACAATCTGGTCATACACTTGTCAAAACATTCATATATGAAGATTAATCAAAGGTCAATTAAATCAAAGTTTAAATAGACATAAGGTGATTATTGTCAATGTAGGAGAGGGAGGAAATTAACGTAATTTAGAAAGAATGAGATAGGGTAGGAAATTGTCATATTACCAGGGTAAATTCAAGGTTCTGAAAAACTGTTTCTGTACACATAAGGAGGTTTTCAATCTAAGAACAGTTAAAGCTTCCATAAACCTCAAAATCCATCCTTAAACGTTTCAAAAGCTACCTTGATGTCAATCTTATGCCCCGATTCAATAATTTGGTTTTTGCAATCGATGAACATGGTTTTATGCTTCCCATATATATTGGCTCATCTGACGTTAACTGATTTTCAGTACATGTTCTATGTGGAATTATGAGCTTAGTTTTTATTCATTTATCATCAGTTTTGCAGCGTAGTATATTCTCTCTATAGCTGCTTTTAGTCTCTGTTTTATGGTTAAACCATTTGATTTACTTGTCTGGGAAATATAAGAGAAGACTCCCTCCATCTTGCATTAAACGGTTAGATGAACTTGTTACTGTTAAATGCAAAATCGCTTCTGAAAAGGTGAAGCTGAACTTTTACAAATCGTGCCTTACTACGCATATATTTCCCAGACAATTTTATAAATTCTTACGATCTAATAAATTAATTCAGAACATTTGATTTACCTCTAAATGGTAAAGAGATATAACTGATTTTCTCATTAATTGATAAACTTTAGTATTTATTTTCCCATATTTATGAAGATATTAACTCCACCTGAAGCCCTTCTGGCGTTACTGCCAATCCCAAGCCCAGATAAAAAGAGGACACATGGGGTTGGCGTCTCTATCCCATGGAAATCCAACTCGCCATAAAAAATAAAAACGCACTTAACTACATGTTCCCATAATGCAAATTTTACATATACTCAGTTTTTTTATCCTACAATCTACTGCAATTAAGCCCCGGTGAATTCAAATTGACATAGTAATATAAGCAAATGTCATTAAAAATTCCTTCATTGAAGAGAGATGAAGAGTTACAATGTAACAATTGAAAAAACAACAACAACAATGAATTCACCAAAGGAAAGCATTTAATTTTTTTCAATCATTTTAAGTCTTTTATTAAGTCATTCAGTTTAAATACATTAAAACAAATAAGTATCATTGACATGTAACATTGAATGCCATTTAAAACAATAGAAATTATACATATATATATATTTATGTATATTTGAGAAATCATTGAACAGTCGTTCAGTGTGTGTGTGTGTGCCTGTGACAGTGTGTTTTAATAAGGTTAAATTTATGTACATTTTATTTTCTGATATTATTCAAGTTTCAAGTTATTTTATTACAGAGTACTTTTATTGTAACAATTAGTTTATACTTATTCCAGCTTAGATAAATAAGAAAATAAGAATAATTACTAAGAAAGTTTATGAAGATAGTTGAATAATAATCATGAGGTTCTATTATGTTCGTCATTAAGTATGCTTGAGGCTATTACGAGTTTACCTTTGTCGATAAACGCAAACGAGACTTTTAACAGCGTCCAAGTAGGCTACCTTGAATCCCAAGCTGTAAACAGAAGGCTTGGTAAGCGTAGAAAGTACATTCTACAAACACCCAGCAATTACACAATACAATCAAGCATACAACTCTCGTTTATTTATTTATACATCATAGAAACGTTCTTGAGACAGTTAAGAAAATAGCACACTGAAATACACAGCCACCAATCACAGCCATGGATTTTCTTGGTGGGAAATGAAATCTCAAGGTCTACTGATCAATCCATGCTGGCAAACGTGAAATCCACTATAAGACATTTAACAAGCGCGTTTTGGGGATCTAACATCCCCAACAGGTTCTGAATGAATCCAAAGTTAAACTACCAATAAAAATCATGAAGCATTGAATAGCTCGTTTGTTTAGGTATTTGAATCTTTAACAGTATACGTTTACAAGGCATATTGAAGATTGAACACAAGACTTAATAGTACTGAGCTGAAATAATAATCATATGTTAATTATTGTTTGATTATATGAATATAATCTAAATGTATTTTTTAAAAAAACAGCATAATGGAAATAAAGTAAAACAAAGAAGTAAGTAGATGTGGTTGTGCAAGACCGTGGATTGATTGAATGCAGACATCAACACCGTCAAATGCCAGATCACTTGTCAAGAGGCTAAGTGTTCACGTGACAGACCGAAGATGCCGGGTTTCGAATCTTGAGAGTAGCAGGAGTTATGGATGAGCAGTGCTGATGAGTCCCGCATCAGGACGAAACGACAGTCGATTGCTTCCAGGTTTCTAACAATGACTTAATAATGATCGATGCATGAGTTCAAAAATTAATTCAATAACTCTAAGACTACTTTTTATTCGGATGAAAGAAATTTATTTTCAAATTTATGCCACTGATAACGATATCTCCTAAAATTGGATTGTTCCATAGAATGTAAGTGGACTTTTCAATTAATTAAAGAAGGATTGTGGGAGATCGCAGCCTACCTCCATAAATTGTTAAGAAACCTGTCAATTTTGAATAGATTGAAATAGTGTCAACAATTTTTCGGCCAGTTAGAAAAATATTGTATTCAAAGCCTGTTTTAGAATACGCAGACCGTTCTCCTGCTGTTAGTCACTTCAACTTAGACAATGATGCAAGTGATGAAGTCAATGTTGGGTCTGAAATATTTGTAGTATGTGGAGCTGAATGTTATCGTAAAGTTATTGAACAATGTGAAAAGAGAAGCTCATTCTCTGTGAATCACACCTTTTTCATGTTTATATTCGCGTTTAAGCTGATGTCACTGTTTTCTTCTAGAATTTGCAGTGGGTGCACTAATATGTCGGGCACATATGGCTTGTCTTAGCTTTCAGACAAAACAATTAACCTTTTCTCCTCCAGTTATTATTCACACGTCTTCTGAACTTGTCAACCATTCGCTTGAAACTTTGGTTGTTTTACTTGAAGGTGTTCCTTGCTTCGCTTATTACACGTCCAGCTTATTTTTGTCTGATTATAAATACTCAGTCATGCCATATCGGGTTGAGTTGGCTCACCACTCTACTTCTCCACTTCGTTTTTATATGCATAGCCTCCCTGAACTGGCTTCATTGAGTACGTCTGATTCGAAATTAAGTTGTCTGTATTGCTCTGATAAGTCGTTTCCATTTACTGAATGCATCGAGTTCGTGAGTTTCTTACTTGATTTAGTTCTGCAATCTGCGCTAAATTCGAAGTAGGGCTCACCACTTTAGTATCCTGTGATCTTGACTCTAAATTAGATATGCAATAAAATAAATCATCCTTTCAGTTTCCGTTTATCACACTTAGTCTGAACCCATTTGTGTGACGGCAATAATAAAAAACCAAATCTAAATTCGGTTAGATCAGTTTAATTCATACAACCCGTTGCGCGGACAAGACCTGGGGATAACAACTCAAAGCGAAGTGTACCAACCCAATGTGAGATAAGGCATAACTAAGTATTCACATTTGAAACCATGAATTGATCAATGTTAGACCACCATTAGAAACTTGGGAACACTGGACGGCCGTTTCCTCTTGGTATGGGACTCATTAGCAGTGCGCATACATGACTCCCGCACCCCGCAGGATTCGAACCCAGGACCTTTGGTATTGTACGAACGCCTAAGCATCTGATCACTGAGCCGGTATCTAATGGTGTTAATGTCTAACTTGATCAATTCACGGAGTCCCATACCAGGACGAAACGGCCGTCCAGTGTTCCCAGGTTTCTAATGGTGGTCTAACATTGTTCGATTCATGGTTTCAAATAAAACTTAACAATCTTGACAACAACCCCGTAATGTAAGTATTTATAGTCAAGATAAAAATAAGCTGCACGTAAGATTGTAGTGAAGGAGAACACAGGTGAGGCAACCGAATTGTTTTTAAGAAAAGTTACAGAGTTACTCAGTAAAATCAGAAAACCATATCGTAATTTGTTCATTTGCAAAATATCAGTTCATCATATCGAACCGGACTGTTCCTGTTGCAAAACATCAATCCATTGTCACTATTCATGCGTTTCATACAAATCCCATCATGTTCCAACTCTTCCTTTCTTGATCTTCCCCCATCTTCTGCTGCCAGACATTACGTTGACACTCACGTCATATACTACTCATAAGTAACTCACACCACAAGATAAGCAAATTAAGCAATGCACATTCGCACATTTACCAATAAGTGACAATATCGTAAGACAGATGAACATGACTTGATCAGAAAATGAGTTAATTTATAATTTGTCCGATAGCTAGAACAAGCCATGCTGGGCTCAGCATATCAGTCAGTCAGTACACACAACATTACAAATTGTATCGATCACTCATAAGCTCGTTCGTAACAATCACTCATACAGAATAATACTGAATATATATATATATATATATATATATATATATATATATACATTATCTGTTATTCAATAATTTGTTATATTCATGTTATATATTCATCAATGTCGTCCATTTTGTTTTTCCGTTCTTCCTCTCCTCATCTTCTTATCTCGAATAAAAAGCCAGTGTATTTGTTTCTTTTGCTTGATCCTCCTAATCATAACAAAAACAACAGCCATAAATTAATTATCTTTTTTTTTCGAAAATGAATAGATAATTAGATAATAAGTATATTATGTATATATACATATACTTAATTTAAACAAGCTTATTCCAGTTGAACATTGAACATTTTGAAACACGGATTACTTCTATGCAAAGAAAGTAAATATTAAATCAAAGTACAAAATAAAAACGCAAAAGAGATAAAATAATTTTTTTCTTAAAAAAAGAAAAAAATTGAACATGTAACGGAAAATTCAATGATTCAATGTACAATAATTGGACATTGACAAACAAAATAAATTTTAAAAAAAAATGTTACACATTTTAAATGAAACAACAATTGAAAGCAAATTTAACAAAACGGGGGTTGATGCAGTTGAGTTAACAGATGAATGCTTTATGCATTAAGTAAACACATATTAGTAAGTAGTATCTTGTTTTCCATAGTCGTTAGTATTCTCCAGTGTTTTCCAACCTACTCAGTCCTGGGATTCCCTTTCAACTTCTGTCCAATTGTTGTTCATTCATCTCATATCTTTCTCCATTTCTCAATGTAATGTGTTCTTTGGCGCTCCTCTTTTCCCTTTACCATGAGGATTACAAGTGAAAGCTTGTCTTGTGACGCATTTGGGTGGTTTCCGCAGTGTGTGTCTTATCCACTTCCACCGCTCGTTCCTGATTTCCTCCTCCACTTGTTGTTGTTATTCTCTGGCCAACTGTTGATAAATAAGACATACTACTTTAATCCGAATGTCCCAACCGCCCCCCACACATGGACTAAAAGAAGAAGATTTGATATGAAGTAGTACATGTATTCTACAAGCATCCAGAAAGTACGACGTCTGAGTCCAGAAGTGAATCAGGATCCCGGACTAGGGATCCAGGTCATAAAACGTTACAAATAATGCATATTTATACACTTAGGTCGAATCAGAAACAACATTGAAGTCTGTGACATTGACAATTAGGACGATTAATAAGAAACAACCTTTGAAGTGTTATTGATAGCTAGGACGACCATAATATTGACCAGTAAGAATCAACCAATAGAATCAGACTCTACAGCATGGCAATCGGAGCCAGGATCTTTGGTCTTGCGCGCAAAAGCCCAATCTCTAGCCCATTGAATCAGCATGAAAATGATAAACGCTAAAACTTCAATCAATAAATAATATTTAGATATATTTTTTGAGGTTAATTTAAATGAGTGACGTAATGAGTAACTAGGAGAATATTTTCTAATCAGCATAATATTTTAGCTAGAAGGGAGACAGGTTTTGTATTCTACTCTTAAAGAAATATGATCAACTCTTTGCAGATTTCATTTATTTGGACTTCAAAGAATTCAACTTTTTCACTCAAATTAAACTAAGTAAGAAGCCAATAACTTTAATTTCAAATAAAACGCAAATTAAGGCTACAATTTTAAACTTCACATCATCAGTTTATTCATTCATTCATTCATTCATTCAAGTCAAATAGTGAATTTTTCGTTAAAAAAGCGCTTCTTTTAAAGTAACATATGACTTTTTGAGTGAATTTATTCATCTCGTCTTTTGCAGGGGATCAATTTTCAAAATTTGTTTGTCTTTTCAATAGCATCATTGAAAGCCTCATTATTGTTTTCAATGAGAAATTCAAAAGCTCATGAATACATATTATTTCATTATTATTATTATTATTATTATTATTATTATTATTACTATTAATATGATTCTCTACGTCCTTGGTCATTACAACTGATTAACTAATGTCTATTATTTTGAATTATGATTTCAATATTCAGATTATCTGCCTGTCATTTGCACTAATTCAAATTTATTGCATGACAATTGAGCAGCCATGAATGAGGCCTATGCATAAATACTCACAAACTATTATGAAAAACAACGATAACTTATTCATTGTGATGTTGGCAAAAAGTCAGTGAAATTCAATGAAGAACATGAAAGTAAATTGGAATATTTTCCGTCTTTCGTCTGCTCTTTGAAAACCCGAGTACACTGAAATGCTTTTCATTTTATTTAGGGTAGATGAAAAATGAACAATAGTTAAACAGTAATTGGTCTAAAAGTTTCATAACTCAAATACTCTTGTGATGATTTGAGCTAATAAAATCATACACATAGAGTAGATTGTTAAATAATTACAATGTAACAGTATGGTCTATAAAAAATTTCTTTCAGTATTACATAACTGTTACTGAAAACTTTTTCTTAGTATCAATATTACTAACATTTCAAAAAGAACCCATAATTATAATCATGATTATTGGATCAATAGATTTATTGACTCTGTAGTCATAGATTTTCACGGTATTCAGAAAGATTGTTCATATATATATATATATATATATATATATATATATATATATATATATATATATATATATATATATATATATATATATAGGATTCACTGTAATCCTTAATGCTCCTACAATGGACCTCGGTGCCAACATCACAGAAACGCTTTTAATTATCAATTTACAGCATGCTTCACTTACATAAATGTATCTTTCAGCTTTACAATTGATATCTTAAAATTGCTTATTTGACGACAGCAGTAAGCATAAAAGATGCTAAAGAGATTGGTAGTTATCGAATAAATGTCGGGTTTTATTTGAAGTCACGATCAATCACAGATAAAATGACAGATCAATTTGTCCTACACTATACTAACTATTCATGTCTAAATAGGTACGATATACTGCTGGAGGTCAGAAGATTTCAAGAGCAAATCTATTACTTACTGAGGCGAGCATCGTTATCAGATATGTGCATTTTCGGCTTTTCTCATGTACAGTTAAATCAGCTTCAGTGAATGTAAGAGATCAAGTGATGAATTTTCATAGTTGACTGCTTCTATTCAAGTGGTTACATTTGTGAAAAAGTGATTAGAAGTGATACATGGATCTAAAAGTCATTAACTGTTCTGCACAGAAATCCAGGATGATATTTTACCGAAAATCGATAATATCATATAAGATTACTATAATGATCTGTGAAATTGTTTGATCGTTTTTTCTTGCACAAAAACTAGCCGATAAACGTCACTGGTCTCTAACAAATTCCTACAGGCAGATTAGTTACGTGACAGACATTAAGCGGAATTCCGTTTTAATTTTTATGCTATGCTGAAACTAATGACAGTCAGTCATGAGTGATAAGGTTGGTATTTCAGCTGAAGTGAATACTCACGCAGTGTGAACAGCATCACGAACGTCTTAAATTGAATAAAGATATTTTTGAAAATTTTATTTCCAGGTTCCAAATCTAAACATTTCAATAAGTTTCATTCTCATTATTTGTCTAGTAACGTAATTATTTCCCTTGATATATTCTTGCTGATATGTATGATTTCAGTATTCCCCACCCAAACTTTATGTTTTAAAATCACAACGTATTGATCAGCAAGAAATGATTTCATATGACGGTCTAAACTTGTGCTAAATTTTGCGAAAAATCACAGTAAAGAATTGATTTCATTTAAATAATGAATCGGTGATTGAAAGACTATCATTTTAAACCCAGAAGAACTAGGCAGCCATTATTACCTATTATGACACTCATAAGGGCTCAATGGTCCAGAGGTTAGGCGTTTGCGCATAATACCGAAGGTCCCCAGTTTGGTTACCGTGAGTGATGATTGTGAATGTGCATTGTTGACAAGCCACCTACTAGTACGAAACAGCCGTCCAGTATTTCCAAGTATCTAATGGTGGGCTAATATTGATCGATTTATGACTTCAATGAAGCTTGACAATCTCCTGAACACTATGATGGAAAAAAGAAAGTTTTTATGGGGAGCTTTTCATTTTCACTACACAATGTTAAATTTTAAATATCTCAACTAGGTGCTTCATAAAGATTAGTTAAATTGAAACCACTAACTGATCTACGTTAAATAAAGATTACGGTTCGAAATTTACGCTAGATGGAAGATACTGGATTCAACTGCACTGGTAAGATTGTAGATGATTCATATTTTGATGTATAGTGCTTCCTGGCTATCACAAGAATAACTAACATGAACCATTTCTTGATTTCTGTAATATTTCCTTATCAGGAAGAAGCGTTGGAAGTGGATAGGACATACACTGATCAAAGTAGCCAACTGCGTCACAAGACAAACCGTCACTTGGAACCCTCACTGTTGAAGGAGAAGAGGAAGGCCAAGCAACACATTACACTGAGAAATAGAGAAAGATATGAGGAGAATGAAGAAAAGTTGGACAGAACTGGAAATGGAACTCCAGGGCAGAGTTGGTCGGAGTAGACTGGTGGGCAGCCTATGCTCTATTGGGGGTAACAGGCGTAAGTAAGTAAGTAATCTCCAGAACTCTACACTGGTGATTGATAATATAAGCGGAATCAGACATAACTTTTCTTTATCATCAGTGTATTTTATAGAAGCACAGACGATTCAACATTAATAATAATGACTTTTGGAGATAACTCCCTGGGTTCCATCATGATGTCAAGTAGTGTAGTCAACTATTCGCTAATTGTTTTGAAAAATAGTCCTACATAAATCACAAGTTCGTTAAAACTAGGCAATATAAATCATTGAATCCTGGATTCAGCAGTTATCACAAAATCAAGAAATTCTTTATTCAGTCTGCAGTGAAATCATGAGTACAAGCTGTATTGAGGAATTTTCTTCATTAAGACCAAACAAGTATCTAATCAATGCATGATATGAAAGGAAAGCACAATATCATTCGCTGAAAATCCTCTTGATCCTCTTATCATGAGATGCTTGATAAAAATGATAAGAAGAACAATAATCTTAATTTTGCATTATAGTATTATGGAAATGGTAGTTCTACATTGAAACCATGTATGAATCATTGCTAGACCATTACTAGAAACCTGGAGACTCTTAGCGGATGTTTCTTTCTGGTATGAACTCACTTGAAGCACGCATCCACGACCCCCCATTTCTTGCAAGAATTGAACCCAGGATCTTTAGTCTCGTGCACGAACGCTTAAACTTTGTACCACTCAGTCGGTATCCAACGATATTAATGTCTAACTCTGGTCGATCTCAGGATTGTGCTCAACCTCACTCAATGTCTTCGGCTGTAACTGCCTACACCCGATACGGTTGAACTCTACTGGTCACGTGTTCTCACTAGAATTCCGAGAATTTCCACATGTAGCGCATTTTTTAAAAATTTCACATTATAGTAGTACTGTGGTCTATCATGATTTCAATGTATGATTCTTATTCTGAGTAGTAAAACACATGAAATGAACAAATATATGTTAGCCAAAATGTAACCATAAAAATAGGATGCTGAATATACAATTTGAAGTTGACATATTTCACTAAGAAATTCACTGACATACAGTGAAAAAATGACAAGATTCATCATATTTCTTTTTTACACAATACATTACTGGTAAAAAAATACATTTCTAAGATTGAAGAGACTGAATGAAATATGTCGATCATTTTGAAAGAAGACAAATTTCATTTTTTTTAATAATTTCGACCTTTTCTAATCTTCTTACTTGTCATTATATTATTTTTTTTCTTAACTGAGATTTTCATTGCATTTAACCATGTTAACTGGCTGTATTCTTTTTTTGAAATATTTAAAAATTCCGCACATCGAAATATATTTTAAACAAATTACTGTCCACGATAACTGATGACACATTTAATTGGTGCATTTACTATATTGAACATGTTTTGATTTCGAATGGATAATTTTGGCGCCTGTCAATGAAGAAACCAAAATGAAATGACAAATTTAAATTTTTTTTCTGAAATATTCTTCTCGATTATTTAGATTCTAATTTGTTCGGCCTCATATTAGTTGTATTGTATAGATGAACAATTAGTTTGTTTTAATAATGTAAGAGGAGAAAAGAAAAGTCATCATGTTAATATTTCTTACAATGAATAAATTGTACAAATCATCAAACCAAGACCTAATGAACGCAGTGTATTCTTAGTTGAAGCATGAACTTACTTACATACTTACAGCTCTTATCCAAGATGGAGCATATACTGCCCACCAGCTTTCGCCAAACAACTTGTCCTGGGATTCGCTTTCCAGTTCTGTCCAATGTTTGTTCATTCCTCTCATATCTTTCTCTATTTCTCGGCGTAATGTGTTCCTTGACCTTCCGCTTTTCCTTTCACCTTGATGGTTCCATGTGAGGGCTTGTCTCGTGACGCAGTCTGGTGCTTTTCGTAGTGTGTGTCCTCTCCACTTCCAACGCTTCTTTCAGATTTCCTCCTCCACTGGAATCTGGTTTGTTCTCTCCCACAGTACGTTGTTGATGTTGGTGTGTGGCCAGCGAATCCGAAGTATTTTGAGTAGACAACTGTTAATAAACACTTGTATCTTCTGGATGATGCCTTTCGTAGTTCTTCAAGTTTCCGCCCCATACAAAAGAATTGCATTGACCTTTGCAGTAAAAATTATGATTTTGGTGTTGATTGATAGTTGTTTTGAGTCCCAGATGTTATTCAATTGTAGAAATGCTGCCCCTGCTTCGCCGATCTTCGCCGTCTCATCTACATCGGATCCAAGATGTAACTGCGTTAACACTTTGGAATGGTTGATTTTAAAGATATTTCCATTTTGTACGAAAAACTGCAAATTAGTATATTTGCTGTGTATATTTTGATGCTTACTGAAATAAAGGTTTCTTCTATTTTTACATTCAACTATTGATTTGTGACTTGCGGGACAATTCTACTGGTTTTATTGCCAAAGGTTTTATTGTGTATTAGCCTTTCTTATAGTAGATTTAAGTTTAGTAACCATGAAAACTAGTCTATTTATCTTCAATAATGTCTAAATACCTCGAGTACTATTCGTTATGTACTTACCAAATAGCGATCAATTAGTCGAATTCGCAGTATCGACTGATTGCTGTCGATCGAATTTTAATGCGTTTATTTGTATTAGTATTTTGACATAAATGTACTGTGTTGAGATATTAAGGTGTTGGAAGTAGTCCATAAAAATTTCTGGACTAAGAGTTCATCTCGTTTAACGTTCGTGATCAAACCTAAGTCAGTAATTGTTTGAAAAGCTCAGCGGTAACTTCTCAGACTGTGAAATTTGTTCAACTCAAAATAGCAAGAAACTTAGATTCGGAGTTTTTTTTGAAACCATCCAAAACTATGAGTTGTAATTAAATTGTTATTATTAGTGGATGTTTGCATTTTCTGTTACTCATATTCATGACAGATATTTCTGGAGTGGAGCTAACTGAGCCAGTCCATTGAGATTATCTGTCGTTACACAGTTGGTATATTTTTTTTTGGTTCATGGTTATCAGTGGTGTGTTTTATACCACCCATAACTTATGTGAATGATATCACAATCAAATAGTTCGAAAGTTAATCTTTTATTCAACCTCTATGGCATTTCTAATTACCACTTATTTAGTTAGTCATGGAGACTGCTGAGTTTTATCGAAATAATGAATCGATCAGAGTTACATCCGCATTAGAAACCTGGAAGCACTGAGTGACCCACGTAATGTAAATTAACATGAACTTGGTAGTGAGGATTCTCTGACCCGTGTAGTTCAACCCTGTTCGAATATGAAGCAAGGATCACCAAAGACAGTAAATTAGGTTTCGAGTGACCGTAAATTAATCAAAGTTAAACATGAACACCGTTGTTGGATGACAGCGCGCTCAATGCTCTTAGATTTGTTTCATCAGTACCGACATTCTATTGAGTTAAATACAGAAATCCGGGTATTTCAAATTTGATCTCCTTAACTTCCATTCATCAGTTTACAGTCGGTAGTTTCCTGAAATAATTACAATAAATAATGAAATCTAATTCAAAATACAAAAGCGCAAATCATAAGTCAGAATAATAAATTTTCGTGACTTTGCTTGATTTATATCTTTTATGCTTTTTAAATAAAAAAAAACACAACTCAAAACTCAAAAATGATGGCGACAGTTTAAAAATAAAAAAAAAGACAAACGGTTTTCTGTCATAATCAGTTAATTCCATGTAAATAAATGTACCATAATAATAATAATAATAATAATAATAATAATAATAATAATAATAATATTTTCTTTTAATGTTGACTATTAATGACATGATCATTGTATCTTTTAGAGTAAAAGAAATAGCATTCATCTCTAGAATATTGAACTTATGATTCATGACATGCGCAAACTTGATTTGTCCTAGAATGGTTCGAAGAAAAACTGGTGTGGATATAAATGAATCTGTGACTAGAAATAATACCGATATTAGGTTGAAGAGTTTGTTGAGTTTCATTGATATCATGAACTAACTGATCATTGTTAGTTAAATCACCATTGGAAACCTGGAATTGCGTTCGCCCGCTAAATCGAACGTCTTGATTTTGATTGCCGCCTAAGGGATCATGGATGCCTGCCGTTGATGAGTTTCATACAAGGACAAACTAGTTGTCCAGTAATATTAATTAGTATGTTTGTTTGACTCTACGCAAAATACTTCGGATTCGTTGGCCAGACACGATCAGCAACAGCGTACTGTGGGAGAGAACAAACCAGATTCCAGTGGAGGAGGAAATCAGGAAGAAGCGGTGGAAGTGGATAGGACATACACTGCGAAAAGCACCAGACTGTGTCACAAAACAAGCCCTCATATGAAGCCCTCAATTTCAAAGGAGAAGAGGAAGACAAAGGAACACATTACGCCGAGAAATAGAGAAAGACATGAGAATAATGAAGAAAAGTTGGAGAGAACTGGAGAAGGAATCCCAGAACAGAGTTGGTTGGAGAAAACTGGTGAGCGGCCTATGCTCTATTGGGGGTAACAGGCGTAAGTAAGTAATAAAGCAATGTTTGTTTGACTGACGTAAATATTTGAATTCTGCAGTAGGTCTTCGGGTTGTGTATTCATCGTTATGTATTCATCTGCCCCAAATAATGCTATCTTTAATCATTTTTATTTCTAAAAGTTAGCACGTTTTTATTCAGACCAATATTTGAAATCATCAACCAATCATTATTAGATCACCATTAGAAACCTGGAAGCAGTGGACGGCCGTTTCGTCCTGGTATGAGACTCATGAGCAGTGAGCATCCACGACTCTTGCACCTCGCAGGCCTCGAACCCGGGACCTTCAGTTTTGTGTGTGAACGCCTAACCATCGGACCACTTGGCCGGCACTGCGCAATGCGCACTGCTGATGATTCTCATACCAGGACGAAACGGCCGTCCAGTGCTTCCAGGTTTCTAATGGTGGTCTAACAATGACTGATTGATGATTTCAAATCTGTAAAAACACAAACCTCAAAAACTCTGCCCAAAAATATCAGACCAATATGTTTGAATTCAATAATCTGAAATTCTCAAAATAATCGAATTTCCAAATTACTTATTGACATAAACTCTACCAAGAGTACATTTTCAATATGTTGACATTCAATTTAACTGTTAACAACTTTCCACCGATTATAACATACACTCTAAATTAACCTTATTTGTTTTTAAATAATGAAATGTAATAATTTTGTAGGTTTTTACAAATACTCTTAGAAAATATCATTCTTGAATATGATTTCAACTTTATCATGATACAGTTGATGACTCCAACGTTTGCTATACTTCATAAATTCAACAAATGCTCATTTACACAAGTTCTCTGGAGACCAATAGCAATGAAAAACAGAAGTGGATGCGAATACTTGTCGTTGTTTTTAACTCCACGATATTAGTACATTGAAGTTTCAAGTCAGCAAACGATCTTTATGTGCAACAACAGTTTTGTTATGTTACACTTGCCGTAAAAATTAGTTTATAACGTGTTAAACAAACTACGCAATTCAATGCACTGACGAAACTATCGTTACATATGCAAGCAATTTGATTTTGCATGTAAATCAGCTTGCCTTACTAAACTTATGGTTATTGAGAATACATTATTACTTACTTACTTACTTAATTGTGCCTTTTACCCGCAATGGAGCATTGGCCGCCTCCTAGCATTATCCAACCTACTCTGTCCTAGATCTTCTCTTCTAGTTCTATCCAATCGTTGTTCGTTCTTCTCATTTCTGCTTGCGATTCTCGGCACAATGTATTCTTTCGTCTTCCTCTTTTGTTTTAGCCTTTAGGATTCTAGATGAGGGCTTTATCTTGTGACGCAGTTGGATGCTTTCCGCGATGTGTATCCTATCCACACCTTCAGTTCCTTTTCCGAATTTCTTCCCCAGATACAATCTGATTCTTTCTGTCCCATAGTAGATTGCTGCTGATGATGATTAATCAACGGATGCTCAGAATGTTTCGTGATCAGCTGTTAATGAACATTTGTATGCTGTGGATGATGACTTTAGCAGTTCTCCAAGTTTCCGGTCCATGCAGCAGAACTGTCTTGATTGAAAGTAGTGACTTTGGTGTTTGTTGCTTTGAGTTGCAAATGTTCTTCACTTATAGAAATGCTACTCTTACTTTGCCAAGATCCACTTTGTTTATCATTAATGCTGCCCAGATATATTAAGGTTTCTACATCTTTCAAAAGGCTGTTCGTTATGTTTTATTTAGTTAGTGCATGCTGTGTTTCATCGTAGGATGTATATCGGATGTGAATCGGTTCCAGGATTATTATTATTATTTACTTACTTACGCCTGTTACCCCCAATGGAGCATAGACCACCCAACAGTTTTCTCTAACCAACTCTGTCATGGGCTTCCCTCTCCAGTTCTGTCCAGTTCTTGTTCATTCTTCTCATATCTTTCTCTATTTCTCGGCGTAATGTGTTCCTTGGCCTTCCTTTTTTTTCCTTTTGCCTTCAGGGTTCCACGTAAGGGCTTGTCTTGTTTACTGCTGCTGAGGCTACTGCTACACTGGTCGTCTTCTCTTGCATTTGTTTTTGCGTGTGCGATAGAAGAGCCAGGTCATCTGCGAAATCCAGATCGTTCAGGTGCGTCCTAGTTGTTCACTGAATACCGCGCTCCCCTCCAGATGTGTGACGTCTTCATAATCCAGTCGATGACCAGGAGAAAGAGAAAGGGTTAGAGTAAGCAACCTTGCCTGACACTGGTCTACACCTTAAAAGAATTTTTCAGCTGACCTCCGTGCACGAATTTGCAGTTTAACCTATTATTATTATTATTATTATTATTATTATTATTATTATTATTATTAACTTATATATTTAACTTAACATATATGAAAGCCTTCTTTCCAATGTACATCTCATTTCTTCTTTCTGTTGATTCATTCAACATAGCCAATGTGTATACAGCGACCAAAAACGAAAAGTATTTTGTTTTTCATCAGCCTAATTCTAAGAAGATATCATCTTGTATGATGAATAATCACGATTGAATCATTATAGGATAGTTCATCATCATTGAGTAGTAATTTGTTGACTGTTTTCATTTACTACTGTTATCTGAACATGGATATATATATATATATATATATATATATATATATATAGGTATATGTATATGCCTATATATATATACCTATATATATATATATATATACCTATATATATATACCTATATATATATAGATATATCCATGTATGTAAACATATGAACAGATGGACACAGGAGATTATTCAACAACAATAAAAAACAGAGAAACAATTTAATGATAGTACTTTGACAGAATACTACCAATCTATCTATCCATCTATCCATCTATCCAACTATCCAACTATCTATCTACGGATGTGTAGACATTCATCTCTATGTTTTGTATCACATTAGGTGATCTGCTGCTCTCATTCACTTAATGCATGTTTTATGTACATTGGAAATAAACATATCAATCTGCTGTTGTTGTTTTTTTCTCTTCTGTTGATTTGTATTTAATAGCTTCTTGTTATGCAATCTATTTGTTATGTAACCTGATATATGTAATGCAAGAAACTAAATGGAGAGATTGTTTTATTGCGAGTAGTATTTTGTGAGATAATTCACATTATGATAAAATCTAATATACATTTTTCATAGTTATTATATATATATATATATATTTCTCTCATTAGTTATACTTGGTATAAATAACACTTATTACTTTAAAAAAAAAGCATGATTAGATAGATTTCAGAAGACAATATGATGTGTTGAGTAATACAGTGTAATATCGTATAGAGTAGGGTAATAAAGTTACAAGCCCATGAAGACTATACGAACAGATTTGCGATTGAAGTAGAACATGTAAATTGGATGTCAAGTCTTGTGATTTCCATAATGTGTGTCCTATCCACACCTCTAACGCTTCTTCTTGATTTCTTTCTCAGCTGAAATCTGGTTTGTTGTTTCTCTGAGTAGGCTGTGGCTGATGGTATCTGGCCAACAGATACTCAGTATATAGCGTAGACAACTGTTATTGAACACCAAAAATAATGGTGGTTCTTCAAGTTTTTACTACATACATTAGAAATGTCTTGAAACTTGTATTGAAAATTTCGACTTTGATGTTTGTCAATAGTTGTTTTGAGTTCCAGATTTTATTCATTTCACATGTATGGGATAGTGAACAGGTTCATCGAAGGATTTAGGCAACTATTATTTACACTAGGAAGTCACACAAATGTGTGTAGACTGTTGCAGTAATCTTACATCAACCTATCGATTTTCAATAGAAATTATCACCCTCAGTTTCGGCACAGAACAGTTAACTACTATTATATTCATTCATCATTTCTAATCACTTTTATTCACAAATGTAAACACTTGAAGAGAAGCAGTCAACTATCAATATCGATTACTTAATCTCTTATATTCATTGATGGTGATTTAACATTACATGAGAAAAGAGGAATAAGAATGTATTTGATAACGATAAATAAGTCAATCCTGTTAGGGACGTTAGATGCCCAGAATTCACTTGGAATAGGTCCTAATTTTGCATTTTTTATGTTTTCGCGGATAATTTGCTCCACTCGGAAAATCTTTGACAGTCATTGGTTGATGGATTATTTTAGTACACTACTTTTCTGGCTTTCTCAAGGACGTTTCTATCATGTACGAATAAGCTCGATTTGTGTGCTTGTAGAATACACTTTTTACGCCATATCAAGACTTCTTTGTTATAGCTAACCGGCTTAGAATAGCCTATCGTGTCACTGTACCATTTGTTTTCTCACTCGTTTACCGAGTAAGGTGAACTCGTAATCGGATTCAAACATATCTATTGACGAGGATATCAAATCCATAACAGATTTGCTTGTGAAATCTTTTCACTTCCAGCAGTACATCGTACCCATTTAGCCATAAATAGTTTAGCAGAGTATGGAACGAATTGATCCGTCATTTGATCTGTAATTGATCACAACTTCAAAATAAAATGAATGCATGTTGAATAAAAGCCGACAGTGATTTGATAACTCACCAGCTCTAAAGTGAATCATTCATACTTACTGGTGTCGTTGAATGAGCAAGTTTAAGATATGAATTGTAAAGTTGAAAGATACATTTATGTAAGCGAACTACGCTGTCAATCGATAATTTTAAAGCGTTTCTGTGATGCTGGCACCGAAGTCCATTGTAGGAACATTAAGGATTACAGTGAATCCTATATTCACTGTGCATATATATATATATATATATATATATATATATATATATATGAACAATCTTTCTGAATACCGTGAAAATCTATGACTACAGAGTCAATAAATCTATTGATCCAATAATCATGATTATAATTATGGGTTCTTTCTGAAATGTTAGTAATATTGACACTACGTAAAAGTTCTCAGTAACAGTTATGTAATACTGAAAGAAATTTTTTATAGACCATACTGTTACATTGTAATTATTTAACAATCTACTCTATGCGTATTATTTTAGTTGCTCAAATCATCACAAGAGTATTTGAATTATGAAACTTTTAGACCAGTTCAAATATTGTATAACCATCATTCATTTTTCATCTACGCTAAATAAAATGAAAAGCATTTCAGTGTACTCGGGTTTTCAAAGAGCAGACGAAAGACGGAAAATATTCCAATTTACTTTCATGTTCTTCATTGAGTTTCACTGGTTTTTTGCCAACATCACAATGAACAAGTTATCATTATTTCTCATCATAGTTCGTGAGTATTTATGCATAGGCCGCATTCATAACTACTCAATTGTCATGCAATAAAGTTGACTAAGCACAAATGACAGGCAGATTATGTGAATATTGAAATCATAATTCAAAGAATAGACATTAGTTAACCAGTTGAAATGACCAAGAACGTAGAGAACAATTATGATGATAGTAATAATATGTATTCATTAACTAGGGAATTTTTCATTGAAAACGGTGATGAGGCTTTCAATGAAGCTATTGAAAAGACAAACGAATTTTGTAAATTGATCCCCTGCAAAAGGCGAGATGAATAAATTTACTCAAAAATTCATATATTACTTTAAAAGGATGCGCTTTTCCAACAAAACAATTCACTATTTGACTTGAATGAATGAATGAATGCATAAACTGATGATGTGAAGCTTAAATTTGTAGCCTAATTTTGCGGTTTATTTGAAAGGAAAGTTATTTTCTTTTTACTTAGTTTAATTTAAAATGAAAAAGTTGAACACTTCAAAGTTCAAACAAAATTAAATCTTCGAAATATTTTGATCACGGTTACTTAACATTAGAATACAAAATAAGCTAAAATACTATGCTAATCATAAATACTTTCCTAGTTCCTCATTATGTCACTCATTTAAACTGACCTCAAAAAATATATAAATATTATTTGTTGATTGGAGTTTTAGAGGTTTTCGTTTTGTGATGCAAGCAGGTTCAATGGAATATTTCAGTTCTTTCAGAAAAATTAATAACCTAATTATTTAATCAAACGACTGTCAAGATGCAACTCGACCCCAGGAGCTTACGCTATTGAAAAATGGGAGGAGTGTTGGGGATATTAGATCCCCAGAACTTGCTTGATAAATGACTTATTTTGGATTTCACGTTTGAGAGCATGGGTTGATCAGTTGACCTTGAGATTTCATTTCCCACCAGCAAAATCCGTGGCTGTGATTGGTTGCTGTGTATTTTAGTGTGCTATTTTCATAACTGTCCCAACGACGTTTCTATGATGTATAAATAAACGAGATTTATGTGCTTGATTGTATTGCGCTGGCTGGGTATTTGTAGAATGCACTTTCTTCGTTACATCAAGACTTTTCACTAGATAGCAGATTAGGGTAGCCTACCTGGATGCTGGTTCATTGTCTCGTTCGCGTTTATCGACTAAAGTGAACCAGTAATAGTTTCAAGCGTACCTAGATGCGAACCTAACAGTTATTATCTTTTTACTCAGTTTAATTTCAGTGAAAAAGTTGAAATCTTCGTAGTTCAAACAAAATAAAATCTCCGAATGGTGTTGATCACGGTTCTTTAACAGTAAAATACGAAATAAATCTCTCTTCTACTTAAATTTCTTGTTAATCATAAATATTTTCCTAGTTCTTCATGATGTTACTCATTTAAATTAACCTCAAATTGTTATTTATTGATTGGAGTTTTAGCAGTTTTCGTTTTGTGATGCAAATAGGTTCACTTGAGAAAAAATCGTCGTCAATCTAATTACTGAATCAAATTGTTTTATAAACACATAGTAATGGCTTTTAATTTTTGTAAATGTTTAGCTAAAGTGAATCACCCTAACTTTGTTTAAACTCAATGAATTAAAATTGAAATATATTTTCAAATGAACCGCTTCTCTTCACATTGATTTCAATAGACAATAATTGCTCAATCATACTAACAACAACAAAAAAGTTATTACATTAGACAAACAAACACTTAATTTTGTGTTTTTTTTTGAAAAAGAGATTTCTACTGTCCTCCATTTACTAACGGTTTATTACACATAAAATGAGAATGAAATTAAATTCTTTTTTGCCTGATTAATTGAATTTTCGGTCGAAAAAATTAGATTTGTTTTTATTTTGTAGAGAAAAAAACACGAAAAATCTTAGGCGTGTTCTTAATGACGGCTTAAAGATTAGTGATTGTTCATTAAAAAGTTATGAAGATGATTGGATTGTATTGAAGTCATAAATCGATCAATATTAGACCATTATTAGATAGCTGGAAGCACTGGACAGCCGTTTCGTCCTAGTATAGGGCTCATCAGTAGTGCTTATCAACGACCCCAGCTTGCAGAGATCGAACCAGTCACTAACTTTGTGAGGAGATCCTCGGAGTTCCAGTGAGGAACCGAAATCAACGGGTTTTAGACATTACCACCGCTGGATGTTGGGCCAGTCCAAATGTCTGGATGTTAAGTATCCATATGCGATTCCAAACGTCCCGAATTCTGTTCCCGCAAGCGAGGGGTTATGGATGCGCAGTACTAGTGAGTCTCATAGTAAGACGAAACGGTCATCCAATTGATCTAGCTTTCTATTGATGGTCTAACAATGATCGAGTTATTATTTCGAATGAAGATTTATATTATTGGATGATTATAAAACCTGATTGTATCATTACTCCATCTTAGTGATCATTCAAATGTAACTTACTTTTTGGCAGTTAGAAATAATCGTAAGAAAACTATGGCTGACATAGATCTCATACTAAATAACACTTGTCAGACCTTGACAGACGTGGAATATTAAAGAAACTGATGATCCTTATGAGAGTTAATCGGAAAAACATTATAGCTGACCTCGGATTCATGTTGACTAACACTTATCACATCTGAATATACATGGAATATTGAGGGAATTGATGCTCCCAATGGGATTCAAACCAGTTCCATTCACTTATTTGAGTTGATGACCATGTTAAAACTATGAAAATATGATTTTTTTCACTAATACGTAACCGATCGGTTGTACATGAAAACTAAAGTTGGGTTAGATAGTTTTTAGCGAACAATTCAATTCCTAGACTGAACTATTGTTGAGTCCTAGCCTAAGATACATGGCTCGAAATCGTTTGCAATGTCGCAGGTGCCTCCACTCTTTGTGTTCTCTCAATTCCTAATCTTCTGGATTGGTCAACACCACTACCTTTGTCTTTCTAAAATTATCTCACTGAATTACACTTCTTGAATATTATCTTCAAATCCTAATCTTCTATTATCTCTACCTCTATGGGATTTCAACTGACAAATACGTCTCTGTGCTAATATGGTATGGCAACATGAAGTCATGTACTTACGTACCAAATTCTACGTTGCAGCTGACTCACTGACCTAGCCTAAGATAACAACCTATTCTGGTACTTCAATGGTTCTATGGATCACTTTGGTCCGTCACATTTACTTTCCTTAAACTCTCATAGCTTTCTTTTTTCGGAACATAAAAAAACAGAATAACTTCACAGTCATTTTCTTTCTTTACTTGTGAGAAAAAGTCAAACCATTCAAATCAAAAAAATTACATTTGTTTCAAGAAAAAGCACCCGCTTAACTTAAATTTATAAGTATTTCAACTAAACAAAATAAATCAAATTTCAATTCATCATTAAAACATCTCCTTTCTTTGTGTCTTTCACCTTTAAAACACAAAAAATATCTTAACATATTCAAAACGTTTTATCAAATCTATTCAATTCTTATGTGAAAATTAAAAATAAAGCTATACATTACGTAAAAAAATTACTTGTTTGTTATGTGACAATAGTTTTTTATGTCATATTGTGGGAAAATATAAGCTATAAATAAATAAATCAAATTGTCATTACATGTAATTTTATGTATAATTTTTATTTGTGTTCTGTTAGTCAAGTGAATACAATACTGTTTTGTGTATAATATTTTGTAGAATCGTGATGCTTGTAAAATTGAACCGTGAACATTGAACATTGAACGCAGTCTAACAATGCGCGCGTTATTTTACTGTGCTTTGTATGTAGTGTCAATTTTTTTTAACGATGAATTATGATAAACAGAATTTAAAGAAACAAAGAAAAAATAATGTATAAATATTAGAAATTGTAAAATTTGTTTTCTCACAACAAAACTAGAAGAAATTATTTATTGTGCTATTGACAAAAAATTAAACAATGAATATTGAAAATGCGAATGAATAAATGAATGAATGAATCATGAGTAAATTTTGTTGTTAAAATTATTTGACAATAAACAATGAATAGGATAGTTTGTTTTCTGTTCTGAAATATTCTGTTTAGTATTGAATGATTTATTTGTCTTCTAAATTAGGCATGAATGTAATGTTTATTTTGTAAGATTAGTTTGTAAGGTAAAAGAATTGTTTGTGATGAGTATTATCTATTGTAAAGGTTAATTGTTTTTTTTGGCAAATATTAGTTACTATGAGATAGATGTAGGATACAGATAGAAAATTAAATAATATTTGTGGAAATATTATGTGACTAAAGACATTGAGTTCGATTTTCAATGGGTTGTAGATGTTCACTGTCGATGTATTTGAAACAGTGAAGCATTTTGCTTCTCAGGTTTTCAATAGTGGACTAGCTAAGATTGGTTCATGATTTAATATACCAGACAATTTTTTGAAATCATGAAACGATCAGTTTTACACCGCCATTAGGAACCTGGAAGCCGTCAAGTCCTGGTATGGGACTTATCAGCGATGCGCATCCACGGCTGCTGCTATCCACAGGATTTAAACCTGGAAACGTTGGTCTTGCTTGAGAACACCTAACCTCTGAACAACTGAGTCGGTATCGAACGATGTTAGTGCCTAACTTCAATCAATTCACGGTGTTGTGCAACCTTATCCACTGTCTCCGGTGAGCGATGCTTCACACACGAACATGATTGAACTCCACTAGTCATAAATCATTAGTTTTTTTTAATAAAACGATTACCTGAAAAATAAAGCATTTTTTTAAGCGTATATTCATGAAAAAATGTAAGAATTTCTCATATCTTATGTTAACCATTCAGTGTCTGGTGATAAATCAATATTTCACTAACTGTTACACTGAAGTTGTTCAAAATTCAACAAAATAAAATGATTAAACAATATTTTTTCTGTTTAATCATATTATGAAATCATGAATCGGTCAATGTTAGACCACCATTCGAAACCTAGTAACACTGAAGAGCGGTTTTACCTTTGTATAGGTTGGTCACTAGGTACGCTTGAAACTATTACTGGTTCACTTTAGTCGATAAACGCGAACGAAACAATGAACCAGCATCCAGGTAGGCTACCCTGATCTGCTGACTAATGAAAAGTCTTGATGTAGCGTAGAAAGTGTATTTTACAAACACCCAGCATACATATCACGTTTATTTATACATAACAGAAACTAACATCCCCAAAACTCCTCCACTTTTTTAATGGCGTGCGCTCCTGGGATCAACATGCATCTTGACTGTCGTTTGATTAAATAATTAGGTTATAAATTTTTCTTAAGTGAACTGAAATATTCCATTGAACCCACTTGCATCACAAACCGAAAACCTCTAAAACTTCAACCAATAAATAATATTTAGATATATTTTTTGAGGTTAATTTAAATGAACTATATATGCTCGCAGAAAATCAAACCCAGTACCGTCAGTCTTGTACGTGAACGCTTAACCACTGGGTCGGCATCCGACGTCGATCAATCCACAGTATTTCGCAACGTCCTCCACTGTCTTCGGTGAACTCTGCATCACACACGAACAGAACTGAACTCCACTAGTCATATTTCATTAGTTCATTTCTTTGTAACAATCACGATCAAAACCGTGTTCATAGAAAATCTTGATTGTTTTTCATGGTACTGTTATCTGATGAATTGAATAGCTTTCATCAATCTTATTCAATAGTTATTTTTGTTTGTAATCTGTCCTTTCATTTTTGTTTTGTTGATCTCAGATTTATGCATCGCATTTGTACTCATCAACATTAAATGTGTTAATAATTGAAAAAACAATTAGAGCAGAACATAATAAATTTGTTATTTATAAAAGTATCACTGACAAAAACGATTTTAGCATAGATAGATAGTCAATTATAGCGCTATTTATATTAGGTACATAGTTATCTTCGTGTTATTACTACTATTGTTATTGTTATTAATAGTTTCGAATCGAAATAATAGGCAAAACTTTCTTTATTGATGCGTTTTATATACTAGTTAGCTGAAAACTTTTTTTTAATGCTAATCCACATTTGTTAGCAAAATTTGCTTATGTAACTTAGGAAAAAGGCAAGACTAAGGATGTTTTGGTTGTGAAGTTTTCATTGTTCTTCAACTGAACAACATCATCAATAGCACAAACTTTAGATAGACATAGAAGTGAAGTACTCGAAAGTCAGACGAGCTCAGAGAACGAAACACCACCACAATCATTCACCTGAAGTCAAAACTAAATGAATTTATTTATTTAGAGAAGAAAGTTTATCTACGAAATACATCTTGTTTGCTTTCGGCTCTAACGAGGCGACTAATCAGTATCACTTATACGCTTGCTCCTTCTGAGGCTCATATTTCCGAAACAATGCTGAGGTCATTATTCTACCAAATCACTCGCAAAATGCTTACTCAGGCGCTTATAGTATGATTTAGAGGAGGGCATTTAATTTAAGAAAAACAGTTAGACAGTGAAGATTTTTAATTATCAATGTTTTCTTTTTATAAACTCTACTCTTTTAACTGAAATTTCGATTTCAACGTACACAAATCCAGCTTCTTACTTCAACTTCTCTTCTATCCACTTGACACTCTCCACAACTCTTCCTTCTTCATTGCTGTACTCCTTCATTTGTGGGTTATATTCTTATATTCCTATAACTGACTTTAATTTTAGTGGTCAGTATGAATTTTATCTTGACTTACCGCTGTTATGACTACTTCAACATGACAGGTTAAGTAGTGCTTTAGTTATACATATATACACTTGCCACGCTGCTACCTTTTTCTCTCCCTCTCTTTTCTCCCTTTTCAGAACCCTATTCACAGTGGAAAATCCATGGCGCCTCTAGGGAACATGCACCCTATGTACATGCATGTCTAGATTACAGCTTGTATCAAGCGCGTTCCAATTGACCTTTCCCAACAAATTCACTATTGATCTAAGCAAACCGCCCAAAAAACCTACTGTGCACCTTCTTTATTTGTACTCACCTATTGAAAATGTGGCTGTGTCAATCTGTTTCTGTCAGTGGCATGGTGTAAATGCGCTATCAGAAACTGACTCTTATACTTAATTTAACTGCGATAACCTTTGCAGTAAGTGTGTAAGCATTTGTAACAATTTGATCTAGCCTGTAAACTGGCATGCTTCTTATAACGTACTGTTATTTGAGAATTATTATTATTATTATTATTATTATTATTATGTACACATAACCTTCAAGCACCTATTTGTGATACAAACAGGTTATAGGCTGCCTTTTGTTACATCTCTTCTGATCTTCAATATAATGTGATCACGTTGTGCGTCTTAGTATCTAGACACTCATCTCTCTGGCAGTAACTTCTGTCCGAAACTACATAACGTACTGTGGTGCGCGCTACTTATAAGTAGTATATGACGCGAGTGTAAACGTAATGTCTGGCAGCAGAAGATGGGGGAAGATCAAGAAAGGAAGAGTGAAAACACAATGGAATTTGTATGAAACGCATGAATAGTGAAATGTCAGACAATGGATTGATGATGGATTGAAGATTTGCAAACTAACGGTTTACGATATGGATTTCCTATTTTACTGAGTAACTCTGTAGTTTCCGTTCAATACAATTCGGTTGCCCTCACCTGTGTTCTCCTTCACTATAGTACTACTTATATGCCACCTTATGAGTAGCATGAACATCTGTAATTATTAGAGTGTTACCTAGAGAATTCGATCCCATGTTATCCAGCTTAACAGTCTTAGATGTTTAGTTCGAATATAATAGTAGTCCACTTCAAAAAAAATGTTCCCTAAGGCCATAAAAAAAGCAGATTATAATAAGATTTGACTATATACTACTTATTAGCACTATTATTAAGTAGAAAGGGTTGATCAATATATTTAAAACTGTTGAATTATAATTATGATGAATAAAAGAATTGGAACGCAGAGCATCGTTAACATTAAAATTGAATCTCTAGTACTTGAGTGGTTACGTCGTATACCGTGAAATTATGTGGAATATGTTTTATTCTTTGAATGAACATCGGTTCCTCCAAAACGTCCTGACAAGTATCACCCAGTGAAAGTGTGAGATCAAAAGTTTTCTTTGGACTACTTCAAACCATGTTACATCAAAAAAGACTTGCGTGAATATTCAACCATCAATCAATGAGAATGATTATTATTTGAATAAGTGGTCTGTGCAGACTTTTCTAAAGAAAGACATATTACAATGTGAATTAACTTTACCTCAGTCGGTAAGCGGAGCGAGGATCGATGATCCGGTGACACGAAAGGCTAATCTGATTCGATTGTCAACGGTCCTGCTAACTGTAGCAGGAAGTCTTGATATGGTGTAGAAAGTGTATTCCACAAGCACCTAGAAAATACGAGATTGCAAAGCACTCAAATCAAGCTTATTTATACAATGATAGAAACGTCCTTGGGAGAGCCACAAATTAGCGTGCGAAAATTATATATCAACAAATGACAGTCAAGGATTTTCCGATTGGGAAATGTAGTCTCAAGGTCAACTGATCAGCTCATGCGCGAAATCACGAAATCCAAAATTAGGACCTTTATCAAGTGAGTTCTGGGGATCTGACGTCCCCAACAAATGTGTAATTGAATGATAAAATAAACTGGTAGATATCTTCTTTCCTGTTCAATATTCAGAGATTTGAAGATAAAAGGAGGTGACTAATTAATTAGGAATAAAATAGGAAATCATAGAACGGTATCACAGTTAAAGAATATAAAGAGAGCATTGTTGGGAACGTTGGATTCCCAGAACTCACTTGAAAAAGGTCCTGATTTTGGATTCCCGTGTTTTCACGCAATGGCTGCTGAGTTGACCTTGAGACTACATTTCTCGCTGAGAAATTGCTTGACTGTCATTCGTTGATATATTAGTTCAGTACGTTATTTTGCTGCTCTCCCAAGAACGTTTCTATGATTGTGTTCTTAGTAACCTCGTATTTTCTGGGTGCTTGTAGAATACACTTTCTACACCATATCAAGACTTCTTTGCTATACTTATCAGGGCTGTTAACAATTGAACCAGAATAGCCTATCGTGTCACTGCATCATTTGTCTTCGCTCTCGTTTACCGACTAAGGTGAACTCGTAATAGTTTCCAGCATATCAATTGACGACCATATCCAGCGTGTAATACAGGTAATACAGAATTACAATCAACCACTAAAGATTTAGGCTCTCCTCAATAATAATACAATTATTCAATAAAAATATCAACAATACTAATTAAAGTTAGTTCCTCTTCAATACACACAGTCTGTTACACCAGTTAATTTTATTGTTACGTTCAGTTAACTATCAAACTGCTTACTTATCACCCTTGTATAGATGAAATTAAAAATTCTATGACCTTTTTTTGCGCAAAACACTGAATTCACAACACCATGACAAATGAATGAGAATAACATTATCTAAAGCTTTCAAATTTTTTCCCACCTTTTCATCGCAGTATTTTACAAAATCAAAACAAATAGAATGCACAATTTATGCTCCTTGTTAATAGTGAAATATTGAACATAAATTCATAAGATGCGATTAATTACTGAAATTGATTGCAAATGTTTTAAGTGTAGATCTCTACTATGCATAATGTCATATTTTTCAGTTAGGGAGAAAAAAGACAGATTGCTTCTATGGTAGGTAGGTACACTATTCATTTGACAATGAAATTTGAAGAAAATGTTTTAGTCAGTGAAAAAGAAATCTAAAACAAACAAAAAAATATACTTGATCATAAAACAGTGATGTCTTTTTTTCTCTTCATTTAAGTCTTATGAATAAAATACCTAATTACTCGTTTGTTAATTCAACGTTTGCATGCTGTGTCTACCTAATCGCCTTTCTGTCAAAATGCGCCACAAATCATTCAATCATTCTTCAGAATAGCAAACTATGTAACAAAACTAAAATGGCATGATAAAAGAACCAATAACTAAGTTGATAGGAAGATTTTTACTGATTACGTCTAATGTGAATCTTGATTTTAAAAAACTATTAGGTATTCATTTACAGTTAAATGTAGTTTTTTTAACAGTCCTGAATGTAATTGAAGTCATATTTTTAAATTAGCAGTATATGTTTGTTCTCAACTACGTCACAAGACAAGCCTTCATTTGGAGCGTTCAAAGACAAAGCAGAAGTGGAAGGCTAAGGAACACATTATGACGAGAAATGGAGACAGACATGAGAAAAATGAACTGGGTTGGAAGGCCCAGGGCAGAGGTGGTTGGAGAATAATGGTCGGTGGCCTATGCTCTATTAGATGGAACAGACTTTAATATGTAAGTAGTATATTTCTATCATCTGAAATGGAATTAACTGATCTTTGTATAACTATTATCTACTTAAGTTCATTTACATGTAATTTTAATCAATCTTTATCAAAGATTTTGTATAAATTCTTCATAATTTCAATCTTATGTAAATAAAATTATCATTTTTGTATATACTGAAACTCAAATTCATCAACATTACATTCAGTTAGTTTTCAGTAATATATTCGTCTTAATTAAATCTAAAACAATTAGACGCTTTTATAAATCTAAATAGAACAGTGAGATTGACATCAAGACAGCCTTCAAAACAATGTATAGAAATGTTGAAGGACAAATTTTGAGGTTTATGGAAGCCTTGGCTATTCGTAAATTAAAATCCCCCTTATGTGTCATAACCTTGAATTTTCCCTGATAACCTTTAAGCCCAGAGGGTAATGTGACAATTTCCTATGCTTTCTTATTCTTTTCATTTTATGTTAATTTTCTCTCTCCCCGTCATTTACAATTATCACCTAATGTCTATTTGAACTTTTATTTAATTGACCTTCTACTAATCTTCATATGCGTGACCAGACTGTTCGAAATGGACATAGCTCAAATACATCACAATATTTTTCAGATCAGTTACTTAAATCTATTTAGCAGTTCACATTCAAATAAACAAACATGTTGGATAATGAGTTCGATTCCCACGAGAGAGGGGTTCATGCATATTCACTGCCACTGATGTGTCCTATAGTAGGATGAATCGGCTGCCCAATGCTTCCAAGTTTCAGATTGGCGGTCTAACATTGACCGATTCATGATTTTAACGAAACTTGACAATCTCCACAAGCCTATAGTAGGTAAATGCTGTTGTGGATATATAATCAATTAATGAAATAGGGAAAATGTTTCGTCCCATTATCGATCGAAAGAATATTATTATTCTACGAGACATATTCATTTCATTGTTATTTTCACAATAACCAAGATTTGCACAGTACGTGACTATAAAAATATGTAAATATTCAACTATTCTATTCATCTTATTCATTCATAAAAATTTTATTTTCAAGATTTTTTTCCCTCCTCAAGTCATAGAAAATCTACTCACGTACAATTCAATATCATCAGAGATATTTTGTTGTTGAAAATTGATTGAGGAAATGTGAATAATAAGCCTTACAAACCCACTTCATATTCATTGATCCATTTTCTGTGTTATGATTTGAGTAGTTTCCTTTTGTTGCATATTTTTTGAAACATTAACTCAACTTCATTTTCACATGTGAGGGCTAGGATTGGCAAAGCAAGGGCTGCATTTCTACAATTGAAAAATATCTGGAACTCCAAACAGCTTTCAACCGAAAACAAAATCAGCATTTTCAATACAAATGTCAAGACAGTTCTACTGTATGGAGCAGAAACTCGGAGAACTACGAAAGCCATCATTCAGAAGATACAAGTGTTTATAACAGTTGTCTTCGCAAAATACTTCGTATTCGTTGGCCAGACACCATCAGCAACAACGTACTATGCGAGAGAACAAACTAAATTCCAGTAGAGGAGGAAATCAGGAAGAAGCGGTGGAAGTGGATAGGACATACTAATAAAAGCACCTAACTGCTTCCCGAGACAAGCCCTCACATGGAACCCTCAAGGCGATAGGAAGAGAGGAAGGCCAAGGAACACATTACGCTGAGAAATATAGAAAGATATGAGAGGAATGAACAAACATTGGACAGAACTGGAGAGGGAAGCCCAGGACAGAGTTGGTTGGAGAAAACTGTTTGGCGGCCTATGCTCCATTGGGGGTAACAAGCGTAAGTAAGTAAGTAAGTAAGTCATTTTCACAATATGAAATCAACATGATAAACAGAGTTGTTTGATAGGTAGCTAGCTTGTAGTGATATTCAAAACAAGAGTTTCGTCTTTTCGTGAGACTCGTCAGCTGTTTCCTAAAATATCCATTATAAAAATTTTATCAGCCAAAAAAGTAAAAAGATGTTCGGGATAAATTTTTTGTTTTTCGATACAAATTAGATAAACACACAATTTTCTATCAATTTTTTCAGATGAATACTTTTTACCACAGGTCACATGAGCAAGTGGGAAAATACAAGTGACCTTAGTAATTATCACACAATGTTTTGATACATTTAAAGATACCGAACGATAGATAGATGTGTATATATAGGTAGTTAGAAAAACTATTTTTTAATCTTTAACAACTAAACATAGAAGTCAAAGACCAACACTCTCAATTGACCTACATAGATTGATTGAAGAGTAAAACTAATTTCAGAAACGTATGTGACAAATTGAAATGGGGGTAGGATGACTGACTATCTCATTCGTTCATTCATTCATTCATTCACCTTAAAGGAGAAGACTCTGTGTTCTTCATACAAAAAAATTTTGTTTGAATTAAACTCAATGTGTTACCACAAAAAAATGAGGATGTTTTGAATTCTAAAGAAGTTGATAGTTCACTGGCAAATTGATATTCTAAAGTTTGATAATTTAAATAGAATGACGACTTCTGGTTATGCGAATTTCTTGTTTCAGTCACTTAACCTTATTCATTACTCTCTCATCAAATGGAGGTGAATGTTTGCATACTTGTAATAATAATAAAAATAATGATGAAATTCAAGGATGCATGAGGAAAATTTTTATTAAATTTAGAGAATAACTAGTCTTCCAATAGGTAAAGTTTGTTTTTTAGGAATATAAAGAAAACCAAACTCTAAAATTTTTTTTTATCTTGTAATATGATTTAGATTAATAGTTTTTGTGAAAACTTCGCCAGTGGAACCTTCGGGGCTACTGCCGGTCCCAAGCCCAAATAAAGTAGGAGGGTTGGACATGGGGTTGGCAACCCGTATTCCGTCAAAAACTAACTTGCCAAAAATCGCTAACCAGAAAAAATATTTTAAACCATTTTCACTCTGCCCTGGGAGTCGGAAGAAGAATTATGACTTCGCGTGATGAAAGCCGAGTTCCCTCGGAAGTCACGGGGCCGATGCCTCTTCTGACAACCAGAGCAACCATTTTTTTAGGTACATGGAACGTTCGTACATTGTGGGAGACTGGAAGACTATTTCAAGTTGCTGCAGAAATGAAAAGATACAACCTCGAGGTGCTTGGAATCAGTGAAACACATTGGACACAAGTAGGACAACTGAGACTAGCTTCAGGGGAACTGCTGTTATACTCTGGTCATGAAGAGGAAAACGCTTCACATACACAAGCAGTTGCACTGATGCTCTCCAAACAACCACAACCCGCACTGACAGGATGGGAATCTCATGGACCGAGGATCATCAAAGCATCCTTCAAAACAAAGAAAGAGGACATTACAATGAACGTCATCCAATGTTATGCACCTACCAATGACTACAATGACGACGTTAAAGATCAATTCCACGAAAGGCTGCAGTCAATCGTCGATAAATGTTCACCAAAGGATTTGACGATTCTCATGGGAGACCTAAAGGCCAAGGTTGGAATGGACAAAACTGGATATAAAGACATCATAGGATGACCTGGACTAGGAGAAAGGTACGAAAACGGTGAAAGATTTGCAAACCTATGTGCCTTCAACAAACTGGTCATCGGTGGCACAATATTCCCGCACAAACGCATACACAAAGCCACATGGATTTCACCGGATCACACTACTCAAAACCAAATTGACCATATCTGTATCAACAAAACGTTCAGAAGGACTATGGAGGATGTGAGAACCAGGAGAGGAGCTGATATAGCCTCAGATCACCACTTGCTGATCGCCAAAATGAAACTGAAACTAAAGAAGCACTGGACAACGGGGCAGACAACATCACACAAGTTTAATACAGCCTTTCTTCGGGATACCGTAAAACTCAACGAATTCAAGATAGCCCTCACCAATAGGTTCCAGGCCTTTCAGGATCTACTCAATGGAGAGGACGCAACATTGGAGAAAGGGATTAAGGAGTTCGGTTAAGGGGTAACAGGCGTAAGTAAGTAAGTAAGTAAGTTTTTGTGAAGGTGATAAAAGATTTCTGTTAGAGCCCTTGAAGAATATAGTTCTGTATATTTAAGCTGCTTGATAGTATTTAGAACAATGATGATAAGTACTCAATTAATTTGAGCATTTCTTTGATATTTATCAAGCAGAGACCAGGTGACTAAATCTTGAATTAACAGCTGAAATCACAGAATTGATCTTAGCTAGATCAGAATTACTCGAAATCTGGCACCATTGAACAAATGTTTCACTTTAGTCTGAGACTCCTCAGAAGTATGCATTCAAAATGTAGCTTCAGAGGATTGACTCAAGGACCTTTAGTCTTATTAGTAAAAGATCTCCGGGTCAGCGTGATGTTGTACATATGCACACCTCCTCAATGGAAAACATAAACTGCTCGGTTACGTAACAAACACTAAACCCCAGCAAGTGGTTGACTTTTTAAACTGCCGGCTGAATTGATTTTTGAAAATAAGTTAACTATACGGCACATATGCCCATTTCCTACTTGCCCTACAGTTTGTTCAAACCATAGCCGATAAAATCAAGCACCCAAACTAAACCACGGCCCGATCACCGCTAAAATGCATAACATTTTTGTGAAGGTGAGAAAATATTTCGATTTAGGACTTTGTATAGTACAAATGTGCTTAAGCTGCTTCATAGCATTTGGAAAAACAATAATACGTACTTGGTTAATTTGAACAAATCTTGGATATTTATAAACCAGTTTTTGAATTTTAATCTTCGGAGCGACTCTTCCGTCAACTTAAAAGCTGACATCATGAACTAATCCTAGCTAAATCATCATTCGAAACCTGGAAACATCGAAGAGATGTTTTGCTATGGTATAAGAATTCTCAAAAGTGTGCATTCACAACACTGCTTCAGAGAGTCGAACCCAGGACCTTAAATCTTATTAATAAAAGATGAACCCTTTTAGATCACCGGGTCAGCATTCACTTGTGCACGTATCTAACTGAAATCAACTCATGATATTGTGCATTTGTCTGTCATTACGAGGCAAGAATAAAGTCAAAGTCCTAATATGGTTGAACTACAGCGGTCACGTCTTCTGAATAGAAATCAAGGAATCGCATCTTGAAGTCAGTCTCTGGTGAGAGCATGAATATTATTAGTATTCAGAGATTTATGGGGACTTCTAGTTGCTGAGTCATGGATGATTATCAGTTCCATACTAGAAGGACCAAACGGCTGTCTAGTGGTTCCAGTTCATAAATGATGGTTTAGCAATGGTCAGTTCGTTACATTGTAGTGCCTCAACATATATTCCAGTTCGCTTACATCTAACTTGGTTGAACCCGTTCGATTAATTTATTTAACCAAGTCATTTGTATAGCAACAATTTATATGTACCATTCGTTCTTATTATTGTCTGGTTTGTATGAGCTCACATCACGTGTCCCACTTCTCATTTGACCTTGTCAATAATTCGTCGCTTTTATTCATATGTGTGCACGCCTACTTCGCTTGTTGAATGTCTGTCTTATTTTTGTCTGACTATATATTCTTAGTCATGTTCTATCTCTTTGAGTTAGCTCTTTGCCTTCTCCAACGCGCTTCGCATATCCATTCGCGTCCTTCGTTTTATTCACTGCTTCTCCGCTTCGCTTTGTGGTGTGTCCCGAATAAACGTATTCATCCTTTTGTGTTCATCTTCTGATTTATCAACCGTTAGACGCTATTTGGCAACGATTGTCTGAACGAGTTAATTACCGAGCTTAAGAACACGCAGTAAACCGACACACTACAACATAAACCATCATTATAAATAAAACTCGTCTGGACTTATCTTTAATTAGCAAAAGGTCAGCATAAATCTTACTGATTCCAGCTGTTTCTTGGAAATCCACTCAATAGTTATTTTAATTCAATGTTCTCACTTATTACTACCAATCATAATTAAACTTGACGTCCGTCTCGTCCTTTTGTGTGACTCATCAGTAGCAGTGCTCATTCACGCTTCCTGCTACTCACAGGATTTGAAACCTGGACCTTCGGTCTTACGCGCGTCATTTTAAAAATATTTCCTCTAATTGATAATCGTTACTTAAAAAGTGTATGAATGAAATTCTTACAAAAACCTGAGTATTTTAGTAGGTAATTTTAAACAGTGATGATTGCAAACCAAAGTTTTTGATATCAATTTCCCAAATTAATTTAATTCCATCAAAGTTATATTGAATAACTTGGATTACTGATCATAAATCATTGGTTTATCGATGAGTTTTTATTTTCTCTAGACAAATTAATACTCATCATTGAGTGGAATGATTATATGATTTTTTGAAAAAAACTTATTTACATATATATATATATATATATATATATATTATTGATCCCTTTTATTGCATTTAAAAAAGTGGAATCAATTCATTTTTTGTAATCCCGCCGTTTTTTAATTCAGAATAAATTGATTCTGTTCAATGTTTCACTGGTTAAAAGAACAATAATTGAATTGGGGATGTTTACGATGAAACTGATCTTTATGGTCACTAGTGAGCACTGTTACGATATTTTCAGTTAGAGCTTTGGAGATTAGTGTTTTTACACATTTGACATCATCAATCAATCATTGTTAGACCATCATTAGAAACCTGGAAGCACCTGACGACCGTTTCGTCTTGGTATGGGACTTATCGGCAGTCGCGCAAAATCCGTAGATCAATCAGAGTTCAACATTAGCACCGTTAGACACCGGCCTAGTGGTCCAGAGGTTAGGCGTTTGCTCACAATACCGATGGCCCCGGGTTCGAATCCTGCGAGGTGCAAGAGTTGTGGATGCGCACTGCTACTGATGAGTCCTATACCAGGACGAAACGGTCGTCCAGTGCTTGTGGGTTTCTGATGGTGGTCTAACATTGATTGATTGATGATTGCAAATGTGTAAAAACACAAATCTCTAAAGCTCTAACTGAAAATACAGTATCAGTTTGTTGAAACCTAATTTTTAAAAAATGTTAACTTGTGGTTAAATGACTGTCTTCATTTGTTTTAGAATGGAGATTCTTTTGCGTACAATAGACAAAGAATATAATGTTATAACTAACAAAGTTAAGTGAAAATATGAAGATTTTATTTTTATGTATACTCTTGTATCGAAATGAATGAACAGTGAATATAAATTGTTTTCTCATATACAGTCTACGATTATTTCGATGAAGGCCTCAAGATCAAATGAATGGAGGGAGACCTAAAGAACACATGACGCCAAGGAAATGGAGACAGACTTGACAAGAATGAACAAAAATTAGACAGAACTGGAAAGAAAGGCCCAGGACAGCATAGGTTGGTGAATGTTGCTCGGCGGTTTATGCTCCACTGAGGATAACAGGCGTAAGTAAGTATTATATATGAGAACAGAAATAAAATACAAAATATTCACTAGAAATACGATAAATCTTACAAACTCAGTAAATTAGTTTTGTTCTGGTCGAAGCTACAAACAAGCTGGAGGCATACAAGTAGTATCAAGCAGAAGGTTATCTAGAAATTACTACTAGAGAGAACCGACTATAGATCATAATCGATGATATGATCAAAGTGTATTGAAGACTAAAAGGGAGATGTAAGAGGAGAATACAGCCAAAAAACGTATTGATATTAGTTTCACAATTTCAGTAGTTTATCAATCAATCCACAATAACTAATACAAGCTAAATCGAGCGCATACATTTTTTAAACTTCACAATACTATGTTACAATGTCTAATACACGTCTTTCACTGAACTGAATAAATAACTAAATATTCAATTTATTACAATTTCGATACATAATTATTCACATTTGAAATCATCTGTCGATCATTGTTAAACCATCATTAGAAACCTGAAAGCACTGGACGGCCGTTTTGTCCTGGTATGGGACTCATCGATGGCAGTTTGCATCCACGACTCCTGCACCTCACAGGATTCGAACCCTGAACCTTCGGTATTGTGCGCGAACGCCTCACCTCCGGACTACTGGGATGGTATTCACATGTGATAATGCTTAACTTTGATCCATTTAAGGGCTTTGCGTGACCTTATCCATTTGACTTCGGTGGTTACTGCCTCTCCATAACTCTAATTGAAAAACATAATTAATCATCTAACTAATAGTTAACCAGTGAACTGGTTTTGTGGATGTTAGATCCCCAGAACTCACTTGATATCTTTATTTTTTCCAAGGACGTCTCTATGATGTTTAAATAAACGCGATTTGTGTGCTTGAATTCATTGTGTGCTGGCTGCGTGTTTATAGAATACACTTTCTACGCTATATCAAGACTTCTTGCTAGTACATTTGGGTCAGTGGATCAGAGTATTCCAATAATCCTATGCTTCACTTCTATCTGAAGTCTGTGTTGATGATATTATTCAGAAGAGCAATGAAAGCTCCACAACCAAAACATCCAGCTCAGAAAATGAAACACCAACACGGATCAATGTAGCCTACCTGGACGCTGGTTCATTGTTTTGTTCTCGTTCGTTGACTAAGGTGAACTCATAATAGTTTTAAGCATACCTAGTGACCAGTGTAACAACTGGTTAGGCTTTTCTCTACATACAACTGTCTGACTTGTAGGTCATTTGTTAATCAAGAAAGAATATTATGATAATAATCACTGTTTTTCTCTTGACTCCAAATTATCTCCTATCAAGAGAAATTAAATCTTCAGTCAATAACAAAAGATTGACTAAGTGGACAGTGATTATGTATAGCCGCATTTAACATTTCTTTGGTTAAAAAATCTTTTTGTACCTAATTGAACTATTAGTGAATTAAAGAACTATGTGTGCCGTTTATTTAAACAAAAAATTTCATGAAAGTTGTTGTTTTAATAAAAAAAAGTCAATCATAAACTAGTCAGAAATCTTGACAGAACCTAACGGTACGTTCCGTTTCCTTTATTTCAGCCGCAAAATAAATTTGTTCAATTACAAATGAAATTAATTCAAAAAATAAACGAGATCAGATTAGACAATATTGACAATTGACACATGAATTTGTTTTAATATATATTTATGTGATTTGGAGGCAAGATATCATTGTGAACATTGAAATTCATGCGCTAAATTTTAAACAAACCGTTTAATATATTTGCGGTTTATAATGAATGACATTCAGTTTTCTTTTTATCTTATCCTGTTAAGTAAGAAAAGACAGAAAATTAATTTGGTCACTTACCTATGGACCACATAGAATAATTTACTGTGAAGAAGTCTGTTTGTTGTATGCATTAAAACAATTGTGTTTTACTATGATTTATCCGGTACCTGGAAAATTTTACTGACGACTTCAACAATGTTTCTGTAATTGAAAATGTTGACGACAACTTTTCGTGAGAATAGATATTCTTGAGTTGTTCAGAATGTGTTTAAATAGAAAAATGAAGTGAATTATTTTAAGATAGACAATAGTTTACAAATAAATGGAATCACACCTGAACAGGGTTGAACTCCACTGATTACGATTTCTCAAGAGAACTGGGAGACGTCTCATCACACGGAGCAAGTCACTAGTGAGCAAATGATGATTTTAATTATAGGGGTGTAGAGTTTGTTGAGTTACTTTTTGACATCATGAATCGATCGATAATAGATCAACATTAGAAACCTGTTAGCACTGGAAATGGCCGTTTCGATGAGTCCAAGTCTGGGATTCATCTTATATTCAGATAGCCAGTTCCAGTTCGAAGCACTAAGTTAGGTAATTTTTACAATCAAACTGGTAACTTCATTTAATGGTACAATCATATCAAGATGATCACTACCAACGTTTATGATACCAGCAATCTACGGAATCCTAATAACTAGTTTCAACCATTATAAAATGATGACAATTATTATTTTGTTATTTTTTTATTGAACATTTCTAATTATTTCAAAAAAATTCATTTTATTTACAACTGTATAAGTCAGGAGCTGGGATTAATCAACAACTCACTAACCGAAATCGGCTACCCTAGATCGTTCTTAAAAAAGTATATGTACAATCTAAAAACGAACCCGGAGACTTCCACCGTTCGAAAGAAGTCATTATTTATTAAACTACTATTCAACGGATATGTGGCCTGTGATACTTTGAAGGACAAATTAACGAGAGTAATTAGTAGAACATTCAACGCAGCTAAACTTGCGTTGACCTTCTCAAGTCGACCAGTGATGTCTACCCAAACGAAGAATAAGTTACCTGAGTTGGCCTCCTCTATGTACATTTACAAATTCAGCTGCTCCTGTGGAGATAGCTACATCGGGCGTAATACCACGCAACTTAACTAACATCTCCTGTACTTGTTTGTTATTCTCTACCTCTTTCCGTTTATATCCTTCACTATCTAATTTATGTACACACTTCTTATTATGTGATTGTTTTTAATGTTTTCAAATGATTGATTTAGGTCTATTCATCCATCTTTGACCGATTATTGATAAAACTTTAGCTATCGTATTTTATTATTCTTACCACTACTATCAGTTCACCTCTGTCTTCCTACTATCAACTTGTACTTTTGCCAGGTATGCTTAGTGACGTAATCTATTTTATTTCATTGTGATTACTGACTCATAAATTGCCTTGATTGGTTTAACATTTTCATATAAAAATACACATATATATAAGAGTAAAGCCTGATGACGATCTAATCGAAAACAATATTGTGCGCTTATATCTGTGTTGTTCTGATGATATATATTAAACAATTTATTTTTTTCAGTGAATATATATGCATTTGTCTACTCAATGTTGTAGCACTATTAGAAGCCAGGAAAGACTTGACAACCGTTTCGTCCTAGTATGGGACTCATCAGTAGCAGTGCACATCGACAAATCAAATTCAGGAACTTCAGCCTTGAGCACGAACGCTTAACCTCTAGACCACTCAGCCGACCGGTACCTTTCGGTGTTACTGTCCAGTGCTCCCATATTTCCAATGATGGTCTAACATTGATCGATTCATGATTCCGATGAAACTTAACAATCCCTTCGACCGTATAATGAAAGTTTTAAAATAGATGTTTCATGAAACAATTCAAATATTTTCCAAAACATATCGTTATGAGGAAAGTTCTGTTTATTTTTGTGAGTAAAAAATGTTCATTCTTGTAACAAAACCTCCGCTGTAACCATGATACATTTATTCTCTCTCTCCCTATTTATCTATCATTCAAAAAATATTTTTCTCACAAGTAAATTTGACATTTTCACTTTGTGATAGAGAAAACAATAAAAGTCTAGATCTTTTCGTCATAACCTTTTTGCGAACAGAGATTTTTTTTTTCAAAATAAACTCATAATATTCACTTAGATTATGAATAGTTGATGTAAAAAATTGATTTACGAGCACATGTTGTTGAGATTTGTTTCAACTGTTTAATTATAGTTTTATAATCTTTGATTTTCTTTTTCAAAAATTAAAACTATCGCAAACTTTCTTTTTCCAATTGTACATTTCGACCCACCAATGATTTTTTTTTAATAATTTTGGTTAGCCATCTTTTCTTATTCTAAAAGTGTAACAAGTTTTCGATGTAAATAACTTAACTATCAGGTAGCTTTTTGAATGAATTAACAAGAGTCGTTTTCAAATTTTTGCAATTCTTTTTTTAAGCACAGCAGTTTAAACAAAATAAATTTTCAATGTTCAAGGAATCAAGAAAAGTATGGAATGTAGCAAGATAAAAAAGTAAATTAGTTTACATTTCATTTTCTAAATGAATGAAATATGAAATTGTCACGATTTCTTTGATATCAAAATACATTATTGATGTAAAGCAGGATTTATTCCTTTTACGACTTTGATAAAATGCTACTTTTCCTAAAATTTTATCATACTGAGCTATTCTTAGATAATTCACTAAACTGAAGAAATGTGGATCCATTCAAATTAGTCGTAGTTCAAATTAACTGGAGGTAAAACGTTTATGAGATTAAAAGCTGATAAACGGAAATAATCATTGATATGAAGTACTTACTGGACGGCCATTTCGTTCTAGTCTGGGACTCATTCTAGGTATCGCGTTTCCACGACTCCTGCTACTCGCTGAAACTGAGCTCAGGGTGTACGACCGTGAGCGCGACCGCTCAACCACTGGACCACTGAGCTAGTATCGAACGGTTTTAATTCATGTCTAACTTCGACAAATCTACAGTCTTACGCAACTTCATCCACAATCTTCAGTGAATATTGTTTCAAACCTAAACATGGTTGAATTCCACCGATCACATCTCTTTACTCGAACTCGGAGAAATGTTATCACTGAGCTAATCACTAGTAAGCACAAGAGAATTTTAAGCCATATGATTGTGAAGATTGTTGAGTTACTTATTGAAATCATGAATCGATCAATGTCAGACCACCGTTAGAAACCTGAAAGCACTGGATAACCAAAATACCGAATGAATACATCAATCTAGTTGACTCAGTCTCATTCAACATCATCGAATTAGGTCTTAAATCAATCATTTTTACTAATTCAATAGAACTCACACAAGAATTCTACACCGACTTACATGATAGAAATTATTGATTGTTGATGTTATGAATTAAATGATTCAGTTTCATTGAAAATATTTCATCATTTTACTACACTTCAACTTCCTCCAACCATTATTTTGATCGGAAACTATTTAACAGGATAAATAAAGCAAATGTGGTTCAATAACAACTAACTATAGTTCAAAATAGATCGTTATTCCCATAGGATTCCCACTATAGTGTTGTGAAATAAATTATGACCACTATAAGAAACCTGGAAGCACTGCACAGCCGTTTGGCACTCATCAGTGGAAGTGAGCTCCCACGACTTGTGCCACCCGCGGGACCTGTTACCCAGAAACGTTGGTCTTGCTCATGAACGCTTTAACCGCTGGACCACTGAGCAGGTTTCGAACAGTGTTAATGCCCAATTTTCATCCTCTATCTTTTGGGAGCATTACTTCACACCTGAACATGTTTGAACTACATTGGTTATGACTCCTCACTAAAAACTCAAAGAAACTACCTCACAAAGCTAGTCACTAGTGAGCAAGTGATAACTTGCATAATGAGGTTGTGAAGTTATTTTTCTGGAAATTAATGTTAGACCACTATTGAAAACCGAAATTCCAAATAAATACAACTGCACAATTGACTCGATCTCATCCAACATCATCAACTTAGATCTTAAATCAAAATGTTTCATTATTTTACTAGAATTCAATCATGAATTCTACACCAACTTAGATGACTAACTGAAATTATTAATAAACGATTTAATTTCATTGAAAATATTTCATCATTTTACTACTACACTTCAACTACTTCCAACTAATATTTTTAATAGGAAACTATTGTACAGAACAGTATTGCTGTTTTCTAATGTTGAAATGAAAATTCTCTGATACAATATAGTTGTATACCATTATTAATATTATTATTACTATTATTTTGTTAATTGACATCTTCATGTGCAATGAAATGAAAAGTTACATATAAATATATTTATTTACTAGTAAGTGACCATGTGATATGATAATAAGCCCGAGACTGAGTAGGCTGGTGAATACTGGTCACAGAGACCTAACGCTTCACTTGGGGTTAACAAGCGTAAGTAAGTAAGTAAGTGAATAAGTGAGATCATGTGAAATAGCTGTGTAAACACATGCTCTTTAGTATACTTCCTATTATTTCTAACATAATAGAGAGGTTATTTCCTGAATGAAAGATATACCATAATAATAGTGTTTTATTTTACAGTAGTATTCATTCTATCATGATATTTTCTTTTAATGAATAATTAAATTATTGACAGAGAGCGAGTGAGGGAGAGAGAGAACCAGTCATTTATGAATGCATATATATATATATATATATATATATATATATATATATATATATATATATATATAAGTTGTATAGCAAAATAGTTGGGATATTTCTATTTCAGTTACCTCTTTTTTTTCCCTAAACAAAAAGTTCTGTTTCTATCGTTTATTGCTGTTGTTGTTGGTGTTTTTTCCGATGTTGATGTTAGTTATAAATATTATATATGATAGAAGGCAGGAAAAAAAAACAAAATACTTAAACATGATAACAGGAAATTTTTATGTAATGTAATTCAGTCATAAATACTTGTACTATTTATTATAATAGTTACGTTTTATGGATGCTGTGTGTTTTTTTTATAAGCAGAATGAATAGTATTCGATTGTATACACATGTGAGGAGCATCGCTGAAACGTTGTTACAAAGTGGCGGAATTATTGAGTAACTAGGGGCTGAGGTTAGGTTTATATATTTATATACCCCGACTGAAGCTGCTACCTTGACGTGGTGGTCGGACTTGCCTATCGTGATGACCCAACCGAGCTATATTAGCTGGAACTTATGTTCCTGAAGGTTCTACCATGTCAGGCAGGTCGATTGGAGAGCGATGAGACTAAAAGCAGCTACTCAATGTCTGAGGGCGAAGTCGTACTGCTGACTGCAGAGGGGTGTGATAGCAGTAAGGTGTTTCCCTCGGACAACCAGCATCTGCAGCGATGCTGCCTTCGCACAAAGAAGGAAGGGTTAGAAAAGGTCGACCCTAAAAATGTCACACCTGACCTTACCCAACGGATTTCCCTCTCCGTCGATAAGGCTGCTCACTAAGAGCTTCCAAGAGCGGAGCTAATCCTCAAAAAAAATTTCATAAAAAGGCCGTACGCGACCGGCCTCAAGCAGTCGTCCCTTGGGCTCTGCGGTCACGCACCCAGGTCTTCAAGACCAACACTAATCTATCTTCCTTTTCAGGTCCGTCAAGAAACACCCTTCCACGGTGTTGGCAGCCGGGAAGTGATAACCGCCCTCATAAGCGTAACAGCACACGATATATATATATATATACAGGAGTCGAAATCACCATGTATGATGTTGCTAACTCGTTCTGTTTTTCTTTCTATTTCAGGGTGATCAAACATGAACGCTTTGGAAGATGAAGAACAAGCCCTGAATGCTCTGAACTTACAAGGATGACTCATAAGACTTTGATACACTAGCCACACTTATTTTTCTGTAAAAACCCCCGAGTATTTTAGTTTTCAAATAAAAGAATGCCGTGGCTACGACTTCGTGTTCTCTCTTGGTGTGAAGTGTTAAGCTAACTCTGTGTGTTGCAATTTTAGATCTGATCCGCTGTTCGGTGACTGCTGATAACACGTGTTACATATATATATATATATATATATATATATATATATATATATATATATATTTATATATATTCAGTCATGAAGATAGAGACGTCAATCAGTTGAGGTGTTTGTAATTCTGCGTTTGACATCCTTAACTGGTGTCCAATCTTTATATATTCAATATTATTTTATTACTTACTTACTTACTTACTTACTTACTTACTTACTTACGCCTGTTACCCCCAATCGAGCATAGGCCGCACACCAGTTTTCTCCAAACAACTCTGTCCTGGTCTTCTTTCTCCAGTTCTGTCCAATGTTTGTTCATTCCTCTCATCATATCTTTCTCTATTTCTCGGCGTAATGTATTCTTTGGCCTTCCTCTTTTCCTTTTGCCTTGAGGGTTCCATGTGAGGGCTTGTCTCGTGACGCAATATTATTTTATATCATCATATAATTTAGAAATAAATGAAGACATTACATCAATCTTTAAAATCGTAAAAACGCATGATTTGAGCCATGTTGTTAAGTTTAGACTTCAAATTTAGGTTTTGTTATGATCGTCACTTGATAAGCTTGAAACTATTACGGGTTTACCTAAGTCGATAAACGAGAACGAGACAATGAACCAGAGTCCAGGTAGGTTACTCTGATCCGTTGACCACAAACAGCTAACTTGAAGTTTAGATATAGCGTAGAAAGTGTATTCTATAAACACACGGCAAGCACAATGGATTCAAGCACACAAATCGAATTGATTTTCCTGGTGGGAAGTGAAATCTCAAGGTTAACCGATCAGCCCATGATCGGAAACATAAAATCCAAAATGAAGGCATTTTTCAAGCAAGTTCTAGGGATCTACCGTCCCCAATAGGTTTCATATAGCACTCACAGTTAACGGCTAAAAATCATTCATTGACACCGAGGAAAATTCATCAGACAGACAGATACAACGCAGAACTTCGTACATAAGTACATCAGTTCAGGTTGCCATACCACGTCAGCACAGAGACGTAACTGTCAGTTCAAGTCCAAGAATGACGGCGATAGTAGAATTATTAGCAGTAATGGAGAAGATTAGGGAGCGAGGATATGATTCGAAAAGTATAATTCAGTGAGATAAATTTAGAAGGAGAAAGATAGAGATTATGAGGAATTCAGAAGGTTAGAATTTGATAGAACACAAAGAGTGGATGCACCTGCGCCATTGCAAACGATTCTGAGCCATGTCGTCAAAGGTCTCCAACCATTGGTGCCTTTCCTCTCGCGGACCTCAACCAGATAGCCTGCATCTACCAACATGACTCAGTCCACTTGTCAGTGACTTCATGGATTTCTGCCATGTTTTGGTTTGGCCGCCCCTAACTTTATTCCAACCTACTCCTACACTGCAAAACGTAGCTCGTCACGGAAGTCGGTGGTTAGGCATTCGTAACACATGTCCCAACCACCTCAACTGATGAAGTTTCACTACTTCATCTATTGATTTAGATTTTATAAATTTGAGTAAATTGAATAGTATCAGCTTTTTATACTGCTTTATTCTGTACAATAATATTTCTACTGTTTTCGTTATTATTATTATTATTATTACTCATGCTATTGATTTGTTAATCGCAATGAAATGGATGTTGATAATGCAAACTTATATAAACGTACAGAAAGGCCTATTATATTGACAATAGACCGATTGTATATGAGACAAAGGTTTCTTCACTATCTCGAAATCTATAATTAACAATGTTATTTTGAGTAAATACACGCCGTCTTACTCTGTATTGTTGTGACCCAAAATGGTTGTTTTGATATATGTACCAACAATTATTCACATCAACTTACCCCTAAATGTCATAGAGAAGATATATTAATCAATCAGTTTGTACGTATATATATAAATATGTATTCCTGACATCCAGCTAAAATGAATCCCATCTTGTTTGAAATATCTCAGTTCGTGATGCAAATCAGTGTCATCTGCACTTGTCATCCCTGACAGAGAATATAATGTGATCATTCTAACATTATTTTATTATTTATAGTCAAATAGTTTTGTTATTGCATGATATCTGTCATAATAAATTTTAACTTGATTCCATAGTTATCTGTTGGCTGTTTTTCAGGAAATTTATTGATTTCTAATGACGAAAATCGTTTTGTTTAAGTCAAAGAAATGTTGACCTTGATCGATAACTAATGAAACGTAAACACTAATCAGTCAGTAGTATAAAATGTAACTTTTTTTTATTATTAACAATACTTATAAATCATCATTGAACTAGATAACAAATTGCCAATAACAATTTGTTCAAAAGTTTGACTAATCAAAAATATTAACGAGTGTTCATCCAGTTTTTAATGAATTCAATGTTCAATGATCAGTTTATTGATCGATTGATCAATCGACCAATCAATCAGTCAGTAAGCCTAATTAATCCTTGTTGGATTGATTATTCCAAGTTTTTTTTCTCATAAAACGTTTCTGTTAAAAAATGTAATCATCTATTACAATTGTGTTTGTGTTTATCTTCAAATCACCCCTTTCGATGAACTCAAACACTGTTTGAATTTTTGTCCAAGACGTTTCTAGAAATTTTATTTCACGGTTATCAAATAAATACTAAACAGTTATTTGAATATCAGCCAAAGTTTTATGGTTCGATGCCCCAGTATTTTGATTATCAGACTGTGAAAAATTTTTTTATTTCATTGAGAGTTATTCAATTGTACTTTTATGAGTGAGTTTGAACGGCTCATGAGTTTAGCGGCTCAATAATGAACTTCAATATGAACGAATGATCGAGTGTGAAATGAAATGAACCATTCTTTCCACTTCCGCTTATTATACTTAGGCTAACCTCGTTTGTTCGACGGCAGTAGTAAGAAGCCAAATAAGGATGTTGTGGATGAATTTATTTCATGCATTGATTTGTGCAGACAAACATGGGAAGGGAAGCGCGTACAAGCAGAACGAAGCGAATTGGAGAAGGTGAGTGAGCCAACTCTCCATGAGCTGAAGCAAAGACTAAGTATTTATAGTCAAGCAATAATAGGCTAGACATGTGATAAGTGAGTATGCACCCCTACACAATCAAATATACAGTAATTGATACTGTAAGTAATAGAGTGAGAGCTTATGGCGAATTGTCATCTGAATTCTTTACTTCAAGTGGTGTCCGTCAGGGATGTCCACTTTCTCCATTCTTGTTTAATTTTGTCATAGATATGCTCTTAGAAATAACCTTATCCTCGTCTGAATTTTCAGGAGTAGACCTATTACCAGGAAGATCGCTTATCGACTTAGAATATGCCGATGACATAGTCCTACTTGGTGAAGACGCTGACAAAATTCAGAGTCTTCTGACTACCATGAGCAACAATGCAAACATGTTCGGGATGCGGTTCTCACCCTCAAAATGCAAAATGTTGCTTCAAGATTGGGTTGCATCGGCACCTGAACTAGTGATAGGGAGTGAAGTAGTCGAGCGTGTAGACCGCTTCACTTATCTTCAGAGTCTCATCAGTGCTGATGGCCTGATGACTGACGAAATCTCAGCTGGGAAACAGAAGGTTCGATTGGCTTTTGCCAACCTGCGTCATTTATGGCTCAGACGAGATATCCGTTTGCTAGCTAAGGCACGAGTGTACTGCGCGGCAGTTCGCTTCGTCCTACTGTAAGGATGCGAAACATGGCCGTTAAGAGTGGAGGACTTCCGTAGGTCGCTAGTCTTCGACCATCGATGTCTCCGAAGCATTGCTCGTGTATCATGGGACAACCGTATAAGCAATGCTGTCGTTAGGAAACGAGTTCTAGGTAAGGATAGCAGATCAGTAGATGAAGAAGTGAAACTCCATCAGTTGAGGTGGTTGGGACATGTGTTACGTATGCCTAACCATCGACTGCCTCGACGAGCTACGTTTTGCAGTGTAAGAGTAGATTGGAAGATAGCTATATAACATGGCACAAATCCATGAAGTCAATGACAAGTGAACTGAGTCATGTTGATAGATGTAGACTACCTGGTTGGGGTTCGCGAGACGATAGTCACCAATGGTTAGAGACCTTGAACGACATGGCTCAAAATCGTTTGCAATGGTGCAGGTGCATTTATTCTTTGTGTTCTCTCAAATCCTAATCTTCTGGATTCTTCAACCCCTCTGGTTTTGACTTTCTAAACTTTTCTCATTTAATAATACTTCTTGAATAATATCTTCTCATCCTAACCTCTCCGATTACTTATAATACCCTTATTAATCTCTATCATTCTTTTTCTAAATTTATCTTACTGTAATATGCTTCTCAAATCATATCTTCGCTCTCTAATCTTCTCCATTACTGCTAATAGTTCTATTATTGCTACCACTCTTGGATTTGAACTGCCAGTTGCGTTTCTGTGCTGATGGGGCATGGAAACCTGAATTGATGTGCTTACGTACGAAGTTTTGCGTTGTATCTGTCTGTCAAAATATTAAAAATACAAAATTATGGTCAATACAATTATCAGTATAATTTAAATGACGAATCATTGAAGTACAATGAATGAATGGTGAGATGCTACAGAGTGATGGCTGCTCACCAGACTGATTTATTAACATAGTTGCCATCTCTTTCTCTCTCTCGCTTTCTAAATGATTTGAAACTAAAGACAACAGACCAGCTATCGAAATGAAATACGTTTTTATATATTGAAGTTTTTTTCTGATTTTAGTTAGTTTTCTACTGGATGCAGTCGCTAACCCCATGCGCAACGTTCTTCCCTGATCCCAACTTTGGACCAGCATTAACAGCAGAGGGGTTCCAGGTGGTGTTATGTAATAAAATAGCATACAATAAACTACGTATTCACATGAAACATAATATGATAAGATGTTATCTATAATAGGAAGAACTCCATTATGTAGATACCTTACTAAAGTAAATTTAAATTCAGTGGTTAGTCCCAATTCTTACGTATCACATCACTACGACTCACTGTCATCAAAATACAGATTCTAGTACCATCCTTTATAAGCGCTATTTAATTGTTCATATGTGAAGTTTATATCCATTCATGCTTACCAGTTCAGCATCATCGACGAGAAAGGTGGATCCGATGCAGATGTGAGGGCGCGAATTGGCAAAGCAAGAGCTTCATTTCTACAGTTGAAAAATATCTGGAACTCCAAACAACAACCAACCAAAACCAAAATCAGGATTTTCAATACAAATGTCAAGACAGTTCTACTGTATGGAGCGGAAACATGGAGAACTACCAAAGCCATCATCCAGAAGATACAAGTGTTTATTAACAGTTGTCTACGCAAAATACTTCGTATTCGTTGGCCAGACACCATCAGCAATAACGAACTGTGGGAGAGAACAAACCAGATTCCAGTGGAGGAGGAAATCAGGAAGAAGTGGTGGAAGTGGATAGGACACACACTACGAAAAGCACCTAACTGCATCACGAGACAAGCCCTCACATGGAACCTCCAGGGAAAAAGGAAAAGAGGAAGGCCAAGGAACACACTACGCCGAGAAATAGAGAACGATATGAGAGGAATGAACGAACATTGGACAGAACTGGAAAGGGAAGCCCAGGACAGAGTTGGTTGGAGAAAACTGGTGGGTGGCCTATGCTCCAGTGCTTCTAGGTTTTTAATAGAAGTCTAACAATGATTGATTCATGATTTATGTTAAAAAAAACAATCTCCATAACCCTATTGTAGGGTTTGTCACTAGGTTTACTTGAAGCTATTACGAGTTCACCTTAGTCGATAAAAGCGAACGAGACTTTTACCAGCGTCCAGATAGGCTACCTTGAATCCCCAAATAAAGTAAGAAGGCTTTGTAAGCGTACAAAGTATATTCTAAAAACACCCAGCAATCAAAATACAATCAAGCACACAAATAGAGTTTATTTATACATCATAGAAACGTCGTTGGGACAGTTACGAAAATAGCACACTAAAATACACAGCAGCCAATCACAGCCATGGATTTTGCTGGTGGGAATTGAAATCTCAAGGTCAACTGATCAGCAGATGCTGGCAAACGTGAAATCCAAAATAAGACATTTAACAAGTGAGTTTTGGGTATCTAAAATCCCCAACACCTGTAATGAAAAATCGTACAATAAGCTCTCCAGTAACTAACTTAGTGAGAAGACGTGACCAGTGGAGTGAAACCCTGTCACGTGTAGGCAGTAGCTACCAAAAACAATGTGTTATGTTGTGCAAAATCCTTAGATTGATCAGAGTAAGACATTAACACCGTTGGATAACGACTCAGTGATACAAAGGCTAAGCGTTCGTCCGCGAAACCAAAGGTCCTGGGTTTAATTCTTGCGTGTAACGGGGATCGTGGGTGCGTGCTTCAAGTAAGTTCATGCCAGAAAGAAACATCCGCTAAGAGTCTCCAGGTTTCTATTCATGGTCTCCAGTAACTAGCTTAGTGAGAAGACGTGACCAGTGGAGTGGAACCCTGTCACGTGTAGGCAGTAACTACCAAAAACAATGTGTTATGTTGTGCAAAATCCTTAGATTGATCAGAGTTATACATTTTAACACCGTTGGATGCAGGCTCAGTGGTTATGCATTCACGCGCAAGACTGTAGGTCCTGGGTTCAAATCCTGCGGGTAGCAGGAGTCGTGGATACGCACTACTGCCTGTCCATTGCGTCCAGGTTTCTAATGATGGTCTAACAAAGATTCATTCATCATTTCAATAATAGATAACAATCACTATTTCTCTATAATGAAAAATTAATAATCTCAATTTATAATCAACATAAAAATCAAACAATTCCTCTAAGCAAATTTTTCAAAAAGCATTTAACCCTACTATTTAACACGTAATAAATTGCCACTAGTTTCATAGTAATAATTAATAATAATAATAATAATAATAAATATTTACAAAAAGTGAAATTTTTCATCAATTATTCAATTTACCTCATATGTGGTTTTATCACCACTAAAGAATCAATTGGTATTTGAATATAATGTGTAAATATTGATTTTTTTATTAGAAAGCTATGTAATTACTCATGATTTGGTATGAGGCAATTTTTTTAAAAAAAGATAATGGCTGAGTTTATGAATTATTCACAAAGAAATTATCTTATTATTTTATACTTGTACTAGTACATATATTTGATCATTAGGTTAATTTTCCCTTGTGTTGGGGAATGAAAGATCCCCAGAACTCGCTTGATAAATGCCTTAATTTTGGATTTCACGTTTGCCTGCATGGGTTGATCAGTTGACCTTCAGATTTCATTCCCCACCAGGAAAATCCTTGACTGTGATTGGCTGCTGTGTATTTTAGTGTGCTGCTTGTGTGACTGTCCCAACGAAGTTTCTATGATGCATAAATAAACGAGAGTTGTGTGCTTGATTGTATATTCTGCTTGCTGGGTGTTAGTAGAATACACTCTCTACGCTATATCTAGACTTCTCTTTTGCAGTTTTGGGAATCAGAGTAGCCTACCTCGACGCTGGTAATTGTCCTGTTTGCGTTTATCGACTAAGGTGAAGTCGTAATAGTTTTAAGCATATCTAGTGACGAACGTAACACCTTGTATGAATGATTTTAGAATGCTTTGTGCATTTTGGTTTCAGATAATAGCTTTAAGATAAATTTGGGCCTAATATTAATCAAAAACAATATACTGCAAAGGAATTGATGTTCACTTGAAGGCACAGATTGTCAAAACAACTGCAGAATTTGTTCAATCGAAGAACATCTGGAACTCAAAATAACTATCAGCCAACACCGAGGTCACAATTTTTAATTCAAATGTCAAGACAGTTCTACTGTATGGAATGGAAACTTGAAGAACCAGGTAGGCCATCATTCAAAAGATGCAAGTGATTATGAACAGTTGTTTACCCAAGAGACAAAGAATCCGCTGGCCGGACACTATCACCAACAATCTTCTGTAGAAGAGAATAAATCAGCTTCTGGTGGAGAAAGAAATCGACAAGAATCGGTGGAAGTGGATAGGACACACACTGATGAAAGTACCCAACTGCGTCATGCAACAAGAATTCGCTTGGAGTGCTCAAGGCTAGAAGTAAAGTGAAAGACCAAAGAACATATAACGCTGAGAAATGGAGACAAACATTCGAAGAATGAACAAAAATTGGATAGAATTGGAAAGGCAGCTGCAGGACAGAGTAGGGTTGGAGAATGCTGGTTGGTGGCATATGCTCCTTTAGGGATAACAGGCCCAAGTAAGTAAGTAAGTAATCAATAAATCTACTCTTTATTCATAAATGAACTAAAACATTCTAAACATAACATACCACTAATCAATAAACAAAAATTAGTCTACTGAACAAATAAATCTCCCGTTTACCTTACCGATACCAATAATTATCAATGTAAGCTAAATAATCAAAAACAAGTCTTCATTGTCGATTGTCGACAACCAACGAATATCAGTGTTGTTATTAGGCAAATGTACACACACTAACATGCATATATTCATGCACATAATCACGTACTAACAATAGTTCGTTATATCATTCTGATTTTCCTGTTATAATTATCATTATCAAATATAATAAGTGCAAAATAATGAGAATACTTTTTCAGATAAACAATTTTGTTTATAATGGTAAAATCTGCAGTACAATAATTGTACTTCAACCTGTTCAGGTGTGGACAGTGTGTGAGGTGGCGCGAATTGATTGAAGTTAGACATTAACACCGCTAGATATCGACTCAATGGTCCATTAGTTATGCGTTCGCGCTGCACGGTCGAAGGTCCTGGCTTCAAATCCTGCGAAGTGCAAGAGTCTGTGGTGGCCAATTTCTACGTGTTCTCGTTTATTTTGGCACACCACAAATAGGGATAGTGGACCACAAGCAGACCGGGCAGGCACACTAGCGAGTAAATGGGCGAATGTATTAATAAGATTAAAATGTTCGTATATATACATAGGAAAATGTCTGAGTCATCGTGATATTTAAGAGATTAATATTAAAGCGAATAGGATGTATATGCGCATAGGCGTTAAGCAATGCTTAGTCATACCAGCTCATACAAAACCACACAATAATAAAAGCCAATGGTACATATAAGTTATTGTTATACAAATGGCTTGGTTAGATAAATTAATCGAAAGGGCTTCTTAACCAAATTAAATGTAAGCGAACTCGAATATACGTCGAGGCACTACAAGTCGTCGGTGCCCACTGCCATTGATCAGTCCCATACCAGAATCACGAAACAACCATCTTTCAGTGTTGCCAGGCTTCTTCTAATACTGGTCTAACAATGATTGATCGATTCATGATTTCAAATGTGTAACTTCACAACTTCCTAATTCATAATAATTATCGAAAGAAAGCAGTTTTTTTCGCAAATAAATGATAAAATTTTTCTCTCTCACCGTTTTCGTTCCTTTCTCCCAGTCCATGTCGTCCCATGATGTCTTCATATCCAGTGTTGTCCATTCCAACCTTGGCATTCAGGTCTCCCATAAGAATCGTCAAGTCCTTTGGTGAACATTTATCGACGATTGACTGCAGCCATTCGTAGAATTGATCTTTAACGTCGTCATTGTAGTCATTGGTAGGTGCGTAACATTGGATGATGTTCATTGTAATGTCCTGTTTCTTTGTTTTGAAGGATGCTGTAATGATCCTGGGTCCATGAGATTCCCATCCTATTAGTGCCTTTTGTGCATGTTTGGACAGCATCAGTGCAACTCCTTGTGTATGTGAAGCATTTTCCTCTTCATGACCAGAGTATAACAACAGTTCGCCTGAAGCTAGTCTCAGTTGTCCTACCTGTGTCTAATGCGTTTCACTGATGCCAAGCACCTCAAGGTTGTATCTTTTCATTTGTGCCGCAACTTGAAATAGTCTTCCAGTCTCCCACAATGTACGAACGTTCCATGTACCTAAAAGAATGATTGCTCTGGTTGTCAGAAGAGGCATCGGCCCCGTGACTTCCGAGGGAACTCGGCTTTCATCACGCGACGTCATAATTGTTCTTCCAACTCCCAGGGCAGAGTTAAAGTAATTCATAATAATTATCGAAAAAAAGTAGTTTTTTTCTCAAATAAATGATAAAATTTTCCCTCTCAATTTATGTACTCACTTATGTATATTTCTTCATTGGATAACATATGATTATAAAGTCTGAAATAATAATAATTATTATTATTAAATAATTTAATTACTATTTTATGAATATAACTAAATGTTGATTATTATTATTATTATTATTATTATTATTATTATTATTAGTTTTCTGACTGAACATAAAAATTTATCAACACTCAAGTAGGATAACGTTGTTTTTTTTCTGATTCCACTCTCTAGCAAAAAGTAAGCAATATTAGAGAGACAGGAATTGGAGCAATGAACACCAAAAATTTAGAATACAACATATTACTCTCCCCTTTTCCCCTCCAAGCCCTCCAAAAAAATTACTTTTTTTGAGAAAAAAATAATGTGTTTCCCCTTTTTTTTACTTGACAGAATTGTATTTTAGCTCTAAATGGGCTAAACATTTTTATATTAGTAAGAAATTTCCAAATGACAATATAAAATGATGAAATTTTGCAATGAACAAATGAAAAAACAAAACGTGTTACTTTTTGTTGTTTATCTGTTCACTATGTTCACTATTAGACAAAAAATGTTTTTATTTAGTTTAATCGTTGATATTTTAAATATACTTGTTGATTTTTTTTTTAGAAAAAAAAATGAAACTTCCAAGTGAATCATTTGTAAATGTTTGCTATGGATAATTATTAATATTTTTTTATTTGTAACCATGAATCGATCAATGATAGACCACCATTAGGAAACCTGGAAGCCCTAGACGGCCATTTCGTCCTAGTACGGGACTCGTCAGCAGTGCGCACCCACGATTCCTGCACCTCGCAGGATTCGAACCCAGGACCATTGATATTGTGCGCGAACGCCCAACCGTCAGACCACTGAGCCGGTATCTAACGGTGTTAATTTCTAACTTGATCAAATTCACGGAGTTGCGCAACCTCATGCTCTGTATACATCCAAACAGGTTTGAACTTCACTGGTCACGACTTCCCACTAGAACTTGGAGAAGATTCCTCACCATGCTAGTCACTAGTGAACACATGTAACTTCATTGCGGGCTCAGCGGTCTAACGGTTAGGGCGTTCGCGCACAGTACCGAAGGTCCTGGGTTCGAATCCTGCGGGGTGCAGGAGTCATGGATGCGCACTGCTGGTGAGTCCCATACCAGGCCGAAATAGCCGTCCAGTGCTTCCAGGTCTTCTAATGGTGGTCTAACATTGATCGATTCATGGTTTCAAATAAAAACTTAACAATCTTCACAACAACCCCGCTATAAAATTATTAATATTTCAAGAAATTAATGATTGTCAAGTCCCGATGTGAAAGACTTCAAGGACAAAGGTAAAGATGCAAATTAACGAAGGCATTACTCTGAGAATTGGGGGATAGGTATGAAGAGAATTGACAGCACTCGGTTACAACTTGAAAGGAAGGTCTTAGACACAGTCGGGTGGAGAATGTTGATTGTTGGCCTATGCTCCATTAGGGTTAACAGTCGTTAGTAAGTAAGCACGTAAGTAACAAACTTACTAGATGTTTGTGTTATTTAATTTGTATATGAAATGAGTGTTTCAGTTTTTAACATGATAAGAATACATTCATAAAAATCAATAAAGTCTCTACCTATTCGATGTATTTTGTGTGATGACTGCATTAAAATCTAGTCATCGAATCAATGTATGTCATACAATTCAATAGTGGTGAGAAAGTACCAAGAGTAGTACTTGTTCATTTGTTCGCAATAATATTAGTTTTCTCAAACTAACCGATCAATTTTAGATCACTATTGGAAACTTGAAAGTGCTGGACAGTCGTTTCGTCCTATTAGTAGACTCTTTAGTAATGCTTATTGACGAAAACATGACTTTCAGTCTTGTGTGCAGATGTTTAAACTGAAGACCAATGAGCCGTCATTCAATATTGTGTATGTCTAACTAGAAGTAATATAATCGCCGAACAATAACATTGGTGGCTTTAATTATATCTTAACAGGTTTTGTTGAGTTTAGATTATTCATGTGATCGTGTTCGAATGTCAAGCGGCATCAAACAGATTGACTTCATGACAATTAACGTTTGTAGCTTCATAAAAATGGGACAGACTAAAGAAAGATGACATATCTGTCAGAATTACATTGAATGCCAACTCAAAGAAATGAAGAACTCACCATCGAACCTACGGATTACAGTTCCAATCCTATTTACAAATGCCTGATCAGTTGATAGTCACCAGTGTCACGAGTAAAGTACAAATTGAAATGTAGATACTAAATTAGGTAAGTCAATCTTCCTTGCACTATACTGGTGGGTAAGATGGTTGTAAAAATTGGTCAACTAGATGATATCTAGGTTTCATAGTATCTGGAGAGTATACTTTAACCTTGACGAAACTGATGCTCCTTGGTGGATTCTCTGACTGTGAAGCTGGGCGACATGGAATCGAATACGCCAGAGATCATCGGTTCCATCAAGACAACAGTATACCTTGCTGACGAGTGTCAAATAACACGAAACCTAATTTCTGGGTTTCTTGCCGATTAGCTACAACTATTACCTTACTTCTGAGAATTACTAAACTCGGATGATATAACTGTTTAGTGGTTCTCGAAATAAAATTAATCCTTAATGCAAAATACGAATAATTTTCACTTCATAACTGATTTTTCATGGTTTGTTTGTAGTTTTAGGTGTTCTCCATTGAACTGACTACCGATGATTTCTGCTAATTAAGATACTATAGTTGTACTAATTGAGGACATTAATTACTCGGCAAAAATAAAAGCGATTACTTGATTTACTTAAGTGATGTGTGGATCACAGTAGCTAAACTGGTAAAGGATAGTGAAATCTGTAGGTTTTAATTTAAGAGTCGTTTAAATACTGTTTGAGAATTTCAGATGGAAAAAATATTTTCAGGTACTTATTATACTTTAATTTCTTGAAAAATATTTGAGATGTTGGAGAGAATTTGCAGTTTCGTTCTCTACGCTGAATGATGTGGTTGTGGAGCTTTCATAGTTCTTCTGTGTAAGATCATCAGCACATGTTCTAAGTAGAAGTGAAACATTCAAATTTTTTCGCGTATGACTCGCAGCTTGTGCTGTTGACCTCAATCTTGATTTGTTGTTATTGACTTTTAACCTGTTGTCATCTATCTCCTCCCTTTGATTTGGTTCTTGATCCTATGTTTATCTATGAATCATCTGATTCGTTGATAAATTATCGATCTGTTCGTTGATTGCCTATTGACTTGAGTGTCAAGCTTCCAAAAATTTGCTGGTTTTCTGTGTACTCCTCTATCCAGAATTTCAATATTTTTCCAGTAGAATGTATGTCCACAGTTGTCCAGAGGGAAGAAATGTCATAGCGTTTAACTGGTCACTGATATTCATGTAGGCAATGCTGGAGGTGACATTCACTTTGTAGTGAGCGTTGCAGTTTGAACAGTTTATTTCGTAGATGAAGTTCGGTTTTACTTGTTTTGTCATTTTGTTTTTTGAACGATATTGGAGTGTTTGAAGTGATTTTGTTGGTCTATGTGTAAAGCCGATTCCGAATGGCTTCAGTCGTATCGCCCCGATTCTCCAGATATATGGTAAGATGAACTATTTGCTTGTTCCTGTACGTGATTTTGTTTCTGCTGATGTTTTTCGATGACATTTTTATGATGAAGTTGTTTGGATAGCTGTTCTTTTAAAAGATTACCATCAAAAATTTTTATTCATTTTTTCGTGCTTTATGTGTGCGTTGCAGTGTGTTTTCGTCCTCCTGAATAAAGTTTGTACGCTGTGGATTTGATGGTTTCTTAGAGTGTTATTACTGTAGTTGAAAACTCGATTTGTGTGGGTGGGCTTCCGATGTACTTGAATATCCAGTTTTCTGTGTCAGTTCTGGTAATTAATACATCGAGGAATGATAGACTGTTGTTTGACTTCATTTCTATTGTGAATATTATGTCATCAAAGATGTTGCTGATCAGATTGTCGATGTTCTCTAGCTCATCTCTCTTAATGATAACGAATGTGTCGTCTGCATAACGAATCTACATTTTTGGCTTGATTGCTAGTAAACTCGAGGCCTCAAGTCAATGCATCACTGTTTCTTCAATAACTGCTGACAACGAAGATCCCATTGGTGTTTTTTCGTAACTCTTCAAAATTGGATTAAATAATTTTGAAGTTTCTATTAACCTAACTAAATGTGAGTGATTAAAAGTAATTTATACTAGTGAGAAAGTGTTTTTAAATAATTTGAATTCGAGAAATTTGTATTCCATAAATGAACACTTCCTAAATGATTTGTAAGAGAAACTTAAAATAACTTTCAAATAATGTTTGCCACTTGAGTCAAGGTGTTATGAAATACTTGAAACTCTTCAACTTTCTAATAGAAGTTAAACTCAGTGACTTCAGATCATGCTGCCAGTATTGGGTACAATAAGCTCACCAGTGAGGAAACTATCGGAGTTCCAGTGAGAAGACGTGACCAGTGGAGTTCAACCCTATCATTAACTTCCAAAGACAATAGGTCAGGTTGCGGAAAATCGTTCAATTGATCAGGGTTAGACATTAACACCGTTGGATGCAGGCTTAGTGGTACAGAGGTTAGGTGTTCGCGCGCACGACCGGAGTTCCTGAGTTCGAATCATGTGAGGTGCAGGAGTCGTGGATACGTAGTCTGATGATTCCTATAACAGCACTGGATAAATATATATACTCATTTCCGAATTTGATCAATTCATGATAGAGGCGTTTCACATGTTACAGCTCTGTGCTACATCAGTAAGTTTGTGATGAAAGCCACCTACAAATTAAATTAGTCTCGACAAAACCCTCTTCTTCAAATAAATTACAACGAACCAAAATTTCATAGGATTATTTTTGAAAACCACTTGTTTCTTCACTTATTCAATAGTCAATTTTTTTCAAAATCATTGACAATTGAAGATTGAATAGATTCTATCTATTTAAATTGAAACTTGATTTCATATTCATTCATCAATCACTTTATTTATGGGGAAGATGAAATAAAAAAAAAGATGAGAGGATGAGAGAAGAAGAAGTGGAGAATAAATTCATTATATATATGTATATATAGTTTTTTCTGATTCATTTTTTCTCCTTCAACAGAATTTTCTTATTTTGTATACATTTCTGAAAAATAAACGATTGATGATAAAAGATGAATACTGACAAAAAAAATATTTAATTGAAATAATAATATATTAATAGATTTCCCTAGTGGACAGACAATGTAACAACGATTAGTTAATGTATACTTCTTGATAATTAATTCGATAGACATGATGAATCAATTATTTCATTGGTGTTCTATTGAGAATAATGAAATAAGTATGAAAACGAAAAAAATTATTGAAAATTGAACAGACAGTTTAGCTTGAGGATCGATTATAAACTATTAAGGCGGAGAATTATTTTCAAAAAGAATTCGCAAATTACCGTTTTTAGACGATGGTTGTTTTTGGTATTAGACAGTCGACTGGATGTACGATTCACTGAGTTAAATAATTAGATTAGAAGGCTTCATATCCGAACTCAACACTCAATCATGTCAACTCGGAAGAGATTGCAATAGTATAATTTTGTAGCATCTCACTATTCATTCATTGTACTTCAGTGGTAAGTCGTTTAAGTTATTCGATAATAGTACTGACCATCTTTTTTGGTATTTGTAATAATTTGATAACGGTATCGATTATTGTATATTTGATTGTGTGTGTGTGCATGCTTACTGGCTTATTCCATGTCAAGCCTATTATTGCCTGACTATAAATACTGAGTCATTCTTCAACGCTGGAGACTTGGCTCACTCGCCTTCTCCAATTTGCTTCGTCTTTGCTTGTATGCTTTACATTCTCATGTCTGTCTGCATACGTGAATGCATATAACAAATCAATCCGCAACACCATATTTGGCTTCTTACTATCGCCATCGCATGAACGAGGTTTGTCTAAGTATGAATTACGGAAACGGACAGATAGATTTATTTCATTGCACACTCAATCATTCGTCCATATTGTATTCCAGTCATTAGCCGCGAAACTATCATTATTCAGTCATTCATGATATCGGTACTGTACTCGTAGTTGACCAATGGAGGAGGAAATCAGGGACAAGCGGTGGAGGTGGATAGGACACACAGTGCGTAAAGCACCCAACTGCATCACAAGACAGGGCCTCACTTGTAACCCTCAAGGTTGAAGGAAAAGAGGAAGGCCATGAAACATGTTAAGCCGATAAACAGAGAAAGACATGAGAAGAATGAACAAAAATTGGACAGAACTAGAAAGGGAAGCCTAGGACAGAGTTAGTTGGCGAAAACAAGGTCGGCGGCCTATGATCCATTGTGGGTAACAGGCGTAAGTTAACAAGTACGTCCTCGTAGTTAAGCTCTTTCGTTTAGGTCTGACGAGATTTTGAAACTAATTATCAGCTGAAGCACAATTATCATTTAATATAGTGTGTTTTAAGTCACCTACATTTGGCTTTGATGAACAAATGACATTTATCAAGGAATAGCTGATAATCCGAAAGATCTATCAACTGTTTTGTGCCTTAGATAAGATTTGGCGGCAATAACGCTTCTAAAACACTTCTAAACAAAATACTCTATTTTATTATTATCTGTGTTCAATATGACTAAAAAATTTCAAACAAGTCAATGAGATTTCAATGCCATATGATCTATAATTTAAAAGACTTATATACCATTAGCTATCTTTAGGCTGTATAACGTTTTACAAATCTATTCCTCCTATAATCTTAGATGTAACGAAAAAAACTTTACTAAATTTAAAGTGAATTAAAAGATCACTGAAATGTTTTCTGGCAACCTTCATCCATGTACCAAAATGTATACAACATAATTACTAACAGTATTTTAAACCGTCTCAAATGTTTGGCGTCACAAATATGTGAAAACAAATTGTATAACATTATTATATCACTTTTAAAAAAATAAATATCTTAATAGTGTATAACAGCGGGTGGACAGTGATGGCTCACAAAATCTTAAGATTTAACATATAAGAGAGAATTAAATAGTAGTGAATACTTTTCCATGTAAAGTACAGATTAGGATTATCATATGTCATCAGTCTTACTTAGATTACTGTAATATGGAATATTGATTCAGTGTAGTTTCACATATTGTGAAATAATGTCTTTTTTTTCAAATAAACCGTTAAGTAACTTTAAAACCAAGTATTAAATTTTGGGAGATTGTTCAAATGACATTGAACAGATGACACAAATATTGTTTTGCTTTTCACAGACTGTTTAAATAATAATAAAATACTTAAGGAATATCTTTTAATGATCAATTTCATGTGGAATAGGCGTTTATGATACTATTTATTTCAATTAGAGTCAGGGAGATCAGTGTTTTTAAACACTGAAATCGTGGAACAACCATTGTTAGACCACCATTAGAAACCTGGAAGCACTGAAAGACGGCCATCTCATCCTGGTATGGGACTCATCATTGACAGTGCTCATCCTAGACTCCTGCGCCTCGCAGGATTCGAGCCCACGACCTACGGTCCAGCGCGTGGACGCCCTAACCGTTAGATCACTGAGCCGGCATCCAACGATGTTAATGTCTAACTTGATCAAATTCATGGAGTTGCGCAACCTCATACACAGTCTCCGGTAGATACTGCCTACACCCGTACAGGTTGAACTTCACTGGTCACGTGTTCTCACTAGAACTCGAAGAAGATTCCTCAAGAAGCTAGTCACTAGTGAGCACAGGTAATTTGCATTACGGGTTTATGAAGACTGTTAAGTTACACATTTTTGTAACCATGAATCGATCAATGTTAGACCACGATTAGAAACCTGGAAGCACTGGACGGCCGTTTCGTCCTGGTATGGGACTCCTGAGACTGAAATCGTGGAATAATCATTGTTAGACCACCATTACAAACCTGTAAACACTGGACGGCCATCTAATCCTGATATGGGACTCATGAATGACAGTGCTCATCAACGACTCCTGCACCTCACAGGATTCGTACCCACGACCTTCGGTCTAGCGCGCGAACGACCAACCTTTGGATCTCTGAGCCGGAGTCGTGAATGCACACTGTTGATGAGTCCAATACCAGGACGAAACAACCGTCGAGTGCTTCTAGTTTTCTAAAGGTGGTCTAACAATGATTGATTGATGAATTCAATGTGCAAAAAACACTAATCTCCATAGCTTTAATTGAAAAATCGTAAAATGTGTGCTCACCAGTGTTTAGCTGCATGAGGAAACTCTCGAAGTTCTAGTGAGAAGACATGACCAATGGAGTTCAGCTCTGGAGGTAGTAGGCAATGACTGATGTTGAGCGAAATCCCTAGATTGACCACAGTTAGACATTAAAACCGTTGGATGCCAGCCCAACGATCCACAGGCTAGTTATCAGCTCGCAAGACCGAAGGTCCTGGGTTCGATTCCTTCGGGTAGCAGTAATCATGGGTTCACACTGAAGATGAGTGCTATATTAGTACAAAACGACCGTCCAGTGCTTCCAGATTTCTAATGCCGATTTTCTACAATAGCCTCAATGATATCATCAAAAAAACTGAACCAAACGAATTTCTATGAAATTTCAAGATTTTTTCATTTAAGATATGTTTTACATCAGCTCTTTTATATAGATCCGATAAAAGTTGATATTACCTGTTAAAACAAGCTTTTCAAATCTAAGTAAGAATAAACGATTATAATAAGATCAACGAATTTTTCATTCATTCGTATTTTTTCTTCTGCTTATTTCAAATCTTCTTTTTTTTCAAATTATTATTTCTGATAATAAAAATAGAATAAATAGAAATTATTTTCTTCCTTTCAATGTAATCCAATCTGACTGATTCACTTGGTTTCATTTTCATTCTCTCTTTTTTTTAAATCTGTTGAACATTGTTGCTGTTTGTTTAAATTTTATACATTTTTTTTTCATTGCTTCAATTGAATAAGTTTTCTTTTTTTAAATTTTATTCCACTTGTTGCTGTTTCGCATCTATCAAAATTCAATGAATTAATTATTGTTTTTTTGTCGATCTGTCTATTTATGCCTGCAGAAAAATAAAAAATAAAAAAAATAGACGAACAAAATAATTTTGTGAAATTTCAATTTATATAGATATTGAATATTGAACATAATAATTTGTTCAATATTCAATTTTTGCAGTGAAAAAATCTGAAAATGTTGGCTCCTTCATTTCAAATATTCAAAATAAAATGAGATATTATTTCTTGTTTTTGTTTGGCTCATTTCAAGACAACAAATAACAAGTCAGTGTTTTAATAATATGCAGCATCATCGACGAGAAAGGTGGATCCGATGCAGATGTGAGGGCACGGATTGTCAAAGCAAGGGCTGCATTTCTACAGTTGAAAAATATCTAGCACTCCAAACAACTTTCAACCAAAACCAAAATCAGGTTTTTTAATACAAATGTCAAGACTGTCTTACTGTATGGAGCGGAAACATGGAGAACTACCAAAGCCATCATCCAGAAGATACAAGTGTTTATTAACAGTTGTCTACGCAAAATACTTCGGATTTGTTGGCCAGACACCATCGGCAACAACGAACTGTGGGAGAGAACAAACCAGATTCCAGTGGAGGAAGAAATCAGGAAGAAGTGATGGAAGTGGATAGGACATACACTACGAAAAGCACCTAACTGCATCACGAGACAAGCCCTCACATGGAACCCTCAAGGCAAAAGGAAAAGAGGAAGGCCAAGGAACACATTACACCGAGAAAGAGAGAAAGATATGAGAGGAATGAACAAACATTGGACAGAACTGGAAAGGGAAGCCCAGGACAGAGTTGGTTGGAGAAAACTGGTGTGCGGCCTATGCTCCATTGTGGGTAACAGGCGTAATTAAGTAAGTTTTATTAATATAATAGCGTGGAGAAAGAAATTCTTGTAACAATCGAGTTGAATGTTAAGTATTCAAACCAACAGTTTCGTAACTTCACCATCGTCATCTTTGTTCATCTTTCCATTTAATCAGTGTTAACAAGATTTTGTGTGATGTCTATCAATTTGCAAAAGATGTAGTAATTTATTTTCAATTAGAGTTATGGAGATTAGTGTTTTTTTTAATACATTTGAAATCATCAATCAATCATTGTTGTTAGATCACCATTAGAAACCTGGAAGCACTGGATGGCCGTTTCTTGGCCCTGATAAGCGAATCATCAGTAGCGCTGAGCACCCGCGACTCGTGCACCTCTCAGAATTCGAACCCAGGACCTTCGGTTTTGTGTGCAAACGTATAACTTCTGGACCTCTGGGCCGGCATCCAAAGGTCTTTATGTCTAACTCTGATTGACCCTAGGAATTTGGCGAGACATCAGCCGTTTGTCTTCGGTAGTTACTGCCTAAACCCGACAGGGTTGAACTCCCCTGGTCACGTCTTCTCACTAGAAATCCGAAAATTTCTTCACATAGCTAGTCATCAGTGAGCACATTTTACGATATTTTCAATTAGACTTTTGAAGATGAGTGTTTTTACACATTTGAATTTATGCAAAGAAACGACTGCGTTTACCATTGAGCATATATTTTAATAAAACCTGTCTTATTTCTATCTGGAATCCATAACAATTTTTTGTAAAGTTGAGAAATAAATCAGTAGAAACCTGTTGAATATGGTATTCTCGACATCTCTACATTACTTACTGGAGCTTCTGATGTATATACAGAGAATTTGAAATTATATATATACAAGAGAAATTTGTTTCAACTTTTTTTCCTGGTATGGTCATACCCACTAATTTGTCATGAACTAGCGATTATCATCTTTTCTACTCTGTTTATCTGTTTTATGGCTCTCACCAAAGGCGTTTTATCATTGTATAAATAAGCTTGAGTTGTGTGTTTGTTAACTTCCTACTATCTGGTTACCTGCGAAATACATTTCCCTACGTCTTATCAAGATTTCTTATTCTAGTTAGTGGGGCCTGGGACGATCGGATCAGGGTAGCCGATCATGTCACTGAATCACTGATTCACAGGTTGTATATTTTCCTGTAGCTGATACATACTAAATCGAACCCAGGTTTTTTTTAGTTCATTAATCATTGATTTGACGATTGCCTAATTCTTGATTCTGATAAAACTCAATTTACAAGACTCTTATGGATGCATCAACTTAAGTGAATCGATATCGAGTACATTATGTTTCGATATAAAAATAAGTGGAAGTAGTAGGTAGTAAATGTCCGACGTTTATCTGTGTGCCGAATACTAACAAGCGTAACTGCAAAATATCAAGATTGATTACTTTTGAGATTGAAAAAGATAGATTTAAACTTAATGTAAATAGTTATTCACTGCAACATTTAAACAGGAATATATTTTGAAGATATTGACATTACATGACATTTAGATAGAGTATCATTTAGTTAGTCAGATAAATTGAGCTAATCATCAGAAGAAGAATTTACTGCACAATACTTTACTCTGCTCCACTTCCTGCACATGAAACAAAACTATTGAGAGCACTAGATATTGTAGTGGTGTTTCGTACTCTGAGCTGGATGTTTTGATTGTGGAGCTTTCATTGTTTTTCTTCTGAACAACATCATCAACAGCACAAACTTCAGGTAGAGGAGTGAAGCATTCGAATTTCTCCACATTTGACCTGTAGTTTGTTCTGCTAACCTCGACCTTGATTGGTTGTTGTTGACCTTAAACCTGTCGTTGTTTGCACGTTTGTGTTGATTGTATCCCCCTTTTGATCTGTTTCTTGATCCAATGTCACCGATGATTTTTCGGATTGGTTCGTAAATTGGGTCAATGTCGATGTGTTTATTGATTGCTGATTGACATGAGTGCCAAGCTTCTAAAAATTCTCTAGTGTTGTTTGTGCTCACCCTGTCCAATATTTCCGCATTCTTCCAATCGAACGTATGTCCATGGTTGTCCGTATGTGTTGATATAAGTGGAGAATTGTCGTGGCATTTGACCACTAATTGATGTTCACGTAAACAAAGGTGAAGAGGCTGTCCACTTTGTCCTATGTAGTGTTTTTCACAGTCTGAGCAGTCATTTATTTTGTAGATGATATTTGGTTTTTCTTCCTTTGTCATTATGTCTTTTGGTCTACATAGGATCGATTGAAGTGATTCTGTTGGTTTGTGTGTCACACCTATTCCAAATGGTTTTAGTAGTCGTGCTGATCAGAAAAATCATAGATGACACAGGATCAAGAAACAGATCAAAAGGGGGATACAATCAACACAAACGTGCAAACAACGACAGGTTTAAGGACATTAACAACCAATCAAGATCGAGGTTAGCAGAACAAACTACGGGTCAAACGTGGAAAAATTCAAATGCATCACTTCTATCTGAAGTTTGTGCTGATGATGTTGTTGTTCAGAGGAAGAACAATGAAAGCTCCACAACCAAAACATCCAACTCAGAAAACGAAACACCACCACAATCATCCACTCGAACTGCAAGTTTTCCCCACCAGCACCAAATATTCCTATGTAGCTGGTATCTGATTATTGTTCAAATATGTAAAGACCATCTAGCATTGTAGAAATTAGATTTAGGATAATGAGTAAGGATAGCAAATGGATATTGATAAGGTCATGAGTCTTCATTGTCTAAAATAGATGAAACGTATGTTATGTATCCCAAACCACATATATACAACACTTAAAATGAAGGAGTAGCCAGAAAAAAAGCTAGGGAAGCTGAAATCAAAAACGTGCCACCAGTCCACGAAGTTATCAACTGTTTGATTCAAGTCATTTACGTAAATTCCGAGTATTAGTTTAGGAATATTAGATCATATGACTAAGAATCTATCTTGAATATCAAAATCTTATTAAACGTTTTATCATTCAATATCCAATAGTTCCTGTTATTACTTACTGTGCATACTTTTACCACTTGTACTGATCTAAGATTTTGTCTGATAATTAGATCTCGCTATGCTTATTTTAGTGTATCAGCTTGAATCAATGTACACGTAATATTAAGTTGGATATAACTGACTGACTAACTGAAATTTTTTATTCCCTATATATAAATTTTCAATATATATTTCTCATGAAAAATGTCAAATTTTCTATCTGTCATTTTTTTTTCTTTACAAACTTATCAATTTTCAATGTGTCAATGAAAATTGAAAAACAATTTTTTTTACAAAAAAAACAAACTTATTTCAAGCAATCAATAGATTTGATTATTTATTAGTTAAAAGTTGCATAAATTCACTATTGTACATTGAACACCATTTTGTTTGAATGAATTTTTTTACAGTTGTTTAAAAAAATGCGGGAAATTTAAAAATTTCTTCTATCTACCATTGGAATTCAGGAAGTGAATAATTGATCGTTGAACAGTAGTATTTCATTCCTTCAATAGATATTAAAATTTATTTTTTTTCTATAAAGGAAGTATATATATGGGTTTATCTTTGTTTTAAAGAAGTGGCTAGATAAAATTTTATTATAAGAATAATTTTCACGTGTCAGTTGCAGAATTTTTAAGAATACAAATCTTCTAATTGAAATGAACTGAAGAAATTACTGAGATAAAGATATAGATCTTTTTAGCTGGCCACGTGTACCAAACATTTAACTTAAAAATATGCCGTCCAGTTAGTTTTATATATGTTTTTGCGACAAAGTTAGCATCAACTAGGAAGTGTAGTGATTAATAAAACACTTCCCTAGTACACTTTGTTCGTTACGACACTTTTCAGATCTTTTTTTGATAATCTCTTCTATTACTTTTTCTATGGCTGTCTTATCGTTTCATTTATCTCGGTATGTTCAACTATGACTAAACAGTAGTTTCCTTTAAAATACAGCTTTTCATTTAAGAAAAAGGGAATAACGAGATTAGAGTATACGACTATCAACTAACATAGTTTACGCAGATATTGGACACAGTTAGCGATTACATCTATCAATTTATACTGCTTTTTAGAATTAGAAGTAGGGGGCTAGGAGTAATCATTTCAAGATACCCCTCTCAACTCTACAAAAAAAATAGATAACAACCCATTTTTCATACACAACATAAAAACTCACACACACGGAACCATTCACACTGTGGTGAACGAGAACACAGGTGGGGCAACCGAATTGTATTTTACAAAAATTACAGAGTTAATTCAGTAAAACAGGAAAACCATATCGTAAATCGTTCATTTGCAAAATATCAATCCATCATATCGAACTGGACTGTTCCTGTTGCAAAACATCAATCCATTGTCACTATTCATGCGTTTCATATAAATTCCATTGTGTTCTAACTCTTCTTACTTTCTTGATCTTCCCCAATCTTCTGCTGCCAGACATTACGTTGACACTCACGTCATATACTACTTATAAGTAGCTAGCACCACAACACAACCAAAATATGAATAATTGAAATCTCTATTATTTTCTTTTACTAATCTTACCATAAAAATTCAAATATCCGCCTTGTTCTTATTTATAAACACTTTCACAAATCATGTTTATTGGCAAACAAACAACTTTCATTAGATAAATCTCTACTGGACGATAGTGTTTCTTTGGTCAAACGGACACACACACCAGTACAATCAATCAATCAATTCAGTGGTCATACTTTTTTTAAAAATTAAAATGTAAACACACATTCATTCACATACCCACATACAAACACTTGCAACCATTTCTTTTGGTTTATTCTCGAATGAATGTTCTCGGTTATCTTTCACTTGTTATCTCACTCGTTTTTCTCTTGCTCAATCTACCTCTTTTCCTCTTTTATATAAGAAAAAATGTTCAATCAGTGAATTTTTCACAGGTGAATTAATTTTCACACATTCAATTAGGTATCTATCTCTCTTGAGAGAGTCAATAAAAATAAAAAATTAACACGTATATTTATATATATATTTTTTTTTTAAAAAAATAAAAATAAATTTTTTTAATTCAAAACACAAAATTTAAATTAAATTAAATTTTTGCTTTATTTATTAAAAATTCGATAATATTTTTTTTGCATTTCTCAGAGGAGAAAAAAAAATAAATACAAATATATATAATTTATTTACAACAATAAACAATTAGAAATATATAGAGAGAATTGAGAAACGAAATTAATAAAAACAACATTTTATTTTTAAAACAAAGCGTTCAATATACAGTCAGGTGTTTTTTGTTTGTTTATTGGTTTGTTTGTTTTAATGATATCTGATAAAAAGTTCTGCGCGATTTGAACATGATTTTTAATAAAGTGGCACTTGTAAGTGGAATAAACACACATGTTCAATGTTCAATTGTATCAATCTATATTTTTAGATAAAAAATAAATCCAAAAACGGTAAGCTTTCACTAAGAAAAGAAAATTTATGAATTTGTTTTGCGAAAGAATAATATGAACACAATATTTGATAGTATTCATGGGTGAAAATTTAGTGATTTGTTAAATAATATTTAAATTTGGAAAAATAAATGAATTTTATTATCGGGTTGTAAAGATTGTTGAGTTTCATTATAACCATGAATCGACGGTCTAAGATTGATCGATTTATGGTTTAAATCAAACTGTGAGTGGCTCTGTGGGGACGTTTCTTCGATTTCTAGTTAGAAGTCATGACCAGTAGAATTCAATCTTGTCGGCTGTGAAGTATTGTCCAGCAAAGACAATGGATGAGGTTGGACAAGACCGTGGGTTGATTGAAGTTGGGCATTACCACCACTGGGTTCCGACCAGCTTAGTAGACCATAGGGTAAGCGTTCGCTCCCAAGTTTAAAGATCCTGAGGTTCAGCCCCCGTAAGTTTAGAAAGTCAAAAGTAGAGGTGTTGAAGAATTCAGAAGATTAGGATTTGAGAGAACACAAAGAATAAATGCACAGGCGCCATTGCAAACGGTTTTGAGCCATGTTATTCAGGGTCTCTAACCATCGATTATTATCATCTCGTGGACCCCAACCAGGCAGTCGACACCTACCGACATGACTTACTCCACTTGTCAATGACTTCATGGATTTTTGTGCCATGTTTTGGTTTGGCCTCCCCTAGCTTTCTTCCAACCTACTCCTACACCACAAAACGTAGCTCGTCGAGGCAGTCGGTGGTCGGGTATATGTAACATATGTCCCAACCACCTCAACTGATGAAGCTTCAATACTTCATCTATTGATCTGTTATCCTTACCTAGCACACGTTTTCTAACTATAGCATTGCTTACTCGGTTTTCCCATGATATATGAGCAATCCTTCGAAGACACCTATGATCGAAAACCAGTAACCCACGAATATCTTCTACTCCCACTGGCCATTTTTCGCAGCCACATAATAGAACGGAGCGAACCAATGCACAGTACACTCGTCCTTTAGTCAGCATACAGATATCTCGCGTGTAGACCACGGCTGCCCACACCGTGGAAGGTTGTTTCTTGAGGGATCTGAAAAGGAAGATAGATTAGTATTGGTCTTAGAACTTGAGAATACAATGACTCAGAGAATTATGTTATTCATTGAATCTTTATAAGTCTTATAACAAATACAAGAAGTTCATAGACACTTAGATACTGTCATATACATATGTATAAAATATGATTAAGGTGTTACATTTAACTAACTAACAATTTTCAGAATATTAAAAAATGACAGACTGAATGGACAAATTAAAATGATTTATTTGTCTCATGATTAGAATTCATCATACATGCATGTAACCATATCGATTGCTACAACTTTATTTATAGTGATAAAATACGCATCTTTTCAATGTCCAATATATGTAAAGTATCTATCATGAATTCATTCATTGAGTGAGTAAATGCTGTCTACATTTGCATATTAACATAACACATGTAGATGGCTTTAGATGTTTAAAATGAAGTCCCAGATTCAAATTGTACTCACTAGTGCTCTAAATAAACAAAAAATAATTGATTGGTATCTCATATTGTATTGAACATTGAACAATGTTAGTGATCTTCACATTAATCATACAATATGTCATTTTTAATATAACCTGGTCCGTTTTTCAGCAAAGCTACTAGAACTTGTTCTATTTGAAAGGCTTGTTACGTAACAGTGTATGTTAGATGTAGTAGTCATTCTCATGAAAAGAAAATGATATACAAGAATCAGTGAACAATATGATCATATTTGAAAAGTTGTTTAGACATCATCAATGCTTCATAGTTTAGAAAATTATATTATCCTGAAAATAATTGAAAAATCTAAATTTTGAAAAAAAGGAAAACTGAAATGTCAAATGAGTCATTGTTAGAGAAGGCGTAACCAGTGGAGTACAACCCATTAGGGTATAGGCAATAGCTACCGAAGTCAAATGAGTGGGGTTGAGTGAAATCCTTGGATTGATCAAAGTTAGACAATAACATCATTGTATGCTGGCTTAGTGGTAAAGAGGTTGAGCGTTTGCGTGTAAGATCGAAAGTGCTATGTTAGAATCCTGTGAGTTGCGGGAGTCGTGGATGCGCACCACTGATGAGTCCCATACCAAGACGAGACGGCCATATTTGTTAATTATTTACTTCAGTGTACCAAATTCTTTCATGAACTAATCGAAAAAAATATGTAGTATCAAATGTTACGGAAGTAATAATTGTAATCTAGAATTTTATTGATATCGGTGAAATTTGTTTGAATCGAACGAAGTTATTTTGTCCTAACTGTAGCTTGAAACTCACTATTTTTAAAAAAATCAAATGTCTAGTCTGTTCACACCTACAGGTCACCTACTTCCTATCTGAAATATTCTTGTCATAAATGTGTCTGTTGTTATTCGACTTTATCTAAATACTAGTGTTTGTGGACAGCAAAGTTTACTCTAGAGGCGTTCTAATAAGCTTAGAATCTTCTCTTATGACTAAGGTTGTAAAATTGAACAAGATAGTTTCTTTATTTATATTTATTAAGATTATTATTTGACACTGAAATCATGAATCATTTGAAACCTGGAAAGACTATTCGGCTGTTTCGTCCTTGTATGGGACTCATCAGCAGTGCGCATCCACGACTCTTGCTGCTCGTGGGATTCGAACCCAGGACCTTTGGCTTGGCGTGACGGCCTAAAGTCTCGATCACTAGGCCAGTATCGAACAGTATTGATGTTTAACGTTATGAAGTTTTTGAGCGTACCCACTCATTTGTCTCCGACAGCTACTGTCTACATCGGACAGAGTTGAATTTCACCAGTCATGTCTTCTAACTACAACTCCAAGAATTCCTTTATGAATCTAGTCAATATCCATAACTCTAAATGAAAATACATACAATGTGCTCACTGATTTTGGCCTAATAATCATTTGTTTGAGTTAGTTTCTCCAACCCTCCCCTAAACCCCTTTGTATATTGTTTTAAGAAGTCAAAGTGATTCAATTCAAAACCCACGTATCTAATATGCAATAGACGAAAATTATTAAAGATACACATCTGGTTGAAATAAAATAAATCTCAGACAGTTATTGTCTACTGAATGTACATTGATTGTAGTTGGAAATTATTTACTACAACTGAATAAATAATACAGAACAAAGAAGAATTATGTAATTCCTATGATGATGATGAGTAGGAGGAGGATGAATGAAAGTGTTTGTGAAGTAAACACGTATGTGTATACAAATAAACTATTTATAAAAAGTAAAAGTATGTGGGCGAATCAATAAAGAAAAGTGTCTTTGTAATGATTTCATTTACTTCAGCTGTACAATGGTATTTATAATTCATTTTATTCACTGAAAGAGTAGTCTTTATAGAAAATAGAATAGTGTGAAATAATACTCATAACATTTTTTTCTGGTAAGCGTTTTTTTTAGCGATGTAGTTTACTACGGGATGGAGTCGCCAACTAAATGCCCAAATCTCCACCCTTATCCGGGCTTGGGATCAGCATAAGCCCCCAGAGAGGCTACAGGCGGAATTATTAATAATAGTGTAGTGAACGAGAACACAGGTGGAGCAAACGAACTGTATGTAACGAAAATTACAGAGTTACTCAGTAAAATAAGAAAACCATATCGTAAATCGTTTATTTGCAAAATATCAGTTCATCCTATCGAACTGGACTGTTCCTGTTGCCAAACATCAACAATCCATTGTCACTCACTGTTTATGCGTTTCGTACAAATTCCATTGTTTTCTAACTCTTCCTTTCTTGATATTCTCCCATCTTCTGCTGCCAGACATTACGTTGGCACCCACGTCATATACTACTTATAAGTAGCTCACACCACAATAGTACTAATAAAATTAGCTTCAAAATGAACTGCTTGCGGAAATCAGATATTGAAAGGAAGTTATATAATATTCGGGTAGTACAATGTGTGCTAAGATGAAGCGGATTGACTGATATCTATTGGGAAAATAAAGTGAACGTAAGTTGTAACAATGACTCCTCAATTGTTATGAAGTTAATGGGAAACGAATTAAAAATTCTATTTTTCAAACAAACAGATAAATAAGCGGAAAACTCAACAGTTATGTGAAAGTGGAAGGGAAATTTAACATTCCTAGTTGTTTGAATGATTTGTTCTTGATTTGTGCCTTAATCAATGTGCATCTATCAGTTTATTTACTTATATAAAATTATGGTGACTACACATAACGAACTCTTTTTCGAAACGCACACCTCTAAACATTATTCGACATGGCTTTCTAAAAGAATCACAGAATGCAATCAAAAAATACTCGGTTTTCGGAACATTTAGTTAATTCTGCGACAATCCACTTATATCAAAATCATGAAAACAAACGTTGGCTCAAAAGAATTGAGAAAGAATAAATCAAGGCTACTACTACGAACCAGTTCAAGTTTTAACTTTGTGCTATTAAGCTCGTCACTAAGTATGCGTGAAACTATTACGGGTTCACCTTAGACGACAAACTAGAACTAGACAATGAACCAACTTCCAGGTAGGCTACCTTGATCTGTTGACTAGTAACGGCTAAAGAGAAGTCTTAATATAGCGTAGAAAGTATATTCTACAAACACCCAGCAAGCACAATACAATCAAGCACATACATCTTGTTTATTTATACATCATAGGAACGTCCTTGGGACAGTCACAAAAATAGCACACTAAAATACAAAGCAACCAATCACGGCCATGGATTTTCGTAGTTGGAAATGTGATCTCACGGTCAACTGATCTGGCCCATGCTGGCAAACGTGAAATCCAAAATGAAGGCATTTATCAAGCGAGTTCTGGGGAGCTACCATCCCTAACAGTGCCTAAAAACAATATGTTCAGGTGCTGCTCATTACCACTAATATCTTCTCATAATGTAACATAACTTCCATTCAATATCGATATTTCATATGGACTCATTTCAAGTCTTGATTATCATTATTATTTCTCACCATTCTATACTGTAATTACCATGTACAGCTCAAATAAATACAATCATCGCAAACCAAACTTTATTACATTGTATCTCCCTCCAAAAATTTTTCAATGATTCATTGAGTTTCTTTGATTATTTAAACATCATTTATGCACAAATTTTGAATTCAGTTTCACTTGCCTTGTTATTCTTACAGACTTCTCTTAATCAAATAATTTTTGTCAGTGCATTTTTTCTAACTCTTTTCACTTATATAATACTAATTCGGTGATTGTAACGCATTATCTGTTCAATATTCAATATACATAAAAACCAATATATTCGGAAAAAAAAATAATATCCTTCTACACACAAATTGTTGTGCAGTTATTTTGTTTTATACCATCAAATTTCCATTCCCTAAACTCATCAATAAAAACTATGATTCATAACAGTTATTAAAAACGACAAGCTTTCTTTACCTTTGGGATTATTTATCTTATATTATTTAAACGTATTTTTAAAAAACCGTTTCAAAATTCAAGTTTCAATTTAGAAACTAATAAACCCCAATGAATAAAGAAAGACAAAACTGAGACAAAATGTTATTATTCTGTGTTAATTGAATTTTTCCCAGTATGCGGAGTAAAAAACTTCATTTTAATTTTTAACTAATAATCAATTAGGTTTAATTGATTTTCGTTTAACTATTTGTTGTCCTGATTCGCGAACAGTTTAATTTGTATTTAGCGGAAAAAAAAACTTTCAAGGTCATTCATTGCAATCGCACACCATTTTTCGCCTTCAATGTCCAACAAAGAAAAAAACCCAACATTCCATTGTCCATTGGTTTTTTTTCTTTCACTGATTTCCTTTCATGAAAACAAAATACGCTCCGATTACGTAATGTGTAACAATTTATTATCACAGGAAATGAAACTAGTGCAAGTTGGTACATGAAAACTTTTTTTTCTACAGTATCATTTTTCTCTTGTATGATCTAAGGCAAATAATATTCATTCATTCATTCATTCATTCATATGACTGTGTGTTCATTCATTTTAAATGAATTTAATAGTTAGGAATGAAATTTATTTTGATTTTATATTGCTTACTCAACACAATCAACCATCACAAATCGGAATTATAAAGCTTAGAGAGAAAAATTGGGCATTTTCTTTTCAATTACCGTGAACAAACAAACTGTCCATTTTGTTCAATAGTCAATGTTAAGATTTCTATAATAATTTTCTATTGTTTAAATTAACGTTATTAAGATTGTTCAAATTAATTGACAAACTTACCGTTCATTTACGAAAAATTAGGTATAAAAGAATTATTAATTAGAGAAAAGAGTTTAATGCGTTCATTTGATGAATAAATGACATTGAAAATAAGTTGTTCTGTTTTTTCGGAAATAAATTTTTAATTCAAATAATTCATTTATTTCTTAACAAATTGTTTTACTATCCTACTTGATAGGTGTAAAGAAGTTGAAACTGACCGTTTGCCCCATCAAATTGATCTGCAACAATATCGAGGCTAATGGATGTGAATGAGACATCAAATCAGTATTGTGTGATGGTCTGGAAGAGTGTATACTAATTCGAAAGCTTCCTTTATCCTTTCAACGCGAAACAAAGTCAGTAGTTAGATCAAAAAGATCTGTACCATACATGGCCTTTCCAACCACTGAGCAAGAATTAGAAAGATTTTAGATAATTGGAGTAAGTGAACTAGTGAATTTTCCAGATTGGGCAGCTACCACAGTGGCAGTGTCTGCCTATGTGCCTGCTTCAAGACGAAACAAGTATATTCGCAGCATCAACGTTAGGGGCAAAGCAATCGGCAAAAACCTTACCAGGGGAACCCAGAATTATCACAAAGAGGCTGGAGAAAGGTTTGTTAAACGTACAACCAAAACCATAAGAACAAAAAGGAAAAAGAATTCGAAAGATAAGCGCGGAAATCTACCACTTCAGTTATTCAATGATACCTAAATGATCGGAAATTCCAACGACTCTATAAAACATCAAGTCAGAACACCTCCGTAAATGAGTAGTCAAGCTACAAGTAGATTCATAGAAAAGGTTAAATTTTTTAAAAGAGAGTTGTTGGGAAGTTTCTAAACATCCACTTCAGTTATTCACTGATACCTAAATAATCGGAAATTCTAATGACTCCATAGAAAATTAAGAAAGATAGTTTGGACAAGGAAAATATCAAAAACGTCGAGAATCCTTAGTGAATAAATAATCAAGCTACAAGTAGATTCTAAGTAGAGGTTAAATTTCTGAAAAGAGTGGTGTTGGGAAGTGCTGAAACATCCCCTTAAGAAAAGTCTACATAGGTTCACAAACTCCAGTGGACTATTTATTCAACCAATATTGAATCGAACCCTCACATAAACATGTGGAAAATTCAGAACCACGTGACATGATTCTGATTGGATTCTTGGCCATGCCACCACTTCCTGCACCACTATATTTTGTATGGTTCTAGAACCTTCCAGAAGTGCAGGGTCATCAGTAACTCTATAAATAGCCTTATTTTTTCTACTCAACTTTTCTTCTGTATTTTCAATGTGGAGTGTATAATTTAGTCTGCGGGTATGCAGTAATCGATAAAGTAAAGCAGAAAGGATAAAAGCTCTCTATTTTCAATTATTTCATTTTCAAATGTTGTACACTCTTGTTATTTTGATTTATGCGATTTAAAAATGAAAAATGAAACTACAAAATGAGTAAGTTTGATGTGAATTTTTTCAGGTGGATAAATTTAAAATTATTTAATAAACAAGCGTAGGAATTGTTTAAAAGTAATCACCTATATTCATAATTATTTCAATGAAATAAGTAAGTACAAAAGGAGAATATAATCACATGTACAAAAAAAAGAATTTTACCGATAAAATATAAAACTTTAAGATAATACGGAAGTGATAAACAGTAGATTGTGAAAATCATAAAAAAAAATTTTTTATAATGAAGACATGCGAAGAAATAATGAGGCGGGAATACAAAATCATGAAAAGCAGTGATTCAATCCAGTATGTAGAAATGCCTGGTTATAGGTTGTAGGATCCAAACTGAGGTTTGGACTGAGGAATAACTGTCTAGGTAGGTTAGATATGCACTACTGATCGGTCGAAATAAAAACACAGTGATTAGGTAAATAATGGTTCTAATATTCATCATAAATATAAAATTTACATTATTACCTAAACAAATATAACCGACAATTGTTCAATTAATCAACTGAGTAGCAATAAATAAATGTTATTTTATCGCTCCTGAATAGATCAGATCCGTTCAACAGATAATATTTGCTTGCTTTATAACACAGAATGTTTCCTATTCTCGAAGAGTGCTCCAATTCACAATCAAAATGCACAATTCCAGTCAATACAACCGACACAATCAAAAGAGGAACGAATCAATATGGCTGTCGCCATGACTAAGTATCAGCTTAAGCAACATAAATTCAGTTCAGAAAGAAACATAGAAACTCAGTGAAGGCAGAAAAAGTAGAAACTATAATAAAATACAAATATTATCATCTCAAAATGGAATCGAACAGATTCACAAAATATACAACTGAAGGAATCAATAATAACAAATTACGAATGTATATATATGGAGGGATTTTCACAAACAAAACCTTCAAAAATGGATCATACATAGTATTCATAACTTCATCTGAAGACCCTTTGGAGTTACTGCCGATCCCAAGCCAGGTCAAAGAAGGTCGACTGGGTATGGAGTTGGCGACCTCATCCGGTAGAAAAGCATTTCATCAAAAACGCACTAACCAGAAAAAAAATAATTCAATGCTGGTTAGCAGCTGATGTTTCACTAAGAGTAACAGCAGTACGTAAGTAAGTAAGTAAGTAAGTAAGCAAGTAAATAAATAAGTAAGTAAGTAGGTAAGTAAGTGCATAAGTAAGTAAGTAAGTAAGTAAGTAAGTAACGAATTATTATTTAAGAACCTTTGGAAACCCTGACGTAATTTGCTACAATTCATTCATGAAATAAGATCTCTACCATCATTAGTTCATCACATGGAGGAATATATCTCTTCTGATACTGCTTTATACATGATCACACTAATAACTGAATCCCATTGTACTAGTAGAATGACGTTCAATGTTTGATCACTGTTATTACTGAATAAACTAATAAGGATATACTTACGTTCCTGTAAATAAACATCATTCTTGAGTAAAGGGATTAGTTTAATAACTGTACAAATCAGTTTGAAACCACAGATCGATCAATGTTGGACCACCATTAGAAACCCAGAAGCACTGAACAGCCGTTTCATCCTAGTATGAGACTCATCAATGGCAGTGCGCATCCACTACTCACGCTACTCGCAGGATTTGAACCCAGGACCTTCGGTTTGATTTGATAATTTTCTTCAATCCAGTGGTAAATGACTATCAATGCTCTGTAACAGAGTTGGAATCACTTTCGTAATACTATTTATATTGCAGCAGAGTATTTGAGTTAGTTCGCTCAGAACTAATGATTCGTAATTTCTGAATCACATTAAAACAATTATTGTGTGACAAAAATATTCTTGCAAAATTAATTATGTTACTTGTTTTTCTAAACTATTTTCTCTCATATTTCAATCAGTTACGTATATATTGAAACGATCGTGAGTGCTAAACTAACATGCACCTTTTGGTGTGGTTATTTGAGAATATTATTGACTACAAAAACTACTTTTGTACAAGTAATTTCACTTGTATAGTATGTACCTAGTGTAGAATCCAAACTGAGGTTTGGACTGAAGAATAACTGTCTAGGTAGTTTAGATACGCGCTATTGCCCAGTCGAAACCAAAACAAGTGATTGGGTGGATGACGGTTCTAAATAAATATTACCACTCCCTTATTCCACTAACGATTGTTCAGTTAATCAAATCCAGAACAGCAACAGATAACTGATATTCTATCCCTACTGGATAGATCAAATTCGTTCGACAGATAATATTTAGTTGCTTTATAACACAGAATGTTTCCTATTCTGGAAGATCGCTTCAATTCACAATCAAAATGCACGATTCCAGTCCAAGCGAGCAATCCAACCAAAAGAGGACCAAACCATTATGGCTCTCGCCATGACTAAATATTAGCTAAGACAACATAATGCAATTCAGAAAGAAACACAGAAACTCTGTAAAGGCAGAAGAAATAGAAACTATAATGAAATACAAATATTATCATCTCAAAATAGAATCAAACAGATCAACAAAATGTACAACTGAAGGAAGCAATATGAACAAATTATATATATATATATATATATATATATATATATATATATATATATACATGGACCGATTTTCACAAACAGAGCCTTCATAATCGGACTTTACACCTAGTAAGTTGCGTATGTACAACTCCACACAGATTCGACTTGATTAGACACGTAAACTTAACTGTTAAGTAAGCTGTGAAATAGTTCAAGCCAACTACATACTGTAAAACAAATCATTTGTTGAAAATCTTTGGTTTCGCCTTACTTAGCCATACTACTATTGTGGTGCGCGCTACTTATAAGTAGTGTATGACGCGAGTGAAAACGTAATGTCTGGCAGCAGAAGATGGGGAAAGATCAAGAAAGTAAGAAGAGTGGGAACACAATGCAATTTGTATGAAACGCATGAACAGTGAAATGTCAGACAACGAATTGATGATGGATTGATATTTTGCAAATTAACCGTTTACGATATGGTTGGTTTTCCTATTTTACTGAGTAACTCTGTAATTTGCGTTAAATACAATTCGGATGCCCTCACCTGTGTTCTGTTTCACAACACTAGTACTTCAAGAAATTTCCCATGATACACATTAGACTAAATAACTTATTTTAAACGGTATTACGTTGAACAAATACATGTACCTCGAATTGATCATACAATATAGCTTGTCATGTAAGTATAGAATATTCACAATCAAACCTACTTGAAATAATTCCCATTAAGATCTATTCATATTACAAAATAAATCGATTTTTTCTTTCAAATAAAACGAGTAAATATTCTAAAAAATCAAACAAATAAAACGTGTTCAAATAATATGAAATTTAATACGGGACATTTGTTTTAATTTTCTATTTAAAAATCAACGTAAACAATCATAATTTGAAACATTTAACCGAAACAGATGTAACCCAAAATTGAAAGTTGAAATATTTTTCTCAAATAAAATGGAAGCATTCATATCTCTGTAAGGATTACATGTTGAAATGAATTGCCTTAGTTTGTTGGCATTTATAGAGATCATTTAAACAGAAAAATTCTTTTTCATTAAACAATAAGGAAACGTTTACACCTACTTGTAATTATTTATTATTTAAGTAATCAAATAATATTTACAAAATTAGTTTTCATCAATTTAGTAAAAACATACAAGATAATTCATACATACAAAAGGATATATTTTCATTATATGATTGTGGAGATTGTAAAGTTTCATTGAAATCATGAATCAGTTAATGTAAGAGTACTATTAGAAACCTGAGAGCACTGAACAGCCATCATCGACAGTGTGCATCCACTATCCTACCATGCGAGAGACGAGCTCAGCTTTATGTTCGTCACTAGGTATGCTTGAAGCTATTATGAGTTCACCTTAGTCGATCAACTAGAAATAGACAATGAACCACCGTCCCAAAACTGCAAAACAGAAGTCTTGATAATCGTAGAAGTATATTCTACGAACACCTAGCAAGCACACAAATCGCGTTCAGTTGCACATCATAGAAACATCCTTGGGATGGTTACCAAAATAGCACACTAAAATATACAGCAGCCAATCACAGCCATGGATTTTCCTGGTGGGAAATGTAATCTCAAGGTCAACTGAACGGCCCATGCTCGCAAACGTGAAATCCAAAATAAGACATTTATCAAACGAGTTCTGGGGATCTAACATCCCCAACACTCCTACCCTTTTCTAATAGCGTGCGCTCCTGGGGTCGACTTGCATCTTGACTGTCGTTCGATTAAATAATTAGGTTATAAATTTTTCTTAAGTAAACTGAAATATTCCATTGAACCTACTTGCATGAAAATGATAATCGCTAAAACTCCAATCAATAAATAATATTTATACATATTTTTTGAAGTTAATTCAAATGTGCGACATTATGAGGAACTAGGAAAGTATTTTCTAATTAGCAAAGTATTTTAGCTAGGAGTCAAATTTATTTTTTAGTTTACTGTTGAACAACGGTGATCAACATATTTTGGAGATTTCATTTTGTTTTGACTTTGAAGTTTTCGACTTTGTCATTTTAAATTAAACTGAGTAAAAAGCTAATAACTCTGATTTCAAATGAACCGCAAATTAAGGCTATAAATTTAAACTTCACATCATCAGTTCATTCATTCAAGTTAAATAGTGAATTTTTTTATTATAAAAGCGCTTCTTTTAAAGTAATATATGACCCAGGATATTTGATCCGGCTCAAGAATGCGAGTCTTCTGGACCAGTGGAGTTTAGCCATGTTGAGTGTGAGGCAGTAACACACTGAGGACAATGGATAAGGTCACGTAATACCGTGGATTGAGTGAGGTTAGACATTAGCAAGGTTAAATGCTTGTCCAGTGGTCTGGAAGTTAAGCGTTCACACATGAGAGCAACGATCCTGGGGTTCGACTCACGCGTGCGAAGATTATGAATGCGCACTAGTGATGAGTCCCATACTAAGACGAAACTGTCGTCTAGTACTTCCAGGTTTCTAATGATAGTCGATTAATGGTCGATTCGTGATTTCAATGAAAATAATATACAGTATTATACTTATTCACTGAACAACATTTTCAGTATGTGTTGGGTGATAATGATGTGTTTTAAATCGGTATGTAAAGACTTACATAAAGTCTTAATATTGAGAAGAATAAGTCATTTGAATGCAATTAATTTAACTTGAGATTTTTATTCATTTTACCGAAGAAATTAAATTTTCTATAAGATTAAATGAAAACAAATTGGTAGTGCCTCCACATACATTTGAGTTCGCTTAAATTTAATTTGATTAAGCCTTTCGATTAACTTATTTAACTAAGCCACTTGTATAGCAACAACAACAACTTATATGTACCATTGGTTTTTACTATTGTCTGGTTTGTATATGAGTTGATACGACTGAACATTGCTTACACGCCTACACGCATATTCATCCTAGTCGCTTTAATGTTAATCTCTTGAATATCTCGACATTTCCCCATGCATATATACGAACATTTTAATCTTATTAATTAATTCACCGATTCACTAAATCGTTTGGTAGTAGTGCTCTTGCCCTTGCTCTGCGTGCTTGTAGTCTGCTGGTCCATTTTGTGTTGTGTCAAAAATAAACGTATTCAAACCCGTGTGTTTGCCTTCTGATTTATAAGCATCAAGCGTTATTCGGTGACGATTGCGTAGAAGAGCAAATTACGAAGACTAAGAACTCGTTGAATATTGACCGTCACGAGATGAGTGAAACATTGGCCACCACAAATTAACAATTTTGATCAACTGTTTTACTATCATTGAATCTTGAACAAAATCAAATTTTAACCTTTTAATGGTTGACGAGCAAACAAGCTGCAAACAATATGTTACCAAGATTAACCTTTACAGAGGTAACTCTTCTAGTAATTTATTGACACAAATTCCTGCTATTCTATCCCAACAAGTGCTTCGGATTCGTTGAACAGACATTATCAGCAACAACTTACTGTGGAATGCAATGCACTAGATTATAGTGGAGGAGGGAAGAAGCGTTGGAAGTAGATAGGACATACACTGTGGAAAGCATACAACTGTATCACAAGACAAGCGCTCACTTGGAACCCTAAAGATCAAACGAAAAGAGGAAGGCCGAAGAGAAAATTACGACGAGAAATAGAGTAAGATATGAGAAGAATGAACGAAAATTCGACAGAACTGGAAAAGGAAGCTCAGGACAGAGTAGACTGGAGAATAATGGTTGTTGACCTATGCTCCATTCGGGGAAATAGGCATAAGTAAGTAAGTATCCCAACGAGTAACAAAAAAAATCGATAGTATTAGAAGACAGGTTGATAGGAAAACAATACCAATCCCAAGGTAGAATCAGAGATCTTAGCTGAATGTACGCACATGAACTGAAGTACAATAGTTCTTAAGTATCAACTAATTATCCAATTCATAACACATTTTCTAACACATTTCTAATCAAACCTTTATGACATCAATGAATCGAATTTTTTTAAATAAATAAAAGGTTCATAAAAATAATAAATTTCATTTTTTTTTTAAAAATCTTCGTATAAATCATATTATAAATAATTAATATTTTGTTTAACTATGCTATGATAAATGTTATTCACATTTTTAAATAATATCATTGAACATTTAAACAAACTTCAATAAATTATTGAAATTAAATAATTGAATTTAAATTTGTACAATGGTTTTGAATAATATTATTTATGAATTATATTTTGCCAATTAATTGACTTAACCTTTAAATATATTAAAACAATCGGTGCAATTTCTGTTATACTTAAATCATAAAAACAATTATTGTTAGATCACTATTTAAAACTTGGAAGCACTGGATGGCTATTTTGTCCTAGTATGAGACTCACCAGCAGTGCACACTCATGACCCTAACTCGCGGTAATCGAAGCCCTTGGACCAGTGAGACGGTATCCAATGGTGTTAATAGCTTAACTTGATCAATTTAAGGTATTGCGTAACCTCACTAATTGTCTTTGATAGTAGACTTGAACTCCAATAATCATGGCGGTTTTCCCCCTTGTAATGCAAAATGTTGCTTCATGATTGGCTTGCATTGACACCTCAACTAGTGATAGGGAGTGGAGCAGTTGAGCGTGTTGACCGCTTCACTTAACTCAAGAGTCTCATCAGTGCTGATGGTCTGGTAACTGACGAAATCTCAGCACGGATTCAGGAGGCTTGATTGGCTTTTGCCAACCTCCGTTTGCTGACTAAAGGACGAGTGTACTGTGCACTAGTTCGCTCCGTCCTTCTTTATGGCTGTGAAACATGGCCAATCGGAATAGAAGAAATTCGTAGGTTACTGGTTTTCGATCATAGGTGTCTCCGACGCATCGCTTGTATATCGTGGGACACCAGAGTGAGCAACGATGTTATTAGGAAACGGGTGCTAGGTAAGAATGGCAGATTGATGAAGTAATGAAACTTCATCAGTTGAAATGGTTGGGACATGTGTTGTGTATGCTCAAACACCGACTGCTTCGTCGAACTGTGCCTTGTGGTGTAGGAGTAGGTTGGAAGAGGGCTAGGGTCAGTTAAACTAAAACATGGTACAAATTCGTGAAGTCATTAACAACTGAACTGAGTCATGTTTTTAGATGTAGGCTACCTGGTTGGGGTCCGCGAGATGATAATAATCGATGGTTAGAGACCTTGAATGACATGGCTCAAAACCGTATGCAGTGGCGCCAGTGCATTCATTCTTTATGTTTTCTCAAATCCTAATCTTCTGAATTCTTCAACATCTCTAGTTTTGTCATTATAAACTTATCTCACTGAACCATATTTCTTGAATCATATCTTCTAATCCTAACCTCTCGGATTACTTCTAATACCTTTACTACATCTTCTCCTGTTGGATTTGAATTGACAATTACATTTCTGTGTGCTAATGTGGTATGGCAACATGAATTGATATGCTTACTACGTACGAAATTCTACGTTGCATCTGACTGACTGACTTTACTACCTAATATTTAAACAAACCATTTGTATATTCATTTACTAAAATTGTAAATTTGAACTAAATTTATTCCATATTCATTTTTATTCAACTAATGAAATTGAATATTTAACATAATGTTACTAAAATGATTTGCCTAATGGGAAATATGAACTGAAATATTAGCCGAAAATGAAATGACAACAATTCTTTATCTTTATGTTGTAAACTATACTGGTAAAAATTTCGCTATCTTTTTATTTCATGTTGTCACATAGTATAAGATGATAGTATCTGACTGCATACATATTATATATCGACAATGACATTTTCGAAAATCAGTTAACATAAGCAGCAACTAAGGCAAACGTTATCACACTTATTTCATATTCAAAATCATGTCTAATTGTAAACGACTTATAAGGAGATTTACAAAAAAATGAACTTGAAATCAAAGATCAATGTTCAATTCTATATTTTATTCAATATTTTTCCCTGACGTCAATTAGTACACAATATGGTGATAGATGTTTGTTTTTTTTCCCAAAAACAACGATTCATTAAAACTATTGAACATTGAACTAGTACTGTCAAAATTGAACATGATAACACGTTGACTATTGGTTTGTTTGTTTGAATGCTTGTATAAAAGTCAATGAAAGTGAAACTAAAAAAAAATAGGTAATATTTCATTGCAATACTTCTTACATTCTATTGAATTTTTCACTGAATCTGACAATGCTATTTTATGATGCATGGAAAAAAAAGAGACACCTACAAGTGTTCTACAATTGTTTCTTCTATTTTTGTAAAATTTATTTATAGAATCATGTAATAATATATATGAGCTTTATGATTTATGTAAGAATTTTTGGTTATTTATTTACGGAAAAAAAAATTAAGTTTACAGAAATTATTCATTTCATTTCGATGAAATTAGTTATGATTGGAAGACAACTGAGTGGTAAGTAACTTTTCGGTTGAAAGGAGCTCGAAACCTTACGGGAGTGTTTTGTAACTTCAGCCTTTGGTTGGTTCGCGTTTAGCCAAGAGGTATGCTTGTATGCTGGGAGGTGTGTGTGTGAGGAGCAGCGTGTGAGATTATCTGGAAGAAGAAGAAGAACGTACAAGAGAGCACATAGAATGCACTTACATTCAAAAGAGTAATCAATAGACAGTAACCGGAAATAAAGCCAGCATGAGATGAAGTCAGACTGATAAACGAAGGTGGAAGTTGTTAGCGTAAGGTTTCGAATGCGTTACACACCTGACGCATAACCTTGAAAGCTTTTTGTTTAGAACAACCTTGTATACTATTGAAACTGAAAAAGAAAGATTGCCAAGAATTTCAAGGGATTCGACGATTCCCTGATCAATTTCATTTCACAATGAATCCATATGTTAGATTAAATAAATTTTCCTTAACCAATTACCATACAGTACACTTCAAGTTTAACAAAAAATATAGATTGTAGTGCTTACTAACATGTTGAGCCCAAACAGATTGTCTCAGCCCTAGCACAAATTAATTTATCCCACGTATTTTGACCTTGTCAATTCTTCGCCTATAATCTAGCTATATCGGGCGTACTTCCAGGCAACTTAACCAACGAATGAGTCAACATCTCCCAGCATGGTTTACGAAGGCTCAGTCAAAAACAGTACGCAGTTCTATCTTAGCACACCTGGTAGATAGTGGTCATATTGTAGATAAATCTAGATCTTTTCGGGTGATCTATCGTATACCTCCATCATTTCCCAACCTAGTTCGATCCCGTCTCCTACACACTGCAGAAGCCATAGGAATTCGTACATTCAACCCCAATTTATGTGTTTAGAATAAATTCGTGACACCCCTAACTGTTTCGTGGCCGGATATGACCTAACTAACGATTGACATTATATTTTTTATTTTTACACATTTGCTTATTACGTAATGTTTTTGATGTTCTTTGATGATTATTTGAATTCGATCCATCGACCTTTGACCTACTTTAGTTATCATATTTTATAAATTTTCCTACTACTATCGGTTCACCTATCTTCCTACTATCCACTTGTACTTTCGCCCTTTTTCATTTCATTGTGATTATCACTCAAATTGCCTTGAGTGGTTTAACATTTTTATATCAATATTCATGTACAGTAGAGTAAAGCCTGATGACGATCTAATCGAAAACAATATTGTTCTCTTATATGCGTTTATCTAATCTTGGTTTTGTTTACTTGAGTGCGTTTGCGCATTGCTTAATTCGTTTATCAGATGTCTTGTTTATTTCTGTTTGACTGTAAATACAAAGTTATGGCTTATCACATAAAGCTCCCCCATTCTCCTTGTCCACTTCACTTAATTTTGCTCCACATTCTATTGTCTGTCAGCTTACAATGAGAATGTATGAAATGAATTCTACCATTAAACCGTAATAGTCTCTAAAAACCGCCATCGTACAAACGCAGAAACTAAAAGAAACATTAATTTCTGACATTCGTTTCAGCAGATAGACAATAGAATGAGAAGCGAAGCAAAGTGAATCAGAGAAGACATGTGAGCTGACTTAATGTAACTACGTATTTATAGTCAGATAAAAATAAGCCGAATGTTCAATAAACAATGTAAGCAATGAACATTTTCACTCAAATAAATGCGACCGAAGTTAATAAGCAAATAATTGACTAGGTCGAAAGATGTGTGTAAAATGACTCGGAAAGAATGGTTTAATTTGTCCAGATAAGATGATAATAACCGATGGTTAGAGATCTTGAACGACATGGCTCAAAATCATTTGTAATAGCGCAAGTGCATCCATTCGTTGTGCTCTCTCAAATCCTGATCTTCTGGATTCTTCAACACCTCTAGTTTTGTCTTCCTAACCTTATCTCACTGAATTATACTTGTTGAATAATATCTTCAAACCCTAGTCTTCTTCATTACCATTAATACCTCTAATATCTCTATCACTATGGAATTTGATTTGACATTTTGCGTCTCTGTGCTAATGTTGTATGGCAACATGAACTGATGTACATACGTACGAAGTTCTACGTTGCATCTGACTGGCTGATAATCGAAGCTGGACGTTGTTAGAGTAAGGTTTCGATTGCATTACATTCCTGAAACATAGCTTTGAAATTCTTATCCAGAACAACTTTGTATACTATTTAAACTGAAGACGAAAGATTGCCGAGAATTCCCAGGGATTCGATGATTGTAGTGCGTAATAATATGTCGCAGCCTTCGGACAAATTAAATGATCCATTTTCTGACTTCTAGTGAGAAGACGTGACCAGTGGAGTTTAACCCCGTCGGGTGTAGGCAGTAAGTACCGAAGACAAATGGGTGAGGTCGCGCAAAATCCCTAAATCAATTCAGAGTTAGACATTAACACCGTTGGATGCCGGTCCAGTGGTTCAGAGTTTAGGCGTTTGCGCACAAGACCGAAGGCCCCGAGTTCGAATCCTGCTAGGTTCTGTAGTCTTGGAAGCGCACTGGCATTGATGAGTCCCATACCAGGATGGAACGGCGGTCTAATGCTTCCAGGTTTCTAATCGTGGTCTGACAACGATTGATTGATGATTTCAAATGTGTAAAAAAACACTCATCTCCATAACTCCGATTGGAAATAATCCATTCTTCTAGAGTTATTCTTTCGACGTTGTCAATTATTTGCTTATGAAGTTCTGCAACTCTCCTTGTACACTTCACTTTACTTTGTTTTGCATTCTATTGCTTGTCCGCTTAAAATGATTGTGTGAAGTACATCGTATCAGGATATAATAACTGCCGTCACCCAAATGCAGAAATCAAGAGAAACTTTAATTCCTTACATTTCATTTCACCAGGCAGACAACAGAATGTGAAGTGAAGCAAAGTGAATCAGCGAAGGCAAGTTAGCCAACTCAAGTGAAAGCAACCACGTTTAATGAGCAAATAGTCGACAAGGTCGAAAGACGCGCGTAAAACAACTCAATAAGAATGGTTTAAATTGCCTAAATAAGATTAAGACAAGCTATATGAATTCATTATACCAGGGCACACAACAGAATAACAACATTGCTTCGGATGGATTATGTTCTCGAAATTCAGCGATTACTGGAGTTATACGAATTGTTCATCCAAATATATTTGAAAAAAAATGAATAGACATATTCTCCTGAAATACCCTTTGTCACAATCTTCAGTTACGACACACACCAAATTCAATCATAACTCGTTAAGACAGAGACGGTTTTTACTCATCTTGTATTGTAGTAAACAAGAACACAGGTGCGGCAACCGAATTCTATTTCACCAAAAATTACAGAGTTACTCAGTAAAATAGGAAAACCATATCATAAATCGTTAATGTGCAAAATATCAGTTCATCATATTATCGAACTGGACTGTTCCTGTTGCAAAACATCAATCCATTGTCACTCACTATTCATGCTTTTCATACAAATTCCATTGTGTTCTAACTCTTCTTGCTTTCTTGATCTTCCCCCATCTTCTACTGCCAGACATTACATTGACACTCACGTCATATACTACTACTTATAAGTAGCTCAAACCACAGTATCATTCATTTTCCATAGAACTGATTTATTTCAAAACTTCTTCAAATCAAATAAACACACAACCAATGATGAATGACCTGTAAATTTGATCATTTTTTAATTAAATCAAATATTATTCCACTTGGGATTGTTGCTCAAACTGTTTTTTTGTATTTTATATATTATTCACCCTTGAAACTATTCAATTTGCATAATTTATTTTTGCACAGCTCTGACTCACCATTCAAACAAACAAACAAATGTTCAATGATTCAATTATCAATAAACAAATAAACAATAGAAAAAAAAATTGACCGCCAATTCACTGTCACTAAGCCATATTTTTTTATTCGGCCATCGGTAGTGTTTTTTTAAAAAGAAACTGTATTATTTTTTTTCTGTTCTACTCTTCTCGCATTCTTTTTTTTTCAAATGCATAAATTCAATTTCTTTCAATTGTCAATTTTAGCATTATTGTTATTATTCTTACCAACACCTACAAAAAAAAATGAAAACCCAACCCATCTACTAGAGAGAGAAATTAATCTCATTTGAATAAGAAGAAGAAAAAAGTAAAGTAGAAAACCAACCACATGGGAGTTACACACTTTTTTCTTGCGGATTGCCAAATGCTAAAAATTAATGTGACCGATAGAAAAAAGTTGGGTTTTTTCTTTTTCAGAAACGAAAAAAGGAGGTTGTGTTTTTTGTTTATTTTGAAAATTTATAAATAAATAAATTGAACAAAACTAGTTTTTTTTGTTGTTTACTTTCTGCTTATACAATAAAATTAATTGACAATTGAATTGATATATGAATGTATATATTGTTTTCTTTTCTTAATGCCGACCCAGTGTTCCAGATGGTTAAGCGTTCGCGCACAAGACCGAAGGTCCCGGGTTCGAATCCTGCGATGTGTAGGAGTCGTGGATGTGCACTGCCATTGATGAGTCCCATACCAGGACGAAACGTCTGTCTTTCAGTGCTTCCAGATTTCTAATGATGGTTTAACAATGATTGGTTGATTGATGATTTCAAACACTATTCTTCATATCTCTAATTGAAAATATCTTTACTGAATACCAAACTAACTTGCGCCTTGATAATATAGGCAACTGGTGAATAATTAGTCAACTGAAAATTAGAAAACAGTATTAGCTACAGAAAAAAAAGATATTTAGTTCGTTTAAATTGATGATTTTGAAATCATGGAACATTGGATAACTGTTTCATGTTGCTTTGCATGCTACACTTACATAATAGGGAATAGCAAGATCCTCCAATAGAACACAACATGCGCCAACCAAATCACACTTGGAAGGCATTAAAACCTTTACATATCTGGGCAGTATCATTGACGAGTAAGGCGGGTCCGATGCTGATGTAAAAGTAGGGATCGGCAAAGCAAGGACAGCATTTCTAGAATGGAACAACATCTAGAAAGCAAAAACAACTTTTAACCAATACCGAAGTCACAATTTTCATTACAAGCGTCAAGATAGTTCTAATGTATGAAGTGGGAACTCTCATTGACAAGATACAAGTGTGTATTTACAGTTGTCTACGGATTCTTGTCTTCGGATTCGTTGACCAAACTCGATCAGCAACAACCTACTGTGAGAGAGAGAGCAGACCAGATTCCAGTGGAGGTGGAAATCAGGAAGAAGTGATGGAAGTGGATAGGACACATTTGGAACCCTCAAAGACAAAGGAAAACAAGAAGGCCAAGAAACACATTACGCAGAGTAATGGAGACAGACATGAGGAGAATGAACGAAATTTGAACAGAACTGTAAAGGAAGCCGCAGGACAGAGTAAGTTGGAGAATACTAGTCGGTGGCCTATGCTTTATTTGCGGTAACAGGCGTAAGTAAACTCAGTGAATTTTTTTACTTTGCCAGTGGAATTAAATAAAAATTTTTTTATTACTACATACCAAGTAATGACATTTAACTACCGTTCATAATGTGAAAAGAAAATAATTATTCGGTTCGCTGTTATTCTTAAATGTTGGTATCTCTCAAATGTTTAAAGAAATATAACAGTTTTGTAAATGTTGAAGTTGACTGTTCCGTATGAAAAAAATACATAGTTTAACAGATATCAGAGGCAGTGTAATCTAGAACGTGCGACTTTTCTTGTTCGTGTCTCGTTAATCGAATCTAAATGTATCAGTGAGTTGATATCCACCTCCGAGTGTGAACCTAGTACCGTCTGCTTCAAACGCTTACCCCTTTTTCCACTGAGCTACTAAATCTAAATAACCACTTACTTGTGCTACGCATTTCAATTTGAAATGGTTTGGTTGAATCTATTGTTGATTTTCGACTGGAATTTGATCAGTGTTCATTGACATATGATCATCCCATGCGGATTTCTTCAATATGCCAGATCTGAGATTTAGGTTCATGCAGCTGACAATTCTCGAACTGGACGTCACGCAACTCCTGGATTTCGCTTCTATCTGAATTTGATCTATCCTGTATAAACTTGTGTCATGATCGACATAAGATGCCTATATAACAACTGAGACAGATCAAATTCCAGTCAAAATATAAACAACAGTATATTTTTTTCTGGTTAGCGTTGCATCCAGAAGAAACAAGTGTTTATTAACAGTTGTCTACGCAAAATACTTCGGATTCGTTGACAAGACACCATCAGCAACAACGTACTGTGGGAGAGAACAAATCAGATTCCAGCGGAGGAGGAAATCAGGAAGAAGCAGTGGAAGTGGATAGGACACACACTGAGATGAGCACCAAACTGCATCACAAGACAAGCCCACACATGGAAGCATCAAAGACAAAGGAAAGGAGGAAGGCCAAGGAACACATTACAGAAAGATATGAGAGCAATGAACAAAAATTGGACAGAACTGGAAAGGGAAGCCCAGAACAGAGTTGGTTGGAGAAAACTGGTTGGCGGCCTATGCTCCATTGTTTGGGTAACAGGCGTAAGTAAGTATTCATTTTTTATCAGTTGTAAACTTAATTTTTGTTTACTCGCCTTATTAATTGTATGTATAACTGTGATAGAATTCATCATGTCTGTAATACTACAACATTCAACGATGCATAACTAATCTCTGAAAGAAAAAAAAAAATTAAATAGTAATATAATTTCAGTAGTATGTTGTATACATTAGAATTTTTGTCTTATAAATAATTAATTAATTAATTGAGAAGATAAATTTCTCATTGTAACATCATTCTTTTTTTTACTGATAATCTATGATTTTATACAATAAATAGTAAATACAATGATGATATGTGATAAATAGTTAAGAGATTGTGTTAAAACGGAGAAAAAAAACAGAAATGGTGTGACTTTAATTAAGGTTTTTGGTAGTTAAACTTGGCTATGATCAAATTATGATTTGTTTTTTTGTAAGTTTTTAAAATAAGCAACAAAACGAATTGTATGCCGTCACTTGTCTTTGCATGATAGTTTTATGCAGATTGTTGTTTTACATTCAAAATCATAAATGAATCATTGTTAGACCAACATTAGAAACCTGGAAGTAATGTTAGGCCGTTTCGTCTTGGTATGAGACTCATCAGTGGCAATGTGCGTCCACGACTCCTGCTACTCTAAGGACTGGGACCCAGGATCTTCGATCTTTCGCGTCAATGCTCAACCTCTTGACTAACTGTTGGGGATGTTATATCCTCAGAACTCACTTGAAAAAGTTCCTGATTTTGCAATTTATTTCTAAAATTTTGTTTAGGACGCTTAGTTGACCTTCTGCTTACTCGGAAAATCCTTGACTGTCATTGTGGTTGATGGATTATTTTAGTAGGTTATTTTGTGACTCTTATCAAGGGCGTGTCTATGATTGTATAAATAAACTTGAGTTGTGTGATTAGCAACCTGGAGTTTTCCGGGAGCCTGTAGAATACATTCTCTAAGCCTTATCAAGAATTCTTGATCTAGTTAACGGGGCCGCAAACAATCGGATTAGAATAGCCTATCGTGCCAGTGTATCACTGATCTGCGCTCCGTTTACTGACTAAGGTGAACTCGCAATAGTTTCCAGCATTTCAAATGACGAGCATATCAATCGGCTATGGTGGTTTTAGAAACATGGTTCCCTCTAAACTTGAAAAATTATTTGAACAGCAGCTAAAACTAATGCAGATGTTGACAGATATCAAGTTTTCGCCTTCCACACAGCCTAGCACATCTTTTGCAACCACAGCACTATCAGTAGATGGCATCGCAAATAGCATTGCTGAGTTTCATTATGATTCTTGTGCCAACTTTACGTCTGGCACGTGGTTTCGGCGTTATGAAGACTTATTTAAATTTGATTTTGCTAATAAAGATGATGCTTGGAAGGTTAGGCTGCTACCTCGAAAGTTGGGTGCAAGTAAGCTGGACTAGTACTGTAATTTGATCCTACCTTTGAACCCACGTGATTGCTTATTGTCAGACACAGTTCACATATTAGGACAACATTTCGGCGACAACTCGTCATTGTTAAATACTCGTCATGATCCAGTTATGAACGAAGACGATCTTTTTCTTACGCATGTGGACATCATCAACCGTTAATGCGAACGGTTTCGGTTGAAGTCTTTGTATGAAAAACAGTTTAAAGCCCAAATCCTGATTTGCATCCTCCAGTTCAGTGACATAAGAACATGGCTACTCTGTCGATTGGATCAAGGTCTTAATGTCACAGTTACATGGCATATGAATATCAACGCCTCATTAATCTGCGACGCAACACGACTGTGGATCAGAATGGTGCATCTAGTGGATCTGAAGTACGAGTAGTGCAACATACACGTAACCAGAACAGATTTGCCCCTGCTACACCCAGTCCATCCCACTCCAGCCCAGTTCGACGGACTAAAACGAGCATATCACTATCAATGATTCACTCATGAAAACAATGTAAGACAACTATCTCTACAAAACTATAATGCAAACATCAAAAAGATGTGCTCACTAGTGACTAGCTTCATAGGGTTCTCGGACTTCTAGTGAGGAGACGTAAACAGTGTAGTTGAACCCTGACGGATGTAGGCAGTAACTAACAAAGACAATAGGTGAGGTTGAGCAAAATCCTTAGACTGATCAGAGTTAGGCATTAACACCGTTGGATGCAGGCTCAGTGGTTCAGAGGTTAGGCGTTTATGCATAAGACCGGAGGTCGAATTCAGTGAGCAGCAATAGCCCAGTGCTGATGAGTCCCATACCAGGACTTGACGGTCGTCCAGTTCTTCTAGGTTTCTAGTAATGGTCCAACAATGATTCATTCGTGATTTAAATATAATCATGTATATTTTGAGTAAGATACGAATAAACTTTTCTATGAAATATTTTAGCTAAGCAGCTCCTGACGTCGACAAATAAATAAAAATGCACTGAGTAACAACCAAATTCATCTTCTGCAACATTTTTTTAGACTTTGTTTGGAGTTTAAACATCTTGTGTCATCCTTGTTTGATTGTATGAATCATAAACTTCCTTTTAGAGCAAAAGTCAATCATACCCTTGGCTAGTCCAAAATCATTTCAACTTCACCTTTGTACTTAATTTCAATATTCGCTAATGCCTTAATTTAGACATAATTGTTCTTGCTAGTCATATATTTACCTTTGTGTCTTTTCGAGATATTCTCAATCAAGAATAAATTGAGTAAACATACCGGCTAATTCATCTTTCCTCTTTCTTCACTTACCAGCCAGTTACATAGTAGACCAATGTGACAATATTTTCCTTCTCCATCTGTCTTTGAGACTGCTCAGTCACAAACGAAGTCATGCATCTGCCAGCTTCGAGTTTGAACTAAGCAAATGGTTGCATCGAAGCCTTGAACTAGAGTGGTTTAGTATTTCCCTGTTAATTATCAGATTATTATTATTATTATTATTAGCGGTTGAACAAACGTAACAACATAACCAAATCCTTCCTAATTACAGTATGAATATCGTACCTATCGAACTCAGCAACTCGATGGATAACGCGTTAGCGTCTGAAGTGGAAGCTACTCTGCCCGATTTCCAGCGTAAACATCAACACTGGAATCGATTCATTAGACGAATCCCAAATGTAATGAAACTAAATTCCTGATTCCCACTACTTACTACAATCCATCTATTTTGTAAAATCAATATTCATTCGAAAATATTTTTTGATATAACAACTGCGCTCTGTTTAAATAACTTCTCCGTATTCAATAAGCCTTACAACGCAACATTATAAAAACGGTTTGGTTTTGTTGAACATCAGTCTCAACATCATCTTTGCTCATAATGGTATAACTTTCTACTGTTTGTGTCTACTGCCGAACCTTGAAATAGTAGAATAAAATCACATTTGAAATCATCAATCAATCATTGTTAGACCACCATTAGAATCCTGAAAGACGGCCGTTTCATCCTGGTATGGGACTCATCAATGACTGCGCATCCATGTCTCCTATACCTCGCAGGGTTCGAACCCGGGACCTTCGGTACTGTGCGCGAACGCCTAACCTCTGGACCCCTGAGCCGGCATCCAACGGTGTTAATGTCTAACTCTGATTATTGATCTAAGGATTTTACGCGACCCCACCCACTTGTCTTAGGTAGTTGCTGCCTACACCCGACCGGGGTGAACTCCACTGGTCACGTCTCCATAAATCTAATTGAAAATATAGAATAAAAATCATCAGATTATATGAATTTCGTTGCATTCGCCTAGTTGAAATCAGTGTCTAGTTGTGAACATATACATAAATATATGACAATGATTAGATATTGTCTGTTTGAATAAAATTCAAATTTTTGACAGTTTTGACATAAATATTATTTAAAATTGAATAGTATTCAGTCAATGTTACGATTAAAAAAAAAAATAAATTTATGGTATTTTTTCATATTTAAAACAAAAATTTTCTAACTTTATCTCTTTTTTTTATTCAGTTTATGCATTAACAAAAACTGTTTTAAGTTGATAACAATTTCATTTTTACACTGATGACTAAAACAATGTAGATGACTTCTAATGTGGTGCGAGCTACTTATAAGTAGTATATGACGTGAGTGTCAACGTAATGTCTGGCAGCAGAAGATGGAGGAAGATCAAGAAAGGAAGAGTTCGGAACACAATGGAATTTGTATGAAACGCATGAATAGTGAGTGACAATGGATTGATGTTTTGCAACAGGAACAGTCCAGTTCGATAGGATGAACTGATATTTTGCAAATGAACGATTTACGATATGGTTTTCCGATTTTACTGAGTAACTCTGTAATTTTCGTTTAATACGGTTCGGTTGCCCCACCTGTGTTCTCGTTCACTACAGTAATAGTATAATAACTGAGGGTAGTTTTAGAGCTAGACAATTAAGACTGGTATATGCGAATCTAGATTGATTATATACGTCAGTCAGTCAGTCTGTTACAACGTAGAACTTTGTGCATACGTACATCAGTTCAAGTTACCATACCGCATTAACTCAGAGACTCAATTGTCATTTCAAATCCCATAGTAGTAGAGATAGTTGGAGTCTAAGTAGTGATCGCAGAAACCAGGGTATAGTCTGATGAAATAAGCTTAAAAAGAGAAAAATAAAGATGATGAAGAATCCAGAGGACTAAGATTTGAGAGAAGCCAAAGAATGTATGTACTTGCGCCATTGTAAACGGTTTTGAACCACGTCATTCAAGTTGTCTAATCATTGATTACTATCATCTCTCGGACTCCAATCAGGTAGTCCACATCTAACAACATGACTCAGTCCACTTGTCAGTGATTTCATGGATGTCTGCCATATTTTTGTCTGGACTCCCCTAACTATCTTCCAACCTACTCCTACACCACAAAACATAGCTCGACGAGGCAGTCGGTGGTTGAGCATACGTAACACATGTCTCAACCACCTCAACTGATGAAGTTTCTTTTATGCATTTATCAAATATATGATATACGTATAACCCATAATATCAAAAAACGCTTTATAATATAAATTAAGCGAGTCATTTTCGGGATTTTTCTTCCATTTCATATTTCATGAGGAGCTTCCAGAAACTAGAACGTCAAGTAATTCAAGCGAAAAGAGTTAACAATAAAACAAATTCCATATGTTTCTTTCGAGACTTAAGTCTACGTTAATCACTGCTGTGTGACGAAGACTTTAGCGACCCGTGATCTAATTCCAATTTTTACAAACAATTAAATATACTATGAAATAAATCTTCCTTTTAATTTGTGTATGCTTAGGCAAACTCTGTTTGTGCGACGGAAATAATAAAAAGCCGAATACGGATTCAGTTAGATGAGTCTATTTCAAGCAATAGTACACGCAGGCAAATGTGAGCATACAAAGCATGGAAGCAAAGTATAGAAGCGAAGCAAATTGCTGAAGACAACTGAACCAACTCAATGTGATGAGGCATGACTAAGTATTTTGTAGTCAGATAAACATAAGCGAGACATTGATTAAAACAAGCAAATATGAACACCCATCCTCAAGTAAAATCATCAAGGTTATAAGCAAATGTTTGACAAGGTCAAAAGTCCTGCCAATTGTATTTCGAGCAGAAAAAGTTAATTAGTTCATCCAAAGGTCAGAGCAAACTTTGTGGGCTCAACATACCGTTGCATACACTGTAAGACGATGAGAATTTTTTGAGCTTTCTTAGTGGAGAAAAAAACAATTTCACACAAAGAGATCTTTATTCTCAATAGTTCTCTAAATACTATCAAAATACTATCTAAAATACAATCGAAATAGAAAACGGTTGCATTTCACAAGACCGCTTTATTACTGTTTATACAAACCTTCATTATACATTGAACACATTAAGTTCAGTGTATACGGGCTTTTTCTTTGTAAAAAGCAGAAACCTCTAAACACATTTACACGCATCATCAACGGACAAAATACACATTTCGAGACTATATAAGTTCCAATAGTTGATAAAATTCTCAGTAATAGTCAATATAAATGTAAACAGACAAGAATAAATTGTGAAGATTGCATTGATGTTTACTAAAACGTGTTGTAGGCAAGAACGAGATGGAGAGAGCAAGAGTTTGCTACTAGAGAAATTCAATCTCTTTATTCCTATGAGAAATTAATTCTATCATTCGATGAAAATGAAGTCTATGAAATTTTATACACATAACAGTTGTGTATGTTTATTTCTTCCAAAAAAAAATGATACCGTTAATATTTAGCCGAGAATGAAATTATATCATACTTTAATAATCTAATTTTAGTATGAAATATGCAGAATGGAAAATAAGTTTTTATTTTATTTTTCTGTTAGCCAAGTATCAACAGAATTGTTACCAAATATACTTACTTTATCTGTTAATAACACAGACATTATATAATTAATTATGAGTTAATAACTTCGATTAACAATTATTTCAAAATTAGATTGTACTTTGAAAAGTACTCGCTTTTTTTGACTTTTTAAGATTCTTCATTGGGTGAAAGTTTGTTACATTGGAGCAGCATAACAATGACCTTGACCTTGGTAAGTTTTATATCAATCAGTAAGTAAGTAAACAAGTCGTGGGAAAATAAAACTTATCTGTTTGTTGACAGAATCGAAATTTGTAATGACCATAAACATTTCGATTTTTATGGTTGGTTTAATCATTTTAAGATAGATTGGGAGGCTGTACGTTCCGGCTGACCTTCTGGGACGAACTCGATCTTTAGCTTCACGTGAGGTCTGAGGGATCCGGTCGATTGTATTAGCGCAAGACAGTTGAATGCCAGACCGTTGGAATGGCTGCAGGGTGGCTCGGTAACCCGTTAGGGGTTCCAGGTCTAGCTGGCAAAGCCAACCTTGCCACCCTTGCCAATTGAGGATTGTGGGTAGTGTATTGGTTGGGGTGATCTTGCTGATTCATAAGTGCCTGAACGGGGACCACTGCTCGTGTGCGTACTTTTTGGACGTCCACTTGTCTGCAGACCAATCTAGACAACATGTGCGTTCCCGTATGGGGTAGGGGTGATCTCACAATTGGCTTTGATGAGAATCCTTGGGTTGCTTAAAATGCAGCAGCGTGCATGTGCAGCAGGCTTGCTGGTTAACCAAGAATATATAATAAAAATGCTTGAAACCATTACGCGTTCACCTTACTTGGTAAACGGAAAGAAGAAAAATGATCCAGTGACAGGCTATTCTGATTCGATTGTCCTCGTCCCAGGTAACTAAATAAAGAAGTTCTGATAAGGCGTAGAAAGTGTATTCTACAAGCACTAAGAAAATACTATATTGACAAGCACACAAATCGAGTTTATTTCAACATGATAGAAACGTTCTTGGGAGAGTCACAAAAATAGCATACTAAAATAACACATCAATCAATGACAGTTAAGGATTTTCCGAGTGCGAAATGTAATCTCAAGGTCATCTAAACAACTTCTGCGCAGAAACATAAAAAATTCAAAAGTATGACCTTTTCCAAATGAGTTCTCGGCATGTAACGTCCCTAACACTTATTCATCTGAGGAAAGATCAATATCAATTAGTATTCTTAATTTGGTCATAACTACCTTCTCAACTGTCCCTAATGCCATAGCCATAGTATATTTCTCAGCTCAAACATGTCAGTACTACAATCAAAATGTTTTTGTACATTAAGAGTGCAGTTTTATGTATATGTCAATTATAGAAATACTGTGAACTGTTCTCGTTTATGTTGTGGCTTATAACAAAATTGAAGTGATAAGAAATTGATGGGTTCGATTACAGGATCTGAGATTGTGGATAAGAAACACCAGGTCTTATGCTAAGTTAAAGTTGCGCTTCGGTGCTTGACAGTTTTCAAAGGTAATCTACTCAAAAGCAATTTGTAATTTATTTTGTGAAGATTAAAAATTAGTAGAATAATTTAAAAATGAAATTTACTAACCTGTATATCAAAAATGTTGGAAGTCATAGGTCAAACTTGAATAAATCGAATTTAAAAAAATCATCACAAAACTTCATTAGAGTTACGCAATTAGCAATGTATAAATAATTAGATTGTGAAGAATATAAACTGAAAGAGGAGGAAAAAGTGAAAAGCAAGTACAAGATGTGATAACAATACTGCCTCACTCACTTACTCATGTATTTTAGCCTTAATGAAGCATTGGCCGGCAACCAGTATTCTTTTACTCTGTCCATGGCCTTCCTTTCAGATTCTACCCAGTTGCTATTCATTCTTTCCACGTCTGTCTTCAACTCTGTGCATAATGTATTCCTTGGTCTTCCTCCTTCCCTTTTGGCCTTCGAAGATTCCAAATGAGTGCTTGTCGTGTGACGCAGTTGGGTACATTCTTCAATGTGTGTCTCAATCACCTCTAACGCTTCTTCTTCGGCTGTAATCTGGTCTGTTCTACCCCGCAGTAGGCTGATGCTGATGGTGTCTGGCCCACGGATTCGAAGTATTTTGCGTAGACACCTATCAGTAAACACTTGTATCTTGTGGACGACAGCTTTCGTAGTTCTCCAGGTTTCCGTCCCATACAATAGAATTTTGTCTTGACATTTGTATTGCAAATTGTAACTTTGGTGTTGACCGACGGACTGCTGTTTTGAGTTCCAGATGTTGTTCAATTGTAGAAATGCTGCCCTTGCTTTGCCGATCCACGCCTTCACATCTTGCTCATCGATGATGCTGATCAAAAAATAATCATACTAATAATACTATTAAAATCAAATCGTTTATTAAGTTATTTCCAGCTGAAGAAAGGACAAGAATGTCAAGTATTCCTTCTAAACACATAAATTTCAGTTGAAATTTCGTATTCCACTGACTTCTACCATATATACAGGCGACAGAACTATTGACATCAAAACTTTTGTTATTGTTTATTATTATTCTCAACACTACCAACACTGCGCCTATCTTCCTACTATCAACTTGTACTTATATTCTTCACTATCTAATTATTTATAGTTTTATTGCAAAATTTTTACTTACTGTTAATGATTTCCACTATAATGTTTATTTATTCAAGTTTGATCTACTTTGTATGTTGATCAAAACATATTTTTTTGTCATTTTTATCTCTACTACTTGCACACCTGTCTACTTACTATCACCTTTTACCTTTTCCCCCGTATTATGTGCAATTATGTTGTAGTGACGGAGAACACAGGTGAGGGCAACCGAATTGTATTTAACGAAAATTACAGAGTTACTCAGTAAAATAGGAAAACCATATCGTAACCGTTAATTTGCAAATCATCAATCCATTGTCTGACATTTCACTATTCATGCGTTTCATACAAATTCCATTGTGATCCCACTCTTCCTTTCTTGATCTTCCCCCATCTTCTGCTACCAGACATTACGTTTACACTCGCATCATATACTACTTATAAGTAGCGCGCACTACAATGTGATCCAGCTCATTGGGATTATTAACCCGCAAGTTATCTTTATTGATGCAATATGTTCATATCAATATTTATGTATAATAAAGTAAAGCCTGATGAAAATCTAATTGAAGACAATGTCCTTGACTTTTATAGATACATTACCTTACTTAAACAAATAAGATTTCATGTTCAATTTTTTTAGTTTTATTTAAAAATTAAAATAAAACAAAATATGAAGTTTACTTGCTGATACATTATTGTCAAAATAGATAATATTATTTGAAAGAAAATCAAAAGATTGATACTATCTATATTTCCTCACAATGGTGATGTAGATGATGGATGAGTATTGAACACGCAAATAAAAAAAAAATTATTCAAACCAGAATACAAAGTTTGTGATTGTGAAAATGGATTTAAATTCATTATTTAACAAAAGACAAACAAACGTCTTAAGTAATAACATAAGTGAAAAGAGTCACTGAACTTGATGAGAAATGACTAGCTGTCAAAACCATTGAATTAAATGGCCCATTGGTTCAGAGGAAAGGGCGTTCTCACGCAAGACAGAAGGTACTGGGTTCGAATCCTGCGAGGTTCAAGAGTCGTGGATGCGCACTGTCACTGATGAGTCCCGTATCAAAACGAAACGGCCGTCCAGTGCTCCCATGTTTCTAATGGTCGTCAAACAATGATTGATTGATGATTTCAGTGTGCAAAAAACACTAATCTTCATAGCTCTAATCAGAAAATATATAAATTTGATGTATACTGATAGAGGGACCTAGACTGCAATGAAATAGCTACTCAGTGCTTCCTCGAATAAAGCAGTTGCCCAACTACAATTAGCCAGTTACGTACAACTTTCAGTATGTTTACTTGCATGTTGGGCCTCAATCGTTGGACAAATCAATCAGTTCATTCTTCCCACGAGTTATTCACATGTCTCTCGACCTTGCTAACTATTCACTTTCATCTTGGTTATTTTTATTCTAGTGTGTGAGTGTGTGTGGGCATGCTTAACCCCCTCGCACAAACGAGGTTCGCTTCAGATTTATTTCATGGCGTATTTCATAGTTAATAAGTACTGGATTCGAATCGCGGGTCACTAAAAACTGATACATGCATGTTGGAAATCGACAAAATAGGAAATAAACTTATTCTATATTGCATTACGGGGTTATAAAGATTGATAAGTTACAAATTTTAAGTAATGAATCGATCAATGTTAGATCACCATTAGAAACCTGGAAGCACTGTATGGCCGTTTCTTTCTGGTATGGGACTCACCAGCAATGCGCATCCACGCCTAACCTCTGAGCAACTAAGCCGGTATCTAACGGCGTTAACGTTTCACTTCAATGAGATTGGGCAACTCCATGAATTGATATAGTTATGGTATTTTTTACAAAACGACAACACAGAATAAGTTTGTGTCCTACTTTATCAATTTTCGACATGCAGGTATCAGTTTTAAATAACTGACTAAATGTAAATAGGCAATCACTAAGGTCTGTACATCACTGAGTAGCCATTTCGTCTCAGTACATGACACTCAACCCGTATATATCCATCACCTCATCTAGGATTATACATGGAACTTTCATGGCTCCCAGAGAACAACTAACCTTTCGATCATTGAATCAGCACCTGGTGATCAACATTGTTAATTTCAGAAGATTCTCAATATTCTACAACCACTGAATCACTTCCGATATTCTTGAACTCCACTCGACACCTTTTACAACATTTATTTATAATCCAATTTCAACGAAGTCTTTCAAGTAGTTGACATCAATTTGTTAGTTCTTGAATCAATCAATAATATTAACATTTCAAAATATATAGAACTAATCTATTTAGTTCAATCAGTAAAGAAATAAACTTCACATTTCTTTCTTGTTAGTTGAACTGTTATTGTAACTACTTATTTATATACAAACATATTTCATATCGAATATGACTGACGTAAACAATGTCATCGTAACATATTATCAATATGCTTTTTGTTATGCTCGTCAATTGATATGCTTGAAACTATTACGAGTTCACCTTAGTCGGTAAACGAGAGCGAAGACAAATGATCCAGTGACACGATAGGCTACTCTAATCCGATCGTCTCAAGGCTTCACCAAGTAGAGGAAGAAGTCATGATCAGACGTAGGGTAATGTATTCCACAGGCACCCAGAAAATATGAGGTTGACAAGCAAACAAATCAAGTTTATTTATACATGATAGAAACGTCCTTAGGAGAGCCATAAAAATAACGTACTGAAATAATACATCAACCAATGATGACAGTCAAAGATTTTCCGAGTGGGAAATGTAATCTCAAGGTCAACTGATCAGCTCATGCGCAAAAACACAAAATCCAAATTTAGAGCCTTTATAAAGTAAGTTCTGGGGATCTAACGGCCCCAACACTGGTTATCATTAGTTTGAAAATACTGGTTCCATTCAAATTTATTTGTCAAATGAAACTTAGAAATTTTACTTGAAAGGTATGTTTAAGACTCTAAAACGATTGGTAAATAGAATAAGTCTAATTAATTTTAATGATAATAAATTACAAAACTTAATTCAATCACTTTTTCGTCGAAAAATAATTAATTGTCTTAATTACTTAAATCAACTTAAGGAGAGTTAGACTATTATTTTTTTGCAATAAAAATGAATCAGTTATTCAGATGAAATTGTATCGTATTATTCTATTGTATTTTATAAAAAAAATCGATAAAGTATTTCTCCATTTCGATAAGAATCTATTTTTAGTACTGAAATGTAAGTTAAATTTTCTCCTAACGTTAATTTGACTTTTTAACATTTATGAGAATGAATGAATGTTAATTAGTGAGTTAAATTCGAAGGCAAAGCTGCTCAGTTTATTGACCTACTACTATCTGACTTCAGTTTAGTCGAGCGATAGAGTATGCTATGAAATAAATCTTCCTTCCAATTTCCGTAAATCATACTTAAGAGAACCGCGTTTGTGCAGCAGCGGTAATAACAAGCCACATACACATTCATTTGGATGAATTTATTTCTTGAAATTGTCCACACAGGTAGACACATGGGAATGAATAGCGTGCAAGCAAAGTGAAGCAAAGTAGAGTAGAAGGCGAGCAGGCCAACTGAATGCGATGAAGCATAGTCAGTCAACAATAGGATAGACGTGTAATACATAAGCGCAGTAGTGTAGTTACGTAATCTGTTTTATTGTCTTCACTGGCTCATAAATTGCTTTGATTAATTTAACATTTTCTTATAAATATCTACGTATATTATAACCGAGTCTAATGGCGATTTAATTGAAAACAACAGTATTTTCAGTTAGAGCTTTGGAGATTTGCGTTTCTTCACATTTGAAATCATCAATCAATGATTGTTAGACCACCATTAGAAACCTGAAAACAATGGATGGTCTTTTCGTCCTGGTATGGGACTCATCAGCAGTGCGCATCCATGAATCATGCACCCCGCAGGATTCGAACCCGGGACATTCGGTCTTGTGCGCGAACGCCAAACCTACAGATCACTAGGCCGGCATCCGACTGTGCTAATGTCCCGGGTTCGAATCCTGCGAGGTGCAGGAGTCGTGGATGCGCACTGTCATTTATGAGTCTCATATCAGGACGAAACGGCCGTCCAGTGCTTTCAGGTTTCTAATGGTGGTCTAACAATCATTGATTGATGATTTCAAATGTGTAGAAACAACAGTATTGTTCGAATTTTCATATTGGTTATCTATAATATCATATATTGAATCATGACAAATGAAGCTTATCAGACCAGAAATTATTATAAGTTAAGAAGAAACGAGATTTACAAAAGTGATCAGTGAATTTTTTACTAATTTACACGTTCTGTCTAATTTACCGTTTATTTTATTACAAATTATATTTCGAATACTGACGTTTAATAATCAGAAATAATTTCATAATGTTCAATTATTCATGTAGTCATAGAAGTTAATTGATTAAAATCCAAGTTTAAATTAAACTTCTAATCAAAAATATTTACAGCTGTTTAATGCTTCTTAATTTTATATGATTGTTCAAGGTCAGTTGATGAGATAAACTTGAATATTGAACAATCTCTTTGAACATGTGACACAAAAATCTCTTTGAATCAAAAGCTCTTTAATTATTTTTTGTTCATTATAAGTAGTGATAATCTCATCATATAATAACTATTAGGCTACCTGCTTAAAGAGTTTGACATCAAAGGTAGATTATCTTCTGGTCATTAGTACATTTAACCAACAGTTGACCTAACTACTAAATCAACAGTATGAAAAAAATAGTCTAAAAACATTAAAATATTGTCGGACAACTTTATTTAAAATAGATTAGATAAACGAATTAGACAAGAACATTCTAGTATCATTATCACAAGAGAAGGAAATTGTCAAATGAAATAAGGCTACCATGAAATAAATTGATATTTTAAATAGAATACTTAACTGTTCGCAGAAAACGAATCGCAGACCTTCGGTCTTGCACTGCAACACCTAAACTCTGTGCTCACTAGTGACAAGTATCGTAAGGAAATTCTCAGAGTTCTAGTAAGAAAACTTTACCAACCCTGTCGAGTGTAGGCAATAACTACTGAAGGTTATCGGTGAGGCTGCACGAAATCCATAAACTGATCAGAGTTAAACATCAGCATCTTGCATGCCGGCTGAGTAGTACAGAGGTTGTTAGGCTTTCACGCGTAAGAACAAACGTCCTGGGTTCGAACCCTGCGAATAGAATGAGTAGCGGATGCGCAGAGCTGATGAATCCATACCAGGACTTGAAGCTCACATATGCACACAAATATCAAGTTTAAAAATCACTCAGATGATAGATGCACTGGGACTAGCTTTGCTTTATTCAAAGATTCGGGTATTTCTCAATTGTATTTTACAATTGTTATCTGAAGGACTAAATAACTTTTGATGAATAGTCCTTGTCAGTATGCCCTGTCACTTTTAGTGGGAACCAAATCAAAAACTTTCGGGTTATAAGGACATCTATAGAATGTGAGCAATCCTCGGTGGTCCACATTGGTCAGTGTTCTGTTATGTAATATCTTCAATCTATCGTCCATTATCAAACATCCAAATTCAGTCGATGGAAAAAGGATCATTATTCAGATAGTTAACGAAGACATTTCTCACGCAGAGTGACCATATTCACTCTCTTTAATCAAGACGGTTAAAAATCTATCATGCTGCAATGAATTAAACAGCTTTCAGACAATACGTGTTCATTCATAAACACTATGGCGTGTTTAGAGGAAATTCGTGATAATCCTATAAAAATTAACAAACCTTTTAATAGAAAATACTTTTGTATTTTTATCTTATTTTTGTTATTATTAGCATTATTTTCACGTCCTGTATTTGTTTGTGATTTTCTGCCTCTTTCCTTTTTTTATTCTTCTTCGCTATCTAATTATTTACACCATTCTTATTAAGCAATGGTTTTAATGTTTTTGTGGTAATTATTTTAAGTCTATTTATCTACGTTTGACCTGATATATCCCAATGTTGAACTATTGATGAAAACGTTTGTTACACATTTGAAATCATGAATCGAACAATGTTAGACCACCATTAGAAACCTGGAAGCATTGGACGATCGTTTCTTCCTGGTATAGGACTCATCAGCAGCGCGCATCCACGACTCCTGCACCTTGCAGGATTCATGATTTCAAATGCGTAACTTAATAATCTTCACAATCTTGTAATGCAATTACATGTGCTCACTAGTGACTAGCTCTGTGAGGAATCTTCTCCAAGTTCTTGTGGGAATTCGTGACCAGTGAACTTCAACCTGTTCGGGTGTAAACAGTAACCACTGAAGATAGTGTATGAGGTTGCGCAACTCCGAGAATTAATCGAAGTTAAACGTTTACACCATTAGATACCGGCTCAGTTATGGAGACTAGGGTTTTGAACACGCTGAAATCATCAGTCAATCATTGTGAGGCTGCATAAAATCCTTAGACAGATCAGATCTAAACAATAACACCGTTAGATCCCAGTCCAGTTTTCCAGAGGCTAGGCGTTCGCGCGCAAGACCGAAGGTCATGAGTTCAAATCCTGCGGGGTACAGAAATCCTGGTTACGCACTGCTTATGAGTCCCGTACCATGACGAAATGTCCGTCCGGTGCTTCCATGTTTCTAATGATGGTCTAACAGTGATCGATTCATGATATCAAACTTGTAACTTAACAATCTTCACAACCCCGTAATGCAAAAACGCTGGATATCGTATTTTATTATTCTTACCTCCACTATCAGTACACCTGTCTTCCTACTATCATCTTGTACTTTTTCACCTTCGATGTCTAGTTCTGTAACTGTGATTATTGATGATTAAATTACCTGGACTAATTTAACGTTTTCATATACAAATATTCATGTATATTTTTAATTTAAGTCTAATGACGATCTAATTGAAAACAACAGTATTGTTCACTTATATTTGTATTGTTCCTAATTATTCACAATGGGAATCTTTAATATTCTAAATTTTTTTCTACTTAACTCAAAAGTTTTGCAGAAATGAGTTTCAATTGAGCGTCATCACATAAAGAACTCCAAAATAAAACACCCTGGACATTCGTTTCACATTTGACCCACTACTAATGAGCAATAGACGAGTAACAAATCTGCTGCTTACCAGCATTTCATCGATATAACGGAAAAAAACAGAAATAAACTGGCCAATATGTCCACACCATTGAAAATTTTCAAAACATCCAGTGAAGAACACTGAAACATTGATATCATGTAAGAAGTCATAACAAAATATCTGTAATATACCAATTGGGGAAAATATATTTATATATATATACATATACACCTAATCTGATAAACGAATATTAGACAGGAAAAGAAAATCTTTTTTTTTTCAAACTAAACTGAAACCATAGTAAATGTTTACGATTGTTATCTCTCTCTCTCTCTCTGGTTACTTCACTCTCAATTTCTCACACTACCTAATAGGAAACATAGAGAAATATGTGAAAATACTACTTATCTGCTCTGTGTTGTAACAATGTCTAATCTCTATAATGTGAGATAAATTACAATGTATAAAGATTAGAAAATGAGAAATAACGAATATATATATATACATAATTTACTAATTTACTATTTGATAAAACGTAAATTATTGATTCATTGAATCGATTCAATAAAAATCAAACTTATTTTTTCATTGAACAGAAAATTATGATTATTAGTGAGTTTTGATGTGTGTTAAATGAATTAAACAGTGAAATATTTAACTATATGTTTCTTTTCATGAATGAGTTATAGAGTTTACTGTTTATTACTGAATCAATTACGAATAAACCGATACTAGCAAACTTGAAGCACTGGACAATCGTTTCGTCCTGACATGGTACTCATCAGCAGTACGCATCCATGAATCCTACTATTCGGAGAAACCGAATACCAGACCTTTGGTCTTGTGCTGCAACGCCTAACCTCTGTGCTCACTATAGTGACTAGTATCGTGAGGAAATTCTCTGAGTTCTAGTGAGAAGACATGACCGGTGGAGTTCAACCCTGTTGAGTATAGGTAGTAACTACTGAAAACTATGGGTGAGTCTGCACAAAATCCATAAACTGATCGGAGTTAGACATGGGCATCTTTCATGCCTGATAGGTGGTCGAGAGGTTAGGCGTTCGCGGGCAAGACCGAAGGTCCTAGGTTCGAATCCTGCGGATGGAACGAGTCGCGGATACGCACAGCTGGTAAGTCCCATACCAGAAATCGACAGCCGTACAGTGTTCCCAGGTGGTCAGACAATGATTGATCTTATGATTTCAGTAATAACTATATTTTATTTGTGATTGTTCAATGTTCGTTTTCAGTGAGAAATATTTATTTTTAAAAATCATGTACCCAGAAAGTAATTCTATCTAAAAAACATTTTGTGAACAAATAAATATTTACAAATTAGAATATTTAAAATAATTTATTGGGATTTTATAAAAAAAAGTTAAATTCGTCCACTTAGTTTTAAAGATATTTATCAATGTAGATTAACTTTTGCCAGTGAATCGTAGAATAATATGGAAAACTGAAGAGTTGTTTTAATGTGTTGTAGTAGACAGACAACTGAAAATGTACAACCCTACTACTACTCTACTACTACTACTACTACTACTACTACTACTACTACTCCGACTACTACTACTACTACTACTACTACTACTACTACTACTACTACTACTACTAATACTAATACTACTACTACTACTACTACTACTACTACTACTACTACTACTACTACTACTACTACTACTACTACTACTACTACTACTACTACTACTACTACTACTACTCTACTACTACTACTACTACTACTACTACTACTACTACTCCGACTACTACTACTACTACTACTACTAATACTAATACTACTACTACTACTACTACTACTACTACTACTACTACTACTACTCTACTACTACTACTACTACTACTACTACTGCTACTACTCCGACTACTACTACTACTACTACTACTAATACTAATACTACTACTACTACTACTACTACTACTACTACTACTACTACTCTACTACTACTACTACTACTACTACTAGTACTACTACTCCGACTACTACTACTACTACTACTACTAATACTAATACTACTACTAATACTACTACTACTACTACTACTACTACTACTACTACTACTCTACTACTACTACTACTACTACTACTACTACTACTACTACTACTCCGACTACTACTACTACTACTACTACTACTAATACTAATACTACTACTAATACTAATACTACTACTACTACTACTACTACTACTTCTACTACTACTACTACTACTACTACTACTTCATTAACTCTTCAATATTATGTAAACACTTATTAGTCAATAGTTATAACTTGTAGTAGCAGCTATCCCTTGATGGCAATAAACGATTGTAACACTACTGTAACGAATCGATCTCGAGAATGTAAACTAAAACTTTTAAAACTGCCCTGTTAGCTGTAACAGGGGTAAATCTTTGGGAGATTTATTTTTACTAAAAATATATGTATAAGTATATACATATGTGTTTAATCTTGTACTTAACGAAACTTACTAACTTACGACCGTGACCCTCAACGGAGCTTAGGCCGCCGACCAGTATTCTCCAACCAACTCTGTCCTGCACCTTCCTTTTAGGTTCTACCCAATTGCTGTTCATTCTTTTCATATCTATCTCTAATTCTCAGCATAATATATACTTTGGTCTTTCTCGTTTCCGTTGACCTTCAGGATTCCAAATGAGAGCTCACCTCGTGCTCATTTCCCCAGCGTGTATCTTATTCACTTCCATCACGTTTTTCCTAATTTCTTCATCTTCTGGAATCTGGTTTGATTTATCCCGCATTTGAATTTTGTTGGTGGTGTCTGGCCATCAAATTCTTAGTTATCCAAGTTTCCATTCAGTACAAGAGAACTGTCTTGACATTTGTATTGAAAATTGTGATTTATTGTTGGTTGACGGACTGTTGTTTTTAGTTGCAGTTATTGTTCAATTAAAGAAATGCTATCTTTGCTTTGTCGATCCGCGCCTTCACATCCGCTTCAGATCCACATTGTTTATTAATGATGCTGCTCAGGTATGGGCAGACAGAAAATATGAACATATGCAGACTTGGTTGGCTTTATCTTGAAAGTTCAGAATGATAGATCATAAAAACATTACAATTAAAACAAGGAAATGATGGGGATATTAGATCCCTAGAACTCGCTTGATAAATGCCTTATTTTGGATTTCACGTTTCCGAACATGGGCTGATCATTTGACCTGAAGATTACATTTCCCACCAGCAAAATCCATGGCTGTGATTGGATGCTGTGTCCAAAGGACGTTTCTATGATGTATAAATAAACGAGAGTTATGTGGTTGACTGTATTGTGACTGCTGGGTGCTTGTAGAATATACTTTCTACGCTTATATCAAGACTTCTCTTTAGCCGTTTTCGGGATCAAGGTAGCCTACGTGGACGCTGGTTCATTGTCTCGTTCGCGTTTATTGACTAAGGTGAACTCGTAATAGTTTCAAGCGTACCTAGTGTTGAACATAACAGGAAAACATAAGAACATTTTATTATCAAGTTAGAAAAGCATTCAAATTGTTTTATAATTTTTTTTCTCCATTTTCTCACTTAAAGTAAATACAAACAAAAGCAAGAACAAGAAGTTGAATATACTATGCATTTATCAAATCTATAGGAACTCACATCCATTTGGGTTTGTCTACATTTATTTCGATTAAGCTCTTTTGATTAACTTACTTAACAGACAGTGTCATTTTAAATAGTAACGACTTATCTATGCCATTGTACTTTTATTATTGTTGATCTTGTCTGAGTATCTAGGCTTGAGCATTGCTTATCGACTAGGCACAAAGTCGCTTAAATAGTTCAATGACATTCATTTTCCTATGTATATATTTGTGCACTTTAATCCTGCTTGCTCGCTCACTTGCTTTTCGGCACTCACATATCATTTCTCTTTCACTTCGTATGTCTGTGGTTTTTGATGATCTGTAAGTGGCGCGATCATCGACGTCATCGGCGCTTCATATTCTCGTCTTCTGATTTGTATACACCATGACGCATTATCTGGTGACGATTATCAGAACAAATAGTATACGAAGTTGAGAAATTGCATCGAATACCAACCACAACAACGTTCATGGATTTCCAATATGATTTGATTAAACTAAGCTCTATTTTGAGATGGTGGAGAAAACTTGTAGCTCAGGTGGATGATTGTGGTGGTGTTTTGTTCTCTGAGCTGGTTGTTTTGGTTGTGGAGCTTTCATTGTTCTTCTGAACAACATCATCAGCACGAACTTCAGATAGAAGTGAAGCATTAGAATTTCTCCACGTTTGACCTGTAGCTTGTTCTGCTAACCTCGATCTTGATTGGTTGTAAGTTACGTACGTAAGTTACGTAAACGCCTGATGTACACAGTAGAAATAGGGTTTATTTTTCCGAGGACTCGGAGTAAAACTAGTGTCTCAAGGAAAAGCTAATCTAATAAACATGATATTTATAAATTAGAAAGTAGAAGTAAAAAAATGCGTTTCTTATTGATAGCAATTTTTCGGCAAAATGCTTTCATCAAAAAGACATTACTTTATCAATCATTTATTTCATTCAGCTTAGTGATACACTCTCTGTCCATGAAAGTGAGTGACATGGATTAGAATCTCATTGAGAGTACCAGTTATCTTTTTGAATTAAGCTACGCCTGCTTGATGGGCAGTAATTGGTATGAGGTACAGTTTTCCTGTAACTGATTCGAACAACCTAACAGTTATAGTATTACATAAGTTTGACTGAAACAATGAACAGATCAATATTAGAATACCATTAGAAAGTCGGAAGTACTGAACAGATACTTGACCACCAGTATCCAGCAGGATGAATGTCTAATTTCAATCAATACATGGTACTGCTTGGTACTTGATCTATTGTCCTCGGTGGATTGACTAAAGTTAGAAATTGAATCTGTTGGGTGCCGGCTGAGTGGTCTAGTAGCTAGGCATTGGCACCCGAGACCGAAAGTCTTGAATTCGATTCCTGCCTGAGGTGTTCGTGAATTCGCATTGCTGATGAGTCCAGTACTAGGACGAAACGACCGTCCAGTGTGTTTTCAGGTTTTTAATGTCTGTCTAACACTGATTGATTCATGATTAAAATGTAACTTAAAAATTTCCACAACCCTATAATGAAAAGTGTTACATAAGTATGATGAAATTGAAAAAATAGACATTTTCTTGACCTTTCATTTACAATTCCCAAAAATATCACTTGGTAATTTTTTGTCTACTAAGTAAATGAGAGTTTCACAACTAGACTAGATAGTTTTGAAAAATATCTGTCATTTTTCAAATTAACTAAAAAAAATACCTTGTCTATAATGCTGCATGTGTCATAGTTTTCATTTAAAAATTGAAATTTGGAAAAATATGTCCTAATAGACGTATGTTATACTGTTAAAAGTAATTTTGTTTGCTTTTCATTGAATTAACTATTTAATGAAATTTTTAAAACTATGTATTTAGTAGTGGTCGACTCATTCTCAAAATGGTCAGAAATCAACCCCGTAACGCCGCCCACGACAACTAAAAAAATACAGCTCCTTAGTGAAATTTTCTCGCCAAGAGGCATTCCAGATGTGATCGTATCTGACAATGCGTTTCAATTTACCTCCACACAATTCCAAACTTTCTGCCAACGGCTAACGATTAAACACTTACGCTCGCCACCATACCACCCGCAATCGAATGAGCAAGTGGAAAGGTTTGTGGATACGTTTAAAAGAGCACTGGTTAAGTCAAAAGGGGAGGGGACGCTAGCCCACGCATTACAAAATTTCTTGTACGTCTATCAGACAACACCAAATGACTTGTTACCGGATCAAAAGTCTCCAGCAGAAATCCTGATGGGTAGAAGATTGAAAACGATCCACAACCTGATTCATCCGATTAATGCAACAACAGCAGCAAAGGCAATCCAATTACGAAGTGGGATGCTCTGTGTTCGCCCGTGACTACAGAACAAAGCATGGTCCCTGGGTAGAAGCGTGAGTGATCAGAAGAGTTGGGAGAGTTATGTATGAAGTAGAGATAGGAGGCGAAAGATGGTCACACCATCGAAACTAGGTACGCAAACGGCTAGCACGAGATCGTCCATCAAGAGCAGAAAATATCCCCCTTGACATCCTGCTTGATACATTTGACCAACCAACAGCCAGCCCCCCACGAGAAGAAATTCAGTCACAGGCTGATCTCCGTTCCGGAAGGTATCCTCTCAGACAGTGGCGAACAACAGTCAAGATGCAGGTCGACCCCGGGAGCACACGCTAATAAGAATGGGGGGTATTAGGGATGTTAGATCCTAAGAACTCGCTTGAAAAATATCTTTTTTGGATTTATTTCATGGACCGATCAGTTGACCTTGAGATCACATTTCCCGCCAGCAAAATCCTTGGCTGTGATTGGTTACTGTGTCATTTTAATGTGCGATTTTTGTGACTGTCCCAAGGACGTCTCTACGGCGTATAAATAAACGCAATTTGAGTGCTTGGATTCATTGTGTGCTGACTGGGTGTTTGTGGAATATACTTTCTACGTTATATCAAGACTTCTTGCTGGTACAGTTGGGTCAACGGATCACAGTAGCCTACCTGGACGCTGGTTCATTGTTTAGTTCTCATTATTCGACTAAGGTGAACTCGTAATACTTTAAGCATACCTAGAGACGAGCATAACATTTTCATTATAGAATTACGAAGATTGTAGTTTATTACTGAAATCATAGATCATTGATTGTTAGACCAATACTAGAAACCTGGGAGCATTGGAGCGTCGTTTTATCTTGGTCTAAAACTCATCAGCAGTGAGTATCCACAACTCCTGCCGCCCACAGGATTCGAACCAAGGACATTCGATCTTGCGCGTGAAAGCCTAACCTCTGGATGAGGTTGTGCAAAATCCCTGGATTAAAATGAGTTCGACAGTAATACCGTTGGGTGTCGGTCCAGTGATCGAGAAGTTAGGCGTTCTCGCGAAAGACTGAAAGTTTTGGGATCGAATCTCACGAGTAGCAGAAGTCGTGAACTCGCGTTTTCCTCTTGTTTTATCAGTTTGAAGAAAAATGATACAAATATTTTCATGATTGCTAGAAACAAATGTTTGTCATTTTAAGGGTGTTTATTCTTGTTATAACTATGAGACTAGAAATGATTATTGCATATGTAGAGTTTTAGATATTTTCGTATTTTATTCAACAAAATTAAAATCCAGCTAGTACCTACTTGCTTACTTACTTACTTGTGCCTGTTACCCTCAACGGAGCATAGTCCGCCGACCAGCATTTTCTCCAACCAAATCTGTCCTGGACTTTCCTTTCCAGTTCTATCTAATTGCTGTTCATTCTTTTCATGTCTGTTTCCAATTCGTGGCGTAATGTGTTCTTTAATCACTCCTCTTCTCTCTTGGCTTTGGCAATTTTCATCTCATTACTATGACTTTATTCATAATGAACGAAAATAAATATAATATTTATGCCCTTTGTCTGTGGATTGAAAACAGACTTAGTATATTCTTTCTATTGACATGATAGTTTTGTATTCATTGAATAGTTGTTCGACCGATTGATTTAGCACAGTTAACTAAAAAGGTTTCAAAAAGCATTTACTTTTCAGGGTAGTCATTCAAATATTTGACTCATAAATTCGATTTACTTGTTTTAAATTAACATTCTAATCAGAGTATCGACTGCACCTGGAGCTCTTCCAGGGTTACTACCGTTCTCAAACCCAGATAAAGTAGGATTGTTGGGCATGGGGGTTAGAGACACCGATCTTGTAGGAAAGCAACTTGCCGCAAAAAAAAGTTAACTAGCCAATAAATCTGAATCGTCTCAAGTCTTATCTTCTGTCTATTTATGTGTATACAGTATATGAAATTTACATACTAGGAACAAGCAACCATTCATTGCTACCTGGTTGCCAATGATTACTTTATCGAATGTTATTCAAATACCTATTTGACAGCTCTTCATCCATATGCCGCTAATAATGCAATGAAAAGCTTGTCATACTGAAATAGGCTAATATATTTTAGTAACAATTTCTAATAACTATCTATTTAAACAATTGATCTGATTACCACGTATTAAAGTGTTTACATGAACAATGTTCATTGAAACTGAATTCAAAATTACTTCAATAGGAACATGTCAAGTACTATAAGAGAAAATACTTTGAATTACAATTTTAATCGGAATTTGTAACAATTTATAAGATGTTTTATTGTGAATAGTTATCAATATTTAAACAAATACTTTAAAAAGTAATTGGACATATGAAATATTACTGCAATCAGAACTTAGTAGATATAGTATTTCAACGCGTTTTTTAAAATTTTTTAGTGATCCTTAAAATTTCCTTATACATCGATTAATATCAACTCAGACAGAAGTAAAATTAAACGACAGATATATATATACGCGCGAGATTTGATTATTATCAAAGACTCCTTCATAGAGTCAGTCAGTCAGTTGCAACGTAGAACTTCGTACGTAAGTACATCAGTTCATGTCGCCATACCACATCAGCACAGATATGTATGTAATTGTCAATTCAAATCCAATAGTAGAAGAGGTAGTAAAGGTATTAGAAGTAATCGGAGAGGTTAGAATTAGAAGATATTATTCACGAAGTATGATTCAATGAGATAAGTTTAGAAAGTAAAAACTTGAGGTGTTGAAGAATCCAGAAGATTAGGATTTGAGAGAACACAAAGAATAAATGCACTGGCGCCATTGCGAACGATTTTGAGCCATGTCATTCAAGGTCTCTAGTCATCGATTATCATCATCTCGCGGACCCCAACCAAGTAGTCGACAATTACCGACATGGCTAAGTCCACTCGTCAATGACTTCATGGATTTATGCCATGTTTTGGTCTGGCCGCCCTTCATACAGCTTTTTTATTGATCAATCATCTTTTAGTGTGTATTTGAAAAGAACTTTGGGAAGATCTATATACAAGAGGAAAACCAGCAAGTGCCATGATTCAGACAACGCATGGAACTAATGTAAGTTTGATATCCGTAATAATAGAAAATGAAGTTCTGTTTGCTCAAACATTTTTTTGGTTCAGTGAACTCTCCGATCAATTGATTGAAAAATGCAATCAAAAATCATTTTTGAAGAATTACATTTTTATCCTTGATCATGCAAGGATCCATGTCTCCAATATTAACAAAGATTTTTTTGATGAAAAGGAAGTAAAGTTTATGTTTTTGTCCCCTTATAGTTATATGCTTAATCCAACTGAATTTGAATTTTTCAAAAATTAAGTCCATTGTATATAAGAAGATCAGTGGCAAGCGGGGATTTAATGAATCATTTACAAATCTTATGTATATACATATTCAATTCTGTAAATCAATTAACCACAAATGATTTGTTTACAAGGTTATTCGAGGCATATACGTCGCAATTGTTTATAAAAACGATTGTTAAAGAAGACTTTAATTTCAAAAAAATAGTATTCTTTTTATTTTTTTAAAAAAGCTGCTGTGAAAATTGTAAAAAATGTGTTCAACTATTATAGAACCAATAAAACTAACTTGTCTTGGAAAAGAATTCTGATAATCGTCTCAACGGATAGATATTATAATTCATAAGCTTAATAATTAAAAAATTCATTCACAGCTATTAAAAATGATGTATTCGTAGACAACGATGAAGATTTATTTCTCACTCTGAAAACAAAACATGACATGTCATTAAAATACTGATTTTTCATAGGTTCTATCAGATTTTAGCGACTGACGACTTGATTCTAGAACAAAGCGAATTGGAGAATGGCGAGTGAGTTAACTCTCCGTGTGCTGAAGAATGACTAAGTATTTTTAGTTAGGCAATAATAGGCTTGACATGTAATAAGCGAGTTAGCATCCAGGCACAATAAAATATACAGTAATCGATACGATTATCGAATTACTTAAATGACTAATCACTGAATTACACTAAATGAATGGTGAAATGCTACAAGATTAATACGATTAACTTTGAAACAATGTAACATTCACTATCATTAAGGTATTTATTTATGAATGCAAACAAAATTTACACAAAATCCAGAGATTTAACAAGTTATAGGTTGTATAGAACCTGATGTATATATTTGCACGTCGATTTATGTTATCATGTCAAATCAGTACAGTAAAATGATATGGTCAGGAAAACTGTTTGAGTAGTTAAAGTAGCAAGTATGACACAGAAATTATGCGATTCAAGAGGAAAGAACTAATTTGTTATACAAAAATTTTCAAACACAAGATGGAAGAGAAGATAAATAGAGGATAGATCTGAATGACTGTAAGAGATTATGAACTATATTATACACTGTCTTCAATTATTAGTTACTATCATCACATGAGAAACCTAGTCAAGGAATCTACATCTCTATCAGAATGACTAGAATTCAACAATCGATAACTTTGTCCAGCACCAGTATGTTATAAGATTGAAATACGCTTTCTGTATACATTGTGATGGAGTTTATTTCTCTGAGCTGGATGTTCTGGTTGCGGAGCTTTCATTGTTCTTCCGCTAAACAACATCATCGTTATCACAAACTTTAGGTAGATACGAATTTCTTCACATATGAATCATAGTTTGTTCTATTGACCTTGATATCAACCAATCAAGATGGAGGTCAACAGAACAAGCTGAGAGTCATCTGTTTGCTAACTAAAGGACGAGTGTACTGCACTGAAGTTTGCTCCGTCCTAATATACAGATGAGAAACATGGCCGGTGAGAGTAGAGGACATTCGTAGGTTGCTTCGATCATAGGTGTCTTCGAACCACAGCTCGTATATCCTCGGACAACCGAGTAAGCAACGCTGTAGTTAGGAAACCAGTACTAGGTAGGGATGACAAATCAGTAGATGAAGTATTGAAACTTCATCAGTTGAGGTGGTTGTGACACGTGTTACGTATCCCTAACCACGGACTACGTCGACGAGCTATGTTTTGTGGTGTGGGAGTAGGTTGAGAGAAAGCTAGGAGCGGCCAAACCAAAACATGGCAGAAATCCATGAAGTCACGGACAAGTGGACTGAGTCACATTGGTAGGTGTCGACTACCTGGTTGGGGTCCACTGTTTGTGTTCTCTCAAATTCTAATCGTCTGAATCCCTCATCATCTCTATCTTTCTCTTACCAAATTTATCCCACTGGATTATACTTCTCGAATCATATCATCTAATCAGCATCTTCTCTATACATGCTAATACTTCTAGTATCGCTACCACTATGGGATTCGGACTGATAATTGCATCTCTGTGCTAACGTGGTATGGCAACCTGAACTGATGTACGCACGTACGAATTTCCGCGTTGTATCTGTTTGTCTGTCTGCTGAGACATACTATGTGCAGAAATTCGTATATTTCACTTCCATATCTACCTAAAGTTTTTGTTAACGACGATGTAGCTGTCCAGTGGATGAACAACAATAAAATGCTCCACAATACCTAAACATCCCCAGCTCACACAGAACAAAACTCCATCACACACACTTCATCCATTTGCGATACAAAATTTTCTCCATCATTTCCATATACTTCTCTACTATTATTCTATTATTTTTTTATCTAATCAAAACAAAATCATGGTTTTTTTTTTAATTTTCTTGTTAGTTAATCGATTTCTGATGTAAATTATGAATGTACAGGAGAAAAAAGTAACCAAATGAATTATATAACTGGTTAGAGAAAAGAGAGAATACTCTGAAGAGAAAAAAAGTAGAAAACAATGAACTATATATAACTGGGAAAAAGAAACCAATTAACCTTCAAAAAAATATACATTATTATTGTTTACAATAATAATAACAATAATTTACTCAATGCGTTAGTGTGTTGCGTTACTCTCGTTTTCAATATTCAATCATGAGAATAATAATAACGATAACAACTCTATACATTTTTCATACTTTCATTGACAATCCATTATTATTCTTGTTAATGACATAATTTGTTGAATAATATATAAATAACTTTAAATCAATAACAAAAAGAGAATTACTGAATGAATCTGTAATAATGATAATAATTAAATGTTATTTACTGTGGACTGTTGAACAGTAAGGATTCAGTGATCAATAAACATTAGAATGAAATCATGGATCAGTCAGTGTTAGAGTACCATGGGAAATGTGGAAGCACTAGATGGCCGTTTCGTCCTGGAATGGGACTCATCAATGCCAGCGTACAACCAAGACTTCTGTCGCTCGTAGATTTTCAACCGAGGACATTCGATCTTTCAAATGAATGCCCACTGATCCCGGGTTTCTAATGGTAGTCTGACAATGATTGATTAATGATTTCAGTAATGAATAGCAATCTTCTTAACCCTTTAACAAAAAATCATACAATGTCCTCATGGTTGACTAGCTTTGTGAGGAAATTCTCGGAGTTCTAATTAGAAGACGTGATCGGTGAACTCAACCCTGTCGAGCGTAAACAGTAATGATTGTAGTTGCTTAAAATCCTTTGTTTGATTAGAGTTGGACATGCTGGCTGCTGGCCTAGTATTCGAGAGCTAAAGCGTTCGGGCGCGAGGCGGAAGGTCTAGGGTTCGAATCCTTTAAGTAGCAGGAGTCGTAGATGCGTACTGCTGATAAGTCTCATGTCAGGACTTGACGACCGTCTAGTGCTTTCAGATTTCTTATACGATGAATGATTTATGATTTTAGTAAGTAAAAACAATCTCTATAACGCAACAATGAAAAGTGTAAAATTCTTTAGTTTTAAAAGAGTAGACAATTGATGTTGCTGTTAGTTTTGTGTGAAAACTAAATTTCCAAGAGTGACATAGAGTAAACAGAGTAGGATAAATTCTAACTGCTGATGATTAGTCCCATACTAGAACGAACTGGCCATCCAGTGCTTCCAGTTTTTAAATGGTGATCTAACAATGAATGGTTCGTGATTTTAATGAAAAACAACAGTCTCGATAAATTTATGATGAATATTTATTAACTTAGTTAACAAAATAATCAGATCCAGCTAGTTGGTGAGTGTCAACCACGAAGAAATCCATATGAAACGGCTTTTATTCCTAAATAATCACTAATATACTCTAATAAATGATTTACGGTAAAAATTGTCTGTATTAGAATGATAATCTTACCTTGAAATAATGAATGAATCATTAATAGACCACCATGAGAAACCTCGAAGCACTGAAGCGCCGTTTTGTCCTAGCTTGTGACTCATCAGTAGTGTGCATCCACGACTCCCGCTACTCGCACTAATTGAACCGAGGACCTTCGGTCCCGTGAGTGAACTCCTAACCTCTGGACCACTGAGTCTGCATCTAAGGCGTTAATGTCTAACTATAATCGAGGTTGCAACCTCTCCTACTTATCTTCGTTAGCTACTGCCCACACTTGACAGGCTTAAACTCCACTGGTAAAGTCTTCTCACCAGAACTCCGAGAATTCCCGAACAAAGATAGTCACTAGTGAGCACAGTGAACGATCTTTTCAATTAGAGTTATGAAAATCAGTGTTTTTACACGTTTAGATCATGAATCAATCATTGTTAGACCACCACTAGAAACCTGGAAGCACTGGACGTCCACCAAGTCCTGGTATAGAACTCATCAATAGTGCGCATCCACAACTCCTATGACTCACAAGATTCAAACGCCACACCTTCGATCTTGCTAGTGAACGCCTAACCTCTGTACCAGTGAACCTGCATCCAAAGGTATGAATGTCTAACTCTCATCAATCTAAGGATTTCGCGCAACCTCACCCATTGTCTTTGGTAGTTACTGTTTACACCTGAACTCCACTGATCACATCTTAATAATACTCTGATGTAAAATGATAATCACATTTTTTTGTCATGTGTCGTTACGTTTAAAGTGTTTTAGAGTACGTATAGATAAGCTGTATCCATCAAGGTATCAAAACTTAATTGATTGGCTTTGTCCCAACTGTTTGCTTTGTATCATTTTTAAATTCAAAAAAAGAAATACTGTGATCTATAATCACTAGTTTTTTATTCGTTAATCGATGAAAAATAAATTTGATTGAAAGGTTTAGCTTTCTAATATGAACGATTCATACACACAATAGAACATCTACTCTTGTTCACAGATGAATAAATGTGTATTTATGGGTTGTTTTTTTTTGAGAGAGAGAGATGAAAAACACATCAGCTATCAATTGTTCACACTTCAACATTATACTTTTGTAAAATTGTTTTCGGTGTTGAGAGATAGCTAACGTGAAGTGAATATTTTTTCCGTGTACAACTAGACTGTATTTAAAGTAATATATTGCATAGATTCTTGTTGGGGACATTATATCCCCAAAACTTGCTTGATAAATGCCTTATTTTGGATTTCACGTTCGCGAGCATGGGCTGATCAGTTGACCTTGAGATCACATTTCCAACCAGGAAAGTCTTTGGCTATGATTGGTTGCTGTGTATTTTAGTGTGCTATTTTTGTGACTGTCCCAAGGACGCTTCTATGATGTATAAATAAACGAGATTTGTGTGCATGATTGTATATTGTGCTTGCTGGGTGTTCGTAGAATATATTTTCTACGCTATATCAAGACTTCTCTTTAGCCGTTACCAGTCAACGGATCAAGGTAGCCTACCTAGACGCTGGTTCATTGTCTCGTTCGCGTTTATCGACTGAGGTGAACTCCTAATAGCTTTAAGCGTACCTAGTGACGAACCTAACAATTTTAAACATTTATCACATTACCCCATGTACTATACTCATACTGTACTCATCACTTTATATCGTTGACACCAACAGAGATAAAATACAAATATTCACAAGTAGGATACATGAATGCAACACAAACTGAGGCCTTCTTGGACTCAGTGACTAACATGTTAATGTTACATACAAAAGATATTGAGTTCGAATCTTAGTGTTAACATCGAAACTGAAATGCGGGTTAATAGATGTCTCAAGTTGGACAACAGGCATATACCATGCATTCCACTGCTATCTCTTACCCAAACTTCATAGTTCACATCACAAATAAACTGTTGAGCTCTACAAAAGTCTGGACAATTATTTCATGCTATTTCATACTTTTGTACATTTACAGCCCTAATAAAAATCGAATAATGAACCTTTATACACTACTCCAAATTTGATTCATGTGAAGCAGTGAGATGGAATGAAATAGACTGTTTCGTTTTTCTCATTATTATTATTATTGTGAAGGAAGGAATTTCGATCAATAATTCTTATACAAAAACAATCTCCTACTTCATTCTAAGATTTAATAAACGACTTGAGATCCCTTCTTCAATACGGATCTACCTATTTATTGAATAATTGAAAGTTTACATTATAGCGAAATGACTCCCTACTGATCTATTGGTTATTTTATATACTTTAATTTCTGGTCAGCGTTTTTCCGCGAGTTAGTTTTCTACGCGATAGGGTCGCTAACCCCATGCTCAACCCTCCTCCGGACACTTAACCAGCAGTAATCCTAGTGGGACCTTTACGCAGAGCTACTCAGAGTTGTTATTACCAGTTGTCTATGCAAGATATTCTAGATCCGTTGACCAGACACCATCAGTAACAACCTAATGTAGGATAGAACGAAACAGATTGCAGCTGACGAAGAAATCAAGAAGAAGCACCAGAAGTGGATGGAACACACATTGAGGAAAGCACCTGACTGTGTTACTTGACAAGCCCACGTTTGAAATCCTCAAGACCAAAGGGAAAGAGGAAGACCAAGGATAACATTATGCCCAAAGTTGGCAACAGACATGGAAAGAATGAATAAGACTCAGATGGAATTGGAAAGGAAGACCCAGAACAGAGTTGAACAGTGCTGATGGGTTCTCCATGCTCCATTTCGGGTAACAGGCGATTAAGGATTGTGGGTAATGGATTGGTTGGGGGGATCTTGCCGATTCGTAATGCATGAACAGGGGCCACTGCTCGTGTGCGTGCTTTTCGGACGTCCACTTGTCTTCAGACCAATCTAGACAACATGTAAGTTCACGTATGGGGCCGGGGGTGATTGCAATATTGGCTCTTGTGAGAATCCTTATGTTGCTTAAAATGCGGCGGCGTGCACCTGCAGCAGGCATGATGGTTAACCAAGAAAAATATGTGTATATATCAGCTGGGTTTATTCATGTCGAAAAAAAGTGTTTTCAATTTCGGGATGCAAGCGCATCCGGCTGATGAGACGAAACAAATAGTCATCATATTACTGTGCTTAAATAAAGTATAAAAATCCTATAAAGAATAACGATAATGATATGAATAATTTTCATGAAATCATTTTTTTTAAACTCCTGTTGTCGTTGCCAAAATCGAATTAAATAATCATTTTCATGTAATAACTATTCATTTAATCTCTGGATAGTTATTTTTTTCAAAAAAAAACCAGTTAATGCAAAAAAAAATGTTTTTTTTAATATAGAAAACCGAATTAAATCAGATTTCATTAAATGAATGTTTTTGGTGATATTTCGTTCTCTGAACTGTATGTTGTTTTGGTTGTGTAGCTTTCATTATTGTTCTTCTTTCTGAACAACAACATCAGCAGCACAAACGTCAGGTAGAGAAGTGAAGAATTCGAATTTATCTATGTTTGACCTGTGGTTTGTTCTGTTAAACTCGATCTTGATCACTAGAGATTTTTTAGAAGCTTGGCACTCAGGTCAATCAGTAATCAACAAACACATCGACACTGACCCAATTTATGAACCATTCAGAAAAATGAATAGGCGAACATAGGATCAAGAAACGGATCAAAGTGGGGGATACAATCAAAACAAAGGTGCAGCCAACGACAGATTTAGGGTAAACAGCAACCTATCAAGATCGAGGTTAACAGAACAAACTACCGGTCGTATGTGGAGAAATTTGAATACTTCATTTCTCTACCTGAAGTTTGTGCTGATGATATCGTTCTGGAGAATAAACAATGAATGCTCCACAACCAAAACATCCAGTTCAGAGAATGAAACGCCACCATAGTCATCCAGCTGAGCTAAACATTTTCTTTACCATCTCATAAGTGTTTCCACTCATTACATAATTTATTAGTAATGCATCCTGGATGTGACTAGAACAAACCACTTATCCATCACTCTATAATTTTGAATGGTTGCACAGGTAAAGTGAATTGTTCGATAAATCATTTCAAACACTGTCCGTACTCGTCCTTCGTACCAAAAATTCCATTCTATCTGTAAACTATTCTAGTGTACTATGGTCAACTTAAATTAATGTACGTATGTGTGACGTTCTAAGTTGCTGCTGACTGACTGACTATTTTAAAGTCGAGTGAGTAAAGTAAACAGTGTACGGTTCTGTTATTTGAAATAAAGTGAAGTTGTATTTTCTGTGACGAATCAATAAACGTAACTGATCAAACAATATTTTGGTGTTTTTTAAACTCTCTGAGTTTTATAGAGGATGTTTGACTTTAATTTTATTGTGACAGTGAACTTCTTATTTACTTCACAGATGTATATAGTAAATGCCAAGGATAAACAAAGTTAAAACCCGATTAGGTGTTCAAATGATATTTTTATCGGCGTATTGCGAATTTAACGGTTTTAGGGGGTGGGTATTTAGTATTTGAACTGATGTAGCCAGTGAATGAAAATGAATTTCGAAAGAATTTACTTTGAAGTTACTTACTTACTCTAGTTACCTGCAACGGAACATAGACTGCTGATCAGCATTCTGCAACCAACTCCATCCTGGACCTTCTTTCGCAGTTCTACCCCATCACTATGCATTTTTTTCATATCTGTCTCCGATTTTTCAGTGCACTGTTTTCCTTGATCTTCCTCTTTTCCTTTCACGTTGAGGATTTCAAGTTAGGGATTGCCTCATGACGCAGTTGAGTGACTTCTTCAACGTTTGCCCAATCTGCCTCTAGTGATTTTTCCTAATTTTTTCCTCAGCTATGATCTAATCTGTTCACTTCCACAGTAGGTTTCTGATAATGATGTCTTGTCAACGGATCTGGAATCTTTCGTGTAGACAACTATTATTCAACACCTATGCCTTATGATTAAAAGGCTTTCTTAGTTTTCCAACAGAAATGTCTTGAGGTTTGTATTGAAAATTAAGACTTTTGAGTTGATTATTAGTTGCTTTCAGTTCCAGATATTTTTCACTCGTATAAATACTGCCCTTTCTTTGCTAATCCATTTTTTTTACATCTGCATCAGATACACCTCGTTTAGCGACGATGCTACTGAAATATGTCGCCGGATCCTCGATTACCGCTCTCGTTTTCCGACTAAGGTGGACTCGTAGTAGTTCAAGCATATCAAATTGACATGTTTATGTGCATGCGTAACAGTATGTGTATCTTCCAGAGCTTCACCATCAAATGGAATTTCGTAAGTGCATGCTGTGGTGTGTCTAAAGATCTTGCATTTTCGTTCGTGTATATTGAGATCTACTACAACAGAGGCTGTTGGTACACTGGCCATCTTTGTTGTTGTGTGTAGTTTAAACTTCCTTAACTCTAGCAATTGTTTTAGTTATCTTCAATACTGAAGGTCCTAAATCCATGTCAATAAAGTGAAACTAGTCAATAAGCATATATTCAGATCGGTAATCATCTTTTGGAAGTATTATGTCAATAATCAACTAACATTTAACAATTTACGCATGAGAATAACTGTTTTACGGCACTGAGTGGTTTCCATATTTATATTTGTTCAGTCCTTGTTGTTGATCAAATAATATCGATTAAGTTACAGGATGATCAATGATTTAAAGAACTATACACTGCAAGAACTGTTCCGAAGTAACAGCTTTCTTCATCTAGGTTACATACTGTCTGGTACTCAGCAGAAATCTTGAGGAATTTCATATCAAAGAAAATGGTTGAGAAGAAGCTTGTCTTCCTATTACTCGGCTTTGAGGGCGATGAAATAACAAAAAATGTTGAAATATGCCATGATATAAAGAATGTATCCGGCCTCTGATCTCATCACCTCTGTATTAAACAAAATCCCTCACTGCTAAGTAGCCCCATACTTACACAAAAGAAGCGTCAAGCTCATATAGGTTTATGACCCCAATTTAATTCAATAATTCCCACAAATGTCCACTGAATTAAAGCTCTCTAGTTCAAATTACAGATCATAATGTGTACACACTATTTTTACTCTTAACTAATTTCATATCCGAAATTCGATAGCAAACAAGCAGAAAGTGTAAAATCTGTGTAATTTTTGCTTACATTTCTTTTATAGAATAATCTGTTTTATTTTTGATTGACATGAGATTTAAACACAGTATTGTTGTAATCAGTCAGAATAGTTAAACAGAATTAATTACAGTTAAATAGCTCACAATTATACAGTCAATTGTTTGTTCATTTGAGTTGAAAACTTTTGAATTACCTTGGTGAAGGAATTTCATGTTCCGTAAAATAATTTTTACTTCAACCAAAAACTGTAAATTTTTATCTGCAAAAATTCAACAGATCATCAGTATTTTCCAGTTTCCAATGGCTAGGTATCTGGGCAGCATCATCGACGAGAAAGGTGGATCCGATGCAGATGTGGGGGCGCGGAGTGGCAAAGTAAGGGGCTGCATTTCTACAGTTGAAAAATATATGGAACTCCAAACAACTTTCAACCAAAACCAGAATCAGGATTTTCAATACAAATGTCAAGACAGTTCTACTGTATGAAACGGAAACTTGGAGAACTACCAAAGCCATCATCCAGAAGATACAATTGTTTATCAACAGTTGTCTACTCAAAATACTTCGGATTCGTTGGCCAGACACGATCAGCAACAACGTACTGTGGGAGAGAACAAACCAGATTCCAGTGGAGGAGGAAATCAGGAAGAAGTGGTGGAGTTAGTGGATAGGACACACACTACGAAAAGCACCTAACTGCATCACAAGACAAGGCCTTACATGGAACCCTCAAGGCAAAAGGAAAAGACGAAGGCCAATGAACACATTACGCCGAGAAATAGAGAATGATATGAGAGGAATGAACAAAAATTGGAAAGAACTAGAAAGGGAAGCCCAGGAGAGAGTTGGCTGGCGAAAACTGGTGAGCGGCCTATACTCCATTGTGGTGTAACAGGCGTAAGTAAGTAAGTAAGGTATCTGATAACCTCTGGGCGTTCACCCGCAAGACCGAAAGTCCTGGGTTCGAATCCTGCCAGTAGCGGTAGTCGTAGATGCGCACTACCACTGATAAGTCCAACCCATACCAGGACGTGACGGACGTCCAGTGCTTCCAGGTTTCTAATAGTGATTTAACAATGATTGATTGATGATTTCAATGTTGGTGTTAAAACACCAAATTTCATAACGGTAGTGGAATATGATCAATTATATAACAATCCTATAGGAAATAACGATAATGATATTCATAATTTTCATGAAATTTTTGTTTTTTAAACTACTGTTGTCGTTGCCAAAATCGAATTAAATAATCATTTTCATGTAATAACTATTCATTTAATCTCTGGATAGTTATTTTTTTTCAAAAAAAACCAGTTAATGCAAAAAAATGTTTTTTTAATATAGAAAACCGAATTAAATCAGATATCATTGAATAAATGTTTCTGGTGATATTTCGTTCTCTGAACTGTATGTTGTTTTGGTTGTGTGGAGCGTTTCATTGTTCTTCTACTGAACAACAATATCAACAGTACAAACATCAGGTAAAGAAGTGTAATATTCGAATTACTCCACGTTTGACCTGTAGCTTGTTCTGCGCAATACCCATACCAGGACAAAACGGCTTTTCAGCACTTCCAGATTTAAAATGCTGGTCTACCAATGTGTAAAAACACTGTTCTTCATAACTCTAATTGTAAAAAGATCAATTTGTATGACAAGATTTTACATTTACCGCGCATTGTTAACATACCGCGTATGATTGACATGAACGTCACTTTTACACTTTTATTCGATTCAATATCTTCACCCGGTTCATTTAATTTCCCATGTATCATTTAAAATTTTCTAAGTAAAACATTCTTATCATAACACATTTATTTATTTCGCGCTTGAATTAATACAAAAACACTAGTTGAAACAATATTAAGAAAATAATTTTTATTAAAAATGCTTCATTTGAAGATACAGTTTAGTTAAACAATACTTCTTTTGAAATATATATTCAATATTCTAACATAGTCCTAATGTTTCTAGCTGTTTCAACTGTTATGTAAGCTTGTCAATGTATGTATTGGAGAATGATGCATGAAGAATTTCTCACGGAAAACTTATCATCACTCTGATATCAAATTGATTCGTCATTTCTGATCAACATCCTCTGAGTATAATCATTCAAGGATATGATATGATAAATATTTGTAAAGTTTAGGAAATGAACTCATTCAAACGGATTTGTAAGCTTAATAAATTGAAGTTGAATCAACTGAGGCTTTAAATATGTGTCCAACTTTTACATAATTTATTAGGTAGAATGATTTTCACGACTCACTTACATTGCGCAACAACTAATGATGAAAATGGCCAGTGTAGAGTGGTGGAGACTGTTGAATTTCATTGGAATCACGAAACGACCAATGTTAGACAACCACTAGGAATTATCAAGCATTAGACGGTCGTCTCATCTTAGAATTGGATTCTTCAGTAGTGTTCATCCACGAACCTACCCCAAGGAAATTGAACCAAGGGTCTGCAGGCTTGGATAATAGCTTAACTTTGCACTTAATAAGTGGCTATTTAACTCGTATATCTCTGATTGGTAAGTTACCTTACTATGTAACCCTCTTAGACCCTTACATACCATCATTATGGGCTAATTTAATTCATATACACTGATCAGTGTTAAATCACTAATAGAAACTTTGTATTCGAGAAAAATGTTATTTATCAGCTTTTCAATCGGCAATAATATTCATTAAATAACTATAAACGCGTTAATGTTTTGAAGAACTGACCTAAGTTAAACATCCGTTGAATACTACTAAACACAAGCAATTATTTCATCCTAATTTGGCACTTCTAAAAAGTATACATTCATGACTCAGTTATTAGTTGGTGAACTCACAACCATCGGTTTCTCGGGCTAACTGGTTATAATCATTTTTAACATGATCTAACTTCCAAATAATCTGACATTGTAAGTTTACCTGTTCGTAGGACTGTTAAATAAGTGTGTTGAAAGTTTCCATCACAACAACTCAGTTCACTTGATTATCAAGAATGTTAATCGTCAGATTAATTACTGTGTATAACTCTAATCATAATAAGACTTAAATTTCCATGTCTCATAATACAGCTGACCAGTTGAGAATACTTTGTCATTGAAAATAGTTGTTGAATAATGGAGCTAAGTATAAAAATAAATAAATGAAGAAAGTTAGTTGCACTTTTATTGATGGAATCATTTTCTAGATATAAAAACTCTCCACCCTCCTATGAACAAAAATCTTTGATCTAAATCAAACTGTTTATGAGCGATTGTTATTCTTGTTAGGTTCGTCACTAGTTACACTTAAAGCTATGACGGGTTCACCTTAGTCGATAAACGCGATCGAGACAATGAACCAGTGTCCGGTTAGGCTACCTTGATCCCCAAAACGGTAAAAGAGAACATTTGATAAGCGTAGAAAGTATATTCTACAAGCACCTAGCAAGCACAATACAATCAAACACACAAATCTCGTTTATTTATACATCATAGAAAGGTCGTTGGGACAGTCACAAAAATTACACACTAAAATACACAGCAGCCAGTCACAGCCATGGATTTTTCTGGTTGGAAATGTGATCTCAATGTCAACTGATCATCTCATGTTCGGAAACGTGAAATCCAAAATAAGGTATTTATGAAGCGAGTTCTAGGGATCTAACGTCCCCAACAATTCTCTATTTCATCAAACGGATTATAAAATGACCGACTACCTTTTTTGTTTACAAAATAAAGAAAACTGTTATGATTATGATTTGCGAACCGTATTAATATTCAGCTTTAATAATAAGTTTTATTATCTAAGACAAATAATTAATACAACATGTTGTATCCTTCATAAACCTGTTTAAAAGCTATATAAAGATTTAGCCGGACTATTTTTAAGGTAGTTGCTGAAGTTATTTTATTTTGCTTTACAGTATTATGGAGATCGTAGTTTTACCTTGAAATCACGAAGGAATCAATGTTGAACCATCATTAGAAACCTGGAAGCACTGGACGGCCGATTTGTCCTGATATGAGTCTCATCAGCAGTGTGCATCCACAACTCCTGCTACTCACAGGTTTCATACCCAGGACTTTCGATCTTGCGAGCGAACGCTTAACCTCTGAACCACTGAGCCGTTATCTAACGCTGTTAATATCTAAATTCAATCAATATACTGTCTTTCACAACCTCACCAGTTGTCTTCGGTAGTTACTGCCTATACCCGACAGGGTCGAACTTCACTGTTCACGTCTCCTCACAAAGCTAGTGACTAGCGAGCACATTTTTTGATTTCGCATGTTACTTAAGCAAAAGTACCACTAAAATTACTTCAAAAACTTTACTTCAGTAATTTATGCAAGTTAGAATACCATTTTTGTCTCTCAGATCATTTAACAATCTATTTATCGAATATTTATATGCGTAATGAAAATGAAAAGTGAACGATGCTAAACACCCCACACTACAAATTAACATTTGGTCTCACTTCTTCAGGGAATAGTCACACTCTAAAGAACAGGTATGTACAGTGATAAATTTTACTCAAATATTCTCGATTCAGTTATCTGATAGTTGTCTTACTTGAGCTTAGTTTATCCACTTAAGTAACTCGTTCATTCACACACAAACTCATAGGAAGCCTAAATATCAATATCACACTCGGATGACAGCAGAATGTAACAACTAAACAATATACTTATACGAAGAGTTTAACTAAGCTAAAGAGTTCGATCAGATTGTTCATTCTCAACACCATAGAGAAACTCGATATCTGTTTCATCCTGTGCTAGAACTCCTCAATAGCGTGGACATTTGACCTTACCCATCAATGGAACTCAAAAACCATTAAACCACTATCATGAATCTTCAACATTACTTACTTCACCAAAGAACACATGAACTACTCAATTCTACATTGCTCTCTCACTATCAACGGATTACCGATTCATTGTCAAAATAACTACTAACTGGTTTTGTTCCTGTTTCCCACTCTTTCTTCACATCAAATTAAACAAATGACTTATAGTAGTAAATAACCGAATTTGCATTACGGGGTTGTGAAGATTGTTAAGTTACACATTTTTTGAAATGGTGCTCACTAGTGACTAGCTTCGTGAGTAATCTTCTCCGAGTTCTAGTGGGAAGACGTGACCAGTGAAGTTCAACCTGTTCGGGTGTAGGCAGTGTCTACCGAAGACTGTGTATGAGGTTGCGCAACTCCGTGAATTTGATCAAGTTAGACATTAACACCGTCAGATACCGGCTCAGTGGTCTAACGGTTAGGGCGTCCGTGCTCAATACCGAAGGTCCTGGGTTCGAATCCTACGGGGTGCAGGAGTCGTGGATACGCACTCCTGAGGAGTCCCATACCAGGACGAAACGGCCGTCCAGTGCTTCCAGATTTCTAATGGTGGTCTAACATTGGTCGATTCATGGTTTCAAAAAATGAATAACCGAGTTGTCTTTCTTCACATATTATCTAATAAAAATTTAAACTTTTAATAAAATCAATTATAAATTATTACCAATTACTCTGTAATTTATTTATTTAGTTATGGGTAATTTTTATTTTTCATTCAAAAAAACAAAATTAATTATGTTTTAACTAAATTTTTATTGTACATATCTCCCACTTTCTCTCACCATTCATACTAACCTCTAAAATTTCTTTCTATACTCTTTTCACTACATCTAATTATAAGTTGTATAACACTGTTGAAATAAAACTGTGAAACAAGACAATATAATCACTTTCGCGCCTACATCACTTTTGGTTAGTTATATCCCCACTTGAATCGATGATTACTATTATTGTTATTATTATTGTCGATTTATTACTCTCCATCTGCTCGTCTCCTTCTACTTCTACCTCCTCCTTCTTCTATACTGATCATCTACACTCAGTGATTATACTTTCATTTGTTCATTTGTTTGTTTGTTTGTTCGTGTGCTCTACAAAACAATTTCGTCGACAAGAATACACAACAACTGACCATTGTAGTTTATCACTGACAGACAATAATAAAAGTGAATATTGATTTTTCGGGGCAGCGTTTTGGAGGTTTATGTTTTTTTTACACATTTAAAAATAATCAATCAATCAATCAATCATTGATTGTTAGACCACCATTATTAGAAACCTGGAGGCACTGAAAGACGGCCGTTTCATGGTCCTGGTATGAGACTTATCATCAGCAGTGCGCAACCACGACTCCTGCTCCTCGCAGGATTCGAACCCGGGACCTTCGGTATTGTGCGCGAACGCCTAACCATCGGACCACTGGGCCGGCATCCAACGGTGCTAACGTCTAACTCTGATTGATCTAGGGATTTTGCGCGACCTCACCCATTTGTCTTTGGTAATTACTGCCTACACCCGACAGGGTTGAACTCCATTGGTCACGTCTTCTCAACTAGAACTCTGAGAATTTCCTCACGAAGCTAGTGGTCACTAGTGAGCACTGTTACGATATTTTGGGGCACAATTTTGGAGGTTTGTGTTTTTACACATTTGAAATCATCAATCAATCAATCAATCATTGTTACTAGACCATTATTAGAAACCTGGAAGCACTGAAAGACGGCCGTTTCATGGTCCTGGTATGAGACTACTCATCAGCAGTCGCGCGAAATCCGTAGATCAATCAGAGTTAGACATTAACACCATTGGATGCCGCCACAGTGGTCCGATGTTTAGCCGTTCGCGCACAATACCGGAGGTCCCGTTTTCGAATCCTGCGAGGGGCAGGAGTCGTGGATGCTCACTGCCAATGATGAGTCCCATACCAGGACCACGAAACGGCCGTCTTTCAGTGCTTCCAGGTTTTTAATGATGGTCTAGTAACAACGATTGATTGATGATGTTTTGATATGATCATCATCATCATCATCATCAGAAATTCTCGAACAAAAAGTATTCACTATTATTATTATTATTGCTGTTATGATTGTCTGCTTTCATGCTTGTACATTAATAACTGGTCAAGTATTCCATCTTAATTCCACTTCTAAACTAAATAACCTAACCGCATATGTATGAATAGGAAGGAATGAATGAGATTTCACAAGGAAATTAAATAAGATGTGTACATATATATGTATATATATTACCCATAGACAGTGAATAACATGGCGCTGAATACAATATTATGATTATATCTCTCTCTCAAAAAAAAGAGATACTAGCAGATTGTTTTTGTGTTTTTCTCATCATTGGCAAAGATTTGTTCCTAACTCTTCTTCATACTTTTCTCTTCTTTGCCTTAATTAGACTCAATCGTTCAAATTGGCTATTTTATTTTTTTACTCAATGAATAAAACAAAAAAGAAAGCTGAGTGGAATGGTAATAATAATAATCATTATTTGAAAATCGATTTTTGTTTTTATTTTCAATCCAACAGTAATGCTTGCGGCTATTTAATTTATGTAGTATTTTTTTATTTACACACTTTAAATCAATGAAAAGCGATGAAAGCGGAGTCAGTACTATCGGGAAAAACCGAACAGTTGTTTTAATGTACATATTTAAACATTTGCTCAAAAGATTGTAGGTTCTAGGTTTGATTCCTTTTGAGCATATTTCTGATGAGTCATGTCATACTAGTGTGGTGCGAGCTACTTATAAGTAGTATATGACGTGAGTATCAACGTAATGTCTGGCAGCAGCAGATGGGGGGAAGATCAAGAAAGGAAGAGTTAGAAAACAAATGAAATTGTATGAAACGCATGAATAGTGACAATGGATTGTTGATGTTTTGCAACAGGAACAGTCCAGTTCGATATGATGAACTGATATTTTGCAAATTAATGATTTACGATATGGTTTTCCAATTTTACTGAGTAACTCTGTAATTTCCGTTAAATACAATCCGGTTGCCCCACCTGTGTTCTCCTTTACTACACTAAGGCGAAATGGCTACTCAGTGCTTTGAGGTTTCTAATAGTAGTCTAACATTGATCGATTCATGATTTCTCGATGAAAAATAAACAACCTTCGCAACCTTATAATGAAATATTTATGTCAGATGAACAAAAAACCTTAAACTTAGATTTTTTGTGTTAGCTTACACTCCTTAACAAGGCAAGGGAAAAGAATTCAAGCATTTAAACAAACCGACAAGAAACTCAACTAACTCCTTAAAAGTATACAATAATTTTTGACGAACAGACTTGAATTTCTCAGTTAGCTGATGTGAAAAATTCTTATTAGGCAAATAATTCATTGAACCATTCAGCTTCAGAAAGATGTCATGTTTATGCTTTTCTTGTATATCATACGTATAAAATAGAAGGCGGTCAAAAAGCTTTAATTCAAAGTTGATTCAATTATCAACTATTCGGTACATATATATATATATATATATATATATATATATATATATATATATTTACATATAGGGAATACTGTACAAATATAATTTCATATCAAACAGGGGTATATAACATTTCAATCTTACTAATGAAAAACACTTATTTTTCACAATCCTACAACTTCAGTTGTATATGGGAACAAGATGAATGACGTAACCAATCATAATGGAACGAGAAACAACGAAAAAAAATCAATGATGAATGTGTTATTATGATTATTTAGTCAAAGTTCTTGGGAGATTAGAATACTGTAAAGTTTACCAGAAAAACAGTTATTCAAAAATGATAAGAGGCCATTAACATTAGATCAGTAGGACAAATGAAAAGGGAAACGATGAGCAATCTTGCCAATATAAGTTAATATATAGAGACAACAAAATGCAATTGGTTGTTTGATATGTTATAACAGTCCTTTGCCCACTCTACTGTTTGCTTATAATCCTGTAATTAAATTCAATTTCTTTGTTTTTATGGAATAAGACTCGTTCCACTCTTTCAATGTACAACTAATTGTGTAAATACAATTACAAGGGAATAGTGACAGCCTCTTATCCAAAGTCAAATTATCAAAGTACATCTTCAAGACTATCAAAAAGTTTCATCCCTGTAATATTTAATTCATCCACCTTATAAAAAACCTATTTAAACAACGATAAGTTTGAATATTGAATCGATAATAATAATCAGTAATAAATCTAGTTGTAACAACTAATCATTCTATATCATGAATATTTCACCTCAAATATGAACACTCTTAAATCCATCAAATATATAAAACAATGAAACATAATCCTTGCAAGTGATAATCACTTGTTTAACACAGATATTACTATTTATTATCGCTAATCATGAGATGGTGGCAAAAATTTGTAGTTCGGGAGGATGATTTATGTTGGAGTTTCTTTATTTTAACTCAGATAACGAAACTCCACCACGATCATTCACCTAAGCTACCAATTTTCTCCACTATCTCAAGATCAAATGAGAATTTCGCCAAAAGGCAGGCTTCCACTGTGGTGAAGGAGAACACAGGTAAGGACAACCGAATTGTATTTATCGCAATTACAGAGTTACTCAGTAAAATAGGAAAACCATATCGTAACCACCGTTAATTTGCAAATCTTCAATCCATTATCAATCCATTGTCTGACATTTCACTTATTAATGCGTTTCATTCAAATTCCATTGTGTTCCCACTCTTCCTTTCTTGATCTTCCCCTCATCTACTGCTGCCAGACATTACGTTTTCACTCGCGTCATATACTACTTATAAGTAGCGCGCACCTATTCTACTTTCTCCATGGCTATCTTCGTCAGCATGTTTTGCGAACAAGTGTCATATAAAACCAACAATCATATACGAATCCTATGATCCAAACTTGTTAGATATACATTCATTAAAACCAAATGATATTTCCATCGGAAAATTGTGTTAGAATAATCTCGAAAATATAATTTTCAAAATTATTGACTACAAACAAACATTGATACCAAGTGAAAAAAATCAGGTGTAACTCTTCAATTTTTTCTTTTATCGGCTTCACTATCTCACTTATCCCAACAATTCAACACTTTCATATATGTAAATAAAGAATTTTTTAACGAGTACTTTTACATACATCAAAAACTAGAAATTATTTACTGTATTAAATATTCCCATTGTGAAATTTTAAGACAACAAATCTAAAGGAACCTTACAGTTGTTTTTCAATTAGACCATCATCAGGTTTTTTACTTGCTAATATACATTGAATATTTTTATATGATGAAAATGTTAAACCGATCAAGGGAATATGGGTCAATAATCACAATGAAATGAAATAGATTGCGTCACTACACACGTAATAGGTAAAAGTACAGGTAATAATAGGTAAACACACCAAGGAAAGTACCGACTTCATAACTTCGCCAGTAGAACCTTCTGGGCTACTGCCGGTCCGAAGCCCGGATAAAGGAGGAGGGTTGGCGACCCCACCCCACCAAAAAACTAACTTGGCAAAAAACGCTAACCAGAAAAAACAAATCAAACCATTTTAACTCTGGCCCTGGGAGTTGGAAGAAGAATTATGACGTCTCGTGATGAAAGCCGAGTTCCCTCGGAAGTCACAAGGCCGACGCCCCCCAAAAAGCGGCCTAAGTAACAGGTAAGTAAGTACCGAGTTCATGAGTGCTAGTTTCTATAGATCCTTAACAAAATGAAACTGATTAGAAATCTCAATGAACAAGATAGCATTGATAGCATTTTATTTTAGAACATACTACTGTGGAAGCTCAAAAAACTAGACAACATTGACAACTGAATTGTGAAACTGTAGTAAATATCTAGTTCTTAACAAGTCATAAATTTAAGGTCATGATATAATCAAAGAAAAATTTCAATGAAATATTAAATGTACAATTGACATGATCAATTAAATGTGTGGGTTTTATTGAAAGTGTTTGATAAGCATAAGTAAAACAATACAAATGTCTATTTGAAATGAAAATTGCACTCTGTAAAACTAAAAATAAGTATAATATAAAAGTAGTTTACAAGAACGTTCATCGATATGTTAAAATTCAGTCTTATTGTTAAGCGCATCTTTCAAACATATGATAGATGCTAGTAAATTGACTATCAATAGATTCAGAGCAATCTACTTCTCGATTGATCTCTGTTATAGTTGTCGTTCGTACTTAAAAATTAATGATTTACCACTCCTCGACAGAAAACTCACTTACTTGTTTCTAAAAAAAATCCGTTTTCTAAAAGAAATAATTATTCAACTTTCAATCTAAACTTATTCGCGACAGGAAATAAAATAGTTTGATATAGGACAAATGTTTTTTTTCGTTTTAACAATCTAAAATTATTCATTTAAATAGTTATAAATTATGTGTACTTTTTTCAAAACAATAAATAACAAGAACTTTTCAAAATAGACCTCAAATTATGACAGATTGGACATTGAACACTTGTTAACAATTAATTATCCATAAACTGGTGATTATTCTTAGTAGAATACTCTAAATTTATTGGTATGAACGAACATAGTGCCTATACACTGATTGTTGTTGTTTAGTTTAAACTACAAATCTTATGAATATTAAAAAAAATATTGACAATATCCGCTTATCTATTCATTCACTCATTCATTCAATTGTTCAATTGCTTTTGTTTTAAAAAGCAAATTGTTTTTCATGTAAAAAAAAAGCGAATCAATTCAATACCAATCATTAAATAATCATTATCATTTATTATTATTATTATTATTATTATTATTATTATTATTAATATTCTCTTTTTAAATAACAATATTTCTATCAATATATGTGCTTTTCCCTTCACAATACTCTGTTTTTTTTTACAATATGAAAAACCAATTATAATAGAAAAAAATAATCATAACATCATATTGATTTTTTTTTTTAGAAAAAAAAACGAGAATGAAAAAACAAATTGCATGAATGAATTGGTTTCGGTTTTTCCTCTTTTTGTACATTTATTTTCATATATTTTTTTTCAATTACCTAGCAAATCCAAGATTATCATAGGCTGCTACATTACGACGTGAAGTAAAATAAGGAAAATGCATTAAACTTTTACCATTATTATTATTATTATATCCTTCTTTAATTTGTTGTTGTTGTTGTATGAAATCTGATGATAAAATGTTATTTTTATTCACAAGATTATTATGAACATTATTATTATTAGTAGTAGTAGTAATATTAGTAGTATGATTGTTATCGTCATTATTATGATTATTACTATATGTTGAATCATATGTTGAAATATCACATTCATTTGGTGATAAATATCCAGCCACGGATACTTTAAACAAATCGAAATTTTGATAAATACATGGATATGGTTTAGCATCAAATAATGTTGTTGGTTGATTTAAAAACATAACAGGACTTAAAGCTTGCCGTTTACAAAATGATGCAAATGAATCACATTCTGTTAAATGTTCAATAACACTAGGACGATTATAAATAAGAAAAAATACAGGACGATAAGCACGATGTAAATGTTGACGTAGCATTGCTATACTACTTGATGAATGAATACGTTTAGATGGTTCTTTAGCTTTACTTTCTGGACTACTTTGTGATGAACTTTTATTATCATTGTTTTGTAATTTTTCGTCATTCAATGAATCGTCTGATGATGGAGGATCAGGAATATTTCCAGGTTTAATTTTACTGTTTGAAATAGTAACATAATCAAAGGAAGAAATAATAAAATATGAATTCATTCTCTGATTATGAGAAACTTCAGATTTTAATTGCAAAGATTCTGGATAGTTGGTGTTGTAAACATCATAGTTAGAATTGTTTATAGTTTCAATATTTTTCTCATTAGTCAGTAAAATCAAATTTCTATAACCATAGATATCAGATCTACTGTAATCTCCATTTGGAGTAACTGTAGACAGAAAATGCGTTACAATACTAAGATTATGACAGTTTTCACCGCCAACTTCGTTATGTCTTAATCCAGGTAGTGTCCACATTTCACCTAGCTTCCATGACATCTGTTCTCCGGTAACAGTTAAAGGAAGAGTTTTCACAGTTTTACCATATGTACTTGGTCGACAATCAGTATCAAACAGGATCATTGGAGTCAAATTTCGAGAATTTAATCCTGAAATCTTCTTCAATTTAATAGCTCTTATAACCACATCAGCCACATAGTCCGCAGCAGCATGTATTGAAGGCAAGTTTCTCAGCATACCTAGCTGATATTCATAAATAATGCATAGCTGTTGTGCGAAACCAGACAAACTTGAAAATCTTTGTGATTCTGTAGTTAATTCAGCAAGTTGGAATAAAGGGCCTCTGTATTTGTTGGGAACATTTTGTTCGAATGGTGTACAAGAAGGACTCTGTGTATTGGAGTAACATTTTCTGGTAATAGTAATATCAGGCACTTTCGGCTTGCGTCTTACAAACTCACACGGCTCATCGTAATCAGAATGATTTTTAATGAAATCAAGTTTTTCATCTTGAGACAATAAAGATTGACGTTTATTATTGTTGAGAGTGAAAGACAATCGACGAAACAAAGGTGAGTTAGTTAAGGAACGAATTTTCATTAGTGGGGAATGATATGTCTGCTTTTGATCTTTGATTTCATTACTAATATCCCGAGAAGAGTAAGAATTTTCATTTTTTAAACGTTTATTACCACATTTAATTTGTTGGTCAAGTAACCGCCGAAATGAAGGAAGATCACCATAACCATTCTCATTTACAATATTCACTTTTGATGCTGACAGAGTCGGAGATGAAACATTCGAAGACCCAGTAGGACTTTGAACACAACTGTTTGAAGGATATGAGATTGCTTGGATCAATTTAGATTCAAATGACTTTATAAAGCGATTAACAAACCACTTCAAATTAAGAAGAACCTTTTCTCTGTTTGGACATCGATTCATAGTATTCTCCCTTTTCAGGGAGAAGCTCTTTTGTAGGATGATTTATACGTCCAATGACAAATGTAGTGCTAGTGCGAACAATAAGTAATGATGATTCGTCTAAACGACTACGTTCATTGGTTGAAGTCAAAATCTTACTTACTGATCCTCAGCAGTTAAGGAGGATATTTAATAATTTTTAATAGGTTACCATGTTTTTAACAAGAAAATTAAGTGTAATTGCATGATTTTTCAGTTCTCTTTCAAGTGAACTTTTTTAGGCGCGAATTCAACTGTCAAGGTCAATATACAAATGTGAATTCGAAAAAATGCCTGGAACAGTCAAAGTACGAGTGCTATCAGCCAGAAATTTACCAGTTATGGATCGAGCTACATTTCTTACAGACGCATTTGTTGAGGTAATTTCTTAGAAATTGGTACCTTTAATAATCACAGTTATGTATTGGAAACATTACGTACAAAACAGATGTAGTTCGTCGATCTCTCAATCCTTCTTGGAATAGTGAATGGTTCTGTTTTGAGGTACTTGTGTTCATTCTTTTCAATCTGTAGTTAGATGACCAGGCTTTACAGGAGGAGGCGTTACTACTCAAGTTTGTCCTTATTACATGTTTAATTATAATATTCAGAGTTATGGATCATGACACGTATAGCGCGCATGACACAATCGGAAGAGTATACTTCGATCTAAATCCCTTACTGAGTCGGGGACAAACAAGATGCTTAAATGGTTGGTTTCCAATATATGACACTATGCACGGAATCCGCGGAGAAATATGCTTGGCAATTCGGGTGGATGTATTTCTTGATGCTAGTCGATACCATCAGTCATCCCTTGGAGTACGCTTTTATCACTGTGAGTTCATGCTATAACTGCATTTTGTCTAGAATTATACCACACTTCCTAAGTCATCGCCTAATAATTGCCAGATTTATAATCATCCCAATAAACTTTAGGATTTAATGAAATGTTTCTATTGAATCTGACATTCCTTTGCGTAATTCCTTTTTATTCGGCATTATCTGCGTTCTTGAGATTATATTTATTCATATTGCAAGGTTTTTCGATCACGTTAGTGCTTCAGGTTTTAACTTCATCTCTGATATACCATCAAAGTCTGTTCGTACCATATCTTCGTTAGAAATTGTAGACATACAAAATCCTGTGCAACAAACGTTTCAACATTAATCAACGTATGATGCCACCACAGACTCAGTGGTCTCAAGTAGTTTAGAGATGTCACGAATTATTAGGGCTTCACATAACTGCTGTCCGTAACATCTTTGTAATCAAGGATCCCAAACTCAGTCAAACAAGAAGTCAGAAATGATAGAGCTTGAAGATATATTTGGAAGGTAGTTGGTATGCTTCGAATTATTTTGTTTAAACTGCCCAGTTGTTATGAATGATGAGTAGCACAGCTTTTGCGATGACAATCTGATGCAAAAATGTGACCGAGTGTCTAGCTAAGAGTGGGTCCATTAAGAATAATGAGGCCAGCACCAATGTTGAAGATATACAGAACTATTGCTTGGTAACCCTAACAATAGTCATTTCACTTATTTTATGGTAATACTATCTGTGGTCTTTAATTCTTGTAGCGACAGTTTCTCTATTATTTCTAACGACCGTCTGTTCATTTATTCAGTTAGACTTAAATCCAAAATACAACTTTTACCATCTATAATGTATATGATTTCTACACTCTGATACCATCTAGAAATGTTGCGATGGATCTAGAAACATATGTAGTTCTCTTACGTCAAGTAGATAGTTCACTGAACCAATAATTCTACGTCCGGGCATCACAATGCTTGCTAGTTTTTTTGCAGACAAAATATCCTCAACTCGCTTTATGCCTTTTCCCATGAGAGGCTTTCAGCTTATTCCTTCCTAATTACGAAGTTGTATGCTTTATAAACTATTTACTGAAATGTATGCAGCCTGTGTCTGTGGTCCAATTTTCTCATGCAACCAAGATATTGAGTCAAGTGCCATCGGTTCGCTTATCAACATGACCTAAAATGACAGGATGTATAATCGGTACTTTGATCAATATTGAGTTCAATTAGACGACAGTTATTTACTAATTACCTTCGTTGTTTTATGGACTAGACTAATGACCTCACGTTCCTGGCATTTCTGGAGTTCAGACTTGGTTAGTGATACAAAACCACGCTCTCAACAACGATGTATTCCGGACCTAGACATTTATTCGTCCCAATAACTTGTATCCACAAAATTACAACTTTGAAAAAAACTTTCGTTCATTAATGAAACACCTATTTTGAAACAATAGAGCAAGCACTGCTTCATTTCGCAATTTTTCTACGGCTTTGGGAAACAAGGTTTTTAGAAAAACAATGAAATTCTCAAACTAGCTGACACTTGTTTGCCGTTCAACTGCTGAAATTAACACTAGATATCTCTATTCTCAAAATTGATTGGAGTTGAACGTTAACACTGTTGAATGCCAGCTCAGTGACCAAGAGGCTAAGAGTTGGCACGTGAGACCACTATACTGGGGGTTCTATTCCCGCTTGTGGGGTCGTGAACGTCTCTGTGCTGACGTGGTATGGCAACCTGAACTGATGTACTTATGTGCGGATTTCTGCGTTGTATCTGTCTGTCTGTGGGGTCGTGAATGTGCACTGCCGATGAGTCCCACACTAGGACTAAACGGCCGTCCAGTGCTATCAGGTTGAGCCGATTTTTCATTTGATTCACTCTTTCTGGCTTGCTTGATATCATTGCCTAGTGTTTCATCTTATTGTTTTATGAAAGTAGTTTGAACGAAGTAGGTGAAACTTGTCTTTACATAATGACCTGAAATGTATAAAGTGAAGATCACATGTCAACATATCACAAGCTTTCCCGGTCTCTAGCTTTAAATTTTTAAGCACATTTTAGACGATAACTGCTATTTCATTAGTGCCTTAATTGCTTCCAACCTCAATTAAAAGAAAACTCAATTTTTAACTCTGTAAGTTGCAACTTCATAGACAAAACCTTATTTAAACACCCAAGTATAGTGGTGATAAGCACCAGATAACTTAATACTTCTTCAATTAGGTTTCAAGCATCCTAAGCTAGCAGTGGAATCCAGCAGGTGGATTTCGTCTTATTTAAAACTCTACAGTTGGATGTGCCATGATTGTTTGAATTTTCTCATTAATATTTTGGATTACAATTCATCAGTCTGTTTGTGTTCTAAGTAGTGGCTCTGTAGACGGTAATATGTCCGAGTTCTGGAGTGAACATTAATTCTGTGCTGCAGGCACATTCAGCTGACAAGTTCTAAATAGAACAAAATGTACGTTTTGGTTTCCACTTCTAGTCACTGTCCGTCTCCTAAATTGTTTTTGTTCAAGCATTTTGTAAATGTCTATCTCTACCAAAACTTCATTTTATTGATAAATAGTTCATTTATTACTCTTCAATAGTTTTCTATTCTGTGTGATAACCATGTACTTTGCTTTCGACCAATTTGGTCTCGTGTGCTGTTACGGGTATGAGGGCGGTTGTCACTTCGCGGCTACCCACACCGTGAAAGGTTGTTTCTTGAGGAACCTGAAAAGGAAGGTAGATTAGTGTTGGTCTCAGAGACCTGCGAGTGTGACCGCAGAGCCCAAGAGACAACTGCTTGAGGCCGGTCACGCACAACCTTTTTATGAAAGGTTTTTTGAGGATTAGCTGCGCTCTTAAAGGCCCTTAGTGGGCAGCCGTTACCGCCGGAGACAGAAATCCGTGATGTAGGGTGAGGTGTGACATTTTTAGGGTCGACCTTTTCTAACGTTTCCTTCCTTCCCTGTGAGAAGGCAGCATCGCTGCAGATGCTGGTTGTCCGAGGGAAACACCTTACTGCTGTCACATCCCTCTACAGTCAGTCAGCAGTACGACTTCTCCCTTAGACCTTGGGAAGCTGCTTTTAGTCTCATTGTTCTCCAATCGAACTGTCTGCCTGACATGGTAGAACTTTCAGGAACATATGTTGCAGCCAATATAGCTCGGTTGGGTCATCATGATAGGCAAGCCCGACCACCACGTCAAGGTAGCAGCTAGGGTCGGGTTACTCTCCGATTATTTTTAATACCTTTACTAACTCTACTACTATTGGATTTGAATTGATAATTATATCTCTGTGCTAATGTGGTATGGCAACATGAACTGATGTACTTACGTACAAAGTTCAACGTTGCATTTGACTGACTTTGATATAAACTTATTCTACTAATAAGCTTTTTTTTCACTATTGCAACCCTTTTTTGAAGGAGTAAAATGAGCAATTTCACTAATATTAACAAATTTATGCTACGTCAATACAAATCCTGTTTATCTTATTTTCCTTCTTGTGAAATAATAATGATATAATTTATTGTTTTAATTTTTTTCCAATCATTCTATTAGGTTGTACTATACCACAAGGATTTGTAATTGATTCACTGATTGGTTTTATTCAAGAACTTGTCATGAATGATGATCCAGAACATCAGTGGATTGAGAAAATACGCACATCACGTGCATCGAATGAAGCTAGACAACGTTTATTCAGTCGACTTAGTGGTAATATTGGTTAAATATTTGTTTTTACATGAAAAATTTAATTTTATTCACTAATACCTTGCAATAATATTTGTAGACATTCAGTCAGTTAGTCAGTTACAACTTAGAACTTCGTATGCATGAACATAAGTTCAGGTTACCATACCACATTAGCATAGAGACGTGACTGACAGTTCAAATGCCAAATAGGGGATGCACCTGCGCCATTACAAACGATTTTAAGCCCTGTCGTTCAAGTTCTGTAACCATCGGTGAATTTCGTCTCGCGGACCTCAACCAGAGAGTCTGCATCCTACCAACATGACTCAGTCTACTTGTCAGTGATTTCATGGATATGTGCCATGTTTTGGTCTGGCCGCCCCTAGGTTTCTTCCAACCTACTCCTACATTACAAAATATCGCTCGACAAGGCGGTTGGGCATACGTAACACAAGTCCCAAACACCTCAACTGATGAAGTTTCATTACTTAATCTATTGATTTACCATCTTTATCTAGCACCCGTTTCCTAATAACAACGTTGCTTACTCGGTTGTCCCATGATACACGAGCAATGCTTCAGAGATACCTATAGTCGAAAACAAGCAACCGAACTATATGTTTCACAGTCATAAAATAGGACGGAGCAAACTGCTGCGCAGTGCACCCGTCCTTTGGTTAGCGAACGAATATCTCGCCTACGCCATAAGTGACGCAGGTTGTTAAAAGCCAATTGAGACTTCTGTATCCATGTTGAGATTTCGTCAGTCACCAGGCCATCAGCACTGATGAAACTCCCCAGATAAATGAAGCGGTCAACACGCTCAACTGCTTCACTCCCTATCGCTAGTTCAGGTACCGATTCAACTAAGATTATTGATTGATTTCAACTTAAAAAAAAGTATTAGCACCTAGTTTGCCAAGTATACAGTTTAACAGTATCAAGGTCATGGTAAAATAAAAGCCTGTACATGTTTTTTTTTCATGTGCAATTCAAGAAGTGTGGATTAGTTTAGGAACTCAGTGTAACTAATACCAATTCAGTCTACCATTAGAAGTGCCAGAGATTTTTAATGCTAAAAACAAAATAGTTATGTGAAATTAACTTTGTTATGTCAGCTCAAAGTCATATGTTCGATAGTCTCCTTTGATTTGTATAACCAGAATACTGTCGTTTATGTTTAATTCCTAAACTGGAACTGTTTTCTTTCACTTGACTAACTAATTACCTATCAGTTCAGTGAATTTTTAATCAGATTTACACTTAAATGATAGAGCGATATTTCAATCGTTAAATACAGTTGACAGGAAACCTTGAACTTTGGGTTTTTCTCGCTACTATTACACTTCATTAACAAAGCGTATCATACTTTTTCAATCTATAATTCTGCTTAAATTTGTTTTCAAAATTAAGTTACCGGTTACAATTCTTTTTTCTTTTTGTTATTATATAATTCGTACTTCGACTTCCTGTCCATAATTATCCTTATAATATCCTATAACTTCCGCAACGCCTCCTCCCTGTCCACCAGGCTGTCGAACTCGGCCATCAGCCGCTCAATGACCGTCTCCCATGGCGTCTTCCCGCCAGCACCGTCCAAGCTGTCATATACGGCCTTCGCCCTTCCTCTCAGTAGCGTCCCCAGCACCACCAACTTCGCCTTCGGTTCCTTCACCTCCACCAGCTCCGCCACGGCCTCAAACTCCTTCAGGAAGCTCCGCACATCTCCGTCCTCAAACCCCTTCGGCCATGGAATCTTCATCCTTTGCGTAGGCAGCGACAACAAATGTAGTGAAGGAGAACACAGGTTGGGCAGCCGAATCGCAATCAACGAAAATTACAGAGTTACTCAGTAGAATCGGAAAACCATATCGTAAATCGTTAATTTGCAAAATATCAGTTCATCATATCGAACTGAACCGGTTCTGTTGCCAAACATCAACAATCCATTGTCACTCACTGTTTATGCGTTTCATACAAATTCCATTGTGTTCTTCTAACTCTTCCTTTCTTGATCTTGCCCCATCTTCTGCTGCCAGACATTACGTTGAGACTCACGTCATATACTACTTATAAATAGCTCACACCACAATAGTAGTTCATTTATTGATTGACTGACCATTCAGTTAGTTGCATTCTTAATGATTTCACTTACTTTCTATTATGTGAAATGAATATATTTGCATAGAAATCAGTATTTATGTCCTGATATTATTTTTTTTTCTTTGACGCACACATGTTTTGATCTATATTTCTTTCACACAAATAAACTAAAAGTTACCAATCTTCACATATATTAACTTAGCAGCCGATCAATAGAGAGCGACCGAATCGATTACTCTTTCGTGATTTTACATTACGAGTTTCAATTTGGATAATAAACTACGAGACTCTATATTCTTAACTACGCCTGGAGTCCATCTGGGGCTACTGCCGGTCTCAAGCCGTTCATGGCGTAGGCGAGATATCCGTTCGCTAACCAAAGGACGGGTGTACTGCGGAGTAGTTCGCTCCGTTCTCCTATATGGCTGTGAAACATGGCCGTTAAGAGTAGAAGATGTTCGTAGGTTACTAGTATTCGATCATAGATGTATAAGAAGCATTGCTCGTATATCGTGGGACAACCGAGTAAGCAATGGTATCGTTAGGAAACGTGTACTAGGTAAGAATGGCAGATCAACAGATGAAATAGTGAAACTTCATCAGTTGAGGTGGTTGGGACATGTGTTACGAATACCCAAACACCGACTGCCTCGACGAGCTACGCTTTGTGGTGTATTAGGAGTAGGTTGGAAGAAAGTTAGGGGCGGCCAGACCAAAACATGGCAGAAATCCTTGAAGTCAGTGACAAGTGGACTCAGTCATGTTGGTAGATGTAGACTACCTAGCTGGGGTCTGCGAAACGAAAGCCACCGATGGTTAAAGACTTTGAATGATATGGCTCAAAATCGTTTTCGATAGCGTAGGTGCATCCACTCTTTGTGTTGTCTCAAATCCTAATCTTCTGAAATCGTCAGCACCTCTAGTTTTGTCTTTCTAACCTTATCTCACGGAATTATACTTGTTGAATAATATCTTCAAACCCTAGTCTTCTTCATTACCATTAATACTTCTACTATCTTTATCACTATGGGATTTGATTTGACATTTGCGTCTCTGTTCTAATGTGGTATGGCATCCTGTACTTATGTACATACGTACAAAGTTCTACGTTGCAGCTGACTGACTGACAAGCGCTATATCCTTATATCTAATTAGTGATTCCAAGCAACTGAAAATACATGTTGTATCCGAAACACGAATGAAAATGTTTACGTATTCCTTTTAATATTCGGACTAGAATATATATAATTGTTCGGTTAGCCTCATCAGCTTTGATGTTGTGCCAAAGCAACAACTACTAACTGTTCTTTACATACTGGTGTACGAGTATCGACCCAAGATTTAATTATTTTATGAACGTGAGAATGACTGAATATCATGTTGAGAAGATATGACTGGCTTAATAAGATACCAAATTGCAAGAAATTAAGTCATAGTTCTAATCGATAAAATCATTTCGAGATTTGATCCTTAACTGTCTCGCTTACCCTTACACGATTGTACTTTGGTGCAATATCAATGCTTATATTATTTAAACCTTGTCAATCTTAGTTTTTTCTTCTGACAAACCAGTCGGTTTTCCATGAAGTTTTGATAGAACAGTGAGAAGACGTAATTGATCTGAAAAATGTGATGTATTTGCGCTATACATTTTGAACAATCTGGTCGCACATATTTACTTGTCAAGGCATTTTATATGAAGATGAATAAAAGGTCAATTAAATAAAAGTAAATATAAGTAAATATGTGTGACCAGATTGTTCGAAATGTATAGCGCAAATACATCACATTTTTCAGATCAATTACGTCTTCTCACTGTTCTAACAAAATCCATAAAAGGGACTAATTGTTTTAAATTTCCATGAAGTCACTGACATCTGGATTGAACCATGTCAGTAGGTAAAGACTACTAGGTTGGAGTCCGATGGTTAGAGACTTTGAATGACATGACTCAAAATCGTCTACGTTGGCGCAGGTGCATTCATTCTTTGTGTTCTGTCGAGTTCTAATCTTCTGAATACCTCATCACCTTTCTCTGTTTAAATTCACTTTACTTGATTATACTTCTGGAATAATTTCTTTGAACTCTAATCTTCTCCATTGCGGCAAATACTCTACTACTATATGATATGAATTGACAATTTCGTCTCTGTGCTATTGTGGTATGACAACTTGAACTGATGTACATACGTACGAAGTTTTACGTTGTAGCTGACTGACTCATCAGCTTTTATTGTTAGTTTAAATAATTTATGTTAGGCAAAAATCATATAATGTGCTCACTATTGACTGAATTCGATCAGAAATTCTCGGAGTCCTAGTGAGAAGACTTTACCAGTGGAGTTCAACTCCGTCAGGTGTAGGCAGATACCCACTGAATGTAATGGGTGAGGTTGCGCAAAATCCTGACATTGATCATAGTTAGACATTAACACCGTTGGATGCCAGCTCAATGGTCCAGAAATTAAGCGTCCGCGCGAGACTGGAGATTCTGGGTTCGAACCCTTTGACTAGTAGGGTTCGCGGCTGCTCACAACCTCCGATAAGTCCTATACCAGGACGAAACAGCTGTGCACTGCTTCCATGTTTCTAATGATGGTCTAAATAGTGTTTACATAATTTTTCTTCAATGGATATATGAGTCGGCTATTTAACTTAAACAACTGTTCAATTTCCATTGTAATAAAAGAAACATCAAAATGTTTATATTCACTTGATTATTCTCATAATTGTTTATCTGTTTTTTTTCTGTCTACCACCTCTCTCTCTAAATATATAGGTGAATTGCAACGAAAAATGGGCTTGAAAGTTTTAAACTTGGGTGGAAATTCTTTAATTGGGTATGCTTTTTTTGGGGCATGTTTTTGATGTAATACACTTTCATACTAATGAAATTACTAATTAAGTAGTTTACTATTTTAGATTAACATTGAATATAATTATCAACGTAGTTTATATATATATACATATATATATATATATACATATATATATATATATATATATATATATATATATATATATACTGATGTTAATTTGTCCCTACATAGTATACACACTCCGCCTGGCGCCCCTCTAGGGTTAGTTCCGGTCTTAAGCCCGGATAAAGTAGGAGTGTTGGGCTTGAAGTCGGCAACCCCACCCCACCGGAAAACGAGTTGCTAAAATAAAAAGACGCCAACCAGTCCAAATCTGTGAACCTGGTTTGTAGTAAATGATTACTTACTTACTTACTTTCGCCTGTTACCCCCAAAGGAGCATAGGCCGCCCACCAGTTTTCGCCAACCAACTCTGTCCTGGGCTTACCTTTCTAATTCTTTCCAGTTTTTGTTCATTCCTTGATTTGTCGATCAGCACCCTCACATCTGCATCGGATCCACCTTGATTGTCGATGATGCTGCCCAGATATGTAAAGGTGTTAACGTCCTGCAAGGCATCTCCATCACGAGTGATTTGGTTGGTGCATGTTGTGTTGCATCGGAGAATTTTGCTTTTTCTTTTATGTATGTTGAGACTTGCTGCTGCTGCAGAGGCTGCTGCTACACTGGTCGTCTTCTCTTGAATTTTTTGTTGCGTGTGCGATAGAAGAGCCAGGTCATCTGAGAAGTCCAGATAGTTATAGTAAATGATAGGGGCTATTAATTCCAAATGTTCATATTTATTACCTTACCATTTATAGTTTTATGCTGTTAATATTCAACATCAAAATTATTAAATTTTCTTTGACGAATTCTCATCGTGATCAAATTGTCATTACAAAGCTATTTTGTATCTTTGTAGATTATGACTAGTAGTAAAATCTAATTGGGATGTTTAGGATTTGTCATCATCATCATCATCATATAAGACTTGAACCCAGTAATTTTCGCTCCAAACATCAGTATCCTATTCTCAATCAGTCAGTCAGCTACACAGTAGAACTTCGTACCTACGTTCATCACTTTTAGATGTCATACCACATTAGGACAGAAAGAATCGAACTGTCAATTCAAATCCCATAGTAATAAAGGTAATGAAAGTATTAACATTAATCGAAATGATTTGGGAATGAAGATATAATTCAAGAAGTATAACGTAGTGAATTAAATTCAAAAGGAGTAAAAAGGTCATGAGGGATTCAGAAGATGAGAATTTGAGTGAAGGCCAATAATGAATGTATGTACGCCATTGCACGCGAATTTGAGCCATGCCAGTCAAAGTCTGTTAACACCAATTTCCACTGTCTCGTGGACCCCAACCAGCTACTCTACACCTACTAACATGACTTAAATCCAGTTATCAGTAACTTCATAGATTTGTGTCATATTTTGGTTTAACCGCCCCTATCTTTCTTCCAATCTACTCCTACATCAGACAACATCGCCCGTCAAAGTAGTTAGTTGTTGGTGATTAAGCATACGTAGCACATGTCCCAATTACATCAACTGATGACATTTTATTGTGAACTCATTCAGCTTTATCCATTCTTCATCTTATGTTAGAATTAGTCACTTCTTTGCTATTTCTCCTAACAATAAACATTTCATTGTAAATTATCATCAGCTTCATCTTCACTTGTTTTTAAACTGTTACTAAATATTTTACAAATATGGAATTCGTGTTAATGATTACAATCGATTTCGAAAAGATACCACCTCTCTACAATATTGTTTTCTTATATCTCAATACATTTATAGATATCAATTACATTTTGACTTAGAAGGTGAAACAGGTGTAGTTGTACGTGGCATTGGAACAGCTGTTCGTTTAAAAAAATATAATCCAGTAACTACACCTCCAAATACTCCATTAAGAATGTCAAAGTATGTTATTAAATATATATATTCATGTTCAATATTTGTATTGGTGAATTTTTTTTTCTGTTAATATTTCTATTAATATGAGAAATTTAATTATTTTTGTTAATAAAAATGTATCACACCAAGTTGTAAAGAATTAGGCAAACATGTTTATCTACATATGTACTTTATCGTACAAATAAGTTTATAAAAAGTTTACTAGAAATCAAATTGTTTATCAAGTCACATTCTGTATATTACATTAATTTATCCTAGGTGTAAAATCTCTGAACATATTGAACAAGTAGAAAGTAATCGATATCAGTTAAAAATTCATCTTATAGTATTCTTATATCGATCTCTCTTTATATGACAAGTTGAACGTGTAGATCACTTCGTTTATCGTACGAGTCTCATGGTTTGGTGTCTGACAAAATCTAGACATAGATACAGAAGGCTCGAATAACTTTCGCCAATTTGCGTCACTTATGGCATAGGCAAGATATCCGTCTACTAATCAAAGATGAGTCTAGTGTGCAGCAGTTCCCTCCGTGCTACTATACAGGTGTGAATCATGGCCAGTAAGAGTAGATGTTACTAGTATTCAATCAACGTAATCTTCGAAGTACTGCGCGTATATTTGTTAGGATATTCACCAAATATCCTAAGAGCACTATTTTTGGAACTACAATCCTATTGGTTGATTTCTATTAGTCAAAATTATGGTCGTTTTAACTGTCAAAGTCAAATACTCTAATGTTGTCTCTTATTGGTCATCCGGACTGTCAATGTCATTTCAAATGTTCTTTCCTATTGGTCGTCCTAAACTGTCAATGCCACAGACCTCGATGCTCTTTCCTATTCGACCTAAATGTATAAATATTCACTATCTGTAAGACTTCATGATTCCGTTCCTTTCTGACTTCCCCTCTACTGTGCTCGACCCAATGAACAACTCCATTCAACAGTGTTGCGTTCTGAAATATAGGAGATTGGGAATAGCATTTGGTTCGTATTGGAATAATCGAATTCGGACGTCGGTAGGATTTGAATAGCTACGTAGCAGCATTATAATAGTATCCTAGGACCACCGATTTAAGTTATGCTGATGTTAGGAAAAGGGTACTGGGTAAGGATGACAGATCAACAGATGAATTATTGAATCTTCATCAGTTGATGTGGTTACTTTTCCCTAACCACCGACTGCCTCAAAAATCGATGTTATGGCACAAATCCATGAAGTCACCGACAGGTGAACTGAGTCATGTTGGCAGGTATGAACTATTACCTGGTTGTGGTCCGCGAGACGATACTAGCCGATGGTTACAGACTTTGAATGACATGGTTCAAAACTGTTTGCGATGGCGCAGGTGCATCCATTCTTTGTGTTTTCTCAAATTCTAATCTTCTAAATTCTCCATCACCTTTCTTTTTAAATTGATTTCACTGGCTCACACTTCGCGAATCATATTTTCGACCCCTAATCTTCTGCATTACCACCAATACTTCTACTACCTGTACTACTATGGTATTCGAATTGACAACTGCATCGTTGTGCTAATGTGATATGGCAACTTAGATTCACGTACGTACATATCAAGTTCTACGTTTTGATTGACTGATTGACTGACTGACTCTACCTTTATAGGTTTCTACACATTTTTAACTCCACTAAACTGAACATTTTAACTGTGGATTATACAACTAAAAATTATACACATTGTTTTATATAACTTATGTGGAATTAGATAAAACAAAATTTTATATACATTATTATTACTATTTCAATTAATCTTTATAATTAAAAATCAATTCTAATCAGGTCACGATTTATTTTGTTTGTTTAAAAGTTAACTGTAAACCTTGAACGTATGTTTCCTGTTAGTTAGCTAGTTAGTTAGTTAGTTAGCACTTATTTACAAGATGCACTTACGCAGTCTGTAAAAAAAATTATGCTTTCTATGAAATTTGAATTCATATTATTTATGTTTCACTATGTTTGATACGTCACTAGATTAAGTAGAAGTTTTTTTTTCTATTGTTGATCGTTACATAATAAGTGTAATGTAAAGAAAAAGGAATCAAATAACATTTGATAAGTTAGATGATATTTCTTTATTTCACACAGACATTTATAGACAGACAAACAGATACAACGCAGAACTTTGTACGTAAGTACATCAGTTCAGGTTGCCATGCCCCATCAGCACAGAGACGCAACTGTCAGTTCAAATCCAAGAGTGATAGCAATAATAGAAGTATTAACAGTAATGAAGGAGATTAGGTTTGAGAGATATGATTCGAGAAGTATTATTCAGTAAGATAAATTTAGAAGGAGATAGGTAGAGATTATGAGGAATTCATAAGGTCAAAATTAAAGAGAACATAAGGAGTGGATGCACCTGCGCTATTGCAAACGATTCTGAGCCATGTCGTTCAAGGTCTCTAACCATTGGTGACTACCGTCTCGCGGACCCCAACCAGGTAGTCTACATCTAACAACATGACTCAGTCCACTTGTCAGTGACTTCATGGATTTCTGTCATGTTTCGGTTTGGCCGCCACTAGCTTTCTCTCAACCTACTCCTACACCACAAAACATAGCTCGTCGCGGCAGTCGGTGGTTAGGCATACGTAACACATATCCCAACCACCTCAACTGATGAAGTTTCAATACTTCATCTATTGATTTGCCATCTCTACTTAGTACTGGTTTTCTAACAACAGCACTGCTCGTTCGATTGTCCCAGGATACACGAGCAATGCTTCGGAGACATCGATGATCGAAGACTAGTAACCTACGGAAGTCCTATACTCTTAACGGCCAAGTCTCGCATCCGTACAGTAGGACGGAGCGAACTGCTGCACAGTACACTCGTCCTTTGGTTAGCGAGCGGATATCTTGCCTGCGCCATAAGTGACGCAGGTTAGCAAAACCTAATCGAGCCTTCTGTATCCGTGCTGAGGTTTCGTCAGTCACCAGGCCATCAGCACTGATGAGACTCCCAAGATACGTGAAGTGGTCTACACGTTCACCCGCTTCACTCCCTATCACTAGTTTAGGTGCCGATGAAACCCAATCATGAAGCAACATTTAGCATTTTGAGGGTGAGAACCACATCCCGATTATGCTTGCATTGTTGCTTAGGGTGATCGGAAGACTCTGCATTTATGATTATTTGTTCGCTTATTGATACTGGAAAACAAACTGCGGTTTTCTGATGTAGATGAATTGAGTTTATAAAAAAAACAGTTCCAATGAAAGTCTTTGGATTGGTACTATTATCTTACCGCACTCCCAAGAATTGGCTTGTATCAGCACCTAAACTAGTGATAGGGAGTGAAGCAGGTGAACGTGCTGACTGCCTCACTTACTTCGGGAGTTTTATCAGTGCTGATGGCCTGGTGACTGATGAAATCTCAACACGGATACAGAAGTCTGGATTGGCTTTTGCCAACCTGCGTCACCTATGGTGTAGGTGAGATGTCCGTTTGCTAACCAAAGGACGAGTCTACTGAGCAGCAGTTGGTTCCGTCCTACTTTACAACATGAAAAATGGCCAGTCAGAGTAGAAGATATCCGTAGGTTACTGGTTTTCGACCATAGGTGTCTCCGAAGCATTGCTTGTTTATCCTGCAACAACCGAGTAAGCGATGCAGTCGTTAGGAATCACCTTGACCGAAAATTCATACAACAACAACAGGTTCAAACTTATCATGATTTTGATTGTACTCAAAAAAAAATATATTCCACTGTGTTTCTTTTTCTCTTCTATTTAAACTTAGGTTCATTTTTTCTTTAGTTATCATTAGTAACCTTTGCATGTTACTTGCAACATCATTTTATTCAGAAAGTTTCAATCTTCTTTGGACTCTCATATTGGAATTGACTTTGTTAAATTATTTAAAGTGAATTATATTTTTGTAATTCAGAAATGGTAACCTAGAAAAAATAATATTCAATAGAAAAATTATATTTTTGTGTAAACGTCAGTAATTGAACTTTCGGTTGGCCCACTGTTTCGCTAAACACAACGTGATCCTCGATTTAGTTCATGCTCAGTTGGTGAGATTTACAAATATATAATTTTCCCCATTACGGGGTTTTGAAGATTGTTAAGTTACACATTTGGAATCATTAATCGATCAATGTTAGACTACCATTAGAAAACTGGAAGCACTGGACGATCGTTTCGTCCTGGTATGGGACTCATCAGCAGTGCAAATCCAGGACTCCTGCACCCCGCAGGACTCGAGCCCAGCGCCGTCGATCTTGCGCGCGAACGCCTAACCTTTAGACTACTGAGCCGGTATCTACCGGTGTTAGTGCTGAACTTCGATCAATTAACGGAGTTGCTCAACCTCATACACTGTCTTCAGTAGTTACTGTCTACTTCCGAACAGGTTGAACTTCACTGTTCACGACTTCCCACAAGAACTCGGGGAAGATTCCTCACGGAGCTTGTCACTAGTGAGCAAAGGTAATTGCATTACAGGGTGCTGAAGATTGTTAAGTTACACATTTGAAATCATGAATCTATCATTGTTCGAATCTTTCAGTGCTCAGGAGTCGTGGATCCGCACTGCTGATGAGTCCCACACCACTACGAAACGGCCGTCCAATGCTCCCAGGTTTCTAATGGTGGTCTAACATTGATCGATTCATGATTTCAAATTTGATTTTTTCCTCGGTAATGTCTTACATTATACTCAGCACCTAACCACTGTAACATGATTCGTTCAAATTTCTCTTTAAAATAACCAATATACATAAATTCATTTTACCACGAAATAGTTCATGACGTATTCTCTCGTCATCGTTTAATTGATAGTAAGAAGTTCTACGTTGTAGCTGACTCTGACTGCAAAATATCACTTCACTATCAACCTTTCTTTTGAGACAAAATATCTTACTTTAAACTGATTTCCGGTTAAATTTATACCGACGCTTATTCATATGTATTAGTATCGAAAAAATATAGTTGGAGAAAACTTGTATCTCAGGTGGATGATTGTGGTGGCGCTTTGTTCTCTGAGCTGGTTGTTTTGGTTGTGGAGCTTTCATTGTTCATCTGAACAACATCATCAGCACAAACTTCAGATAGAATTGAAGCATTCGAATTTCTCCACGTTTGACCTGTAGCTTGTTCTGCTAACCTCGATCTTGATTGGTTGCTGTTGTCTTTTGACCTGCAGACAACGACACCACCACAAAAAATATAGGTGCTTAGTGTTTAAGTTGCTGATTGGTGAAGCCGAATACAATTAGTATTTTGTGGCTCACAGTTTTACAAGTTTATTTTACGAATAGTGTACAATAGTTGGTACATTTTTATTACATTATATAACTTATATATGTTCTATCATTATCAGTTTCACATGAAAATTATTCCTCATAAACTCTATCTGGAAGCCGTTCATGGGGTTTGCTGTCATTCCCATGTTTGAATAAAGAAAGGTAGTCAGTCAGTCAGTTGCAACGTAGAACTTCGTCCGTACGTACATAAATTCATGTTGCCATACCACATTAGCACACAGACGCAAATGTCAAATCAAATCCCATAGTGATAAAGATAGTAGAGATATTAATGGTAATAAAGAAGATTAGGGTTTGAAGATATTATTCAAAAAGTATAATTCAGTGAGATGAGGTTAGAAAGACAAAGGTACAGGTGCTGAAGAATCCAGAAGATAAGGATTTGAGAGAACACAACAAATGGATGCACTTGCACTATTGCAAACGATTTTGAGCCATGTCATTCAAGGTCTCTAACCATTGGTAACTTTCGTCTCGCGGACCCCAACCAGGTAGTCTACATCTACCATCATGACTCAGTCCACTCGTCAATGACTTCATGGATTTGTTCCATGTTTTGGTCTGACTACCCCTAACTTTCTTCCAACCTATTCCTACACTGCAAAACATAGCTCGTCGAGGCAGTCGGTGGTTAGGCATTCGTAACACATATCCCAACTACCTCAATTGATGAAGTTTCACTATTTCATCTGTTCATTTGCCATCCCCAGTTATTACTCGTTTCCTAACTACAGCATTGCTGACTCGGTTGTCCCACGATATAAGAGCAATGCTTCGGAGACATCTATGATCGAAAACTAGTAACCTACGAACATCTACTCTTAACGTCCATGTTTCACAGCCATATAGGAGAACGGAGCGAACTGCTGCACAGTACACCCGTCCTTTGGTTAGCGAACGGATATCACGCCTACGCCATAAGTGACGCATGTTAGCAAAAGCCAATCGAGCTTTCTGTAAGGTAAGTTAGAGCATTTGGCATGAAGTTAACAACACCCACTTCATAAGTGTTACCGAAATGTATAACTTAAAGTTCGGTGGTACTTTACTGCTATCAATCATTTGAATTGATTTATTGGGCTATTAGTGAAATTCCATTTCATTTTAGTTTATAATTTTTCTTTCTTTCTTTTCATAGAAACTTTTCACACAATTGGGAATCACCTAATACAACATACAAAGAAAGTGGTAAGTCGTTCATCCATTTTCCCTTGTAATTACATGTTTATTAATAATAATAATAATAATAATAATAATAATAATAATAATAATAATATGTTTCAATAATCAGTGCAATGTGTTACAAACACAGAAAACAGGTATTTTTTGTATGTATAAACAATTCAATTATGTCAATTTATTCGAAACAGGGTTATTATATTCAAGAGTATTGATTGTGAACATAGGAAATAAGTGATCTATTATTTTTAATGCAGGAAATTGTGCACTGTGTTTATTAAAGTATTTTTGTCCCCTTTGCCTTAATCAGTTATATAATAATAATAATCCATGTGTTGTAAATTTAATCATTATTACAAGAGTAATTAGTCAGTCAATCAGTTACAATGTAAAACATCGTACGTACATACGTACATCAGTTCAGGTTGCCATACTAAATTAGCACACAGAGGTGCAAGTTTCGATTCAAATCCCATAGTAGTAGAGGTAGTAAAAGTGTTAGAAATAATCGGAGAGATTAGGATTTGAAGATAACATTCATGAAGTATAATTCAGTGAGATAAGCTTAAAAAGACAAAGGTAGAGGTGGTGACGAATTCAGAAGATTAGGATTTGAGAGAACACAAAGAGTGGATACACCTGCGTCATTGCAAACGATTTTGAGCCATATCATTCAAAGTCTCTAACCATCGGTTGATATCGTCTCGCAGCCCCCAATTAGTTAGCCTACATCTACCAACATGACTCATTCCACTTGTCACTGACTTCAGTCGGTGGATGGGCATTCGTAACACATGTCCCACCCACCTCAACTGATCAAGTTTCATTACTTCATCTATTGATCTGCCATCCTTACCTAGGACGCGTTTCCTTATAAGAGCATTGCTTACTCGGTTGTCCCAGGATACACGAGCAATGCTTCTAAGACATCTGTAATCGAATACTAGTAACCTACGAATATCTTCTTACCTGATTGGCCATGTTTCATAACCATAAATTAAGACGGAGCGAACTACTGCACAGTACACTCGTCCTTTAGTCAGATATCTCGCCTACGCCATAAGTGATGCAAGTTGACAAATCCAATCGAGCCTTCTGTATCCGTGTTTAGATTTCGTCAGTCACCAGGCCATCAGCACTGATGAGACTCCCGAGATAAGTGAAGCGGTCAACATGCTCAACTACTTAACTCCTTATCACTAGTTTAGGTGCCGACGCAAGAGTAACGTATGAACAATTTGACTGTTTCATTGATATTATTGCTTTTGAATTTTCCCTGTAGTTCATCAGTCGCTTTGGCAAATGTGCATACGTATCGACTCAATATTGCCATTACGGTACAAGCATTCCCAAAAGAGATGTATAATGGATAGCATTGGGATTCAGAACTCACTTTCTATCTTATTTGGGATTCATCAGCCGGATGCTTATAATGTGTGTGACTTCGTGTCTATATCAAGACAATCCGTATAGGGTGTACACTTGCCAAAGAGACACGGATCAGTTGCATTCAGTCATATCAGTGAGAAGATTCAAATAACCAATACAAATGAAATGATCTTCATCCCATCACACAAACCAGTGGCTGCCTTGACTCTCATATTCTAACCTTCTGAACTCCTCATCATCTCTATCTTTCTTTTTCTAATTTATCTCAATGATACTTCTCGAATCATGTCTTCGAACCCTAATCTTCTCAGATTACTTCTAATACTTCTACTATCTCTACCACTATGGGATTTGAACTGACAATTGCGTCTCTGTGGTAATGCCGTATGGCAGTCTGAACTGATGTACATACGTACGAAGTTCTGCGTTGTATCTGTTTGTCTGTTTGGACTCAATAACTGAGAGGGTAACGTGATGTCATTCGAAGCGAACTGTGCTGTGTTTGAGTTCCGTAGTGGACATCAACTCTATGATGCAGACACATCCAACTGACTAGTCCTAAACAGGACGAAACTCGCATTTGGGGATTCCACTGTTATCCATTATCCATCTCTATAAGTTTTACTACTGCTCATAAATTTTATCATTTTTTTTCTGATTAATGTTTAATCGGACTTCCTTTTAATTCGCTAAAGTTCAATGTGTTTATTTGAATTTTTATCATTCTAGGTGTACATAACTTTCAATCCCATGTACCACAAGGTTTAGAACTTGGCGTAAGTATTGTGTAATTTATCCAATATATACATATATTTACGCATGTTATTGTAAGGTTTAATTTTTCTATAGGCTTTTTCTGAACATAAAAGAAAATAGTTTCATCTAGCTTTTTTTCAAAAGTCGGAGACACTATATCAATTATTTTTAATTATACCGTGTGCATCTATTGATTTTTAAAATAAGTAGTGTAGCCTAGATTTGCCTGTTTTTTTTCCATGTTAACTAGAGGAGATTTTAGATTTTTCCTCTAATCTCTCACAATATCCAACGTTATCATGTCTGTTTAATAGGTTTACGTGTGTTATGAATGATTTTATTTGATGTTATTATTTGCGACCGACATTTCATTGTGGTGACTATCGAGTTTAGAACAGTTTAGTTTGTTCTGTAATTCGATTGACTACCAATACCAAAATTAGAATTTTCAGTGCGAATTTAAAAGGAAGTCCGATTAAACATTAATCAGAAAAAAAATGATAAAATTTATGAGCAGTAGTAAAACTTATAGAGATGGATAATGGATAACAGTGGAATCCCCAAATGCGAGTTTCGTCTTGTTTAGGACTAGTCAGTTGGATGTGTCTGCATCATAGAGTTGATTTCCACTACGGAACTCAAACACAGCACAGTTCGCTTCGAATGACATCACGTTACCATCTCAGTCATTGAGTCCAGACAGACAAACAGATACAACACAGAACTTCGTACGTACGTACATCAGTTCAGGCTGCCATACCGTATTAGCACAGAGACGCAACTGTCAGTTCAAATCCCATAGTGGTAGAGATAGTAGAAGTATTAGAAGTAATCTGAGAAGATTAGGGTTCGAAGACATGATTCGAGAAGTATCATTGAGATAAATTAGAAAAAGAAAGATAGAGATGATGAGGAGTTCAGAAGGTTAGAATATGAGAGTCAAGGCAGCCACTGGTTTGTGTGATGGGATGAAGATCATTTCATTTGTATTGGTTATTTGAATCTTCTCACTGATATGACTGAATGCAACTGATCCGTGTCTCTTTGGCAAGTGTACACCCTATACGGATTGTCTTGATATAGACACGAAGTCACACACATTATAAGCATCCGGCTGATGAATCCCAAATAAGATAGAAAGTGAGTTCTGAATCCCAATGCTATCCATTATACATCTCTTTTGGGAATGCTTGTACCGTGATGGCAATAATGAGGCAATACATACAGGATGCATATTTGTCAAAGAAACTGATGAACTACAGGGAAAATTCAAAAGCAATAATATCAATGAAACAGTCAAATTGTTCATACGTTACTCTTGCGTCGGCACCTAAACTAGTGATAAGGAGTTAAGTAGTTGAGCATGTTGACCGCGTTCACTTACTTCGGGAGTCTTACTCAGTGCTGATGGCCTGTGACTGACGAAATCTAAACACGGCATACAGAAGGCTCGATTGGATTTGTCAACTTGCAATCACTTATGGCGTAGGCGAGATATGCCGTTTGCTGACTAAAGGACCGGATGTACTGTGCAGTAGGTTTCCGCTCCGGACTTAACTTTATGGTGTTATGAAACATGGCCAATCAGGGTAAGAAGATATTCCGTAGGTTATAGTATTCGATTACAGATGTCTTAGAAAGCATTGCTCGAGGTATCCTGGGACAACTATAAGGAAACGCGTCCTAGGTTAAGGATGGCAGATCAATAGATGAAGTAATGAAACTTTGATCATTTGAGGTGGGTTGGGACATGTGTTACGAATGCCCATCCACCGACTGAAGTCAGTGACAAGTGGATTGAGTCATGTTGGTAGATGTAGGCTACCTAGTTGGGGGCTGCGAGACGATATTAACCGATGGTTAGAGACCTTGAATGACATGGCTCAAAACCGTTTGCAATGACGCAGGTGTATCCACTCTTTGTGTTCTCTCAAATCCTAATCTTCTGAATTCGTCACCACCCTCTACCTTTGTCGTTTTTAAGCTTATCTCACTGAATTATACTTCATGAATGTTATCTTCAAATCCTAATCTCTCCGATTATTTCTAACACTTTTACTACCTCTACTACTATGGGATTTGAATCGAAACTTGCACCTCTGTGTGCTAATTTAGTATGGCAACCTGAACTGATGTACGTACCTACGTACGAAGTTCTACATTGTAAATGATTAACTGACTGACTACTCTTGTAATAATGATTAAATTTACAACACATGGATTATTATTATTATAATATAACCGATTAAGACTAAGGACAAAAATACTCTAATAAACCCAGTGCACAATTTCCTGCATTAAAAATAATAATAGATCACTCATTTCCTTTGTTCACAATCAATACTCTTGAACACAATAACCTGTTTCGAATAAATTGACATAGTTGAATTGTTTATACATACAAAAAATACCTGTTTTCTGTGTTTGTAACACATTGCACTGATTATTGAAACTTTTATTATTATTATTATTATTATTATTATTATTATTATTATTATTAATAAATATGTAATTACAAGGGAAAATGGATGATCGACTTACCACTTTCTTTGTATGTTGTATTAGGTGATTCCCAATTGTGTGAAAAGTTTCTATAAAAAGAAAGAAATAAAATTATAAACTAAAATGAAATGGAATTTCACTAATAGCCGAATATATCGATTTGAATGATTGATAGAAGTAAAGTACCACCGAACTTTAAGTTATACATTTCGGTAACACTTATGAGGTGGGTGTTGTTAACTTCATGCCAAATGCTCTAACTTACCTTACAGAAAGCTCGATTGGCTTTTGCTAACATGCGTCACTTATGGCGTAGGCGTGATATCCGTTCGCTAACCAAAGGACGGGTGTACTGTGCAGCAGTTCGCTCCGTTCTCCTATATGGATACGAAACATGGACGTTAAGAGTAGAAGATGTTCGTAGGTTACTAGAATTCGATCATAGATGTTTAAGAAGCATTGCTCGTATATCATGGGACAACCGAGTAAGCAATACTGTCGTTAGGAAACCAGTAATAGCTAGGGATGGCGAATCAACAGATGAAATGATGAAACATCATCAGTTGAGGTGGTTGGAACATGTGTTACGAATGCCTAACCACTGACTGCCTCGACGAGCTATGTGTTGCAGTGTAGGAATAGGTTGGAAGAAAGTTAGGGGCGGCCAGACCAAAACATGGAACAAATCCATGAATTCACTGACAAGTGGACTGAGTCATCTTGGTTGATGTAAGCTACCTGGGTGGGGTCCGCGAGACGAAACTTACCGATGGTTAGAGACCTTGAACGACATGGCTCAAAATCGTTTGCAATAGTGCAGGTGCATTCATTCACTGTGTTCTCCCAAATTCTAATCTTCTGAATTGTTCAGCACCTGTACCTTTGTCTTTCTAACCTTATCTCACTGAATTATACTTCTTGAATAATATCTTCAAACCCTAGTCTTCTTCATTATCATTAGTACCTCTACTATCTTTATCACTATGGGATCTGAATTGACATTTGCATCTGTGTTCTAATGTGGTGTGGTAACATGAACGTATGTACATACGGACGAAGTTCTACGTTGCAACTGACTGACTGACTACCTTTCTTTATTCGAACATGGGAATGACAGCAAACCCCAAAAATGGCTTCCAGATGGAGTTTATGGGGAAATTTTTTCATATGAAACTGATAATAATAGAACATTTTTAAAGTTATATTATGTAATAAAAATGTACAGTCTATTGTACACTATTCATAAAACAAACTTGATAAACAGTGAACAACAAAATGCTTATTGTATTCGGCTTTACCAATCAGCAACCTAAACATTAAGCACTTATATTTTTTGTGGTGGTGTCGTTGTCTGCAGGTCAAAAGACAACAGCAACCAATCAAGATCGAGGTTAGCAGAACAAGCTTTAGGTCAAACGTGGAGAAATTCGAATGCTTCAATTCTATCTGAAGTTTTTGCTGATGATGTTGTTCAGAATGAAAATGAAAGCTCCACAACCAAAACAAACAGCTCAGAGAACGAAACGCCACTACATTCATCCACCTGAGCTACAAGTTTTCTCCACCTATATTTTTTCGATACTTATACACATGAATACGCGTCGGTATAAATTTAACCGGAAATCGTTTTAAAATAAGATACATTGTCTCAAAAGAAAGGTTGATAGTGAATTGATATTTTGTAGTCAGAGTCAGCTACAACGTTGAACTTCGTACCATCAATCAAATGATGACGAGAGAATACGTCATGAACTATTTCGTGGTAAAATGAATTTATGTATTTGGTTATTTTAAAGAGAAATTTGAACGAATCATGTTACAGTGGTTAGGTGCTGAGTATAATGTAAGACATTACCGAGGAAAAAATCAAATTTGAAATCATGAATCGATCAATGTTAGACCACCATTAGAAACCTGGGAGCATTGGACGGCCGTTTCGTAGTGGTGTGGGACTCATCATGCAGTGCGGATCCACGACTCCTGAGCACTGAAAGATTCGAACAATGATAGATTCACGATTTCATATGTGTAACTTAACAATCTTCAGAACCTTGTAATGCAATTACCTTTGCTCACTAGTGACTAGCTCCATGAGGAATCTTCTCTGAGCTCTAGTGGGAAGTAGTGACCAGTGAAGTTCAACCTGTTCGGGCTTAGACAATAACTACTGAAGACAGTGTATGAGGTTGCGCGACTCCGTGAATTGATCGAAGTTACACATTGACACCGGTTGATACCGGCTTAGTAGTCCAAAGGTTAGGTGTTCGCGCGCAAGACCGAAAGCCCTCGGTTCGAATCCTGCGGGGTGCAGGAGTTGTGGATTTGCACTGCTGATGAGTCCCATACCAGGACGAAACGACCGTCCAGTGCTTTCAGGTTTCTAATGGTGGTCTAACACTGATCGATTTATAATTTCAAATGTGTAACTTAACAATCTTCGCAACCCCGTAATGGAAAAAATTAGATATTTGTAAATCTCACCAACTGAGCTTTAAGTAAATACAGGATTACATTGTGTCGAGCGAAACACTGTACCCACTGAAAGTTTAATTACTGAGGTTTTTATAAAAATATAATTTTTCTACTGAATATTATTTTTTTAGGTTACTATTTCTGAATTACAAAAATATAATTCACTTTAAATAATTTAACAAAGTCAATTCCAATATGAGAGTCCAAAGAAGACTGAAACTTTTTTAAAAATTGATGTTGCAAGTAATAAATATAACATGCGAAGGTTACTATTAATAACTAAAGAAAAAATTAACCCAAGGTTAAATAGAAAAGAAAAAGAAACACAGTGGAATATATTTTTTCTGAGTACAATCAAAATCATGATGTTTGAACTCGTTTGTGTTGTATCAATTTTCGGTCAAGGTGATTCCTAACGACTGCATCGCTTACTCGGTTGTTGCAGGACAAACAAGCAATGCTTCGGAGACACCTATGGTCGAAAACCAGTAACCTACGGATATCTTCTACTCTGACTGGCCATTTTTCATGTTGTAAAGTAGGACGGAACCAACTGCTGCTCAGTAGACTCGTCCTTTGGTTAGCAAACGGACATCTCACTTACACCATAGGTGACGCAGGTTGGCAAAAGCCAATCCAGACTTCTGTATCCGTGTTGAGATTTCATCAGTCACCAGGCCATCAGCACTGATGAAACTCCCGAAGTAAGTAAAGCGGTCAGCACGTTCACCTGCTTCACTCCCTATCACTAGTTTAGGTGCTGATACAAGCCAATTCTTGGAAGTAGGGTAAGATAATAGTACCAATCCAAAGACTTTCATTGGAACTGGTTTTTATAGACTCAATTCATCTACATCGGAAAAGCACAGTTTGTTTTCCAGTGTCAATAAGCGAACAAATAATCATAAATGCAGAGTCTTCCGATCACCCTAAGCAACAATGCAAGCATGTTCGGGATGTGGTTCTCACCCTCAAAATGCAAAATGTTGCTTCATGATTGGGTTTCATCGGCACCTGAACTAGTGATAGGGAGTGAAGCGGGTGAACGTGTAGACCGCTTCACGTATCTTGGGAGTCTCATCAGTGCTGATGGCCTGGTGACTGACGAAACCTCAGCACGGATACAGAAGGCTCGATTAGGTTTTGCTAACCTGCGTCACCTATGGCGCAGGCAAGATATCCGCTCGCTAACCAAAGGACGAGTGTACTGTGCAGCAGTTCGCTCCGTCCTACTGTACGGATGCGAGACTTGGCCGTTAAGAGTATAGGACTTCCGTAGGTTACTAGTCTTCGATCATCGATGTCTCCGAAGCATTGCTCGTGTATCCTGGGACAATCGAACGAGCAACGCTGTCGTTAGAAAACCAGTACTAAGTAGAGATGGCAAATCAATAGATGAAGTATTGAAACTTCATCAGTTGAGGTGGTTGGGATATGTGTTACGTATGCCTAACCACCGACTGCCGCGACGAGCTATGTTTTGTGGTATAGGAGTAGGTTGAGAGAAAGCTAGTGGTGGCCAAACCGAAATCTGACAGAAATCCCTGAAGTCAGTGACAAGTGGACTGAGTCATGTTGTTAGATGTAGACTACCTGGTTGGGGTCCGCGAGACGGTAGTCACCAATGGTTAGAGACCTTGAACGACATGGCTCAGAATCGTTTGCAATAGCGCAGGTGCATCCACTCCTTGTGTTCTCTTTAATTTTGACCTTATGAATTCCTCATAATCTCTACCTATCTCCTTCTAAATTTATCTTACTGAATAATACTTCTCGAATCATATCTCTCAAACCTAATCTCCTTCATTACTGTTAATACTTCTATTATTGCTATCACTCTTGGATTTGAACTGACAGTTGCGTCTCTGTGCTGATGGGGCATGGCAACCTGAACTGATGTACTTACGTACAAAGTTCTGCGTTGTATCTGTTTGTCTGTCTATAAATGTCTATGTGAAATAAAGAAATATCATCTAACTTATCAAATGTTATTTGATTCCTTTTTCTTTACATTACACTTATTATGTAACGATCAACAATAGAAAAAAAAACTTCTACTTAATCAAGTGACGTATCAAACATAGTGAAACATAAGTAATATGAATTCAAATTTCATAGAAAGCATAATTTTTTTTACAGACTGCGTAAGTGCATCTTGTAAATAAGTGCTAACTAACTAACTAACTAGCTAACTAACAGGAAACCTAATGTTCAAGGTTTTCAGTTAACTTTTAAACAAACAAAATAAATCGTGACCTGATTAGAATTGATTTTTAATTATAAAGATTAATTGAAATAGTAATAATAATAATGTATATAAAATTTTGTTTTATCTAATTCCACATAAGTTATATAAATCGATGTGTATAATTTTTGGTTGTATAATTCACAGTTAAAATGTTTTGTTTAGTGGAGTTGAAAATGTGTAGAAACCTATAAAGGTAGAGTCAGTCAGTCAATCAGTCAATCAAAACGTAGAACTTGATATGTACGTACGTGAATCTAAGTTGCCATACCACATTAGCACAACGATGCAGTTGTCAATTCGAATACCATAGTAGTACAGGTAGTAGAAGTATTGGTGGTAATGCAGAAGATTAGGGGTCGAAAATATGATTCGCGAAGTGTGATCCAGTGAAATCGATTTAAAAAGAAAGGTGATAAAGAATGTAGAAGATTAGAATTTGAGAAAATACAAAGAATGGATGCGCTTGCGCCATCGCAAACAGTTTTGAACTATGTCATTCAAAGTCTGTAACCATCGGCTAGTATCGTCTCGCGGACCACAACCAGGTAGTCTACACCTGTCAACATGACTCAGTTCACTTGTCAGTGACTTCATGGATTTGTGCCATAATATCGATTGTTTAGGCAGTCGGTGGTTAAGGGAAAGTAACCACATCAACTGATGAAGATTCAATAATTCATCTGTTGATTTGTCATCCTTATCCAGTACCCTTTTCCTAACATCAGCATAACTTAAATCGGTGGTCCTAGGATATTATTATAATGCTGCTACGTAGCTATTTAAATCCTACCGACGTCCGAATTCGATTATTCCAATACGACCCAAATGCTATTCCCAATCTCCTATATATCAGAACGCAACACCGTTGGATGGAGTTGTTTATTGAGTCGAGTACAGTAGAGAGGAAGGCAGGAAGGAACGGAATCATGAAGTCTTACAGATAGTGAATATTTATACATTTAGGTCGAATAGGAAAGAGCATCGAGGTCTGTGGCATTGACAGTTTAGGACGACCAATAGGAAAGAACATTTGAAATGACATTGACAGTCCGGATGACCAATAAGAGACAACATTAGAGTATTTGACTTTGACAGTTGAAACGACCATAATTTTGACCAACAGAAATCGACCAATAGGATTGTAGTTTCAAAAATAGTACTCTTAGGATATTTGATGAATATCCTAACAGATATAGGAGCAATACTTCGAAGATTACGTTGATCGAATACTAGTAACCTTTACTCTTACTGGCCATGATTCACACCTGTATAGTAGCACGGAGGGAACTGCTGCACACTAGACTCATCTTTGATTAGTAGACGGATATCTTGCCTATGCCATAAGTGACGCAAATTGGCGAAAGTTATTCGAGCCTTCTGTATCTATGTCTAGATTTTGTCAGACACCAAACCATGAGACTCGTACGATAAACGAAGTAATCTACACGCTCAACTTGCCATATAAAGAGAGACCAATATAAGAATACTATAAGATTAATTTTTAACTGATATCGATTACTTTCTACTTGTTCAATATGTTCAGAGATTTTACAGCTAGGATAAATTAATGTGATATACAGAATGTGACTTGATAAACAATTTGATTTCTAGTAAACTTTTTATAAACTTATTTGTACGATAAAGTACATATGTAGATAAATATGTTTGCCTAATTCTTTACAACTTGGTTTGACATTTTTTATTAACAAAAATAATTAAATTTCTCATATTAATAGAAATATTAACAGAAAAAAAAATTCACCAATACAAATATTGAACATGAATATATATATTTAATAACATACTTTGACATTCTTAATGGAGTATTTGGAGGTGTAGTTACTGGATTATATTTTTTTAAACGAACAGCTGTTCCAATGCCACGTACAACTACACCTGTTTCACCTTCTAAGTCAAAATGTAATTGATATCTATAAATGTATTGAGTTGTAAGAAAACAATATTGTAGAGAGGTGGTATCTTTGCGAAATCGATTGTAATCATTAACACGAATTCCATATTTGTAAAATATTTAGTAACAGTTTAAAAACAAGTGAAGATGAAGCTGATGATAATTTACAATGAAATGTTTATTGTTAGGAGAAATAGCAAAGAAGTGACTAATTCTAACATAAGATGAAGAATGGATAAAGCTGAATGAGTTCACAATAAAATGTCATCAGTTGATGTAATTGGGACATGTGCTACGTATGCTTAATCACCAACAACTAACTACCTCGACGAGCGATGTTGTCTGATGTAGGAGCAGACTGAAAGAAAGATAGGGGCGGTTAAACCAAAACATGGCACAAATCTATGAAGTTACTGATAACTGGATTGAGTCATGTTAGTAGGTGTAGACTAGCTGGTTGGAGTCCGCGAGACAGTGGTAATTGGTGCTGATAGACTTTGGACGACATGGATCAAATCCGCGTGTAATGGCGTAGATGCATTCATTGTTGGCCTTCGCTCAAATTCTCACCTTCTGAATCCCTTCATGACCTTTTTACTCCTTTTGAATTTAATTTACTACGTTATACTTCTCAAATTATATCTTCATTCCCTAATCATTTCTATTAATGTCAATACTTTCATTACCTCTAATACTATGGGATTTGAAATGACGATTCGATCTTTCTGTCCTAATGTGGTATGACATCTAAAAGTGATGAACGTAGGTACGAAGTTCTACTGTGTAGCTGACTGACTGATTGAGAATAGGATACTGATGTTTGAAGCGAAAATTACTGAGTTCAAGTCTTATATGATGATGATGATGATGACAAATCCTAAACATTCCAATTAGATTTTACTACTAGTCATAATCTACAAAGATACAAAATAGCTTTGTAATGACAATTTGATCACGATGAGAATTCGACAAAGAAAGATTCAATAATGTTGATGTTGAATATCAATAACATATAACTATAAACTGGTAAGGTAATAAATATGAATATTTGCAATTAATAGCCCCTATCATTTACTATAACTATCTGGACTTCTCAGATGACCTGGCTCTTCTATCGCACACGCAACAAAAAATTCAAGAGAAGACGACCAGTGTAGCAGCAGCCTCTGCAGCAGCAGCAAGTCTCAACATACATAAAAGAAAAAGCAAAATTCTCCGATGCAACACAACATGCACCAACCAAATCACTCGTGATGGAGATGCCTTGCAGGACGTTAACACCTTTACATATCTGGGCAGCATCATCGACAATCAAGGTGGATCCGATGCAGATGTGAGGGTGCTGATCGACAAATCAAGGAATGAACAAAAACTGGAAAGAATTAGAAAGGTAAGCCCAGGACAGAGTTGGTTGGCGAAAACTGGTGGGCGGCCTATGCTCCTTTGGGGGTAACAGGCGAAAGTAAGTAAGTAAGTAATCATTTACTACAAACCAGGTTCACAGATTTGGACTGGTTGGCGTCTTTTTATTTTAGCAACTCGTTTTCCGGTGGGGTGGGGTTGCCGACTTCAAGCCCAACACTCCTACTTTATCCGGACTTGAGACCGGAAGTAACCCTAGAGGGGCGCCAGGCGGAGTGTGTATACTACTGAGCTAGTTATGTAGGAACAAATTAACATCAGTATATATATATATATATATATATATATATATATATATATGTATATATATATATATATATGTATATATGTATAAACTACGTTGATTATTATATCTAATGTTAATCTAAAATAGTAAACTACTTAATTAGTAATTTCATTAGTATGAAAGTGTATTACATCAAAAACATGCCCCAAAAAAAGCATACCCAATTAAAGAATTTCCACCCAAGTTTAAAACTTTCAAGCCCATTTTTCGTTGCAATTCACCTATATATTTAGAGAGAGAGATGGTAGACAGAAAAAAAACAGATAAACAATTATGAGAATAATCAAGTGAATATAAACATTTTGATGTTTCTTTTATTACAATGGAAATTGAACAGTTGTTTAAGTTAAATAGCCGACTCATATATCCATTGAAGAAAAATTATGTAAACACTATTTAGACCATCATTAGAAACATGGAAGCAGTGCACAGCTGTTTCGTCCTGGTATAGGACTTATCGGAGGTTGTGAGCAGCCGCGAACCCTACTAGTCAAAGGGTTCGAACCCAGAATCTCCAGTCTCGCGCGGACGCTTAATTTCTGGACCATTGAGCTGGCATCCAACGGTGTTAATGTCTAACTATGATCAATGTCACGATTTTGCGCAACCTCACCCATTACATTCAGTGGGTATCTGCCTACACCTGACGGAGTTGAACTCCACTGGTAAAGTCTTCTCACTAGGACTCCGAGAATTTCTGATCGAATTCAGTCAATAGTGAGCACATTATATGATTTTTGCCTAACATAAATTATTTAAACTAACAATAAAAGCTGATGAGTCAGTCAGCTACAACGTAAAACTTCGTACGTATGTACATCAGTTCAAGTTGTCATACCACAATAGCACAGAGACGAAATTGTCAATTCATATCATATAGTAGTAGAGTATTTGCCGCAATGGAGAAGATTAGAGTTCAAAGAAATTATTCCAGAAGTATAATCAAGTAAAGTGAATTTAAACAGAGAAAGGTGATGAGGTATTCAGAAGATTAGAACTCGACAGAACACAAAGAATGGATGCACCTGCGCCAACGTAGACGATTTTGAGTCATGTCATTCAAAGTCTCTAACCATCGGACTCCAACCTAGTAGTCTTTACCTACTGACATGGTTCAATCCAGTTGTCAGTGACTTCATGGAAATTTAAAACAATTAGTCCCTTTTATGGATTTTGTTAGAACAGTGAGAAGACGTAATTGATCTGAAAAATGTGATGTATTTGCGCTATACATTTCGAACAATCTGGTCACACATAATTACTTATATTTACTTTTATTTAATTGACCTTTTATTCATCTTCATATAAAATGCCTTGACAAGTAAATATGTGCGACCAGATTGTTCGAAATGTATAGCGCAAATACATCACATTTTTCAGATCAATTACGTCTTCTCACTGTTCTATCAAAACTTCATGGAAAACCGACTGGTTTGTCAGAAGAAAAAACTAAGATTGACAAAGTTTAAATAATATAAGCATTGATATTGCACCAAAGTACAATCGTGTAAGGGTAAGGGAGACAGTTAAGGATCAAATCTCGAAATGATTTTATCGACTAGAACTATGACTTAATTTCTTGCAATTTGGTATCTTATTAAGCCAGTCATATCTTCTCAACATGATATTCAGTCATTCTCACGTTCATAAGATAATTAAATCTTAGGTCGATACTCGTACATCAGTATGTAAAGAACAGTTAGTAGTTGTTGCTTTGGCACAACATCAAAGCTGATGAGGCTAACCGAACAATTATATATATTCTAGTCCGAATATTAAAAGGAATACGTAAACATTTTCATTCGTGTTTCAGATACAACATGTATTTTCAGTTGCTTGGAATCACTAATTAGATATAAGGATATAGCGCTTGTCAGTCAGTCAGATGCAACGTAGAACTTTGTACGTATGTACATAAGTACAGGATGCCATACCACATTAGAACAGAGACGCAAATGTCAAATCAAATCCCATAGTGATAAAGATAGTAGAGGTATTAATGGTAATGAAGAAGACTAGGGTTTGAAGATATTATTCAACAAGTATAATTCCGTGAGATAAGGTTAGAAAGACAAAACTAGAGGTGCTGACGATTTCAGAAGATTAGGATTTGAGACAACACAAAGAGTGGATGCACCTACGCTATCGAAAACGATTTTGAGCCATATCATTCAAAGTCTTTAACCATCGGTGACTTTCGTTTCGCAGACCCCAGCTAGGTAGTCTACATCTACCAACATGACTGAGTCCACTTGTCACTGACTTCAAGGATTTCTGCCATGTTTTGGTCTGGCCGCCCCTAACTTTCTTCCAACCTACTCCTAATACACCACAAAGCGTAGCTCGTCGAGGCAGTCGGTGTTTGGGTATTCGTAACACATGTCCCAACCACCTCAACTGATGAAGTTTCACTACTTCATCTGTTGATCTGCCATTCTTACCTAGTACACGTTTCCTAACGATACCATTGCTTACTCGGTTGTCCCACGATATACGAGCAATGCTTCTTATACATCTATGATCGAATACTAGTAACCTACGAACATCTTCTACTCTTAACGGCCATGTTTCACAGCCATATAGGAGAACGGAGCGAACTACTCCGCAGTACACCCGTCCTTTGGTTAGCGAACGGATATCTCGCCTACGCCATGAACGGCTTGAGACCGGCAGTAGCCCCAGATGGACTCCAGGCGTAGTTAAGAATATAGAGTCTCGTAGTTTATTATCCAAATTGAAACTCGTAATGTAAAATCACGAAAGAGTAATCGATTCGGTCGCTCTCTATTGATCGGCTGCTAAGTTAATATATGTGAAGATTGGTAACTTTTAGTTTATTTGTGTGAAAGAAATATAGATCAAAACATGTGTGCGTCAAAGAAAAAAAAATAATATCAGGACATAAATACTGATTTCTATGCAAATATATTCATTTCACATAATAGAAAGTAAGTGAAATCATTAAGAATGCAACTAACTGAATGGTCAGTCAATCAATAAATGAACTACTATTGTGGTGTGAGCTATTTATAAGTAGTATATGACGTGAGTCTCAACGTAATGTCTGGCAGCAGAAGATGGGGCAAGATCAAGAAAGGAAGAGTTAGAAGAACACAATGGAATTTGTATGAAACGCATAAACAGTGAGTGACAATGGATTGTTGATGTTTGGCAACAGGAACAGTCCAGTTCGATAGGATGAACTGATATTTTGCAAATTAACGATTTACGATATGGTTTTCCGATTCTACTGAGTAACTCTGTAATTTTCGTTGATTGCGATTCGGTTGCCCAACCTGTGTTCTCCTTCACTACATTTGGTGTCGCTGCCTACGCAAAGGATGAAGATTCCATGGCCGAAGGGGTTTGAGGACGGAGATGTGCGGAGCTTCCTGAAGGAGTTTGAGGCCGTGGCGGAGCTGGTGGAGGTGAAGGAACCGAAGGCGAAGTTGGTGGTGCTGGGGACGCTACTGAGAGGAAGGGCGAAGGCCGTATATGACAGCTTGGACGGTGCTGGCGGGAAGACGCCATGGGAGACGGTCATTGAGCGGCTGATGGCCGAGTTCGACAGCCTGGTGGACAGGGAGGAGGCGTTGCGGAAGTTATAGGATATTATAAGGATAATTATGGACAGGAAGTCGAAGTGAGAATTATATAATAACAAGAAAGAAAAATAACTGTAACCGATAACTTAATTTTGAAGAAAAATTCAAGCAAAATTATAGATTGAACAAGTATGATACGCTTTGTTAATGAAGTGTAATAGTAGCGAGAAAAACACA
>OX103972.1:8352760-8388822 GCA_944470395.2 Schistosoma turkestanicum
GATTTGTGTGCTTAGCAACCTCATATTTCTAGGTGCATGTAGAATACACTTTCTAGGCCATATCAAGACTTCTTCCTTTACTTAGCGGGGCCTCGAGACGCTCGGATTAGAGTAGCCTATAATGTCACTGTATGACTGATTAGCGCTCCGTTTATCGAGTAAGGTGAACTTGTAATAGTTTCTAGCATATCAAATGACAAGCATATCACTTGTCAACTACTAACTTAAATCTACACAATTCAAACTACAGGTAGGTCAATGGACATTCTTATTCAGTCATCTTGATCGATTCTTTAAATACGAAACTGAACAAAATGTTCAAAGAAGTTGACATATTAATCCCGTAGTATTTCGTAGAGGAGATGACTCGGAGTTGTTAGGATATGATAAAAAAACTTATAATGCAGTGCGACACTTAACAGTTTTATACCATCTATCTGGAACCCTTCTGGAGTTACTACCGGTCCCAAGCCCGAGTTAAGGAGGAAGGTTGGGCAAGAGGTTTAGAGACCCTAACCAGAAAACCATCGTTAGATACTGGCTCAGTGATTCAGAGGTTAGGTGTTCGCACGCAAGACCAAACGTCCTGAGTTCGATTTTCGTGGGGGTGGGGTTGTCGGTGCACGCTGCTGATGAGTTCCATACCGGTACGAAACGACTGTCTAGTAAATCCAGATTTCTAATGGTGACGTAATATTCATCAACTCATGATTTAAAAAAAATATACAAATATATATATATACATATAATCTTCATTAAAACTTACAGCAATAGCAGCAATCATATATTCTCCAATAGCTATACGATATCTCAATCCAAATAAACCATTCATACTACGTAACTATTTTTTTTAGAGAAAAAAAAGAATAATAATTATTCAGTAAATGTGAACACACATGCATTTACCCGTAATTTCTGCATCAAACGATAATGTAATTCATAATCGATGAACGGCAGAATCTAAAGTGGGGGGAAAATAGAAAAAAAAAACAAACGGGTGAAATAAGTTGAAAACATAATTAAAAAAAAGAAGAAGATAAGACTAACCTCACTTAATTCACTTGCTGCTACTTCACCTTTAGTATCTTTCTTTGTTCGACAAACTCTAAAGTAGCAATAACAATAATAATAATAATAATAATAATAATAATAATAATAATAAGAATATTGAACTTTCTGGGAAAAATATACGAAATACACGTCATAAAATGATATAATTTGGTTAGTAATCAAAAGTATACGGATAGACATGTTTGTCAAACAGTAAGTCCACTGCTTTTTACATTTATTTGCAATGGTTTACGATTAATCTTGTGGGGATAAGTTTTCGTGTGGTGTTACGAGTAGATGCCTTAGAAGCATTGCTCGTATATTGTGGGACAATCGCGAGTAAGCAATGCTGTCGTTAGGAAACGAGTACTAGGTAAGGATGGCAGATCAATAGATGAAGTGGTGAAATATCATCAGTTGAGGTGGTTGAGACATGTGTTACGAATGCTTAACCACCAACTGCCTCGACGAGCTACGTTTTGCAGTGTAGGAGTAGGTTGGAAGAAAGCTAGGGGTGGTAGATGCAGACTACCTGGTTGAGGTCCGCTAGACGAAAGTCACCAATGGTTAGAGACCTTGAATGACATGGCTCGAAATTGTTTGCAATGGCGCAAGTATATCCATTCGTTGTGTTCTCTCAAATCCCAATCTTCTAAATTCGTCAGTACCTCTACCTTTGTCTTTCTAACCTTATCTCACTGAATTATACTTCTTCAATAATATCTTCAAACCGTAGTCTTCTTTATTACCATTAATACCTCTACTATCTTTATCATTATGGGATTTGATTTGACATTTGCGTCTCTCTATGTGCTAATGTGGTATGGCTACATGAACTTATGTACATACGTACGAAGTTCTACGTTGCAACTGACTGACTGACAATCTTGTCGGAAAAATATCAGTTTTCATCTCTGAAGATGTGATATAATCACGTCATATTTTTTTTCAAAGATCATAGGATGAGAAAGAGAAAAATATACAAAGTAATTCTTGAAATTCTCTAGATTTGAGATTAGATGTAAAAAATTTATGGAGGTGTTTAAGTGCACATAGTTGGCGAAGATAATTGTTGAATCAATAAAAGTTAGGAAGCATAGAGATAAGTAGTTTATGACTATGAAGCTTGAGCATGAAGCTTCAAATGAGTGCACATTCATTAACACACGTTTGGAGTTGAGCTGAATAACATTTTCAGATAAATTACAGTGAGTTGAATACCTTAGTAACGCTGAATCTAAAATGAATAATTCATATATTTACATCTGAAGTCTACTTGTAATTTAGTGAGGCAGGTTATTATTTCCTTTCTAATCTAGATGAACTTGGCCGAATACAGTTTTTCTTACTTTTGGCCAATAGAAAGCATACTACTATTATTAGTAGTGCAAAGTATTTGTGGAAATTTTCAAGTTTCATAGTTGACATAATGGACCAACCTTAGACAATCATTGAGAATCAGGGAGTTGTGAACAACTGTTTCAACGTAATATGAGACTAATCACAAGTGAGCATCCCTGACTCTGTCGCAGATTGAACTCACGAATTCTTATCTCACAGGCTAACCCTGAATTATTCCAATCAAGATCTAATGGTTTACATTTTAACTCCAATCATATCGTGATCCTATCCGATCCGATCTCTGGGGTATACCTCTCACATAGGACATGGCTAAAGTCTAATCATTACTAGGACTATAGGACTTAGTTACCCAAAACTGCCCACTAATGACTATGCGGTAATCACTGTAAAAGTAGGAGGTTTTGAGTAGATAATTAAATTGAAGGTAATTTAATCTACAAATTGACTCTAGTTTGACATTTCGCAATGAATTTACCCAATTCATAAAACAAATAGGTTTATAACTGTAGTGCATACCGTTTAGACGCATCTGTAGAATGTACATAATTAACCTAGATTCAGTTATTTTTGATTAGCCTATTATCCATGAATAGCTGGGAACCTGACAATTTGACTGCTTAGCACAAATTCATACCACGATTGGCACCTGAACTAGTGATAGGGAGTGAAGTAGTTGAGCGAGGTGATAGGTTCGCTTATCTAAGAAGTCTCATCAGTGCTGATAGCCTGGTGACTAACGAAATCTCAGCTCGGGTTGGGAAGGCTCGATTGGCTTTTGTCAACTTCAGATATCCGTTTGCTAATAATATGGATGCCAAACATGGCCGGTAAGAGTAGAAGATATAAGCACGTTATTGGTATTCGATTGTTGATGTCTTCGAAGCACTGTTCGTGTATTCTGGGACAACCGATTAAGCAATGCTGTAGTTAGGAATCGAGTACTAGGTAGGAATGGAAAGTCAATAGGTGAAGTATTGAAACATCACCAGTTGAGGTGGTTGGGATATGTGTTACGTATGCCAAACCACTGACTGCCTGGACGAGTGATGATTTGAGGTGTCGGAGCAGGTTGAAAGAAATGTAAGGGATGCCAGACCAGAAGATGGCACAAATTCATGAAGTCACTGACAACCGGACTATCTGGTTGGTGTCAGCGAGACGAAAATCACGGATGGTTAGAGATCACGAATGGCATGGCCCAAAACCGTTTGCAAAGGTACAGGTGCATTCATTGATTGTGTTCTCTCAAATCCCAACCTTCTGAATTCCTCATCATCTTTATCTTTTTCTTTTTAAGTTTGATTCACTAGATTCTATTTCTTGAATAATTTTCCCGAACTCTACATTCTCCGATCACTACTAATATTTTTGCTACCTATAATAATTTGAGATTTGAACTGTCAATGGCATCCCTGTGCTAATGTGGTATGGTAACTTGAACTGACGTTCATACGTACGAAGTTCTACTGTGGTGTGTGCTACTTATACGAACGATATAAGTAGTATACGAAGGGACGTGAAAGAAGAAGTCTCACGGTCAGAAGAGGAAAACGGAAAGCAAATGGAGCAAAATCATGAAGTAAATGGAGTACCAACAGAGGAAGGAAAGGAAGCAACAACAGGAATGGAAGAAGTATGGAGCCTTGGAAGTCACGACTCAAAGATGGTGTGCGAATAGAGTGTTCAATGTAATGTTTTCGTTTTTAATTGACTCATAGTGTAAATTTGCATAATACAATCTTCCGCGCCTGCCTCAGTCTTCTCACTACGTTGTAACTGACTGACTGACAGACTGGATTGGACACATTCTGTGTGGAAATAATATTTGCTTCATATAGAATAAGATTCTATCGGCTTTGATACGTTATATTTTGCCTTGATTATCTTTAAGAGGCTTGAGTCAGTGAGCATATATCCATCAAACAAGATGATAGAATGTTAGTTTATACCTCATGTATTTGATACAGGTACACTGGAAACAGAGATAATGAAGATTTGGAGCAATTGTTGTCACTCAGTTGAGTGGTTTTTTAAGTGTGATAGTTTTTTTTGCTGTCTTTTGAGGTTATCATAGAAACGACTAACAGTCAGTCAGTTACAACGTAAAATTTCGTGAATTGTGACCAATTCGATCTCGTGTGCTCTTTACGAGCGTGAGGGCGAGTGTCACTTCCCGGCTGCTCACTTTATGGAGGGCTGTTGCCTGAGGAACATGAAAAGGAAACCGTGTTAGCGTTGGTCTTAGAGACACGAGAGCGTGACCGTAGAGCCCAAGAGACCACTGATTCAGGCCGGTCATACTAGGCGTTTTTATGAGAAGTTCTTAAAGTTTCGGCTCCGTTCTTGTTTAAAAGGCCTTACCGCCGGAGACGGAAATCTATGAGGTAAGGTGAGATATGACAATTTTAGGATCGACCTTTTCTAACGCCTTCCTTCCTTGTGAGAAGGCAGAATCTCTGCAGATGCTGGTTGTCCAAGGGAAACACCTTACTGTTGTCACACCTCTCTACAGTCAGGATTCTCCAATCAACCTGCCTAGCATTATAGAACCCAAAGAAACACATATTCCATCCAGTATAGCTTGATTGGGTCATCACGATAGGCCAGCCCAACCACCATGTCAAGGTAGCAGCTACGGTCGGGTGAAACAACTAACAACTTATTAGTGTATGTTTGATTTAATGATAACAGAAAGTAATTAAAACATAAATATCTCTGTGCTGATGTAGTATGGCAACATGAACTGATGTACTTACGTACGAAGTTCTACGTTGCATCTGACTGACTTTATTTATATACAAAGGATTATTCAATTCACTATCAAATGATTCGTTAAAAATGTACTGATGTAGCATTAAAAAACAAACAAACAAACTAACCGTGCTTGTATTAAAGCTGGATTACCAATAATCAATAGCTCTGCAGGGAAGTCAGATGAAGAAAATAATAAATCAGGAACACTTGCCATTTTACATGAAGCACATCGTGATGATGTAACAGGTGAAGTAAATTGATTCGGATTTGTATCAGATATTGTTGGAAGATGACATATACGACAATTAGGTCTGATTTATAGAAACAACAAAAGAAAAAATAGAAAAAGAACGTTACAGGAAGGGAACGTGTCCAATTGGGAAAATGGTTAGTGATTTGTTTTCTAAGGGATATTGGGTCGCTAACCCTATGCATAACCTTTCTTTATCCTGTGGACTGTGACCGACAGTAGCCCCAGAGGATCTCCTGGCAGAGTTTGATTATAAATGGCCTAAAGTCAATTTAATAAACTTGTATGTATGTACAAAGCGATAGTTTTGAAGGTAGTGTAGTAGTAATGATCAGTTAGCTTACATTGATGTTTATCAACTATTACAATCTTCACAGAAATTTACACAAAGAGATTGGGTATTATTCCCTGATGTAACATTTTTTAGCCGGATTATACAAGTCAGAACACTTGAGAAACGAAAAAAAAGCTTCAGACTGTACAATCTTAAACACTATGCATGAAGATGTAACTAAGTATAATAAGCACCAATTTAGTAAAAGGCAGCGTGATGTCTAAAAACATTAAATTCTTAGTAAAAAGAATCTTATTGAGAATATGATTTCGAGTAAGATCTCTAGAATAGTTTAGTAATTTATTAACTCTGGGGAATAGATGTTAACATATCCTTACAATGTAATGAGATATAGTGTCATGAGATCTATTTGACCACTGTTGGCAAATGGAGATATCATAAATCAAATACAAACCAAACTACTGTCTACCTCAACAAGTGATGTTGTCTAGTCTAAGAGTAGGCTGGAAGAAAGCTTTTGGAATGAATTACGACAATCGAGTTGATCCCATGTAGGGAGATTGAGATTGTTTAGTTGAGGTCTGTGTGATTATTGTAACCAATAGTTAGAGATTTTGAGTAACACGGCTCAGAATCAATTATAGTGACACTAATGCATTTACTTCTTATCATACCTCTCCCTCCAGATTCTTATTCCCGAAATTTCCCTTTTGCCCTCATTCTAATAATAAAATTAATCACTACAGATTACATTAGTGATCCCACTACTCTGAGACTTGATTTAAAAGTTTCACCAAGCTATGCGCTAATGACGTGTTGTTGCAACATGAAGCAAAGCATTCATATGCAAGGTTTTATGTTGTAAATGACAAAAGGTAGTGAAAACTTAAGTTTAATATGCCACTGTAGAATTTTGAATTTTGAAATTATTGATTATTTATTGTTATTGAGTTTCCAAAACGTTAAACAATAAACAAACCGATGTACTTTTATTGTAGGTCAGATATTTTCTTTTTAGGCGACTGAAACAATATACTGATTTACAGTCAGTTTTAAGCAGTGATATGTAAAGTGGATAAAATAGACACAACAAATCAGTTGTCCTTATTTAGCCCGAGAATGACCTGATAGAGCTGAGAGTGGGGACAACTCACTAGCCCTCTCGAAATGCTCTCATATAGCCATACGTATAAAATCACCATCAAGGAAAACCTACTACCTACCTTCTTGTGGGGAAGGTATTATTTATGAAATGGAGAGGACGAAAAGTGAGTGTTCGGCGCTTTGACAAGGTTGGAGGATTCTGAGGGTCAATCTAAGGGAGTTAGGGAACTCTGATTCTAAACCAATGGTCACATAAACTCTAGGATCTTGATAGAATGATTAGCTAATGGACATACTGTTGGGAATCAGCTTCCACTGGATTGCACCCTATGAACATGCTACATTGCCTCATGGATTAGATTTTCGGGTCAAATGATCGGGAAGTGCCAACCCTAAGGAAACGACTTGCTTCAAGAACTAAAATCTAAGGGTACACAACGAATAAATGCATCTATGTTATTACGATCGATTCTAAGCCATGTTATCTAACCTCTCCAACTCACTTGCAACTCGAATTGCAGGGATAATCTACGTATATACACCAACAAACGAAGAAAAGGATTGTGGTGAAGTTTCGTTCTCTGAGCTGGATTATTTGGTTGTGAAGCTCTCATTGTTCATCTGAACAACATCATCGTTAGCGCAAACATCAGATAGAAGAATTGAAGTATTCGAATCTCTCCACGTAGTATGACTCGTAGCTTGTTCTAATGATCTCGATCCTGATTAGTTCTTATTGACCGTAAACTTGTATGCACTTTTATATTGTTGGTATCCGTCTTCGATCTATCTGGCGTTTGTGCTGATGATGTTGTTCAGTGGAAGAACAATAAAAAGCGCCACATTCAAAACATTCAGTTCAGAGAATGAAACTCCACCAACAATCAATCAATCATCCACCATCTCTCAAAGAGAAAGATTTATCATGAACAATAACAACAACTTTATAGATTGATATGAACAAAAGAATGTAGATAAACTTTTTAAAATCACATCATATTTACTTGACAGCATTGTTAACATGATGAAATATTTGTTTATGTGGCAACAAGCATTGATCAGCTGTCAGTTCTTTACGCGATTGTTTGTTATATGAAGATGTTGGTGAAGGAACAGGAGTTGTTTCTGATGATGATGATGACGACGATGAGGATGATGACATACGAAAAGAATGATTCGTTGTAGTCAATTCAGGAGAACAATTATTACGAGTAGAAGGTATTTTTGTAGGATATTGATCATTGGTTGTGAAATGACTGGATGTTGCTGAATCATAATGAAAAAAAAGGAAAAATTTAAAATTACCGCAAAATATGTGTTTTATTGAAGTCAGTCAGTCAGTCAATCAGTTATAATGTAGAACTTCGAACGTACGTACATCAGTTCAAGTTGTCATACTGCATTAGCGCAAAGACGCAATTGTCGATTCAATCCGATAGTGGTAGAGATAGTAGAAGTATAGGCAGTAATCGGAGAGATTAGGGTTCGAGCAAATTATTCAAGAAGTAGAATCTAGTGAAATAAATTAAAAAAATAAAAAGATGTAGGTGATGAGGAACTCCGAAGGTTAGAATTTCAGGGAACACAAAGAGTGGATTCACCTGCGCCATTGTAAAACGACTCTGAGCCATGTCGTTCAAGGTCTCTAAACATCAGTGACTTTCGTCTCACGGACCCCAACCAGGCAACCTACATCTGTAGTGTGTCGATTTACTGCGTGTTCTTAATGTTCGTGATTAGCTCGTCCAGACAATCGTTACTATATAGCGTCTGATAAGATAAAGCTGATGAGGAATTTAGAAGGTTGGGATTTGAGAGAACACAAAGAATGAATGCACCTGCGCCATTGAGCACAATTTTGAGCCGTGTCATTCAGGGTCTCTAACCATCGGTTACTAGCGTCTCATGGACCCAAAATTGTTTTAGTCAAACGAATTCTATAGACTATTGTTAACGTATAGTTAGTTAGTCAGTCAGTAACAACGTAGAACTTCGTATGTACGTACATCAGTTCCAGTTGCCATACCACATGAGCAAAGAGGGATCGAATCATTAATCCAAATCCCATTTTAGTGCAGGTTGTAGCAGTTTTAACGGTAATTGAAAAGATTAGGGTTCGAAGATATGATGTCAGGAGTATAATCCAACGAAATAAACTTAAAAACAGAAAGGAGACAGTCAGAAGGAATTGAGATTAGAATTTGAGAGGAAGCAAAGAATGCGTGCATCTGCGCTATTGTATACGATTTTAAGCCATGTCCACGCGATTGAATGGTTAAAAATGAAGTACAAAACCTTATATACATATCTTTTCTAAATTAAAATAACTGATAAAAGAAGAATTTTAATTGGTTGTCTGTTTAGACAATAAAGAATTATTGTTGATATTTACAAGCTTGTGGTCACAAATTATCATTCAAGTTGTGTTTCCGGTTAGGGAAAACGCATGATCACTTGTTTTCTAAATTCAAAATGAGGTCAAACTTCGCAGTGTTTATTCGAGATGATAAGACACTCTAGTTTAATATGGTATCTCAACTGAGCTCAATCCATGATGAAAACAAACCATGAATTTCTGAAAATTGTTTAGAGTTTGTAAATGAAAACTATTTATTTAGGATTTCATAACGAAATTTTTAAAATGGTTGATAAAATTTTAATTAAACTATTCTATACTACTCATTAGTATATCATATGAACACGAGAAATTATCATAACCATTTATTTCAACACAAATCGTTTAGTTACATGTCGAAAGTGAAGCTCTACAGTTCTTGAATAGCATAATAGTAATAATAAGAATAATAATGCTAGTTGATTTTTATAACTCTCAAATTAAACCTAGATTTCCAATTAAATTGTCACAAAAATGTGTAGATATTTTCTTGATAAAGTCAGTCAGTCAGTCAGATGCAACGTAGAACTTCGTACGTAAGTACATCAGTTCATGTTGCCATACCACATTAGCACAGAGATGTAATTGTCAATTCAAATCCAATAGTAGAAGAGGTAGTAAAGGTACTGGAAGTGAAATGGACTTAATAAATATTGATTTGAATTTCAAATAATTAGATTTCATGCTTTAGAAATTTTAGCGAATCGAGAACGAAGATATTTACAGAGTAATTCATAGATTCACTTCAAATTCTAACAACCAAGACAAATAATTATTTATGATAGGAAATCAAAAAGACACACATACTTTATGCTAGAAACATCTTGAACGTAAATGTAGCTGCTATCTTGACGTGTTGACTTATATTGGCTGGAATATATGTTCCTTTAAGTGGATTGGAGAATGGTAAGACTAGAAGCAACTTGAGGTTTGAAGGTGAGGTCGTACAGCTGACCATAGAGCCGTGTGACAGCAGTGAGGTATTTCAACTGAACAGTCAGCATCTGCAGAGATGCTGCCTTCTCACAAGCAAGGAAGGGGTTAGCAAAGGTCGACCCTAATAATGTCACATTTCACCTTGCACTACGGATTTTTATCTCCGGTGGTAAGCTACCGCTTTCAAGACATCCTATGACAAGGCCATATATGACAGTTATCCTTTGGGCTCTGCGGTCACGCTTCCAGGTCGCCAAGACCAACACTAATCCAATGTCGAAGTCAGGTTCCTCAAGAAATACCCTTCCACGGTGTAGGCAGCCAGGAAGTGATATCCACCCTCATGCACATAACAACACATGAGACTGAATAAGTTACAAACAAGTCCTTTCTACACCTCCTAATATCTCTCTTATCTCCACGACAAACTCTTCTTCATTTAGTACCTTGCGCCGCCGATGCAAACGAAACATAATTCCTGGTCTCTTGAAACTATAGGATACAAACTACATGTTGGAGCTTTTAATGTCCGAACCTTATTCTAAAATAGGGCAACAGACTTCCTTAGCTAGCACCCTAGAACTTGATGTCTATCCCTTTAGGCCACTATTCAGTGATGATATTCCCAGATATTCTATGATTCAATAACCTGAACTATTAAATCGATAATATTTAAAAAAAAAAAACAAGACGAAGGAGATCAAATTCACTGGTCTTCGATTGTGTGAATAATCAGTGTGTTTATTCTAATAGGCAAAACAATCAATTTGTTTGTGTCTATGATCAATTGTTTATAATAAATATTTTGTTAAGGTGACTATTGTACTATCATCATCATCACCTGACTGAATTGTATATTTATATGAAGCCTATAAGTATGTACATAACTTACTATCTCATGATGTAAAAATAAATGTTGGTCATTGAATGAAAAAAACCTACAGCAGTTTACGCCTTGCTTTGATTAAAAATCAGTAGTATTGAATATTATGTCTCGATCATAATTTGTGGACAATGTGTTGTGTTGTAATGGAAACAAATGTGAATAATAAGTTTCATGGAATAATCAACTTCTTGATGGTTATCGTCAATGTCTTATCATAAAACAGAATAAATTTACTAAGAAACTAAGATTGTGACAATTTCTAATCATTCGAAGTTAGATAATTTTTTTAAGGTTACTTTTAGATAATCTATCTCGAGCATACCAATACTTACTGATTCAGTTTGTGATATGTTTGATGACAGTGGGTTAGTCAGTTAGTTAGTTACAACGGAGAACTTTGTACATACGTACATCAGTTCAGATTAACATACCGCATTAGCACAGAGATGCTATTGTCAGTTCAAATCTCATAGTGGGAGTATTAGCGATTATGGAGAATATTCAGGCTCAAAGATATTATTCAAGAATTATAATTCAGTGAGATAACTTTGGAAAGAGAAAGGTGATGAGGAATCCAGGGGATTAGAATTTCAGAAAACATAAAGAGTGGATGCACCTGTGTCATTGCAAACGATTCTGAGCCATGTCGTTCAAGGTCTCTAACCATTGGTGACTTTCGTCTCGCGGACCTCAACCAGATAGCCTACATTTACCAACATGAGTCAGTTCACTTGTCAGTAACTTCATGGATTTCTGCCATGTTTTGGTTTGGCCGCCCCTTAATTTCTTCCAACCTACTCCTACACCACAATACACAGCTCGTCGAGGCAGTCGGTGGTTAGGCATACGTAACACATGTCCCAACCACCTCAACTGATGAAGTTTCACCACTTCATCTATTGATCTGCCATCCTTACCTAGTACTCGTTTCCTAACAACTGCATTGGTAAGTCGGTAGTCCCACGATACACGAGCATTGCTTCGAAGACACCTACCAATATACAGCGAACTAACTGATTTGCAGTACACTCGTCCTTTAGTCAACAAACGAATATCTCTCCTACACCAATAATGACACAATTTGGCAAAAGCCAATCGAGACTTCTGTATCCGGATTGAGATTTCATCAGTCACCAGGGCCATCAGCACTGATGAGACTCAGGAGATAAGAGAGGCGGTCAACGTGATCAACTGCTTTACTCCCTATCACTAGTTTAGGTGTCCTGGATTACTTTTTAAAGTTTGAATTGAAACAGTATTAAAGTGAATTGACGTTTCTCATTATACTATGCGTTTGAAAAAGAAAGATGTTTAAAGTTCACGCTTAAACATAAATATAATCAGATTTGTTTACAGGGTTAATATTTCTTATGATAGAAGTGGGCTAGAAGAAGGCTGAGAGAGGCCAAACTAGAAGATGACACAAATCCATGAACTCAATGACATCTTAGTAGGTGTAGACTACCAGGTTAGGGTCCGCGAGACAATCGGAACCGATGGTTACAGACTTTGAATGATATAGCTCAAAAGTGATTACAATCACACAAGTGCATCCATTCTTCGTCTTTTCTCATGACCTTTCCTTATTCCTTTTTGGATTGGCTTAACTGCGATATACTTCTTGAATAACATCTTCGAACCCTAATCTTGTTGATTACCGCTAATACTTCTATAACCTTTACTATTATCGGATTTGAATTAACGATTCCATCTCTCTGTGCTAGTGTGATATGACAACTCGAATTGATTACGTACGTACGTACGAAGTTCTGTGTTGTTGTTGACTGACTACTGGTTGACCGATTCTCTCATATTTCTTTGTAAATTTAACACAAGGATAAATTTTATTGAGAATTTTATCTTATTTGTAGGATTTACGTTATAGCGCAAAAACAACTTATCTATGATATTTAGAATGAAATTTCATTGATCCTAAAGGTCTACGTATGATCACCACATTTATTTGTTTACTCTAATCAATGTTATCGTGTCGCCTTATTTCAAGTTTGATTAAGTTGAAAAAAACATTAGAAGTTATAAACAGCTATGTTGTTGTGATATAGAAGATTTGGAGTAATCAAAGCTTCCATAAACAAAATTTGATAGAGGGACATAGTGAGACTATAATTTATGGACGACGTTTAAGCGATTCTAAAGTGGCCTTGAGAAATTTCAATCACTTATTAGAATCAAAATATAATTATGAGTATAGTGATTAGCTTCTTGAGGAAATCTTCGGCGTTTTAGTGAGAAGATATAACCAGTGGATTTCAACCCTGTCGAGTGTAGGCACCAACTACCGAAGACAATGGGTGAGGTTACAAAAAACCTTAGATTGATCAAAGTTACACATTACCATCGTCGGAGCTGGCTCAGTCGTCTAGAGATTAGGCGCTCGCGCTTAAGGCGACATGGATGCGCGACGTCTGAAGAGTCGCATACTAGGACGAAACAGCCATCCAGTGTTTCTAGGTTTCTAATGACGATTTAACATTTATAAATTCACGATTTCAATGAAAAACAACTATCTCTATAACTCTATAATTGTTATGTTCGTCACTACGTACGCTTGAAACTATTACGAGTTCACCTAAGTCGATAAACAAGAACGAGGCAATGAACCAACGTCCAGGTAGGCTACTTTGAATCTCAAGCTGTCTTGGTAAGCGTGGAAAGTATATTCTACAACATCCAGCAATCACAATACAATCAAGCACACAACTCTCGTTTATTTATACATCATCCAAACGTCGTTGGGATAGTCAGAAAAATAGCACACTAAAATACCCACAGCCATGAATTTTTCTAGTGGGAAATGAAATCTCAAGGTCAACTGATCAGCCCATGCTCGTAAGCGTGAAATCCAGAATAAGGCGTTTATCAAGCGAGTTCTTGGGATCTAACATCCTCAACAATAATAAATATACAAACAACTGATATCAGCATTATTGTCACGCTAAACTTTAAGTTTTAACAATCTTTGATTTTATAATTCTAAAATTCACAAGAACAAGAAACATTACTTGATACAGATGCACGAATTTTTTCACTGGCGTTTTCTAAATTTGTAGAAATACAACTAAGTGAATTGGTAGTTGTCATTTTCTGCAATGAATAATTATTCATCCAATTAGGATTAAGTTGTACTGCTGTGCCATAACTTGAAAGAATACAAACATCTTCATAGATTGTACATTCTTCACGATAGGCCAATACAGCATCACATCGAATACTATGCATATGTGCAACAATTTCTGTACGTAATTCCAACCACCATGCATCACGAAATTGTATTCCAGCTAGTAAAAACAACAACATCTTTTTCTATTACATACGTAATAATAAGGAATACTGCTGAAGGAGAGCGAAATTGAAGAATGCAGGGTTTTAATTAAACGGAACAGTTTGGTTTATTTGTAAGTGCGCTGGTATCTTACTCAGGGTGGATAGATCATAAATATATTTTCACTGGTTTGTTTTTGAAAAGAGAATTACCAAAAGACATAAAATATTGAAGTAGTGTTACTCTATAAGGCCCATTATTGATTTGTTTTGGTAAAGGATATAAACAATAGTCAGTGTGTAGTGCGAGCTACTTATAAGTAGTAGTATATGACGTGAGTGTCAACGTAATGTCTGGCAGCAGAAGACTGGGGGAAGATCAAGAAAGGAAGAGTTAGAAGAACGCAATGGAATTTGTATGAAACGCATGAATAGTGACAATGGATTGATGTTTTGCAACAGGAACAGTCCAGTTCGATATGATGAACTGATATTTTGCAAATGAACGATTTACGATATGGTTTTCCGATTTTACTGAGTAACTGTGTAATTTTCGTTAAATATAATTCGGTTGCCCCAACCTGCGTTATCGTTCACTACAAGTGTACAGGGTTGTGGAGATTGTTGAGTTTCATTAAAATCATGAATTGATCAATGTTAGGCCAGTATTGGAAACCTGGAAGCACTAGGTGAAAATCTCATCTTAGATTTGGAATACTTAGCAGTGGATATTCACAACCACACAAACCACAGGAAATCGAACCGAAGACTTTTGATCTTGTGAACGAACACTTCGCCTGTTGACTAACAAGCCGGCATTCAATGGTGTCAGTGTCTAAGTTCGATAGATAAACGATATTGAGCGACTATCATCTATTGTCTTTGGTGGGGGTAACTGTATTACACTGGACACGGTTGAACTCCACTGATCAAAGCCTCTAACCAGAACTACGAAAATTCTCTCACGAAGTTAGTCACTAATTATAGATTATATACTTCTTGAATAATATCATCGAACCCTAATCTCTCCGATTACTGATAATACTTCTACAACCTCTATTACTATGGGATTTGAATTGACAATTCCATCACTCTGGGCTGATGTGGTATGGCAAATTGAACTGATGTACGTCCTCACGTACGAAATTCTACGTTGTGACTGACTGTGACTGAGTGCGTCACTAGTTATTACATGATAGTGGTCAATATAGGGTTGTGAAAGATGCTGAAATTCAGCATCTTTCACAACCCTATATTGACCACTATCATGTAATAACTAGTGACTCACTCAGTCAGTCAGTTACAACGTAGAAATTCTTACGTGCGGACGTACATCAGCTCAAGCTGCCGTACCACATTAGCATAGGATGATGGAGTCGTCAATTCAAATCCCATAGTAATAGAGGTTGTAGAAGTATTATCAGTAATCGAAAATTTTAGTGTTCGACGATATTATTCAAGTAGTATAATCTATAACTAGTGACTAACTTCGTGAGAGAATTTTTGGAGTTCTAGTTAGAAGCTTTGATCAGTGGAGTTCAATCGTGTCCAGTGTAATACAGTTACCCCAACCAAAGACACTGGATGATAGTCGCTCAATATGGTTTATCAATTGAACTTAAACATTGATACCATTGAATGCCGTCTTTTTAGTCAACCGGCGAAGCGTTCGCTCACACGATCAATGGTCTTCGGTTCGATTTCCTGTGATGAGGTTGTGAATATCCACTGCTAAGGATTCCAAATCTAAGATGAGATTTTCATCTAGTGCTTCCAGGTTTCCAATACTGGTCTAACATTGATCGATTCATGATTTTAATGAAACTCAACAATCTCCACAACCCTGTACACTTGTAGTGAACGATAACACAGGTGGGGCAACCGAATTGTATTTAACGGAAAACCATATCGTAAATCGTTCATTTACAAAATATCAGTCCATCATCATATCGAACTGGACTGTTCCTGTTGCAAAACATCAATTCATTGTCACTATTCATGCGTTTCATACAAATTCCATTGTGTTCTTCTAACTCTTCCTTTCTTGATCTTCCCCAATCTTCTGCTGCCAGACATTACGTTTACACTCACGTCATATACTACTTATAAGTAGCTCGCACTACACACTGACTATTGTTTATATCCTTTACCAAAAAAACAAATTTAATCAATAATGGGCCTTATAGAGTAACACTACTTCAATATTTTGTCTTTTGGTAATTCTCTTTTCAAAAACAAACCAGTAAAAATATATTTATAATCTATCTACCCTGAGTAAGATACCAGCGCACTTACAAATAGACCAAACTGTTTCGTTTAATTAGACAATATACATACTATAATTTCGCTCTCCTTCAGCAGTCATTATTCCTTATTATTCCGTATGTAACAGAAGAAAATGTTCTTTTTGTATTTATATTTCACAATTATCAGCTGGAATACAATTTCGTGATGCATGGTGGTTGGAATTACGTACAGAAATTGTTGCACATATGCATAGTATTCGATGTGATGCTGTATTGGCCTATCGTGAAGAATGTACAATCTATGAAGATGTTTGTATTCTTTCAAGTTATGGCACAGCAGTACAACTTAATCCTAATTGGATGAATAATTATTCATTGCAGAAAATAACAACTACCAATTCACTTAGTTGTATTTCTGCGAATTTAGAAAAAGCTAGTGAAAAAATTCGTGCATCTGTATCAAGTAATGTTTCTTGTTCTTGTGAATTTTAGAATTATAAAATCAAAGATTGTTAAAACTTAAAGTTTAGCGTGACAATAATGCTGATATCAGTTGTTTGTATATTTATTATTGTTGAGGATGTTAGATCCCAAGAACTCGCTTGATAAACGCCTTATTCTGGATTTCACGCTTACGAGCATGGGCTGATCAGTTGACCTTGAGATTTCATTTCCCACTAGAAAAATTCATGGCTGTGGGTATTTTAGTGTGCTATTTTTCTGACTATCCCAACGACGTTTGGATGATGTATAAATAAACGAGAGTTGTGTGCTTGATTGTATTGTGATTGCTGGATGTTGTAGAATATACTTTCCACGCTTACCAAGACAGCTTGAGATTCAAAGTAGCCTACCTGGACGTTGGTTCATTGCCTCGTTCTTGTTTATCGACTTAGGTGAACTCGTAATAGTTTCAAGCGTACGTAGTGACGAACATAACAATTATAGAGTTATGGAGATAGTTGTTTGTCGCTGAAAACGTCAATCGATCAATGTTAAATCGTCATTAGAAACCTAGAAACACTGGATAGTTGTTTCGTCCTAGTATGCGACTCTTCAGCCGTCGCACATCCATGTCGCCTTAAGCGCGAGCGTCTAATCTGTAGACGACTGAGCCAGCTTCCGACGATGGTAATGTGTAACTTTAATCAATCTAAGGTTTTTTGTAACCTCACCCATTGTCTTCGGTAATTGGTGCCTAAACTCGACAGGGTTGAACTCCACTGGTTATATCTTCTCACTAGAACACCGAAAATTTCCTCACAAAGCTAATCACTATACTCATAATTCTATTTTGATTCTAATAAGTGATTGAAATTTCTCAAGGCCACTTTAGAATCGCTTAAACGTCGTCCATAAATTATAGTCTCACTATGTCCCTCTATCAAATTTTGTTTATGGAAGCTTTGATTACTCCAAATCTTCTATATCACAACAACATAGCTGTTTATAACTTCTAATGTTTTTTTCAACTTAATCAAACTTGATTTAAGGCGACACGATAACATTGATTAGAGTAAACAAATAAATGATGCGATCATACCGTAGCCCTTTAGGATCAATGAAATTTCACTCTCAGTATTATAGATATGTTGTTTTTGTGTTACAGCATAAATCATACAAATAAGATAAAATTCTCAATAAACTTTATGCTCATTTTAAATTAACAAAGAAATATGGGAGAATAGGTTAACCAATCAGTCAACAACAACATAGAACTTCTTTCGTACGTACATCAGTTCAAGTTGTCATATCACACTAGCACAGATAGATGGAATCGTTAATTATAATCCCATAATAGTAAAGGTTATAGAAGTATTAGCGGTAATCAACAAGATTAGGGTTCGAAGATGTTATTCAAGAAGTATATCACAGTTAAGCCAATCCAAAAAGATATAAGAAAAGATCATGTGAGAAGACGAAGAATGGTTGCACCTGTGCCATTGTCAACAATTTTGAGTTATATCATTCAAAGTCTGTAACCATCGCTTGCGATTGTCTCGCGGACCCTAACCCTGGTAGTCTACACCTACTAAGATGGCTCCGTCCAGTTGTCAGTGAGTTCATGGACTTGATCCATCTTCTAGTTTGGCCCTCTCAGCCTTCTTCTTGTCCCCTTCTGTCATAAGAAATATTAACCCTGTAAACAAATCTGATTATATTTATGTTTAAGCGTGAACTTTAAACATCTATTTTTTTTCAAACGCATAGTATAATGAGAAACGACAATTAACTTTAATACTATTTCAATTCATACTTTAAAAAGTAATCTAGGACACCTAAACTAGTGATAGGGAGTAAAGCAGTTGATCACGTTGACCGCCTCTCTTATCTCCTGAGTCTCATCAGTGCTGATGGCCCTGGTGACTGATGAAATCTCAATCCGGATACAGAAGTCTCGATTGGCTTTTGCCAAATTGTGTCATTATTGGTGTAGGAGAGATATTCGTTTGTTGACTAAAGGACGAGTGTACTGCAAATCAGTTAGTTCGCTGTATATTGGTAGGTGTCTTCGAAGCAATGCTCGTGTATCGTGGGACTACCGACTTACCAATGCAGTTGTTAGGAAACGAGTACTAGGTAAGGATGGCAGATCAATAGATGAAGTGGTGAAACTTCATCAGTTGAGGTGGTTGGGACATGTGTTACGTATGCCTAACCACCGACTGCCTCGACGAGCTGTGTATTGTGGTGTAGGAGTAGGTTGGAAGAAATTAAGGGGCGGCCAAACCAAAACATGGCAGAAATCCATGAAGTTACTGACAAGTGAACTGACTCATGTTGGTAAATGTAGGCTATCTGGTTGAGGTCCGCGAGACGAAAGTCACCAATGGTTAGAGACCTTGAACGACATGGCTCAGAATCGTTTGCAATGACACAGGTGCATCCACTCTTTATGTTTTCTGAAATTCTAATCCCCTGGATTCCTCATCACCTTTCTCTTTCCAAAGTTATCTCACTGAATTATAATTCTTGAATAATATCTTTGAGCCTGAATATTCTCCATAATCGCTAATACTCCCACTATGAGATTTGAACTGACAATAGCATCTCTGTGCTAATGCGGTATGTTAATCTGAACTGATGTACGTATGTACAAAGTTCTCCGTTGTAACTAACTAACTGACTAACCCACTGTCATCAAACATATCACAAACTGAATCAGTAAGTAATGGTATGCTCGAGATAGATTATCTAAAAGTAACCTTAAAAAAATTATCTAACTTCGAATGATTAGAAATTGTCACAATCTTAGTTTCTTAGTAAATTTATTCTGTTTTATGATAAGACATTGACGATAACCATCAAGAAGTTGATTATTCCATGAAACTTATTATTCACATTTGTTTCCATTACAACACAACACATTATCTACAAATTATGATCGAGACATAATATTCAATACTGATTTTTAATCAAAGCAAGGAGTAAACTACTTTAGGTTTTATCATTCAATCACCAACATTTATTTTTACATCATGAGATAGAGTTATGTACATACTTATAGGCTTCATATAAATATACAATTCAGTCAGGTGATGACGATGATAGTACAATAGTCACCTTAACAAAATATTTATTATAAACAATTGATCATAGACACAAACAAATTGATTGTTTTGCCTATTAGAATAAACACACTGATTATTCACACAATCGAAGACCAGTGAATTTGATCTCCTTCGTCTTGTTTTTTTTTTTGAATGTTATCGATTTAATATTTCAGGTTATTGAATCATAGAATATCTGGGAATATCATCACTGAATAGTGGCCTAAAGGGATAGACATCAAGTTCTAGGGTGCTAGCTAAGGAACTCTGTTGCCCTATTTTAGAATAAGATTCGAACATGAAAAGCTCCAACATGTAGTTTGTACCCTTAGTTTCAAGAGACCAAGAATTATTTTTCGTTTGCATCGGCGGCGCGAGGTAGCAAATGAAGAAGAGTTTATCGTGGAGATAAGAGAGATATTAGGAGGTGTAGAAAGGACTTGTTTGTAATTTATTCAGTCTCATGTGCTGTTACGTGCATGAGGGCGGATATCACTTCCCGGCTGCTCACACCGTGGAAGGGTATTTCTTGAGGAACCTGACTTCAAAATTGGATTAGTGTTGGTCTTGGCGACCTGGAAGAGTGATCACAGAGCCCAAAGGACAACTGTCATATATGGCCTTGTTATGGGATGTCTTGAAAGCGTTACCTTACCGCCCGAGACAAAAATCCGTAGGGCAAGGTTGTTGAGTGACATTATTAGGGTCGACCTTTACTAACCTCTTCCTTCCTTGTGAGAAGGCAACATCTCTGCAGATGCTGACTATTCAATTGAATTACCTCACTGCTGTCACACGCCTCTATGGTCAGCTGTACGACCTCGCCCTCAAACCTTAAGTTGCTTCTAGTCTTACCATTCTCCAATCCACTTAAAGGAACATATGTTCCAAACAATATAACTCAACACGTCAAGGTAGCAGCTACATTTACATTCAAGATGTTTCTAGTATATAGTATGTATGTTTTTTTGATTTCCAATCATAAATATGTTTGTTTCTTGGTTGTTAGAATTTGAAGTGAATCTATGAATTACTCTGTAAATATCTTCGTTCTCGATTAGCTAAAATTTTTAAAGCTTAAAAACTAATTATTTGAAATTCAAATCCACTTCTTTCACTTAATCAATCCAAATCTTTATTATTTACTTTTTAAAATTGTTATGGATTTAATGAACAAAAACGAATGATTATTTCAATATGATGAAATTGAACAAAATGATCTATACTACTTATGAGTAGTATTATCAGTATCTACGATATGGGTTGACTTATTCACGCCTGTTACCTCCAATGGAGAATAACCCGCCTACCACTATTCTCCATCCTACTCTGTCCTAGGCTTCTCTTTCCAGTTCTCTCCAACTTTTGTTCATTCTTCTCGTGTCTTTCTCTATTTCTCGGCATAATGTGTTCCTGGACCTTCTCCTGTGACCTTGAGGGTTCCAAGTTAGGGCTTGTCTTGTGACGCAATTGGATGCTTTCCGCATTCTGTATCCTATCCACTTCCACCGCTTCTTCCTGATTCCCTCCTCCACTGGAATCTGGTTTGTTTTCTCCCACAGCAGGTTGTTGCTGATAGTGTCTGGCCAACGGATATCGGTTGACTTAGGTTAACTAATTTTTTCTTCAATATTTCAAGTTATCTATCCGTTTCCTACTATTTCAAACATTGATATTCTCTTCTCACTACATCAAGTTATTACAAGTGATTGAATGTACTAGATGCAACCAATAAAAAAACCTCAGTGAAACCTTGATGAATAACCATGAATACTTTCAACTTATCTTCTTATAAAGAGGAGATAGAAACTGTATCAACTGAATGAAATTGTATTGATTTTTATTTTGTCGAATACTCTATTGTGTCTCTTGTAAAAATTTGATACAATCTAAGAATAATTGTTGTGTATACTACTTCCAAAACCACTGTGAGTATTGACTTCTTCAAATGATACCTCAGGTATGATGGTTCTTTGTTGTATACTCCTTTAGATGTTTTATCAAGAAAATTTCCTGGACCTTAAGGTGGCGTTCGACTCAGTGGATCGTGAGGTTCTGTGGCAGTGTTTGTCATTGAAAGGTGTACCAAAGAAGTACATTAACCTCATACAAGCTCTCTACTCGTACACCAGTGGTCGAGTGAGAGCTTATGACGAACTGTCACCGGAATTCTTTACTTCAAGTGGTGTCCGTCAGGGATGCCCACTCTCTCCACTCTTGTTTAATTTTATCATAGACATGCTCCTCGTCTGAATTTTCAGGAGTAGACCTATTACCAGGTAGATCAATCGATGAAGTGGTGAAACTTCATTAGTTGAGGTGGTTGGGACATGTGTTGCGTATGCCTAACCACCGACTGCCTCGAAGAGCTATGTTTTGTAGTGTAGGAGTGGGTTGGAAGAAAGTTAGGGGCGGCCAAACCAAAACACGGCAGAAATCCATGAAGTCATTGACGAGTGGATTGAGCCATGTCGGTAATTGTCGACTACCTGGTTGGGGTCCGCGAGATGATAATAATCGATGGTTAGAGACCTTGAATGACATGGCTCAAAATTGTTCGCAATGGCGCCGATGCATTTATTCTTTGTGTTCTCTCAAATCCTAATCTTCTGGATTCTTCAATAACTCTAGTTTTGACTTTCTAAACTTTTCTCATTGAATCATACTTCTTGAATAATATCTTCTAATCCTAACCTCTTCGATTACTTCTAATACCTTTACTACCTCTTCTACTATTATTGGATTTGAATTGACAATTACATCTCTGTGCTAATGTGGTATGGCGACATGAACTGATGTACTTACGTACGAAGTTCTACGTTGCATCTGACTGACTGACTTTATTAAGAAAATATCTACACATTTTTGTGACAATTTAATTGGAAATCTAGGTTTAATTTGAGGGTTATAAAATATCAACTAGCATTATTATTCTTATTATTACTATTATGCTATTCAAGAACTGTAGAGCTTCGCTTCCGACATGTGACTAAACGGTTTTTGCTAAAATAAATGGTAACGATAATTTCCCGTGTTTATATGATATACTAATGAGTAGTATAGAATAGTTTAATTAAAATTTTATCAACCATTTTAAAAATTTCGTTACGAAATCCCAAATAAATAGTTTTCATTTGCAAACACTAAACAATTTTCAGCAATTCATGGTTTGTTTTCATCATGGATTGAGCTCAGTTGAGATACCATATTAAACTAGAGTGTCTTATCATCTCGAATAAACATAAAGAGGCTTGACCTCGTTTTGAATGAAGAAAACAAGTGATCATGCCTTTTCCTTAACCGGAAACACAACTTCAATGAAAATTTGTGACCACAAGCTTGTAAATATCAACAATAATTCTTTATTGTCTAAACAGACAACCAATTAAAATTCTTCTTTATATCAGTTGTCTTATTTTAATTTAGAAAAGATATGTATATAGGGTTTTGTACTTCATTTTTATTTATTCAATCGCGTGGACATGGCTTAAAATCGTATACAATAACGCAGATGCATGCATTCTTTGCTTCCTCTCAATTCCTTTTGACTGTTTCCTTTCTGTTTTTAAGTTTATTTCGTTGGACATCATATCTTCGAACCCTAATCTTTTCAATTACCGCTAAAACTGCTACAACCTGCACTAAAATGGGATTTGGATTAATGATTCGATCCTTCTTTGCTCATGTGGTATGGCAACTGGAACTGATGTACGTACATACGAAGTTCTACGTTGTTACTGACTGACTAACTAACTATATGTTAAATATAGTCTATAGAATTCGTTTGACTAAGACAATTTGGGGTCCATGAGACGATAGTAACCGATGGTTAGAGACCCTGAATGACATGGCTCAAAATTGTTTGCAATGGCGCATGTGCATTCATTCTTTGTGTTCTCTCAAATCCCAACCTTCTAAATTCCTCATCAGCTTTATCTTATCAGACGCTATATAGTAACGATTGTCTGGACGAGCTAATCACGAACATTAAGAACACGCAGTAAATCGACACACTACAGATGTAGGTTGCCTGGTTGGGGTCCGTGAGACGAAAGTCACTGATGTTTAGAGACCTTGAACGACATGGCTCAGAGTCGTTTTACAATGGCGCAGGTGAATCCACTCTTTGTGTTCCCTGAAATTCTAACCTTCGGAGTTCCTCATCACCTGTATCTTTTTATTTTTAAATTTATTTCACTAGATTCTACTTCTTGAATAATTTGCTCGAACCCTAATCTCTCCGATTACTGCCTATACTTCTACTATCTCTACCACTATCGGATTGAATCGACAATTGCCTTTTTGCGCTAATGCAGTATGGCAACTTGAACTGATGTACGTACGTTCGAAGTTCTACGTTATAACTGACTGAATGACTTCAATAAAACACATATTTTGCGGTAATTTTAAATTTTTCCTTTTTTTTTCATCATAATTCAGCAGCATCCAGTCATTTCACAACCAATGATCAATGTCCTACAAAAATACCTTCTACTCATTGTTCTCCTGAATTGACTACAACGAATCATTCTTTTCGTATGTCATCATCATCGTCATCATCATCATCATCAGAAACAACTCCTGTTCCTTCACCAACATCTTCATATAACAAACAATTGCGTAAAGAATATACAGCTGATCAATGCTTGTTGCCACATAAACAAATATTTCATCATGTCAACAATGCCGTCAAGTAAATATGATGTGATTTTAAAAAGTTTATCTATAATCTATTGTTCATACCAATCTATTAAGCTGTTGTATTTTTGATGAAATATCATTCTCTTTGAGAGATGGTAGAGAAAACTTTTTTAGCTCTAGTGGATGATTGATTGATTGGTGGTGGAGTTTCGTTCTCTGACTGGGATGTTTTGGTTGTGGCGCTTTTTATTGTTCTTCCGCTGAACAGTATTATCAACACAAACGCCAGATAGATCAAAACGAGATACCATCAATACAAAAGTGCATACAACGACAAGTTTAAGGTTAATAAGAACCAATCAGGATCGAGGTCATCAGAACAAGCTACGAGTCATACATACTACGTGGAGAGATTCGAATACTTCAATTCTTCTATCTGATGTTTATGCTAAAGATGATGTTGTTCAGATGAACAATGAGCGCTTAGACAACCTAAACATCCAGCTCAGAGAACGAAACTTCAGCACAATCTTTGTCTTTGTTTTTGATTTCTACTTTTAGTGTAATTTTTTTGTAAAATTACTTAGTTTTATTGTTCAACAACTTAATACAAAATTAGGATCAATCCATAAAACTAATGACACTTATGCTTAGCCATGTTGATGTATATACGTAGATTATCTATATGGAATCCTTACAATTCGAGTTGAAAGTGAGTTGGAGACGTTAGATAACATGACTTAGAATCGATCGTAATAACATAGATGCATTTATTCGTTGTGTACACTTAGATTTTAGTTCTTGAAGCAAGTCGTTTCGTTAGGGTTGGCACTTCCCGAGCATTCGACCCGAAAATCTAATCCATGAGGCAGTGGAGCAAGTTCATAGGATGCAATCCAATGGAAGCCGATTCCCAACAATATGTCCATTCGCTAATCATTCTATCAAGATCCCGGTGTTTATGTGACCATTGGTTTAGAATCAGGATTTCCTATCTCCCTTAGATCGACCCTTAAAATCCTCCAACCCGGTCAAAGCGCCGAACACTCACTTTTCTTCCTCTCCAATTCATAAATAATACCTTCCCCACAAGAAGGTAGTGAGTAGGTTTTTCTTGATTTTATACGTATGGCCATATGAGAGCATTTCGAGAGGGCTAATGAGCTGTCCCCACTCTCAGCTGTATCAGGTCATTTTCGGGCTAAATAAGGACAACTGATTTGTTGTGCCTATTTTATCCACTTAACATATCACTGCTTAAAACTGACTGTAAATCAGCATATTGTTTCAGTCGCCTAACGAGAAAATATCTGACCTACAATAAAAGTACAACATTTTGTTTACTGTTTAACGTTTTGGAAACTCAATACCAATAAATAATCAATAATTTCAATTTTCAAAATTCTACAGTGGAATATTAAACATAAGTTTTTACTACCTTTTGTCACTTACAACATAAAACCTTGCATATGAATGCTTTGATTCATGTTGCAACGACACGCCATTAGCGCATAGCTTGGTGAAACTTTTAATTCAAGTCTCAGGATACTCTACTCACTAATGTTATCTGTAGTGGTTAGTTTTAGTATTAGAAGACTGAGGGCAAAAGGGAAATTTTGGGAATAAGGATCTGGAGGGATAGGTACGATAAGAAGTAAATGCATCTGTGTCACTATAATTGATTCTGAGCCGTGTTACTCAAAATCTCTAACTATTGGTTACAATAATCACATAGACCTCAACTAAACAATCTCAATCTCCCTGCATGGGATCAACCCGATTGTCATAATTCATTCCAAAAGCTTTCTTCCAGCCTACTCTTAGACTAGACAACATCACTTGTTGAGGTAGACAGTAGTTTGGTTTGTATTTGATTTATGATGTCTCCATTTTCCAACAGTGATCAAACAGACCTCATGACACTATATCTCATTACATTGTAAGGATATGTTAACACCTATTCCTCAGAATTAATAGAATGCTAAACTATTCTAGAGATCTTACTCAAAATAATATCCTTAATAAGATTCGGTTTACTAGGAGTTTAATGTTAATGATATAATGCTTGTTCTAACTAAATTGGTGCTTATTACTTAGTTACATCTTCATGTTTAAGATTGTCTACTCCGAAGCTTTTTTTCGTTTCTCAAGTTTTCTTATTCACAATTCTGACCTGTATAATCTGGCTAAAATAATGATACCCAACCTCTTTTTATAAATCTCTGTGAAGATTGCAATAGTCAGACAGAGAGACACATACAACTCAAAACTTCAGTTCAGGTTGCCATACCACGTCAGCGCAGAGACGTAGCTGTCAGTTTAAATCCGAGTGATAGCGAAAGTAGAATTATTAGAGAAGATTAGGGAGCAAAGATGTGATTGGAAAAGTATGATTCAGTGAGATAAATTTAGAAGGAAAAAGGTAGAGATTATGAGGAATTCAGAAGGTTAGAGTTAAAAAGAACACAAAGACTGGATGCACCTGAGCCATGTCATTCAAGGTCTCTAACCATCAGTGACTATCGTCTCGCGGACGACAACCAGGTAACGTACATATCTACCAACATGACTCAGTCCACTTGTCAGTGAACTTTCAGAGAACCGCATCCCGAACATGCTCGCATTGTTGCTTAGGGTGGTCAGAAGACTCTGCATTTTATCAGCGTCTTCACCGAATAGAACTATGTCATCGGCATATTCTAAGTCAATAAGCGAGCCTCCTGGTAATAGGTCTACTCCTGCAAATTCAGACGAGAATAAGTTTATCTCTTGGAGCATGTCTATGATAAAATTGATAAATATCAATTTAAACTTACTGATCATCACTACTACTATGATACCTTCAAAACTATCGCTTTACACAGACAAACATTTTATTAAATTGACTCGAGATCATTTATGATCAAACTTCGCCCCGGAGCCCCTCTGAGACTACTGTCGGTCACAATCCACAGGATAAAGAAAGAAGGTTATGCATAGGGTTAGCGACCCAATATCCCTTAGAAAACTAATCACTAACCATTTTCCCAATTGGACACTTTCTTTCCCGCTAACATTCTTCTTCTTCTATTTTTTTCTTTTGTTGTTTTTAAAAAAAACCAGACCTAATTGTCGTATATGTCATCTTCCAACAATATCTGATACAAATCCGAATCAATTTACTTCACCTGTTACATCATCACGATGTGCTTCATGTAAAATGGCAAGTGTTCCTGATTTATTATTTTCTTCATCTGACTTCCCTGCAGAGCTATTAATTATTGGTAATCCAGCTCTAATACAAGCACGGTTAGTGTTTTTTTATACGACATTAGTTCATTTAAACTAATCATTGATAATGAGTTGAATAATCCTTTATATATAAAAAGGAGATATTTATGTTTTATTTCATTTCTGTTATCATTAAATCAAACATACACTAATAAGTTGTTAGTTGTTTCCCCTGACCGTAGCTGCTAACTTGATGTGGTCGTCGGGCTTGCCTATCGTGATGACCCAACAAAACTATTCTGGCTGGAACATATGTTCTTGAAGGTTCTACCATGCTAGGCAGGTCGACTGGCGAATGCTGACTGTAGAGAGGTGTGACAACAGTAAGGTGTTTCCCTCGGACACCCAGCATCTGCAGCGATTCTGCCTTCTCACAAGAAAGGAAAGGGTTAGAAAAGATTGACCCTAAAAATGTCACACCTCACCTTACCTCATAGATTTCCGTCTTCGGTGGTAAGGCCTGTTAAAAATAGAGGAGTTAACTTTATAAACTTCTCATAAAAAGGCCGTGTTTGACCGGTCTCAAGCAATTGTCCCTTGGGCTCTGCGGTCACGCTCCCAGGTCTCTAAAACCAACGCTAACTGGGTTTCCTTTTCAAGTTCCTCAGGAAACACCCCTCTATGATGTAGGCAGCCGGGAAGTGACATTCGCTCTCAAACTCGTAACAGCACACAAGACCAAATCGGTCACAATTCACGAAATTTTACGTTGTAACTGACTGACTATTAATCATTTCTATGATAACTTCTAAAGGCAGTTAAAAAAACTATCACACTTAATAAATCACTCAACTGAGTGTCAACAATTTCACCATAATCATCCTATGTGTAAGTCACAAATCTACACTATCTCTGTTTCCAGTGTATTTGTATCAAATACTTGAGGTATGAACTAACATTCTATCATCCTGTTTGATTGATATAAGCTCACTGAGTCAAGCCTCTTAAAGATAATCAAGGCAAAATATAACGTATCAAAGCCGATAGAATCTTATTCTATATGAAGCAAATATTATTTCCATACAGAATGTGTCCAATCCAGTCTGTCAGTCAGTCAGTTACAACGTAGTGAGAAGACTGAGGCAGGCGCGGAAGATTGTATTGTGCAAATTTACACTCTTAGTCAATTAAAAACGAAAACATTACATTGAACACTCTATTCGCACACCATCTTTGAGTCGTGACTTCCAAGGCTCCATCCTTCTTCCATTCCTGTTGTTGCTTCCTTTCCTTCCTGTTGGTACTCCATTTACTTCTTGCTTTTTCTCCATTTGCTTTCCGTTTTCCTCTTCTGACCGAGAGACTTCTTCTTTCACGTCCCTTCGTATACTACTTATATCGTTCGTATAAGTAGCACACACCACAGTAGAACTTCGTACGTATGAACGTCAGTTCAAGTTACCATACCACATTAGCACAGGGATGCCATTGACAGTTCAAATCTCAAATTATTATAGGTAGCAAAAATATTAGTAGTGATCGGAGAATGTAGAGTTCGGGAAAATTATTCAAGAAATAGAATCTAGTGAATCAAACTTAAAAAGAAAATGATAAAGATGATGAGGAATTCAGAAGGTTGGGATTTGAGAGAACACAATCAATGAATGCACCTGTACCTTTGCAAACGGTTTTGGGCCATGCCATTCGTGATCTCTAACCATCCGTGATTTTCGTCTCGCTGACACCAACCAGATAGTCCGGTTGTCAGTGACTTCATGAATTTGTGCCATCTTTTGGTCTGGCATCCCTTACATTTCTTTCAACCTGCTCCGACACCTCAAATCATCACTCGTCCAGGCAGTCAGTGGTTTGGCATACGTAACACATATCCCAACCACCTCAACTGATGATGTTTCAATACTTCACCTATTGACTTTCCATTCCTACCTAGTACTCGATTCCTAACTACAGCATTGCTTAATCGGTTGTCCCAGAATACACGAACAGTGCTTCGAAGACATCAACAATCGAATACCAATAACGTGCTTATATCTTCTACTCTTACCGGCCATGTTTGGCATCCATATTATTAGCAAACGGATATCTGAAGTTGACAAAAGCCAATCGAGCCTTCCCAACCCGAGCTGAGATTTCGTTAGTCACCAGGCTATCAGCACTGATGAGACTTCTTAGATAAGCGAACCTATCACCTCGCTCAACTACTTCACTCCCTATCACTAGTTCAGGTGCCAATCGTGGTATGAATTTGTGCTAAGCAGTCAAATTATCAGGTTCCTAGCTATTCATGGATAATAGGCTAATCAAAAATAACTGAATCTAGGTTAATTATGTACATTCTACAGATGCGTATAAACGATATGCACTACAGTTATAAATCTATTTGTTTTATTAATTGGGTAAATTCATTGCGAAATGTCAAACTTGAGTCAATTTGTGCATAAAATTAACTTCCAATTTAATTATCTACTCAAAACCTTCTCGTTTTACAGTGATTATCACATAGTCATTAGTAAGTAGTTTTGGGTAACTAAGTCCTGTAGTCCTAGTAATGATTAGACTTTAGCCATGTCGGATGTGAGAGATATACCCCAGAGATCGGATCGGATAGGATCACGAAATGATTGGAGTTAAAATGTAAACCGTTAGATCTTGATTGGAATAATTAAGGGTTAGCCTGTGAGATAAGAATTCGTGAGTTCAATCTGTGACAGGGTCAGCGATGCTCACTTGTGATTAGTCTCATATTACGTTGAAACAAATGTTCACAACTCCCTGATTCTCAATGAATGTCTAAAAATGGTCAATTATATCCACTATGAAACTTGAAAATTTCCACAAATACTTTGCACTACTAATAATAGTAGTATGCTTTCTTTTGGCTAAAAGTAAGAAACTCTATTCGGCCAAGTTCACTTAGATTAGAAAGAAAATATTAACCCACCTCACTTAATTACAAGTAGACTTCAGATGTAAACATATGAATTATTCATTTTAGATTTAGCGTTAGTAAGGTATTCAACTCACTGTAATTTATCTGAAAATGTAATTCAGCTCAACTCCAAACGTGTGTGCACTCGTTTGAAGTTTCATACTAGTCATAAACTACTTATCTCTATACTCCCTAACTTTTATTGATTCACCAATTACCTTCACCAACTGTGTGCACTTACACACCTTCATAAATAGTCTACAGCTAATCTCAAATTTAGAGAAACTCAAGAATTACCACAAAACACTACTTTGTATAATTTCCTCTTTCTCATCCTCTGATCTTTGAAAAAAACATGACGTGATTATATCACGTGTTCAGAGAATAAAAATGATATTTTTCCGACAAGATTGTCAGTTGCGACGTAGAACTTCTTACGTATGTACATAAGTTCATGTTGCCATAGCACATTAGCACAGAGACGCAAATGTCAAATCAAATCCCATAATGATAAAGATAGTTGAGGTTATTAATGGTAATGAAGAAGACTAGAGTTTGAAGATATTATTCAAGAAGTATAATTCAATGAGATAAGGTTAGAAAGACAAAGGTAGAGGTGCTGACGATTCCAGAAGATTAAGATTTGAGAGAACACAACGAATGAATGCACTTGTGCCATTGCAAACGATTTTGATCAGTGTCGTTCAAGGTCTCTAACCATTGTTGACTTTCGTCTCGCGGACCCCAACCAGGTAGTCGACACCTGCCGATATTGCTCAGTCAACTTGTCAGTGACTTCATGGATTTCTACCATGTTTTGGTCTGGCCGCCCCTAACTTTTTTCCAATCTACTCGTACACCATAAAACTTAACTTATCGAGGCAGTCGGAGGTTAGGCATACGCAACACATGTCCCAACCACCTCAATAGATCAAGTTTCACCACTTCATCTATTGATTTGCCATCGTTACCTAGAACTCGTTTCCTAACTCCAGCATTGCTTACTCGCGATTGTCCCACAATATACGAGCAATGCTTCTAAGTCATCTACCGTAACACCACACGAGAACAAATTCCAACAAGATTAATCGTAAACCATTGCAAATAAATGTTAAAAGCAGTGGACTTACTGTTTGACAAACATGTCTATCCGTATACTTTTGATTAATAACCAAATTAACTCATTTTCAGACGTATATTTCGTATATTTTTCCCAGAAAGTTCGATATTATTAATATTATTGTTGTTATTATTGCTCCTTTAGAGTTTGTCGTACAAAGAAAGATACTAAAGGTGAAGTGGCAGCAAGTGAATTAAGTGAGGTTAGTGAGGTTATCTTCTTTTTTTTTGTTATGTTTTCAACTTATTTCACCCGTTTGTTTTTTTTCTATTTTCCCCCCACTTTAGATTCTACCTTTCATCGATTATGAATTACATTATCGTTTGATGCAGAAATTACGGGTAAATGCATGTGTGTTCACATTTACTTAATAATTATTCTTCTTCTTTGTTTTTCTCTAAAAAAAAATAGTTACGTAGTATGAATGGTTTATTTGGATTAAGATATCGTATAGCTATTGGAGAATATATGATTGCTGCTATTGCTGTAAGTTTTAATGAAGATATTTGTATATTTTTTTTTAAATCATGAGTCGATGAATATTACGTCACCATTAGAAACCTGGAAGTACTAGACAGTTGTTTCGTACCGGTATGGAACTCATTAGCAGCGTGCACCCACAACCCTTTCTCACGGAAATCGAACTCAGGATCTTCGGTCTTGTGCGGGAACACCTAACCTCTGAACCACTGAGTCAGTATCTAACGATGGTTTTCTGGTTAGGGTCTCTAAACCTCTTGCCCAACCTTCCTCCTTTACTCGGGCTTGGGACCGGTAGTAACTCCAGAAGGGTTCCAGATAGATGGTATAAAACTGTTAAGTGTCGCACTGCATTATAAGTTTTTTTATCATATCCTGACAACTCCGAGGCATCTCCTCTACGAAATACTACGGGATTAATATGTCAACTTCTTTGAACGTTTTGTTCAGTTCCGTATTTAAAGAATCGATCAAGATGACAGAATAAGAATGTCCATTGACCTTGCTATAGTTTGAATTGTGTAGGTTTAAGTTGGTAATTGACAAGTGATACGCGCTCGTCATTTGATATGCTTGAAACTATTACAAATTCACCTTACTCGATAAACGGAGCGCTAATCAATCATAGGCTACTCTAATCCAAGCGTCTCAAGGCCCTGCTAAGTAGGAGAAGAAGTCTTGATATGGCCCAGAAAGTGTATTCTATATGTACCTAGAAATATGAGGTTGCTAAGCACACAAATCAAGTTTACTTATACATCATAGAAACGTCCTTGAAAGAGCCAAAAAACAGCGTACTAAAAGTATACATCAACCAATGTCAATGATTTTCCGGGTGGGATATGTAATCTCAAGGTCAACTGATCAGCCCATGTACGGAAACACAAAATCTAAAATTAGAACCTGTATCAAGTCAGTTCTGGGGATTGAACGTCCCCAGCAGCAAGAAACCCTAGATCTTGTTTTAGTGCCATTCAATACTCGTTAGTATTGTGTACATTAACCCTTAATGGCACTGATTTTTTGTGGAGGATTCAATCCTACATCATTTAGTTTCAGTCAAATAGGTTTGTTACGTCACAGATACATTTTTGTTCACAACTGTTAACTAGCACAAAACCTAATGGATTGGAAGGTTACGATCGACTTTCGTCTACCACTACCTTCTACTCTCAACATAATGTACTCAAGCTTGAGTCACTTCGGCTAGTGATCACATTACAATTTAATCAACAGAATACTATCAATACTAATAAAAACTTGACATACGTGTTATATTAATCACCACTATTCAATGATCAATCCATTGTAAATTTGTACAATCAATCCAACCTAATAAAACGAGAAATTTAATTATGTATCAATATATAAACGTGTCACACCTGTTAGTAAGTAAGTAAGTAAGTAAGTCAACCATGCACTTACACATCAAAAATCACAGTAATCATGAACATTTTATTTTAAAGGTCAATTCACCTTGTATAATTTATCAAATTTATTTATTGTTATAATCAACTAAATCACTAATTTTTTTTTGGTATCATGTCCGAAATGACAAAAATTAAAAACATTCGAAAATTGAACATGGTTATTACGATGATTATTATTATTATTAGTAGTAGTAGTAGTATGTATCAGTGAATTTTTAAGGTCATCAAAATTGATCACTATTATTAGTTTGATTAATATGACTTAATGCGTACGTGTGTAGTGTGTGTGTGTGTGTGTGTCAGCCAATGTACAATGTACATACTATATATATATATATATATATATATATATATATATATATATATATATATATATATATATATATATAGTCTGTCATAGTCGTTATTTTTCAATAACAGAACAATGAAAATTTTTATTTGTAAAACCAAAGAATATTTATGGCTCAATACCCTACTCTGTATGTGTGTGTGTGTTTTCTTAACATTTCTTAGTTGATTCATTTGTAACTGTCATTGACTTTCAATTATTGTCCTTATCGGGTTGTAAAGATTGTTAAGTTTTATTGAAATCATGAATGGTTAGACTGCTGACTCAGTGGTCTAAAGGTGAGGCGTTTACACGCAAGATCGTCTACCACTACACCACAGACTATGGGCTTAAGCCGTTCACACACGCAACTGCCAACGCAACAAAATCAAGCCAGTAACAAACCGACCAGTCTCAACAATGTCCGCAGGTCTAAGCACGCATGCAAAGCCGCCATCTCCGACACACCGCACAGATCCACTACAACCAGCTAGTAACACTCACAGCCCACGAATGAGCCAAAGAGTCACCTGCCGACCCAGCCAAGCCCAACAATGCCGGACTCGACCAGTTTGATCATAGCAGACAGGCAGCAGCGCTGGTCGTGGTGAACACCCTGAGAAAGTGCACTGACAAGCAGGCCCTCACACCAACAGTGCTTGCGTCGCTTACAAACGATTCATACACACCCACCGATAAGGCAGGCACCCGCGGTTAAAAGGACACTGAAGGCGGCCAGTATGCCCGAACACAAATCACACTCGTCAGCTGAATTCCCAGGGCTTGCAGTTCAACTCCACCCGTTTACCTTTGAGCGGTTTCACGCACTGTTTACTCCGTCTTCAAGGTACTTTTCAACTTTCCCTCACGGTACTTGTTTGTTATCGGACTCGTGTAAGTATTTAGCCTTGGATGGAGTCTACCGCCCACTTTGGGCTGCATTCAAAAACAACCCAACTCTAAGGGGAGCTCTGAGCAGAACTGTCACACTTGGTCTCTACCCCCACGGGCCTTTCACCCTCTATGGGCCAGAATGGGAAGCCATACTCATTGCTGGACTTGGGGAAGAGCATTAATGCCAGAAGCCAACCTAAACACCACATTGCCTCACGATCAAACAACCTTAGGCTTCGGGACTCACACTAGCACAAAACAGCCGTCCAGTGCCTCTAGGTTTCTAATGACAGTCTCACATTGATTTATTCCTAATTTCAGTAATTGAATTAACATATAACTCATCATACCTACACTTTGGTCTGTATATATTTAATTTGGTTAAGCCATTCAGATATAACTTATTTAACAAACAGTGTCATTCGATCAGTATCGGTGTGTTTATATCTCATGTTTGATGAACATATGTATGCTCGATGGCATGTGACAGCCTACATACATATTTCACTTTCTAGTCTAAATAGTAGTTGCTTAAATCACTCAATGAACTTCTGCCGTATCCTGTATTTATGTGCATCTTACATCCAATTCACGTGCATATCTATTCGTATTGTCTTCATGTGCTTTTGGCTTTGTTATGTGCCTGATACGATAATAGGCTGTAGTCAACGCATTGTATTGTCTTTTGAAATTTAGAGTCTGTTCGGATTTACCTAATAACGCCGCTTATCAGGACGAATGATATATGAAGTCTAGGATTTATCTACAATATAATCCATTACGAGTATAATCAATTCCCACTACTTTAATTTTCACGAACCTCTTTTTACACCTACTCGACCGTAGCTGCTACCTCGAAGCAGTAGTCGACCTTGCCTATCGTGATGATCCAGCCGAG
>OX103972.1:8389318-8430808 GCA_944470395.2 Schistosoma turkestanicum
GTCGGCGAGACGAAAGTAATCGATGGTTAGAGACCTTGAATGACATGGCTCAAAATTGTTTGCTATGGCGCAGGTGCATCCACTCTTTGTGTTCTCTCAAACTCTAATCTTCTGAATCCCTCATGATTCCTATCTTTCTCTTTCTAAAGTAATCTCACTTAATTATACTTCTTGAACAATATCGTCGAACCCTAATCTCTCCGACTACTGCTAATACTTCTAGTACCTCTAATATTTTGCGATTTGAATTGAAAATTTCATCTCTGTGCTAATGTGGTATGGCAACCTGAACTGATGTACTTACGTACGAAGTTCTACATTGTAACTGACTGGTTGACTTACAGAGTTAATTTACATACATACAACTAATGAATACAAAAAATTGTCAGTAAATTATAGAAAATGTCAAATTTCTTAGTTTTACATTAATGAATTACTAATCTTAGACAACTATCAGAAACTAGAAATCACCTCCACTTAGAACTTTCATGTTTTTCTAAATGAGTTATTTCACCTTCAGACCCACTTACGGATGATTGTTGAAATGGTTTTTCCTTGGAATAGAATCCCTAACACTCTTCCTTTTTGGGCAGAGTTTTGGAGGTTTGGTGTTTTTACACAGTCGAAATCATCAATCAATCATTGTTAGACCACCATTAGAAACCTGGAAGCACTGGACGGCCGTTTCGTCCTAGTATGGGACTGATCAGCAGTGCGTATCCACGAATCCCGCCTCTCGCGAGATTCGAACCCAGGACCTTCGGTATTGTGCCCGAACGCCTAACCATCAGACCACTGAGCCGGCATCCAACGGTGTTCATGTCTAACTCTGATTGATTTAGGGATTTTTGCGCGACCTCACCCATTTGTCTTTGGTAGTTACTACCTACACCCGACAGGGTTGAACTGCATTAGTCACGTCTTCTCAACTAGAACTCCGAGAATTTCCTCACGAAGCTAGTAGTCACTAGTGAGCACTGTTACGATATTTTGGGGCAGAGTTTTGGGAGTTTTGTGTTTTTACACATTTTTCGTTTTCTCCTGATCTTCTAACTGAAGATAACCCTTGAGCAATTTCAGATAACGTTTGGCAATGAACAGTATATATTCATTGATAGTTATCATGCGTTATCAGATTAATGTTAAGGCGTAGTCTGTAAACAATTACATACAGAATTGTTGTGATTAACTAAGCTTCCAACCTTTTGGAATCGTGATATTATTTATATATTGTGAATATAACAGTTTCAATGAATTATTATAGTTTTGTTGACTTGAAATGTGCCTTCAATTTGAATGAACAGTTCAATATGCCATGAAATAAGTCTTCTCTTCATGCTTAGACGAACCCTGTATATGCAACGGCGGTAATTAGAGGTTTACTCTATACAAATGGTCATGGAAAACAGACATGGGAATATAAATCTCAAAAGCGAAGTGGAATAGGCGAATGAGTCAACTCAATGCTATAAAGCATTACTAAGTAGTTACAGTCAGACAAATTTAAGCTAAACATGTGATCAACGAAATGAACAGCGCACATTCATTCATTCAAATCAAATCAACCAAGATTTTCAGCGAATAATTGACAAGTTGACAAGACATATGAATAATAAGTCTGAGTGAAAAGGTTAATTAGTTTATCCGATATCTAGGATAAACTATGTGGTCTTAACATGATTAGTACACATGACAGAGTTATCGACAGCATAATCCAATTTCTACAATGTCTGTCTTCAAAAAATGGCTCTCGCGTACACAAAGGCAGTAATAACACCATTGTTAAACTTATTTCATATATTCGATATCATTCACTCCAATCTACTACGGTTGTTATAATGTGTTTTGTTTGATTTTTCGACATAGTTTCCCTGTTAGTGTAGTGATAATAAAGGGTGTGGCACAATAATCTCTACCTACACCCACTACTACTACTACTACTGATCCAATGTTTCTATGTTATGTTTGTATGTCTAATTGTAGGTAGGAATTGTAGACAAAATAGATTACATTTGAAAAATTCTAAAAATAAATCTTTCTCCCTCTCTCTCTGCCGTTACTTATTGATTTTACTTGATTTACACTCGGAACAAACTTATCACACTGCCCCACATTGACTGCATTCATTCATATTGATCTTCAGTTCAAGTGTTTAACTAAACACTCTGCACTATTGATACATTTGTATGTGTGTGTGTGTCTGTGTGTGTATGTATGTACGTCTATATATGTATATACACAAACTAATATGTTCGTTGAAAATTACACGACAATAAAATAATCATGGATTGTGTTTTTGTTATATTGGGAATTGATTGATTGATGACAGACAATTGAAAGAAACAAACACTGTTCAACATTGGGTGTAAATGTTCAATTACTGTTTTAACTAAAGTGTTTATCCATGACTAAAACTCTACAGAGTAGGAAATGTCAATTTTTAACAAACCCGGCCTGACTTCGAGAGGAAATTGTCGGAGCTCTCTAGTAAGAAAACATGACCAATGGAATTCAACCCTGTAGAATGTAGGCTGTAGCTACCAAAAAATCGATTGATCAGGGTTAGACATTAACACTGTTGGATGTTAGCTCAATGATCCAGAGGTTAAGTGTTCGCTCGCAGAACCGAATGTCGTAGGTTCAGATCCTACGAGCAGCAGGAGTCGTAGATGCTGACTGCTGATAAGTCCCCATACCAGGTTCCTAATGGTGGTCTACAGTCAGTCAGTTGCAACGTAGAACTTCGTACGTAAGTACATCAGTTCATGTCACCATACCACATCAGCACAGAAATGTAATTGTCAATTCAAATCCAATAGAAGAAGAGTTAGTAAGGGTATTAGAAGTAATTGGAGAGGTTAGGATTAGAAGATTTTATTCAAGAAGCATGATTCAATGAGAAAAGTTTAGAAAGTCAAAACTAGAGGTGTTGAAGAATCCAGAAGATTAGGATTTTAGAGAACACAAAGAATAAATGCAACGGCGCCATTGCGAACGATTTTGAGCCATGTCATTCAAGGTCTCTAACCATCGATTATTATCATCTCGCGGACCCCAATCAGGAGGTAGTCGACAACTACCGACATGGCTAAGTCCACTCGTCAATGACTTCATAGATTTCTGCCATGTTTTGGTTTTTGGTGGTCTACAGTTTATATGTAGACCAGTTTATATGCATGTGTAGATTTAAAGAACACCCATATAGAGAAGAGAAACAAGCTATAGAATTTTTTTCTACAAATTATTTGACAACATCGTCATACTGTTGTTATTTCAGGATACTACCCTAAAAATGAAAATTTCGCTACTGCGGAAAAATCGTCACCTGACATGAGACAAAAGGTAATAAGAATGTGTTGAGCCGATTTGCGTCAAGCTGAGCTGCATCGGTTGCTATCATATGCTATAAGATGTATATTATACACCATAAGCTCTATAACTATGAGACCAGAAGTTCGTTGTAATGAACATTGTGGATGTGTTGGCATTATTTTGGCAAGTATTGTTAACAGTCCATGGACAAATTTGGTTAGCAGATTGACTGATTTCAATGATACTAGTGGTGGTGGGTTGTCTTACAACGCTCCCGAGAGTCATTGTCATAGGAGCGCTCTCTGTATTGCATATCATCATTGGTAATAATCATGATGAGTTTGACAGTCATGTATACGGAATAAATCAAATTAGCCTGTTCTCATATTGTGCATATTGATTGACGCAATCATGAATCGGAAATAATCCCTACATATATATACGGGTTTATATAAATGATGTGAAGGGTCTTTCTAACCTTATCTCATTGAATTATACTTCTTGAATAATATCTTCAAACCCTAGTCTTCTACATTACCATTAATAACTCTACTATCTCTATCACTATGGGATTTGATTTGACAATTACATCTCTGTGCTAATGTGGTATGAGAACATGAACTTATGTACATACGTACGAAGTTCTACGTTGCATCTGACTGACTGTGAAGGGTCCACCACAGTGTCAGGTACCTATGTGTGAGTTTCATGTTGTAGTGTTAACATGTGGACAGTGTCTGGTTCTTCTGAAAACCAATGTACAACCAGCCTTGCACATTGAGGGTAAATTTATACAATATTACAGTCTAACTAATATAGTATCTAAAATATTGGCCTCAATAATACTTCGACGCTTAACGAAAGCTCGTGAAGAGCAGATTAGAAGATTCAAACACAGTAAAACATAGCTCAACGAGTCAGTCAGTGGTTAGGCATATGCAACGCATGTCGCAACCACCTCAACCGATGAAGTTTCATTACTTCATCAATTGATCTACCATCCTAACCAGCATCCGTTTCCTAACAGCAGCATTGCTTATTCGGCTGTCCCACGCAATGCTTCGGAGACACCTATGACCGAAGACAAGCAATCTACGAATGTCCTCTACTCTCAAAGGCCATGTTTCGCATTCATATATTAGAACGGAGCGAACTGCTGCGCAGTATACTAGTCCTTTGCTTACCAAACGGATATTTTGCCAACGCTATCCTAATCTTCTGGATTTTTTCAACCCCTCTAGTTTTGACTTTCTAAACTTATCTCACTGAATCATATTTCTTGAATATCTTCTAATCCTAACCTCTCCGATTACTTCTAATACCTCTTCTACTATTGGATTTGAATTGACAATTATATCTCTGTGCTGATGTGGTATGGCAACATGAACTGATGTACTTACGTACGAAGTTGTACGTTGCATCTGACTGACTGACTGACTGTACAATATTAGTTCTTTTTGCAACATACTTTAGTAATAAAATACAGCAAATATCATTGCAAACATTTATTTATATGTATATATACGCATATTGATCATTTACAACATAATCTTTTAAAATTCTATTATTTCAGGATACTTATTATCAAAATAATTTACCAACTAAACTAGACAAAAGTATTATTACGGACAATAAACAGCATACCAATGAAATTCATTGTAACAATCCTATGAAATCATCCATGGACAATCAGTTTAATCAATTAAATATCAATAATAATCATAATAATAATAATACTATAATGATAAATCATTTTAAAGATTCTCATCCATCATTTAAACAATCCACATGTGATTTAATTCATTCACATCATACCGATGATACATTATTCCTTGAAACTAGAGAACCGGAAATTGAAGAATTAGCTATTCTTTTACAAGATCCTTTTCAACCACAAGGTAATTTGATTTTGTTGTGTTGCTTTTTTTTGGGGGGGGGAGGGGAAATGTTTTATTTTTTTTTGTTTAACTCTTGCGAGGAGCAGGAGTCGTGGATGCGCACTGCCACTGATGAATCCCATACCAGGACGAAACGGCCGTCCAGTGCTTCCAGGTTTCTTCTAATGGTGGTCTAACAATGATTGATTGATGATTTCAAATGTGTAATAACGCAAACCTCCAAAAGTCTGTCCCGAAATAACTCTTGTGTATTTTGTCATAATATGTATTTCAGTGAAAGAATATCAAGAGGTTAAGCGTATATACTCGAGACCAAATGTGTTGGGTTTGATTTCCGCACATGAGATCATGGATGTACTCTGCTGATGATTCGCATACTAGGACGAAACGGTTGTCTAGTGTTTTCCTATTTCGGATGGTGGTTTAACATTGATCAGTTCATGATTTCAATTATACTCTACAATCTCCACAGCCGTATAGCAACAGACTGGAAAGAAGGATATTTCGTCAAAATACCGAAGAAAGGCGATCTCAGGAAGTGTGAGAACTACATAGACGTCACTCTACTCTCAATGCCAGGCAGTGTCTTCAACAGGGCACTATTAAACAGAATGAAGGACTTCGTAGATGCCCAACTTCGAGACCAACAGGCTGGAATTCGTAAGGATAGATCGTGTACCGACCAAATTGCAACATTACGGATCAGTGTGGAACAGTCAGTTGAATGGAACTCACCACCCTACATCAACTTCATTGACTACGAGAAAGCATTTGATAGTGTGGACAGGACAACACTATGGAGGCTTGCTTGACACTACGGCGTGCCTGAGAAGATGGTCAACATTATACGGAATTCTAATGGTTCATTAAACTGCGAAATCGCACATAGAGGACAGCTGACAGAATCGTTCGAGGTGAAGACCGGTGTCAGACAAGGTTGCTTACTCTCACCCTTTCTCTTTCTCCTGATGATACTAATCCACCATTTAAACAATCCACATGTGATTTAATTCATTCACATCATACCGATGATACATTATTCCTTGAAACTAGAGAACCAGAAATTGAAGAATTAGCTATTCTTTTACAAGATCCTTTTCAACCACAAGGTAATTTGATTTTGTTGTGTTGTTTCTTTTTTTGGGGGAGGGGAAATGTGTTTAACTCTTTTTACCTTTTGTCATTGGATTACTGTTGTATGCCGATTCAGTGATTAGGAGGAGGTTAAGCGTTCACACCCGAAACCAAAAGTCTTGGGTTCGATTCCTGCATATGGGGTCATGGATGTACGCTGCCGATGAGTCTCATCCTGGACGAAACGATTGTGTCCAGTGCTTCCGGGTTTTCAATGGTGGTCTGACATTGATCAGTTCATGATTCTTAATGATACTCTACAACCTCCTCAACTATGTACTGTGATCATCATCGTCAACTAAGAACTAGATTAATTGATTTATTTTTAAAGTTTCCTCTTAATTTTTTTCAACTGTTACATTCAAGTTAACTAATGAATCATATACAAAATAGCTGTCATCTATTTATAGTCGAAATTATATCATGCATAGTTTCTGAATGTATTTGTACAAACTAAATTGTTTGTTTACTCAAATAACCAGACACTGCTCACGTGTTAACACTACAACGTGACAACAATACATCTCAATGCTGTGGCGCAACCACACAGATACCTAACACCCCGGTGGACCATTCACACTATTTATATACACCAATAAATATATGGATTATTTCCGATACATGATCGCGTCAATCAATACGCTCAGTATGAACACGTCAATTTGATCTTCCCCGCTTACATGATAGTCAAACTCATTATTATCAACATTGGTGATATGCATTATAGCGTCTCAATGACGATGGCCCTGAGAAATATTGAAAGACAACCACTATCAGTATCAATGAAATCGGTCACCTTGCTAACCAATTTTGTATATGAACTGTTAGCAATACTTCCCAAAGCAATGCCAAGACATTCACAATGTTCACGGCTTACCTCTGGTCTCATAGGAAACCTTCAGCTCTATATAGCAATATAGCTTATGGCATATACATCGTATAGCATAGGATAGCAAGAGATGCAGCCCACGTAGTCACAAATTGGATCAAATACTCCCTTTGTCTCATGTTTGGGTGATGATTTTTTAGCAATAGCGAAATTTTCATTTTCTAGACAATATGAGATCATATTGTGGTGCGCGCTACTTATAAGTAGTATATGAAGCGAGTGTGAACGTAATGTCTGGTAGCAGAAGATGGGGAAAGATCAAGAAAGTAAGAAGAGTGGGAACACAATGGAATTTGTATGAAACACATGAATAGTGAAATGTCAGACAATGGATTGATGATGGATTGATGTTTTGCAAATTAACGGTGGTTACGATATGGTTTCCCTATTTTACCAATTAACTCTGTAATTTGCGATAAATACAATTCGGTTTCCCTCACCTGTGTTCTCCTTCACTACAATATGAGTTAGGAGTGTAGTATCCCGAAATAAAAACACTGAAAATGTTTTTGAATAATCTGTTTCTCTTCGCTATATGTGTGTTGTTTTATTAATCTACACATGCATTTAAACTGTTTCATTGACTCACTAAACATTAATACTATCTAGCAGCAGCTATCTATTATCTATTTTTAAATGACAAAGTTCTTAATCAATGCCAAAATTATTATTATTGTTTGGTCAAAATTCCTACATTAAAAATAATGTTATCTAACAAATCGATCACATTATAGTTTTTTTAAATATTGATTTAACTTTTGTAAGTTATATTCTTTGTAAAATTGTTTCCAATTAGGATATTGGTAAAAGGTAAATTGGATTGGCTAACTATTTCATCCTTCTTCTTATTGTAAAGTATACTACGAAAGTGCTCGTACACAATTCTACAGAAGTAGATCGATCAATTGCAATTATTTCTCCATAAAGTGACGGTACTTGCTTACTTACTTACTTACGCCTGTTAACCCCAATGGAGCACAGGCCGCCCACCAGTTTTCGCCATCCAACTCCGTCTTGGGCTTCCCGCTCCAGTTCCGTCCAATGTTTGTTCATTCTTCTCATGTCTTTCTCTATTTCTCGGCGTAATGTGTTCCTTGGCCTTCCTCTTTTCCTTTTGCCTTGAGGGTTCCAACTGAGGGCTTGTTTTGTGACGCGGTTAGGTGCTTTCCGCAATGTGTGTCCTATCCACTTCCACCACTTCTTCCTCATTTCCTCCTCCACTGGAATCTAGTTTGTTTTCTCCCACAGTAGGTTGTTGCTAATGGTATCTGGCCAACGAATCCGAAGTATTTTGCGTAGACAATGTATCTTATGGATGATGGCTTTGGTAGTTCGCCATGTTTCCGCTCCATACAGTCGAACTGTCTTGACATTTGTATTGAAAATCCTGATTTTGATTTTGGTTGAAAATTGTTTGGAGTTCCAGATATTTTTCAACTGTGGAAATGCAGCCTTTGCTTTGCCAATCCGCGCTCTCACATCTGCATCGGATCCACCTTGATTGTCGATGATGCTGCCCAGATATGTAAAGGTGTTAACGTCCTCCAAGGCATCTCCATCAAGAGTGTTTTGTTTGGTGCATGTTGTGTTGCATCGGAGAATTTTACTTTTTCCCTTATGTATGTTGAGACCTGCTGCTGCAGAGGCTGCTGCTACACTAGTCGTCTTCTCTTGCATCTGTTGTTGCGTGTGCGATAGAAGAGCCAAGTCATCTGCGAAGTCCAGATCGTCCAGCTGCTTCCTAACTGTCCAGTTGATACCGTGCTTCCCTCCAGATGTTGACGTCTTCTTAATCCAGTCGATGACCAGGATAAAGTGACGGTATGATCTTCGAATGCTGTTTTGATCGTTAGAGAAATAATTGGAGAATTCCATACTGATATGAAACAACAATTCAGTCATCTGTAGTTTTTAATCATACCTCATTCATTATTGTTCGACTACCAAAAAAAAACCTAAAGTAGCACTGGACGACCGTTTCGTCCTAAGACGGGACTCGTCAATGTCATTGCTCACATCCACACACCCCTGCTCGCCTGGGACCGAACCCATGAACTTCGGTCTTGCGCGCGAACACCTAACCCCCAGACCGCTGAGCCAGTGCTTCCAAGTTTCTAGTGACGGTCTCACAATGACTGATTCATGATTTCATGTGTCTAAAATAATTAACAATTCAAATTGTATTTGTCACATTTTAACTTCTAATTGTTTTTTAGGCTTAATTCTTACAACTACAGAATCAATACCAATATCAAGTAACAATCATAATGATCAGAATAATAGTAATAATAATAATAATAATAATGTTGATGATGATAATGTGACACTCAACAGTAATAGTAATAATAATAATACTGATAGCAAAATGTTTATCCATTCGAATAAATTATCCGCTTGGCATTATCAATCTAATAGTTTTATACGTTTACATGAAACTCAATTAACTGTGCCCGATTCATTTTTTGAAACTTCAATGAATTCAGCCAATTGCCCTAATCCCATGGTGTTTTCATCATCCTCTTGTGTGAATGAATTGACACCAACGACAACAACGACAACCGCTTTGACATTGACACCACAATCACATAGTGTTTCTACACAAAATTTAATTCATTGTCATACTACTGGGCTAGATTTGAATTTGCCACGAACAACAACTTGTTCAATCAAAAATGACTCTATTAAAACAACACGGATTGCAATTATCACATCAAGTACAAACACTATTACGTCATCTACATCTACATCAACATCATCCACATCATCATCAACATCGTTGAATTCATCTATGCCTAATGTGAAAATGAAACATTCATCACAATATCATCAAACATTATTGTATAATAATAATAATATTAATATTAATAATAGTATGAATGAGCATAGTTTAAGTAAGGCGTTACGTGAATTTAATCAATTAACATGGTTTCGATTTCGTCATTATATACCATGTATTATTAATGCATTGGATTATCGTTTATCTTTTACAGATGATGAACACATACAAGTTAGTGATTGCTATTATTATTATTATTATTATTATTATTATTATTATTGGCGGGAGTAACTATGACGCTTAGGACTACCGTGCTTAGCATGCTCCAGAATAATGGTCGCAAGGCTGTGGACACGGTTAACCACTCTGGGGGGATTAGGACTGAACACCTCTAAGTTTGAATCCCGTCCATCGAGCGTAGGTAAATTCCGATAATGGTTTGAGGACTTGTCCTCTATCATTCCGTAATAGTAAATACCTTGAAAGGGATGTAGATTTCCAGGATGATTGAAGGTGGCGCTAGATGTTCTGTTTGGGGAAGCAGCCGTAGAGATCTTGGACTATTGACGCCGACCCTATGTGGTTGTCGCGAACACTGTGCACCTCGGTGTAGTGTGTAAACTGGAGTCGAGGCTCCTTAAACAAGGGTCTCGAGTTGGGTTATGTGATCCGATGCTAAAGGGTACTGCACATCAATGATATCTGCCCACTTCCGTGGGATTAACCCAGCTTGGTGCTTGCACTTGGTTAATTCCATGACATCTTCCTCATGGGAGTGAGTACTTTCTGGCTGACCTTTTGGAACAAACTCGATCTTTAGCTTCATGTGGGGTCTGAGGGCTCCGGTCGATTGTATCAGCGCAAGGCAGTTGGAGGCCAGACGGTTGTAACGGCTGCTGAGTGGCTCGGTCCGGCTGGGTAAGTCCGCCTTGCCGCTCATGCCGATTCAGGATTTCGGTTAGTGGATTGGTGGAGTGATCTTTTTGATTCATAAGTGCCCGAACTGGGGCAGCTGTTCGTGTGTGTACTTTTTGGACGTCCGACCTGCTTGCAGACCAAACTGAACAACATGTATGTTCCCGATTGGGGCAGGGATGATCACTGATGGCTACAGTGAAAATCCTTGTGTTGCCTAAAAAGCAGCGATGTGCATGTGCAGCGGGCTTGTCGGTTAACCAAGATATATTAATAGTAGTAGTAGTAGTTGCTTACTTACGCCTGTTACACCCAATGGAGCATCGACCACCGACTCTCATTCTCCAACCTACTTTGTCCTGGACCTACCTTTCTGGTTCTACCCGATTGTTGTTCATTGTTTTTGGTGTTTGCTTAAAAATTGTCGGTGTAATGTATTCATTGGTCTTCTCCTAATTTGAGGATTTCAAGTTACGGCTTGCTGGGGTGACGCATATGAGTGATTTCCGTAATATATGTCCTATCCACTTCCAACGCGTTTTCCTAATTTCTTGCTCTCATGGAATCTGGTTTGTTCTATCTCACAGTAGGTTTTTGCTGATAGTTTCTGGCCAACAGATGTACAGTAGCTTGCATAGACATCTATTTATAAATGGCTATCGTGGTTCTCCGAGCGTCCGCCTCATTTAGTAGAACTGTTTTGAAATTTGTATTGAAAATTCTGACTTTGGTATTGGTTGGTAGTTGTTTTCAGTTGCAGATGTTCTCCAGTTGTAGGAATGATGCTCTTGCTTTACCAATCCACCAAGAACTTTAGAATCTTGTTCCATTGATGTTAGGTGTTTTCCTCGGACAACCAGCATCTGTAGCGATGCTGCCTTCTCACCGCCTCCGGCGGTAAGGCCTTTTAAACAAGAGCGGAGCTAACACGTCAAAAACTTCTCATAAAATATCCGTGCGTGACTGGCCTCAAACAGTTGTCCTTCCGGGCTCTGCAGTCACGCTCCTAGGTCGCTAAGACCAACACTAATCTACCTTCCTTTTTAGGTTCCTCAGGAAACACCCTTCCACGACTGTAGACAGCCGGGATTTGATATCCGCCCTCATACCTGTAACAGCACACAAGATCAAATCGTTCACAATCATAATCCGAAATGTGCTTAAACGATCCGAGTGTAATACCGGACTAAACATTAACTCTAGTAAGATACACGTATATCCAGCCGAAAAGCCCCCAACTAAGACGAGACCTGCATCCTGGATTCCACTACTAGCCACCATCTATTTAATCTAATGACCATTTTGTCTTAGTATAAATCTATATTACATGATGTATATTGTAACATATCTATAATCCCTAGCATGTATATTCTTCTCTATTGATATTTTCATTATAAAGATCATAGCTACCGGTATGATACTTCATCCAATTCATTCATCATCATTAATACAAACAAATGAAAATCAACAATCAATGTTCAATGTTCAATCCACTCCAAATTCTCCTGTGGCGGCAGCCAATCCTGACAATCACTCTTCAACAAGCCAGAATAAATTTACTTCACATTCAATGGGTGATCATTACAATGCCAACAACGATGATGACAATGCTAGTGAACGAAAATCTTCAATTAAAAGTCGTTCAAAATTTCATTTACGCAAACCTTCATTATTAACTAAATTGAAAACTGATTTAAAATCAATCAGTTTTATCAAGGTAGGTTTATTTGTTTATGTGAGTTGTTCAATACTTACTTACTTACGCCTGTTATCTCTAGTGGAGCATAGGCCGCCCACCAGTTTTCTCCAACCAACTCTGTCCATCCTGGGCTTCCTTCTCCAGTTCTGTACAATGTTTGTTCATTCCTCTCATATCTTTCTCTATTTCTCGGCGTGTAATGTGTTCCTTGGCCTCCCTCTTTTCCTTTTGCCCTGACGGTTCCAAATGAGGGCTTGTCTTGTGATGCATTTGGGCGCTTTAATCAGTGTGTGTCCCATCCACTTCAACCCTCTTCCCTGATCTCCTCCTCCACTGAAATTCGATCTGTTCTCTCCCACAGTACGTTGTTACTGATGGAGTCTGGCCAACGAATCCGAAGTATTTTGCGTAGACAACTGTTAATAAACACTTGTATCTTCTGGATGATGCCTTTCGTAGTTCTCCAAGTTTCCTCTCCATACAGTAGAACTGTCTTGAAATTTCTATTGAAAATCCTGATTTTGGTTTTGGATGAAAGTTGTTTGGAGTTCCAGATATTTTTCAACTCTAGAAATGCAGCCTTTGCTTTGCCAATCCGCGCTCTCACATCTGCATCGGATCCACCATGGTTATCGATGATGCTGCCCAGATATGTAAAAGTGGTAACGTCCTCCAAGGCATCTCCATCAAGAGCCGGGTCATCTGCGAAGTCCAGATCGTTCAGCTGCTTCGTAACTTTCCAGTTGATGCCGTGGTTCCCTTCAGATGTGTTGTTGTTGTTCAATAAACACGGCTATTTGAGGAGAAGGAGGAGGAGGTTATGAAAACGTTATTTGATAAATTTCAGGCAGTATCAATGGTGTTTTTTTTCTTTACAAAAAAATTAACTTCCACTCCTCTGAGAATTTATCAGCAATGAGCTGCCACATTATCATTCATGCCCAGAAAAGACTTCCCAGGCGGTAATTCCTAATAAAACTGTGCTTTAAAAAAGCTTTGACCTTTTGATATCAGCCCTGCTGTGTTTACAGATGTAATTTATTTTTTTTATCAGACTTAGAAAAAAGCGTCAGTGTGTCTGTCATCTACATATGAATACTTTTAAATATTTCATAAATTTTGTGGGTTTTACTTAATATCTTAATAATTAGAATCTCATACTTGTTGAAAAGACCACTTTTATTAAAATCGAATACTCCAGTGAACAGTGAGTGACTCATAACACATGTTTCTCTAGTCTTAAGTATTAATCAAATCCTACTACTAGTCTACGTTGGTCGAAACTCTGTGCGTTTTGTTTTTTGGATGTTTGGTGGTTATAGCAGTTCACAGAAAACTACACTTGATCTAGATTTTGTGTTAGTCGAGATTTGAGATACTAAAGAAATCGATGTTCTCTGTGAGATTTCAAACTCACACGACTCAAATTCACAGCCTGAGATGACTGGAATAAATGTATGGTAGTTTATTTCAAACTCTCACTCTGGTTGCCTCAGGTTTAAATCCTGCAAAGAAACATCATCTCAACTAGCACAAAATCTAGATCAAGTATGGTGTCCTACTGGCACCGAACATTAAAACACATGATTCTGATTAACTTAGGCTAAAAACTCAATTTGGGGCTTGATAGATATAACTATTATTATCACTAAGAAGGCTTATACCAATATGAAAGTAGGGTTAGTCTTGGAGGTATTAGAGTTATTAAGATGTATTGTTTATGACCAATTCGGTCTCGTGTGTTGTTACGCATATGAGGGTGGATGTCACTTGCCTGCTACACTCACCGTATAAGGGGTATTTTTTTGAGGAGTGTTGAAAGGAAATTGGATTAGCGTTTGTCTTAGCGACCGGGAAGCGTAACCTCAAAGGCTAAGGGATAAGTGCCTAAGGCCGACCACTCACAGACTTTTGATAGGAAGTTTTCGACGTGTTAGCTCCGCTCTAGATGGAAATCCGTGAGAAAAAGGTCAGGTGTGACATTTTTAGGATCGACCTTTTCTAACTCCTTCCTTCCTTGTAAGAAGGCAGAATCGCTGCAGATACTGGTTTTCCTAGGAATAAACTTTACTACTGTCATGCCTCATCAGTACGAATTCGTCCTCAGACCTTCAGTTGCTGCTTTTAGTTTTACCGCTCTCCAATCAACCTGCATGGCATGATGGGACCTAAAGGAACATACGTTTCAACCAATATAGCTCAATTGGGTGACCACGATAGACAAGCCTGACCCACCACGTCACGATAACAGCTCAAAATCGTTTTCAATGGCGCAGGTACATCCATTCTTTTTCTTCTTCCACCTCTATCACCATTGGATTTGAATTGACAATTCTTTCTCTTTGTTTCAATGTGGTCTGGCAAGTTCAACTGATGTACGTATGTACAAAGTTTTACGTTGTAGCTGACTGATTGACTGACTGATACTGACGTGACATTAGCCACTGCAAACTGATCAATCATTTGCAAATGGTCTATCCAATCACAATGTGCAATCTTATACATAATTACACGTATACCTGTTACTTCATTCATATATAAGGTTGGTTATACATTGTAATCGACTGTATAACCTAATAAATTGTAACATTGAAACCAATATTTAATAGACTTTTTAAACTGTCAAATAAAGCACATGATTTGTTGGTTTTTCTATAATCCAGCAAATGGAGTGTGTTGAACTAAACTGATCGTTAAATAGGTTTCTTTTTTAGAAAAAAAAGTATTTTTTTATAACTTAAGAATGTGCTGTGAAGAATCAGACATAACAACTTGATATCTTTCAAGTCACCTATGAGTGAATATTTTGAATCATGAAAAATTATTTAACTGTAGTGACAAATTATAATCATTATTAAAACATATTATTGATGCAGAGTCACTTAAATATATGCATATATATGCATTCACAACCCCGTAATGCAAATTATCTGTGCTCACTAGTGACTAGCTTCGTGAGGAATCTTCTCCGAGTTCTAGTGAGAAGACGTGACCAATGAAGTTCAACCTGTTCGGGTGTAGGCAGTGTCTACCGAAGACTGTGTATAAGGTTGCGCAACTCCGTGAATTTGATCAAGTTAGACATTAACACCGTTAGATACCGGCTCAGTGGTCTAACGGCTAGGGCGTTCGCGAGCAATACCGAAGGTCCTAGATTCGAATCCTACGGGTTGCAGGAGTCGTGGATGCGCACTGCTGAGGAGTCCCATACCAGGACGAAACGGCCGTCCAGTGCTTTCAGGTTTCTAATGGTGTGGTCTAACAGTGATTGATCGATTCATGGTTTCAAAAATGTATAACTTAAATATATATGTGCCACACTATTCATTAAATTTCTAATTGGACTGGGACACTATCGGAGTGCCTAAATATAAGCTGGTGGTTTTATCAGAGGGAGCACTTCCTCCGAGCCCTTGACCTACAAATATAATCCACAAACCAATAGAGCAACTTCATGGAATACAGTCCCTTAATACCTGGTGAGCAACAAAAGGTTCATGCGCTATTCAATCCATCAGGACACTAGAACGTATACACACCATTTGTTTATATTCAGGAATTTCTAACTCATCTAGATAGATCTTCCGAACCCACCGATCCGGTTTAAATCATCAGACACTCGCTTTTCGTCCTCTAATATCGTAAAGAATACCCTGGCCACAAAAAGGCAGTCTGTAGGTTTCCGCTCGTATTGATTTATACGCGTAGCGAAATAAGAGCATTCCGAGTTTGTCGGTAGGCTATGACAACACACGAATACCCAAACTGAATTAAGTGGTTTTATCAGAAGGGCCACCTTCCATGAGCCCTTGACATACAAATATGATCCATAAAGCAGTGGAGCAACATCAGGGAACACAGTCTCAAACTACTTGGTGACCAATAGAAGGTTCCTGCACCATTGGTTCGGAATCAGGTTTTTCTAACTATCCTAAATGGATGTTCCATATCCGACGACCCAATTAAAGTATCGGATACTCGATCTTCGTACTCTCCACTTTTCAAACAATACTATGGACACAAAAAGGCAGCCTGTAAATTTCCCCTCGTTGTGACTTTTTACGCATGGCCACATGGGAGCATGTCTACACAGAGAGAGAGAGAGCGAACTTCTCCCTCTAGTCCGCACCAGCGGATTCAAAGCCTTAGAGGCAAATCTGATGTTCAATTTGCCTATCTTAGTAACAGTCGTGTACTTATCTTAAACAAACTGATGCTTTTTCTGATGTTGTATTCATTTCATTTAAAATTCTGGTACTTTTAACAACAGAAAAATTTCACCCAAATTATTCGATTGATCTATGGTCGCTCAATATTTCATGGTTGATATATGAAAATAAAAGCATGAAATGTGGTTGGTCATTAAGTGTAGGACAAATGGACACAGTCTACTCACCCTACTGGCTATTTTAAGCATGTGATTTCATTTCCTTTTGATGATGTCTCAGTTAATATCAGGCAGCAACAACGCTATTAACTTCTACTCTGGTTTCACTGAGAAGGCTTGTAATTGTATAGAGTCTTCTAATTAGGTCGTCGTTGTCAGTGTGATTGGTGTCTGATCTGATGTGATTTAATCTCTATGTGGTGTATGTACCATAGGAAAAATGTATCTCCAATACACTCATCATGATCATGATTCAGAATCAATGATAATTTAGGGATATGAAATTAGAAATTAAATCCAATGGAAATTTTCTGATTAATCTTGAATAGATAGATTTAATTGTAGGTAAATGGTAAAACTCCAATGGGACTTAAAATAGTCTTCTGAAAATTCTGTTGTAGTGAAGGAAAACACAGTTGAGGGCAACCGAATTGTATTTAACGAAAATTACAGAGTTACTCAGTAAAATAGGAAAACCATATCGTAAACGCGTAATTTGCAAATCTTCAATCAATCATCAATTCATTGTCTGACATTTCACTATTCATGTGTTTCATACAAATTCCCTTGTGTTCTCACTCATCCTTTCTTGATCTTACCCCATATTCTACTGCCAGACATTACGTTTTCACTCGCGTCATATACTACTTATAAGTAGCGCGCACCACACTGTTTTCAACAGATTGTATAAATAATCTTGAGAATGAACTAACTGATAACACTCCTCCAACTCAGTCAATTACTGTCAATCATTTAACATTGTTTTGATTGCCAAATTGTTGAATTTTTATTTGACTGAGATTTATTTACTTCACCATATTGATTTCATGCGTTCAAACTAGTTTCCTTCTGGCCAACATAGATGGAATTGAACTTAAGATTACAAACCAGGTGATTCAAAACTTTTAAGCTTTAAACTCCACATCATTCCTAGTAATATTAAAGTATTTGTTATTAATTCTCTACTGAAATCATAAAAAAAACACTAGTTCCTGCAATTACAACTAGCTACACAATTTACATATTTGCTAATGCTAATTGTGATACACGTACAATTTCTTCTGTCAGCGGAACACACGAGAAAACTTATTAATTAAAGTGCAACTGTAATAATTATTTAAACTTGACAAGTCAATATAATTAGAAATATGCAAAATACTAGGTCATTGATGGTTCGATACTAAGTAAGTGGTACTACTACTACTACTACTTAATACTTAATACTACTGCATATATTATTATGAACTGACTGTTATTTCATGATTGGTTGAACGATATTGCCAACAGTTGAATCAATTCAAAGACTTTACTATTGAAGAAAAAAACAATAGTTTGAACTCATGAAATCAATACGGTGAAGTAAAATAAATCTGTCAAATAAAAATGCAACAATTTGGCAATTAGAACAATGTGAAATGATTAACAGTAATTGACTACGAGTTGGAGAAGTGTTATCAGTCAGTTGATTCTCAAGATTATATATACAATTTGTTGAAAATAGAACTTCCACAAGATTAATTTAAGATACATTGGAGTTTTACCATTTACCTATAATTAAATCTGCTGTCACACCCCTCTACAGTCAGTCAGCAGTACGACTTCGCCCTCAGACCTTGAGTAGTTGCTTTTAGTCTCATCATTCTCCAATCGACCTGCCTGGCATGGTAGGACCTGCAGGAATATATGTTCCAGCCAGTATAGCTCGGTTGGGTCATGACGATAGGCAAGCCCGACCACCACGTCAAGGTAGCAACTTCGGTCGAGACTACAAGTTGGAGGAGTGCATCAGTCAGTTCATTCTCAACATTATAAATACAGTCTGTTGAAAACAGAATTTCCACAAGATTATTAAGTCACACACAGTCAAACAGCTTTATCATTTACGTGTAATCAAATCTATATCTACTTACTGACATGATGAGTCAAAAAGCTATTCACGATTGATTACAAACAATCCCATTCGATTTAATTTCTAATTTCATATTGAAAATGATTCTGAATCATTGTAATGACGAGTGTATTGGAGATACATTTTTCCCTATGGTACATACACCACATAGAGATTAAATCACATCATATCAGACACCAATCACACTGACAACGACGACCTAATTAGAAGACTGTACACAATTACAAGCCTTTCCAGTGAGACTAGAGTAGAAATTGATAACGTTGTTGCTGACTGATTTTAACTGAGACATCATCAAAGGGAAATGAAATCACGTGCTTAAAATAACCAGTAGGTTAAGTAGACTGTGCCCATTTGTCCCATACTTAATGACCAACCACATTTCATGCTTTTATTTTCACATATCAACCATGAAATATCGAGCGACTTTAGATCAATCGAATAATCTGGGTGGAATTATTCTGTTGTTAAGAGTACCAGGATTTTAAATGAGATGCATAAAACATCAGAAAAAGCATCAGTTTGTTTAAGATAAGTACACGACTGTTACTAACATAAGCAAATTAGACATCAGATTTGATTCTAAGCCTCTGAATACCGTGGTGCGATCGATAGTGGTAAGCTCGCTCTTTCTCGCCGTAGACATGCTCTCATATGGCCACGTGTAAAAAATCACAACGAGGGGAAACTTATATGATTATCTATTGTGGCGACAGTATTATTTAAAAGGTGGAGAGGATGATCATCGAGTGTCCGATGGTTTTACCAGGTCGGTGGATACGGAACATCCATTGAGGTGAGTTAGAAAACCCTGATTTCAAACCAATGGTGCATAAACCTTCTGTTGGTCACCAGATACCATGGAACTGTATTCCGTGACGTTGTTCCACTGGTTTATGGATTATATTTGTAGGTCAAGGGTTCGGAGGAAGTGGCCTTTCTGATAAAACCACTTAATTCAGTTCGGGTATTCGTGTGGTATCATATCCTACACACAAACTTACTGATTTGTGTGGCGCATTAGTATTTAGGCTACCTTTTTTTCCCAATATTTATGTTTAAAAATAAATAAATAACTGACTATGATCTAGGTAAATTTCAATCTGTTGCACTAAAGCCCTTGTTTATATCGTTCTAACCATACGTCTAGTATAATTGAATCTGTAAAAATCTACTTCAGTAATATATCATTAAGCCTAATTATTGTTATCTGACATTCTGTGTTTGGTCAAGTTAATGAATTATTCATTTTCTTTTTGTTTGGTTTTATGTTCTCTAAACTATGTGGTTTAGTCGTGCAGTATCAATTGCCTTTTCTTAGATTATCCTATCTGCATGTATACTTTAAAAAGAAATGAGCTATTAGAACTTTAGTATAATTATTATTATTCATACACATTGAAATCATTAATCGATCGATCACTGTTAGACCACCATTAAAAAACAAGGAATCCCTGGACGGTCGTTTCGTCCTGGTATGCGGATTCATCAGTGGCAGTGCGCATCCACAACTCTTCATCAGTTGAGGTGGTTGGGACATGTGTTACGAATGCCTAACCACCGACTGCCTCGACGAGCTATGTTTTGTGGTGTAGGAGTATGGGTTGGAAGAAAGTTAGGGGCGACCAGACCAAAACATGGCAGAAATCCATGAAGTCACTGACAAGTAGACTGAGTCATATTGGTAGATGTAGACTACCTGGTTGGGGTCCGCGAGACGAAAGTCAACAATAGTTAGAGACCTTGAACGACATGGCTCGAAATTGTTTGCACTGGCGCAAGTGCATCCATTCGCTGTGCTCTCTCAAATCCTAATCTTCTGGATTCGTCAGCACATCTCCCTTTGTCTTTCTAACTTTATCTCACTGAATTATACTTCTAGAATAATATCTTCACACCTTAGTCTTCTTCATTACCATTAATACTTCTACTATCTTTATCACTATGGGATTTGATTTGACATTTGCGTCTCTGTGTGCTAATGTGTTAATGGCAACATGAACTTATGTACACACGTACGAAGTTCTACATTGCAACTGACTGAACCTCGAAGGATTCTAACCTCCCAGGATCTTCAGTTTTGCACGTGAACGCCTAACCTCCGGCATCTAACAGTGTAAATGTTTAACTTTGATCAATCTAAGGATTTTGTGCAGCTTCACAATGATTGATTGGTGATTTCTATGTGTACAAAAAACACTAATCTCTATAACTCTAATTGAAAATTATTATTATTATTATTATTATTATTGTCACAGCTGGTTCTTTTTGACTTGCAATTTGATTGGTTGTTATTCCATTAGTTTTATGGTTGTTGTGTTTACATGTTTGTTTTGATTCTCTGCCTACTCTCTCTCTCTCTCTTAATCTGATATTTAACCTTTGTTTTTTTCTCTTCATTACTGGTTAGGAAGATTAGATTCCACTAATGAATAGATATTCCGATTTCCATGTGTTTATTGATTAATGCATGACTGAACTCTCTGAATTCTACGACAACAACAAACAATTCCCTCACTTTCTTTGTCTCTCTCTCTGTCCAATACTTGAATGTTTTTTTCCCAGTTTAACTCATGTCGATAGTTGTGTATGCGCATTTTGATATCATAAATATAGAATTTCATAGCTAGTTGGTATTCACGTACATACAGTCAGTCAGTCAGTCAGACGCAACGTACGTAAGTACACTAGTTCATGTTGCCATATCACATTAGCACAGAGACGCCACTGTCAATTCAAATCCAATAGTAGAAGAGGTAGTAAAGGTATTAGAAGTAATTGGAGGGGTTAGAATTAGAAGATATTATTCACGAAGTATGATTCAATGAGATAAGTTTAGAAAGTAAAAACTAGAGGTGTTGAAGAACTCAGAAGATTAGGATTTGAGAGAACCCACAGAATAAATGCACCGGCGCCATTGCGAACGATTTTGAGCCATGTCATTCAAGGTCTCTAGCCATCGATTATTATCATCTCGCGGACCCCAACCAGGTGGTAGTCGACAATTACCGACATGGCTAAGTCCACTCGTCAATGACTTCATGCATTTGTGCCATGTTTTGGTTTGGCCGCCCCTAACTTTCTTCCAACCTATTCCTACACTACAAAACAAGGCTCGACGAGGCAGTCGGTGGTTGGGCATACGCAACACCGACGGTCGTGTAAAAATATATTACTTGACAAATCATATTAACGGTCCCATAAACTTTATCCATTCCCCCAATTGATTGATTGATTATCAAAGCTGATTTTCTTCAATTGTTTCTCCAATTTTTTTTTCTCCTTTTTATTTTAGAGAACTAATGATGGAATCATGCTCAGTAATGATGAAAATCCTAGTCAACAAGAAAATCATCCACAACAGCCGATTGATAAACCGCATACATCTAATAATTGTATACTTACACCACTGTCATCTATACCAAATGCTTGCGTTGAAGCATATCTTGGTAATTTAGATTTCTTTTTTGTTAGAGAAACAACTGACCTTAGAGAGGTGAGTTTCTTTTCTCTCTTTAAATAGAAAGAAATATGCTTTTATTATTGTTGTTACTGTCATTGAAAAATTATACTACTTATTGCATGAAAGTGAGAAAGAGACATAGACAGACAGATGGTTGCCAAAATCGATTTGGTTAGACAAATTACTTGGTTTATACATACATTGTATGATTGATTGTCAAAGTCAATTGTTTGATTATCAATTTTAATGGTGTTTATTGTAAAGTGAGGTGTCTTTTAAGTTAATCACTTTACTACAAACCTCCTAACCAATTGACTGCCTCGACGAGCAATGTAGGGGTGGGCTAGAAGAAAACTAGCGAGCGGCCAGACCAAAACATGGTAGAAATCCATGAAGTCACTGACAAGTGGATTGAGTCATGTTGGTAATTGTTGACTACCTGGTTAGGATACGCTATATCATCGTGACCGATGTTTAGTGACTTAGAATGACCATGGTTCAAAATCGTTCGCCATGTCGTAGGTGTATTCATTCTTTGGCTTACCTCAAATTCTAATCTGAATTCCTCTTGAACTTACCTTACTGGATTATATATACTACTTGAATCATATCTTCAAACCCTTATCTTCTTCTTCTTCTTCATTACCGCTAGTACTTCTCTACTACTATGGGATTTGAATTGACAATTCTCTCTCTTTGTGCTAATGTGATATGTCAACTTGAACTGATGTAGGCACATACGAAGTTCTATGTTGTAGCTGACTGACGACTGATTAACTTTCATCATACATATGTGGATTAACTGGAATAATCAGTTACCGAACGATGGCACCAATTCTTAGTGAGTTTAATTTCTTAATAAAAAGCATCAAACTATTTATCATTTAATGTGTATGATTGCGGTAGAAGGTCAGTTGCAACCTGAGTAGCTCAGTAGATCAGGTTTAAGTCCCAACAATCTCTTCAAGATCCCACCTGCAGATTAGTGCCAACTAGTAAGAAACCTGAGTCAAACACAATTTCTTACCGACTCCTTCCAACCACCATCTGACATTCAAACGCGATATCGAGTTATTTAGATTAACGGACACAGATTGCAACCTGATTGATAGAAATCAATCAACTCTAAAGTAATAAACAAATATGATATCGATCACTCTTTAGGAATTAATTAGTGTGCATATTTACATAATATCAACCACTATGTTCTCTACAATTCAATGCTTTTTCTTAAAGTATCATGCCGTTAGAATTGAGATTCATACATTTTAGACTTAATTCTGTCTGGGTACACATGATTTTGAAGCCATCATCAAGTCAAAAACTAAACTTTTGCGGACGTTAGATCCCCAGAACTCACTTGGAAAAGGTTCTAATTTTTTGTAATTTATTTCTGAAATTTTGAATCCTTATGTCTTCGCGCCAAAGACGCTCAGTTGACCTTCAGCTTACATTTCCCACTAAGAAAATCTTTGACTGTCATTGGTTGATGGATTATTTCAGTACGCTATTTTGCGGCTCTCATCAAGAGCGTTTCTATCATTGTATAAATAAGCTTGAGTTGTGTGCTTGTGGATCTCGTACTTTCTGGTTGCCTGTGGAATACATTCTCTCTACGCCTTATCAAGACTTCTTCCCCTTGTTAGTGAGGCTTTGGACGATCAGATTAGAGTAGCCTATCGTGTAATTGAGTCATCGCTCTTCATTCCGCTTACCAAGTAAAGTGAACTTGTAATAGCTACAAGCATTATTATCTCATAAACAGCTATCCTAGTACTTAACTTTCTTCTTCTTCTATGTGTTACATACAGGTTGGTGGTATTTCGGGATTTTTGCATACAAGTTTAACTGAAGTACAAGCTGTTGTTGGAGCACATACAACAAGTTTAGGCGGTAATGCATTATTATCATATCATTTAAGTGAAGTTGTTGTTCTCAGACCAACTTCAAGAAATCAAGCCCAGTGTTTATTGAATGTTTGCGGTGATATGGCTCGATTAAGTTGGTCTACAACAACAACAAAACACAGACAGTTCACAAAATGCAAAAGTCAAGTGTAAATTCAATCACAGCTCGTAAATTTTATTTAGTGTTGTTGTATAATCTGTGTATGTATTTCTTACTTATTATTTATTCTTTTGAATGGATCATTTTTAAATCAATTCCTATTGAGATAGTATTATTATTCATCATGACGGGATTGTATATAGTATGACTGTGTAGCATCCACTACTACTACTACTACTACTACTTATTGTCAACTTCATACGATGGATGAAACTCGCTTTAATCACAATGATCAAGCTATATATTTGACAAAAGGTATCAGTGGGTTGAGGGGGGGGGTGGTGAGCTATATATAGGGAAATATAACATTTTCAGGTAATAAAGCAGTACTTGAACAAAAACGTGATTTGATTTTTATCCAATTGTATAATATTTTCTAATGTTTTAACTTTGTGATATTACAAATTAATTAATTATGTCAGATTTTCTTTTATTTAAATTCTTTAGTTTAATTGGCTTCGTTATTATGAGTAATTGTGCATAATAGGTATTTTATTGGTGGTTAAACTTTAAGACTTCTTCGATCCAGTTAGTTTAAGATTAATTACTTACGCCTGTTACCCTCCGATGGAGCATAGGCCGCCCACCAGTTTTCTCCAACCTACTCTGTCTGTCCTGGGCTTCCCTCTCCAGTTCTGTCCAATGTTTGTTCATTCCTCTCATGTCTTTCTCTATTTCTCGGCGTAATGTGTTTCTTGGTTTTCCTCTTTTCTTTTTGCCTTGAGGGTTCCATGTAAGGGCTTGTCTTGTGACGTAGTTAGGTGCTTTTCTCAGAGTGTGTCCTATCCACTTCCACCGCTTCTTCCTGATTTCCTCCTCCACTGGAGGAATCTGGTTTGTTCTCTCCTACAGTACGTTGTTGCTGACGATGTCTGGCCAACGAATCCGAAGTATTTTGCTTAGACAACTGTTAGTTAGTTTAAGATGCAAAGTTAATAAAGCGTACAGAATCCGGTTGAGTGTGTAAATATGAAATATTGAAACTTTTCCGCCCTACATCTTTTCACAATCACTGACTGTATAGAGAAAATTTTAAATCTCATCAAATTTGTCCATTTGTTTTAAAGTAGGTACATACAAGTTGGCTGAAACAATCATACTCTCTTCGTAGATCAGAACCCATCAGTTATGCAACATATACTAGGAAACATAATATAAAGCCTTAGTACATATCTTAATTACATTTGCCTATTCTACTAGGTACCGCTAATCAATATCTATTTCAACCGAAACACATAAATAAATCAACCAACTTGACCAAGGTTTATGTTACACAGACTGTTGTAAGTATCAATAAGGAAATATCTTAAAATTCTTATTTAAGAGAAATTCTCTCATCACATACACATCACGCACGCACATACATTCTACCTATTATCCACGTTGAAATAGATAAAAAGTTTGGTGGTTTCTTCAATCATTCAAACACACACAAACTTACATAAATGTTATTTTGCAGAAATTATATATTTAAGTGTACAAAACACTACATATCACTTTAACTCTAACTAGATAATCGAACTACTTTTCTCTCTTTCAAATTAATATTCATAATTTTTTTTTCAACTACCTATGAGTTCATCAACATTTCAGTAAAATCCAACTACATAGAATGATATAGTGCTAATTTATAGAAGTATAACTTGTATGTTATGCGAGTCGAAAAGCATTGGTAAATATTAACGGTCTAAATCACTAGAAGATGACAATTTGATTACCGACCGTAACTGCTACCCTGACGAGGTGATCGGACATGCCTTTCGGGATAACTCAACCGGGGGCTATATTGGTTAGAACATTTGTTTCTTTAGGTCCATGCAAGGCAGATCAATTGGAGAACAGCAAGACTGAAAGAACTAACTCCAAGTCTGAGCGCGAAGTTGTACTGCTGACTGTACAGGGGTGTGATAACAAAGTGTTTCTCACGGACAATCAGCACCTGCAGCGATTCTGTCTTCTCACGATGGAAGGAAAGGGTTATTAGAAAAGGTCAACTACATAAATTCCACACCTTACAGCGCGGATCTCTGACTCCGCCGGTGAGGCATTTTGAAAAGCGGAGTTAACACATTAACCTCCCGTGAAAGGCCATACGTGACCGGCCTCAGACAGTTGTCTCTTGGGCTTTGCGGAAACTCTCCCAGGTCGATAAGGCCAACGTTAATCTAATGTCCGTTTCAGGTTCCTCAAGAAACACCCTTCCATAGTATGGGTAGCCGGGAGGTGACATCCTCTCCCATACTCGTGACAGCACACGAGACCAAATCGGTCACAATCAAATCCTTTCTACACCTAATAACTTACCTCCACGAATAACCCTCCTCACATTCCTTTATCATCTCGCGGCACTGATGCGTACGATTTGAGTGCGCGAAACGTTATACCCAGTCTAATGAAATCCCGCTTTAAACTACATGTAGCTTTCAATCTGCCAAATAGGAAAACAGGCTTCCCTGGCTAGGACTCTAGAATCCCTCGCCATCGATGTATGCTGCGTCTCCGAAGTGCGCATACAGGATCCGAGTACAGTGATTAATTTGACTTCACTTTGTCTAAATAAAGAACTCGGTTTACGCTGCGTGTATCTAGAAGCCCTACTGCTGCTTCTCGTGGTCACACTGGTGTGGGTTAGCACTAAGTCTTGAAGCAAGACTAGCTCTCTTAGACTGGATCCCAGTACGTAGTAGTCGCTCGTGCGCCGTTTGACCGAATGTTACAATAAGGACTCGGAAACATAGGGACAGTCGCCGTTGCCTCCTCCTTATCTCTGTATACGATCTCACTGACTGCAGTTCGGATGAGGTAAAAGATGGATCTTACAGAAAGCTTTCCAACCTTCATAAAGCTAAGCACTCTGGCGTATCAATAGTAGTGGCGGGTAACTTTAACGCTCAAATAGGTAGACTAGGAAACATCTGGGCGGATCTTATGGAGTCGGGTCTCAAATAACGAGTAATAGTGACCGTCTGCAGCAAGTAAGCTCAGATGACCATCTATCTCTGCCTAATACTAACTCCAAATTTATCGACTCCAGAAATCGACCCAATAGTGGACTCAACTTGACCACGTCGCTACCAGCTACCGATGCAGAGGCCTCATTGAAGACCGCCGCTCATTCTGGACCAATGTTTAAATCGAGATCGTGCTCTAGTACGAGCGAGTTCGTCCATGGCTCACTGGACGTAATAGGGACACAGCAAAGAAACCACTTAGTGTTCTGTCTAACGATACCAAAGCCACGAGTATATTTTAGGGGCAACTAGTAAAGCAGTTAGGCATCCCACCTCGAGGCGGCTTGGAATGTTATCCAGAAAGCTGTAGAAACCGGAGTGATATCTGCCAATTAGTTAAATCAAAATGTTAGAGAAAAGCAGTAGACTTCATTAGCATCCACTAAAACAGATAGACTCTCAGAAACTAGTTTCTTCTGGCTCTGGCTGTGATGAGAAGTGAAGTCAGTTTAAGCTCAAGCTAATTAGAAGCCTATGCAATGATCACAAGCAGCCGTGGCAATAACTAAGAGCAGACAACTATTCAAACCTATTAAGGAAACTGGTGTTAGAAATCCAACTCTTCGTAGAACTATCTCAGGAAAATATGATGGGACTATTACTTATTCTTAATCTACGAGATTGGATCGATGAGCAGAACACTTCAGGCAACAGTCCAACTAGCCCTTCAGCCACCATTTCTGTTACCCAACATCTCCAGTCGACCTGAATATCAAGTTGATGCAAGTTCATTCTACTCATGGTGTTTTGTAAGTAAACCTTTAGTGCATACCTATTAAAAATAAAATTGATACATAACGGACAATATATTAGGATTATTCTCTCATAGTTGAAATCACGAACTACTCTTAACTAAAATCGACCATCAATAAAAAAAAAAATCTGGAAGCACTTGAACTGGATGACCATTTCATCCCAGTATGAAAAACCAATTTGATTTTATATTGGGGACGTTAGACCCCCTCAAGAACTCGTTTATCTTGGATCTCACGTTTGCCAGCATGAGCTAATCGGTTGACCTTGAGATTTGTAGAAAGTATTTCCTATTTTTTGAAATTTAAAAATTTCATGAAATTTATTTTATAAACAAAATGATCATGGTCATCACTCTACAAATGTATATGTGTATCAAGGTGTCAAAAATATGATAGAAAGCCTTATTACTATTACTACTATTAATGTACCCTAAATAAAATGTCCAGAAATATACTTTGTATATGTATGTATGTATCGAAGATATAAGTAAGACAGATCAAAATGAAATGAAATTACAAGTGAGAATATTATGAAAAGAATGAATTGCACTAATAACAATAATAATAGTAGTAATAATAATGGTAATGAAAGCGCCTAGCATGATTAGTTACAAACATAATTTCCCCCCCTAATAATGTGTGAATACAATGTAGTAACAATAATAATAATAATAATATTAGTAATAGTAATATTAGTTGGATGTTTCACATATTTCTTTTGAAATTTCAACACCCTATTTTTCAATGATCTAAAATGCGTAGATTTCCTGAAACAATTTTATTTTCCAATATTGAACCTGGTGGTATATTGATAAGATTACCGAAATTGGCAATTATAATGACTGTACCCTGAAAAAGAAAAAAGAATTTTTGAAGAATTTTTTATTCAATGTTTTGTTGAATAGGGGAATTAGCTGAAACTATTGTTATTAGTATACAGGGCCTGAGTAGATTGCGAAGTCTTATATAGTTGACATCATTGAATGATCTTAGTTAGACAACAACTAGGAAGCACTAGACAGCTGTTTCGTCTTAGATAAGTATGGACTGAGCAGTTCTCCACACTAAGACTCCACTGGGGATGAGACTTATGATGCCAAGCGTTTAACCTTTTAATCACAGAACTACCATCTAATGATTGAAACATCCATCAATCAATTCGATGTCACTACTGGTGTATAAATGCCTCATAGTTGACATGAATGATACTCCACAAATCACTATTTTGCGCCAGAAATATCGGAATTATCTGAAACAAGTCATCATCAATGAGTATATCCTCTCAATGCCTCCTGGTGTTCAACATTTACCCGCATCTAGTCCGTGATGTGAACTATGGGAAATAAACCGCTGTATTAATTTTAGAAATTCCCATATTTCATCGGAAAATCTTGAACCTAATTCAGATTCTGTATCATCCGGAAGAAATCATAGTAATTCAGTAACTAAGATGGAAACCTAGAAAACACTTTTTGAGGAAAAAACAAGGATTACCGATCAAAATCATATGCATGCATCTCGATTGTATCTTACTCCCTTATAAATGTCCTATTTCTCTAGTAATCCTTTAGTGCTACAAATCTAATTCTATCAACAAAACTGTAATATATGACCACTAGTCTACGTGACTGGACGTGATGTTTGTTACTGGTTCGCAGTCGATCAATGTGAAACATTTAAGTCATATAGAGATTAGTCATAGACTGATTAGCTTGGTAGTAATATCTTAATAATGCTTGGTAATGTGGTTTATCATTGAGCTTTGACAAATAAGTACAATCTACAGACTATTAAATAAGTGACTTCATTTCCTCTAATTGATTTCTACTACGGAATAAAATATTTTATATTGCTTACTCTGGTTGTCTATCTTTGTCGTGAATTGTATGTATGGGTTTAATGTGGTCAAGTCTCTGTGTGCGGTATCAGTCAGTCAGCAACAACGTAGAACTTCGTACGTACGTATATCATCATTTCAAGTTGCCATACCATGATACCTCAGAGAGATTGGATTATCAATTCAAATCCCATAGTGGTAGAGGTGGTAGTGTAGTGAAGGAGAACACAGGTGGGGGCAACCGAATTGTATTTAACGAAAATTACAGAGTTACTCAGTAAAATCGGAAAACCATATCGTAAATCGTTCATTTGCAAAATATCAGTTCATCATATTATCGAACTGGACTGTTCCTGTTGCAAAACATCAATCCATTGTCACTATTCATGCGTTTCATACAAATTCCATTGTGTTCTAACTCTTCCTTTCTTGATCTTCCCCCATCTTCTGCTGCCAGACATTACGTTGACACTCACTTCATATGCTACTTATAAGTAGCTCGCACCACAGTAGGAGTATAGGCAGTAACTCTATGTGGTATACTCTTCAAATATCGAAATTTAGTGATAATATAAAACTGGTCATCCATTTATTCGTTGTATAGATCAGATTAAAAGGTAGCCAATACAATACATCCATCATATCAGTTAGGTAACATTAATTTTCTCCAAGATTACATATATTCTCATCGAAACAAGTCGCCACTATCATGAGGCCTTAGTCCACGGTGTCTTTTTGATCAACTCTAACACCAATTAACATTAAGATACACATCTGTCGGTGCCATTAGATTGCCAAGTTCTACACTCTATTCACTTATTTACATCGTGTAAGGCCAAAAGAGATTATCACTTGATCCAAATCATAACACAATATCACCAATTGGATTTACTGTACTGTACTGTACAATTATTCATTAAATAACTATCAAACTTTAATTATATTACTTACCTTTAAAACAACACCTTTTCCAAAGAATACATCACCAGATACAGTTAAATGATCTAATTCCAATAGATCCGGTATACTTGTAAATCGATTTAGAAAATCTTTTACTTTTTTAAAATGACTACCAAGTTTAATTAATGGAACAGATGGAAAACTTCGTAATGGTGAAACAGATAAACTTCCACCATCTAATACATATAAATTAGACATGACTAGTAATAAATCGGAAGTTGTTTTCACTGGTAAAAAACGACTTCGTGGAACATTAACACCTGAATGAAAGAGAAAAAAACAACACAACAAACAAATAGGTTGGTTGATGATGTGTGCTCATTAGGAAATTCTCGGAGTTCTAGTTGAGAAGACGTGACCAATGGAGTTCAACCCTGTCGGGTGTAGGACGTAGTAACTACCAAAGACAAATAGGTGAGGTCGTGCAAAATCTCTAGATCAATCAGAGTTAGACATTAGCACATCGTTGGATGCCGGTCCAGTGGTCCAATGGTTAGACGTTCGCGCCCAATACTGAAGGTCTCGGGTTCGAGTCCTGCAAGGAGCAGTAGTCGTGGTTGCGCACTGATGATAATAAATCTCATACAAGGATGAAACGGCCGTCCAGTGATTCCTGGTTTTGAATAGTGGTCTAACAAGGATTGATTGATGATTTCAAATGTGTGAAAAATGGGTTGTAGTTTTTTAGTGATTTAGAGAAATAATCCATTTCGCTAGTTTAAAAAAGTAGCATTACTGACAAGCGAAAAAATCATCAACAGCAACGTAGAACTTTGCACGTAAGTACAGCAGTTCAAGTTGCCATACCACATTAGTGCATAGAAATGCAATTTTCAATTCAAATCCCATAGTAGTAGAGTTAGTAAAAGTATTAGAAGTGATGGGAGAGATTAGGGTTCGAAGATGTTATTCAAGAAGTGTAATTTAGTGAGGTAAATCTAGGAAGAGAAAGATAGAGGTGATGAGGAATTCAGGAGGTTGGAATTTCATAGAACACATAGAGTAAATCCACCTGCGTCATTGCAAACGGTTTTGAGCCATATCACTCGGCCTCTAACCATCGATTATTATCATCTCGTGGACTGCAACCAGATAGTCGACACCTACCGACATGACTCAGTCCACTTGTCAGTGACTTCATGGATTTGTGCCATGTTTTGGTCTGGCCGCCCGCTAGCTTTCGTCCAACCTATTCCTATATCGCAAAACATAGCTCGACGAACAAGCGAAAAAAACATCACAAATTAAATTATTTGGATAGGACTGTACCCTTGAAATAGAATCAGATTGTATAATATTATTGTCATACAGTAAAGTTTACAGTTTGTCCCCCTCTAAGTGTACTGCTGGTCCCAATCCCGGACGAAGGAGGGTTGGGCACTGAGGTTAGCGACCGCATCTGTAGAAAAGCAACTCGCTAAAAGAACGCTAACCAGAAACTGGTCAGTGGCCTATTCTCCACTACTGGGAGGTAACAGTGGTCAGTAAGTTTACAATTTACGCATTTTATGTACTTTACAGTAATCCTGTGTTTGTAGATGATGTTTATCAACTAATTAATTATTAGGTTTCGAAAATCTGTATACCAATGACTGTTTCTTTTGAACTAATGATAACCTGTTTTGACGATATATTTTTTTTCTGTAAATTGATATTCTCCATACTCAGTGAATCTTCATTTATATCAATCGTTTTATTCTTACTTTACATTGGTGAGAATCCCACTGGTTCTTATTTCTAAATATAAACAATAGAGTTGTAGCTACAATGGAACCAGAAGCATATACACATAACAAAAGACAATGTCAGCCACAGAAACAATAATAATGGTGAATATTTTAATAAGTAAAATACAGTAAAGTTTCAACAACATTCAGTCATCATGTATGTGTGTGTTCAATGGCCAAGAACACCTCATTAAAATTGCTACTATTAGCATATATATATACAGTTGTCTACGCAAAATACTTCGTATTCGTTGGCCAGACACCATCAGCAACAACAAACTGTGGAAGAGAACAAACCAGATTCCAGTGGAGGAGGAAATCTCTACTATTGGATTTGAATTGACAATTATATCTCTGTGCTGATGTGGTATGGCGACATGAACTGATGTACTTACGTACGAAGTTCTACGTTGCAACTGACTGACTGACTGACTGGATGAGGAGGAAATTAGGAAGAAGCGCTGGGAGTGGATAGGACATACACTGTGAAAAGTACCCAACTGTGTCACAAGACAAGCCCTCACATGGAACCCTCAATGTAAAGTGAAAAGAGCAAGGCCAAAGAGCACTTTACGCCGAGAAATAGAGAAAAATATTAGAAGAATGCAAGAAAACATTGGACAGAACTGAAAAGGGAAGCCCAGGACAGAGTTGGTTGGAGAAAACTGGTGGGCGGTCCATGCTCCATTGGAGGGTTAACAGGCGTAAGTAAGTAAGTAAGTACATATATATAGATAATTAACACTGTATATTATTTTCTTACCAAAAGCACCATTAAATGACTTGATAGCAGCACCAGCAGCTTCTTCCAACTGTAATATATTTGTACCAGAATCTAAAGTTTTCGGATTAACAATAATTTCCATTTGTAAAGTATTTTGTTTAACACTACGATGTAATGCTTGTAAATCAATCCAAAGATTATTTGTATTAAATATTTTAAAAGTCCGTACACTAGCAAAATCATCCACATGATCTTCAGGGACCTATATAAAAAAAAATTACATGAAAATTGGAACATGTGTTATGTTGTGTTGTGCTGTGCTGTGCAATGTTTGGCAGTAACATTTTCGTAATTATTAATCACAAATCCAAATTTTATCAGAAAAAGAATTGATCAATTCGAAATCAACATCCATATACATACCTGTGCTAATTCCAGTAGTCGTAAATGTCCACGATATTGTGTTAAAGTGCCACCTTTAACATCAGCTCGAGTTTTATCAGTAACTTCCATCACGAATTCTGGTGATTGTTTATTATTACTGTGTAAATCTTTATTCATTAGAAAATTTAAAATATCTTGGAAAATGAATTTTAATTTTTAAGGAAGGGATAGTTTTTTTAAAAAAAAAAGTATTTTTTCATATTTTAAAAACTTTAAACCAAAAAACGAATTAGTCAGGTGACTGACGACAATATGATGGAATGTTTACTTGACACCTTATTAGGGAAAAATATAAACAGTGTTATTTTTAATTGTTTTCTTACACATACTTACTTACTTATGCTTGTTACCCCCCAATGGAGCATAGGCGGCCGGCCAGTTTTGTCCAACCTACTCTGTCCTGAGCTTCCTTTTCCAGTTCTGTCCAATTTTTGTTCATTCTTCTGATGTCTTTCTCCATTTCTGGGCGTAATGTGGTTTTTGGTCTTCCCTTGGCCTTGAGGATCCCATGTGAGGGCTTGTCTTGTGACGCAGTTCAGTGCTCTCCACAGTGTATGTCCTATCCACTTACAGCGCTTCTTCTTGATTTCCTCCTCCGCTGGAATCTAGTTTGTTCTCCTTCAATATTGTCTACTCACTTGGTAAATATAACATTGAGTTGCTGTTACTTGCTACAATTTGAATCATTTTATTTACAAAGTTAGTTTTCAATACTGCTGATATCTCGGAAGTACACTGTCATCATACTTATCCTAATTCTTATTTGAACTTCATGAAAGTTGATTGAAGACAATGATATTCTGTTTTTGTTTTGTGAATAAATGAGTCAGATTTATTTTGTAGAACAACATAAGTTGCATTCACATGATGACTGAATCAATATTGTAACAGTCAGTAAGTAGTATGTCAAAATTGAACGCATTAACAGTTAATGAGTTCAACATTTCCATATAGGTTATTCATTACTCTTAAAAAGATTAGACAAACATTAAGATTTATGAGAAAAAATTGTTGAATTATATAACAGATAAATAACTATTTTCAAAAGGATACTTAAATCAACAGTTGCTCCAAGATTATCAATATTTGACATAAAAACCCATTGTTTACCATTAGCTAACATTTTCTCAGCCAGTCCACAATCAACAAAACTACGATAGAAATCACCATGTCCTGGTGGATACCATTCTTCTGGATTGTAGTTCATATCTTTAGAAATTTTTGTTTCAATATTGTTATGACAACATTCTTGACTAGCATATTTAGCAATAGGTAATAATGATTCTCGATTTAAACGAGGATAACTAGGAAACAGAGAGAGAAAGGAAAAAAGTGACTATAGGTTTGATATTTTTTTTACAGAAATCAAGATATAAAAGTTGGGATAAGCAAAAAGAAAAAAGTAGTTAAACTTCTTAAATATTTATGACAAGTATAATGTGTATATCTAGATTTTTCACGTCCAGTGAGTGAGTCAGTCAGTCAGTTACAATGTAGGACTTCGTACATACATACATTAGCAAAGATACACATCTGTCAATTCAAATCCCATAGTAGTAGAAGTATTAACGGTAATGGAGAAGAGTAGGGTTTGAAGAGAGAAAGATAAAGGTGACAAGGAATTTGGAAGGTTAGGATTTGAGAAAACATAAAAAGTGGATGCCCCTGTACCATTGCAAACGATTCTGAGCCATGTCTGTCATTCAAGGTCTCTAACCATCGGTGACTTTCGTCTCGCGGACCCTACTAACCAAGCAGCCTCTATCTATAAACAGAACTCAATAAAATTGTAAGAGACTTTATGGATTTATGTCAAGTTATAGTTTTGCCATCCCTAGCTTCCTTCCAACCTACTCCTACACTACAAAACATTGCTCGACGAGGCAGTCAGCAGTTGGGCATATGTAACACATGTTCCAACCATTTCAACTGATGGCAATTCTCTACTTCATCAATTGATTTGATTTAATACGTTCAGCAATACTTAAATCTTATTAAAAAAAAATTATTTCTGAACGTATTTCGATAAGAACAAAGCACATAATACTGATAAGATTGATTCCATATTTCCAATATATCTGACATTTTAATTGTAAATTCGATTGAAATTAAAATCCTTTAAATAAAATTTGATCAAAATATTCATATAATGTATATTTGAAGACTTTAGAATATTAAAATATATCATAAGCAACAATGCGAGTATGTTCGGGATGCGGTCCTCATCCTCGAAATGCAAAATGTTGCTTCAAGATTGGGTCGCATCGGCACCTGAACTAGTGATAGGGAGTGAAGTAGTCAAACGTACAGACCGCATCATGTATCTGGGGAGTCTCATCAGCTCTGATAGCCTGTTGACTGACGAAATCTCAGCGCGGATACAGAAGGCTCAATTGGCTTTTGCCAACCTGTGTCACTTATGGAGTAGGCGTGATATCCGTTCGCTAACCAAAGGACGGGTGTACTACGCAGCAGTTCGCTCCGTTCTCCTCTATGACTGTGAAGCATGGCCATTAAGAGTAGAAGATGTTCGTAGGTTACTGGTATTCGATCATAGATGTTTAAGAAGCATTGCTCGTATACCGTGAGACAACCGAGTAAGCAATGCTGTCGTTAGGTAACGAGTGCTAGATAAGGATAGCAGATCAATAGATGAAGTGGTGAAACTTCATCAGTTGAGGTGGTTGGGACATGTGTTACGAATATTCAAACACCGGTTGCCTCGACGAGCTATGTTTTGTAGTGTAGGAATAGGTTGGAAGAAAGTTAGGGGCGGCCAAACCAAAACATGGCAGAAATCCATGAAGTCACTGAGCCATGTTGGTAGATGTAGACTACCTGGTTGGGGTCCACGAGACAAAAGTCACCAATGGTTAGAGACCTTGAACGACATGGCTCAGAATCGTTTCCAATGGCGTAAGTGCATCCATTCGCTGTGCTCTCTCAAAGCCTAATCTTCTGAATTCGTCAGCACCTCTACCTTTGTCTCTCCTAACCTTATCTTACTGAATTATACTTCTTGAATATTATCTTCAAAACCTAATCTTCTTCATTACCATTAATACCTCTACTATGTTTATCACTATGGGATTTGATTTCACATCTGCGTCTCTGTGCTAATGTGGCAATGACAACATGAACTGATGTACATACGTACATAGTTCTACGTTGCAACTAACTGACTGACTGACTGAAAATATCTCATTACTCAAATTCATAAGATTAGTAGTGATTAATTTTAATACTTTTTGAATATTTATTATCATATCAAAAAAAAAAAATCACTTACCAACTTTGTACAAATGTTAAAATTTGAACATTAACTTGTTGATATTTACGTAGAACTTTTTCAGTTTCAGTATGTGTATTGAATGAATTCATTAAAACCAAAGGAATACTTGTTCCATATTCATTATTTAATCTCTAAAAACAAATATATGCGATAAAACAAAAGTATTCACTATCATTTTTCAGTAGAATTTTTTTCAAGTTCGATAAGAAAACATATCTTAACCAGAAATACATGACAAATATAGAAATAAGTCATTTGACTCAGTCAATTTTAAGTGCAACTTACAATTTACAACATAGATAGCACTGTGCTGAAATTATTTTTTCTTTCAAAAATAGTTATACATCAGTTCAAGTACAACATTTCTACTGATAGTACAAGTTATTTAGCGTTTTAGTTATTCTTTTTGTAATTATTACGAAGTATACATAAAATATGACTTTCCAGTAATTCATTCTTACAATTATTTAGTATACGTTAAAAAAAAAGTATCTGGATATCGGCCGAATATTCAAGAAACAAGTTCAACAATCCTAATTATGTAGAACTGGTGTTAATTCACTAAGAAATCTCACAGTTCAAAGATGCGGGTGAAAACAAGACTAGTGTAGTGAACGAGAACACAGGTGGGGCAACCGGATTGTATTTAACGAAAATTACAGAGTTACTCAGTAAAATCGGAAAACCATATCGTAAATCGTTCATTTGCAAAATACCAGTTCATCATATCGAACTGGACTGTTCCTGTTGCAAAACATCAATCCATTGTCACTCACTATTCATGCGTTTCATAGAAATTCCATTGTGTTCTTCTAACTCTTCCTTTCTTGATCTCTCCCCATCTTCCGCTGCCAGACATTACGTTGACACTCACGTCATATACTACTTATAAATAGCTCGCACCATACTAGCACTACATAATTACTTTCTCATTTTTAGCTTCCTTCTTGACAAGCTCATTAGGATATATTGATACCAACTTTAGCAACTTGGAAAAATAAAATTAAGAAGAATAACAGCAATCCAGACTAGAAGAACTTGATTATTATTCTTCTTTGTACATACCTCAATTTGTTGGACAGTCAGGTCGAGAAAGGTAAGGTTACTGCGAACAGAAATTAAAGATTTGGGTCCAGTACAACCCATGGTGGTGCCTAGACCACCGTTTAGTTTCACCACGACAAGTTTGTTTAATTGTTCACGAATCATTTCACGATCAGTAGGGACATGAAGAGCATCATACATTTTGATCTAGAAATTGTAAAATTTGGAAAGTGTAAAGGCGAAAAGAAGCACTCAACTTTAGATGCAAAGCAAAAGATCGGATTTGATTATATTTTTTTTTAAAACAAAGTTGGAATTTCGAGTCATTAAGTCATACATAATGATCAAACAGGAATGTAACCAAAAAAACTGAAAATTACTGTATACTCACGGTAGCATTACCTTAAAAACTTAGTAAATAAGGTAGATACAGCTACTAACAAAAATAAACGACTAGTTTGTCCTTAGATTCCCAGAGCTGTCCAGAGACCTAATTACTAACCGATAAGTTACTGTTTCTAGTCTCACGCCATAGCCGCTGATTTAGTATCACATTTAGTGGCCGCGTTAAATCCGAAGTATGGCTCAACATCCTAGTGGCCTGCGATCTTACTCAGGTTTGGTTAAGAGTACGATATGAAATAAATCTTTCCTTCAGTTTCCGGATATCATGCTGTGCGACGACGGTAACAAGAAGCCAATTAAGGTTTCGCGGATGAATTTATTTTACGCATTCATTTAGGCAGATAGACATGAGAACACAAAGTGAGGTAGAGACGGCGAATGAGCCAACTCGATGTGAAGAAGCACGGCGAAGTATTTATAACCAGGCTATGATAGGCTAGAAATGTACATACACACAAAATCAGTCAAGCTAATTATTAACAGGATCGAGAAGTCATGTAAATGACTAGAGGATAATGAATAGATTGATTTTTCCAAAGGCTGGGGACAAGCCCTGTGGGCTCAACAACATATTTCCTTTGAAGTTGATACGATAAACCGTATTTTGATTTAAAATTAACAATATTAGGTTTTACCCCACTAAATTGAATCCAAGTCAGATCATTATCACTAGCGTAAGGCATTAGATGGTCCCCAAAATCACTAGATAATATACAAATTGTCATTACTTCTACTCATCACACTTATACTTTGTCAAATGTGAATATTCCTCATTCATGAGTTGCATTACTCATACATTTATTTTGTATGGTTAAATTTAGGACATTTAGTATGCTTTGGTAATGAGATGGATGATACTATTTTTGTGTCCAAATTCAGTAATAATGAATGGCTTTACCTATTTCTATAATATAAAGCTTCTTACTTGAACTTGACACATGCATCTGCACTAGTTGTATTAGTCCCAATAGAGATTAAATTGGAAGCATTCATCACATTTTCATGCTCCCTAGTATTTCAGTTAGCTTACAACTGAGTTAGTGATTTCTTAATTACTGAGTTGATAGATGTATTTATCATCAAAACAGAGGAGGAATGACAAAATCTGCAGAATAAGACGGTTGCATTCTAATTTGAATTTCCTTATGATCTCCAGGAAGCTTAAAATTACAAACAGTGATATCGCAATAAGGGCGATTGTTGACCGATTCATGTCTACTAAGATAAAAATTGGAATAATTTCATCTTATTCTAGGAGTTTTGTTATTCTGTTTTGGTCCTAACCTCACAAAATGTGCTAAAAATAAACAACCCTGAATAGACTGCATGTAGACTAAAATATTGATTACTATGTAATTTTCAGATGTAGGAATAACGTTACTACCACACATCAATACTTACCAGAAACCGAGGGAAATGAAGAGATATTTTATTTCATATTTTATAAGCCTAAATGCATCCAAAATTAATGGATTATCTTGGTAAATTGTAAATGATTAATGAAAATAAAAGACGCAAAGATATCTTACACTTTCAGGCGGAACAGGCTCCATCACATTCCAATCAAATTTTTCTGTCTTTTCATGTAAATATCGCTTAAACAACTCTTTGAAAGATTTCATCTGCCTTATGAACACCTCTTTTTCTGGAGAGGAATTTGGTATAGTGTCCACAAGTAGATCCAGATCCGCTGCCAAAGCTTTCTCCGCATCTTTGAGTGTTAGTTCTTTGAAAAGACTAGAGGTCTAAAACATATGAAATCGACAATGAATAAAAAACTTAGTAAGACTGAGATCATTAATACCGATAAACCCGTGACTATAACATGTTAATTGATACAATATTACACCAAAGCGAGGTCATATCTTATTAACTCACGTAAAGCAACATAAGCTAGAAGTTTTAAAATTACTCATACATTAGTTATAAAAAGACAATGACACGGTCTTCGTGTCAAAAAAACATCAAACACATTCAAATGTTCAAAAGGTATCTTCCTTCACAGTCATTAAGACAAGCCTGATTGGATGGTGAGCCTGAAATTAACTTTCAATCGTTGTTATCTGTTATATAAACATCCTACACTACAAATGAATCACGTATATCATAAAATCATTTAGGTGTCATAAATTTCTGTATAGCATTTCGGATGTCGATTAAGTATTAACCACTCCATATACCAATTAACAATTTTGCTGATTTTTAGAACGATAATGAAATATTTCATGAAATCGTAGCACCATAAACGTAAAACAAACACAACTTACATCCGACGGCATCTTAACAAGCTTTTAAACTATTCCTAGGTCAGGCGTTCATTATACGCAATCATTCAAACACTTTTGTGAATTCCTGAACATTAACTGGTTTATAGTAGATAAATTCAAAAACTAAGTCGATTCGCATCTGGATTCGTTTAAATCCTCTTATCTGGGTAAACTTACTGCATGAATGAATAGTTACAAGATGTCTCGTTATAGTTTTCATGAACTGTTTTATTCCAACCCATATCATCAAAATACATATTCAATAGTTTCCCGACCGTAGCTGCTACCTTGAGATGGTGTTCGGCCTTGACTATCGTGATGACTCAACCGAACTATATTGGCTGGAACATATGTTCCTGAAGGTTTCAACCATGCCAGACAGGTCTATTGGAGAACGATCAGACTAAAAGCAACTACTCCAGGTCTGAGAGGCGAAGTCGTACTGCTGACTGTAGAGGGGTGAGACAGCAGTAGGGTGTTTCCTCGAATAACCAGCATGTGCAGCGATGCTGTCTTCTCACACGGAAGGAAGGGTTAGAAAAGGTCGACCCTAAAATTATCACACCTCACCCTAC
>OX103972.1:8431307-8506256 GCA_944470395.2 Schistosoma turkestanicum
TTCTTTGGTATTTTGATCAGGTATCCTTCTTTCCAATCTGATGGTACTTGTTCCTCATCCCAAATCTTCTTGAAGAGGATGTGAAATATTTTCGCAGTTGCTTCCACATCTGCTTTCATTGCCTCTGCTGGAATGTTGTCTGGTCCTTCTGCTTTGCCGCTCTTGATTTGTCTGATGGCCATACTGATCTCCTCAATCGTAGGTGCGCCAATATTAATTGGAAGGTCCGTGGATGCTGCTTCGATGTTGGGTGGGTTCAGTGGAGCTGGTCGATTCAAGAGTTCCTTAAAGTGTTCTACCCACCTATTTCGCTGTTCTTCAGTGTTGCTGATTACTTTGCCTTCCTTACTTTTCACTGGTCGTTCTGGTGTACGATAGTTTCCGGCCAGCTTCTTTGTTGTTTCGTACAATTGTCTCAAGTTTCCTTCTCTTGCAGCCTTTTTCGCCGTCATTGCTAGATCTTCCACATATTTTCGTTTGTCGGCTCTTATGCTCTTCTTCACTTCCCTGTTTGCTTCTGTGTATGCAGCTTGTGCGGTAACTTTCTCTGCTCTTGTTCGGCTGACATTGATTGCTGCCTTCTTGTTCCTCCTTTCTTCAATTTTTTCAAGAGTATCAACAGAGATCCATTCCTTGTGACCCAGAACTTCGTGACATGTTGAAGTTATTGCCTCTTTAATCCCTTTCCAATTGTTCTCCAATGTTGCGTCCTCTCCATTGAGTAGATCCTGAAAGGCCTGGAACCTATTGGTGAGGGCTATCCTGAATTCGTTGAGCTTTACAGTATCCCGAAGAAAGGCCGTATTAAGCGTGTGTGATGTCGTCTGTCCCGTTGTCCAGTGCTTCTTTAGTTTCAGTTTCATTTTGGCGACCAGCAAATGGTGATCTGAGGCTATATCAGCTCCTCTCCTGGTTCTCACATCCTCCATGGTCCTTCTGAACGTTTTGTTGATACAGATATGGTCGATTAGGTTTTGAGTAGTGTGGTCCGGTGAAATCCGTGTGGCTTTGTGAATGCTTTTGTGCGGGAATATTGTGCCACCGATGACCAGTTTGTTGAAGGCCCATAGCTTTGCAAATCTCTCACCATTTTCGTTCCTTTCTCCCAGTCCATGTCGTCCCATGATGTCTTCATATCCAGTGTTGTCCATTCCAACCTTGGCATTCAGGTCTCCCATAAGAATCGTCAAATCCTTTGGTGGACATTTCTGGACGATTGACTGCAGCCTTTCGCAGAATTGATCTTTAACGTCGTCATTGTAGTCATTGGTAGGTGCATAACATTGGATGACGTTCATTGTAATGTCCTCTTTCTTTGTTTTGAAGGATGCTTTGATGATCCTAGGTCCATGAGATTCCCATCCTATCAGTGCCTTTTGTGCATGTTTGAACAGCATTAGTGTAACTCCTTGTGTATGTGAAGCATTTTCCTCTTCATGACCAGAGTATAACAGCAGTTCCCCTGAAGCTAGTCTCAGTTGTCCTACCTGTGTCCAATGTGTTTCACTGATGCCGAGCACCTCGAGGTTGTATCTTTTCATTTCTGCCGCAACTTGAAATAGTCTTCCAGTATCCCACAATGTACGAACGTTCCATGTACCTAAAAGAATGGTCGCTGTGGTTGTCAGAAGAGGCATCGGCTTCGTGACTTCCGAGGAAACTCGGCTTTCATCACGAGACGTCATAATTCTTCTTCCAACTGCCAGGGCAGAGTTAAAATGGTTTGAATTAGTTTTTCTGGTTAGCTTTTTTTTGGCAAGTTAGTTTTTGACGGAATGGGGTCGCCAACCCCATGTTCAACCCTCCTCCTTTATCCGGGCTTGGGACCGGCAGTAGACCCGAAGGTTCTATTGGCGGGGTTATTTAGAAAAATTCGTACTCCGAATGCATACATAAGTAAATCTTATCATACCGATGGGTTGAATCTAAATTATTTAGTTACTAGTAGGTAGGCTAGCTAATGTTATGAACTTGAATAACGACATTTGGCTTAGGTTGATGTTCAAATTTTAGATTATTGTCTTTCCCACCTCAACAAAACTGATGTGCCTCATTTAACAACCAGTGGGAACTTTTCGATATAGTCACAATGAATTTGACTAATGTTTGACAATTTACTCCACCTATTATTTCGAAGTGATATTTAAATGTTTGCTAGAGACAGTATTTCACTCTTATTTGACGTATTTAATACATGGCCACTAAGCGTGTTAGACATACTGAAGTTTTGATGAATATTTTCAAACTACAATTGATATGCAATGATAGTAAGCTAAAGTAACGTGAAATGTAGTTCATTTCAGTCAACTATCAGAGTTTAGTTCACTCATTTGGCTTGGAACCATACATTTTTTTCATGACGCTTTGTGATACTAACTGACTGCTTTATCTTGAAATTGGTGTTTTACATTTCAAATCTACAATCGAATGGTTAACATTCGTAAACTTGGACCAATGAACGAACGCTGATATTATTTATGAAGTTCTTAGTTAGAATTGTTAGTCTCAGTTCACTCTTAAGTGGTTACGAATGAGTACTTACTTACTCACGCCTGTAACCCCCAGTGGAGCGTAGGCCGCCGACCATCATTCTCCAAACTGCCTTCCTTTCCAGTTCTATCCAATTGCTGCTCATTCTCTTGATGTTTCCATCCGATTCTCGGTGTAATGTTTTTTTTGGTCTTCCACTTCTACTTTGACCTTGAGGGCTCCAAGTGAGGCCTTGTCTTGTTACCCAGTTTGTCGCTTTCCTCAATATATGTCTTATCAACCTCCAAAGGTTTTTCCTGATTTACTCCTAATCTGGAATATGGTTTATTCTCTCTTACAGTAGGTTTTTGCTGATGGTATCTGGCCAGCAGATAATTGTTAATAAACACTTTTATCTTCTGGATGATGGTTATCGTTGTTAGCCAAGTTTCCTCTACCTATAGTAAAACTATCTTGATATTTATATTGAAGATTATGACTGATGTTGGTTGATAGTTGTTTAGAGTTCCAGCTATTCTTCAATTGTAGAAATGCTGCCGCTGCTTTGCGGTTATGAATGAGTAACATGTGCTAATCACTGCCTACTTTGATTTGCTATTTTAAGTAGAGTAAATGGTTTAGAAAATAGCATATAATTTACTACATTGATTAAGAGAACTAATTCAAAAGTTCTGTGGTCTTTGACTTGAGTAATACAAGAATCCGCGAAGTATCATATCATTGCTTACTGGTTTCTCTTGGCCATTCGGGTACTTCTGTTTACATTTTACTACTGCAGGGGTCTTTATTTTATCTTTTTCTAGTGTAAAACCATGTTGGCTAAAAGTCAAAGATTGGAGTTTAAATACATGAATTTAGTTGTTAAAGACAGTTATTATCAAACCCTATCTGAAATTTTTCGAGTACTTCACTACTCAGTTTATAAAGGGATTAAGGAGGTTTAGTTGGGTAAGAAATGTATTTCAAAAAGTTGGAAATATGACGAGGAATTATTAGTGTTCACATCGAAATAACATTATCAGCTTTTCGTATATTTTTAAATTTATCCACAAGTGTTGTTTTGTTAGAAATAAACTCATCAACATACTTAAATTCTATTCGCAATAAGCATTCTGAATGAATTATCAAAAATTTATCGTCCTATTTACAATTGATTGATCACTGGTTTCTACTTACGTCAATCACTGGTTAGTCATCAATATTATATGCGTCAACTCCTCCTTAGCGCTCATCGAATTCTATCAATCAGATTGAAATGTAGCCACTAATCTAGGCGAATCGACATGGTTGTACGATGCTGAGATATGAGGTGGTGGTTGGAGGTGCTATGTGACATTCGTTAGCAAGGTCCACCTGTAATATTGAGAACTTTGATGCTCCCTGGTGGGTTCGACCCCGTATCATTCAGTTTCACAGCTAGAGACGTTATCGCAAACTAGGAACTTAATCTAGAAATAAATGAAATAAGTTTACAGTATTTTATACATCTTATCCTTTTTCATGAAGGTTATCAATCGATATCAGCATTGTATTATTATATAATCACTGATATAATTTTCAATCGGAAATCTATTATTTTCTTGGTCTAATTACGTACATATATTTCTTTTTTTTTGATAATTAAAATTGTCAAGAATTTTTCTCGTTGAATTGTAAGTTGTGTGTGTACACTTTCAACCTTGATTTTTTTTTTCTATTCAGAAGGAATGGAATGTTGTAATGTTGTTTCAAATCATGAAAATATACTACCTAGTAATGATACTTCCATGGATAAGAATGAACAAAACACACTAAGTTGTCCAAGTGATGTAAGTTAACCGAAATATATATATATATATATATACATATATATATATATATATACATATATATATATATATATATATATATATATATATATATATATGTATATATATCAGTAAAGTTCAATATGATTGTGAAAATCAATTTTCTTTGTTATTAGTAGTGAATAAAAATCGTTTTTAATGGAATTCCATTAACTGCTTGTTATTTTTTATTATAGGATTGTGGAGATTGTTAAGTTTTATTGAAACAATGAATCGATCATTGTTAAATCATCATTCTGAAACTTGGAAGCATTGGGAGACTGTTTTGTCCTAGTATAGTCAGTCAGATGCAACGTAGAACTTCGTACGTAAGTACATTAGTTCATGTTGCTATACCACATCAGCACAGAGATGTAATTATCAATTCAAATCCAATAATAGAAGAGGTAGTGAAGGTATTAGAAGTAATCCGAGAGGTTAGGATTAGAAGATATTATTCAAGAAGTATGATTCAGTGAGATAAGTTTAGAAAGTCAAAACTAGAGGTATTGAAGAATCCAGAAGATTAAGATTCGAGAGAACACAAAGAATAAATGCACCGGCGCCATTGCAAACGATTTTGAGCCATGTCATTCAAGGTCTCTAACCATCGATTATTATCATCTCGCGGACCCCAACCAGGTAATCGACATTTACCGACATGGCTAAGTCCACTCGTCAATGACTTCATGGATTTGTGCCATGTTTTGGTTTGGCCGCCCCTAGCTTTCTTCCAAACTATTCCTACAACACAAAACAAAGCTCTTCGAGGCAGTCGGTGGTTGGGCATACGCAACACATGTCCCAACCACCTCAACTGATGAAGTTTCACCACTTCATCTATTGATCTGCCATTCTTACCTAGTACCCGATTCCTAATAATAGCGTTGCTCACTCGTGTGTCGCAGGATATACGAGCAATGTTATGAAGACACCTATGATCTAAAACCAGTAACCTACGAATATCTTCTACTCTGACTGGCCATGTTTCACAACCATACAGTAAGACGGAGCGAACCACTGCGCAGTACACTCGTCTTTTAGTCAGAAAACGGATATCTCGCCTACGCCATAAGTGACGCAGGTTGGCGTAAGCCAATCGAGCCTTCTGTATCCGTGCTGAGATTTCGTCAGTCACCAGGCAATCGGCACTGACGAGACTCCTCAGATAAGCTAGCCACCTGGTAGAAGGTCTAATCCTAGTATAGTACTCATCAGCAGTGCGCATCCATGACGTTCTTTCGAGGGGATCGAACCCAGGACCTTCGGTCTCGAGCGAGAACGCTTAACCTCTAGACCAACTGAGCCGGAATTTCTTTATTAATTATTTAAATTAATTTCTTTGTAGACTGGTTCTTAATTAGGTTGTAGTTGATTAGTGCATTTTTGAATACTGACAAATATAAATGTGTAGGTTAGATATCTTCAAATTTAGTTGACTCATTCAAAAGTGATTATCGAAAGAGAAACTTATTATCATACTATAAATGTAAATTTCGTTGGCAAATGTAACTTCCATTTCCACATATTTTTAAATGTATTCAAATTTCTAATGTGTACGATACAAGCTGGTTCACCAGGGTGTCAGGTACCTGTGTGGTTGCACCACGGGATTGAGCCAAACTATTCATGTCGAAATGCTAACACGTGGGCAGTCTCCTTGGTTCTCCTGAAAACCAATGTGAAACTATCCTTGACAATAAAGGGGTAATTTTTATCAATAAAAAACCATACGAACAGTTTAGTTAACATCTCTATCTATAATTTTGTACAATTAGCCTTATATGTGCCACAACCTCATGATATTATTTTTGATTCAGTGTTCTGGATCCGTTTCAATGAAATATCTCATCTTCAATTCATTTAGACGTTTTTGGAGCATCAGTGAATTTACATATGCACTAATGAGTTAGCTAGAGAGTTCATATGATCCTTTAGTCACATTGTTCGTTTTTAAAAGATTTTCCATAACGGAACTGTGGACTTTATGCAGTAAAAGTGGAAAATTCAATCATTTCAACTTTTGCATTTTATAGATTTTTCAATCCAAATGTCTTTAAAATGATTTATGAATACTCTGATTTCTACACTAAGTCGTGTAGTAATTCCTTTAAAGTGTCTAAAATTATCATAACAACCGTCTGTCAACTGATCGATTCGCACGACTAATGCAAATACTATAACGTTATCAAAGGTTTTCTGATGATTTTAATCTCTGCCGTATACGGTGACTTAGATTCGAATAAGCGACCTTATTCTATATTTGGATAACCTTATCGAATTATTGAATTAACTGAATATTTGTAGCTACCTATGGAAGTGAGGTACTTAAGCCTGTTACCTCTATTGGAGCATCGGCCGCCGACCAGGATTCTCCAAACTACTCTGTCCTGGGCCTTCCTTTCCAGTTCTGTCCAACTATTGTTCCTTCTACTCATGTCTGTCTCCATTTCTCGGCGTCATGTGTTAATTGACTTTCCTCTTTTCCCTTGACATTGAGGGTTCCAAGTTACGCAGTTGGGTGCTTTCCTCAGTGTGTCCTATCCAATTCCAGCGCTTCTTTCTAAATTCTTTTTCCGCTGGAATCTGGTTCGTTCTCTCCCGTAGTAGGTTGTTTCTAACAGAGCCTTGTCAATGGATCCGTAATATCATGTGTAGACAACTGTTGATAAACGCTTGTACCTTCTAGGTGATGACTTTCGTAGTCCTCTAAGTTTGCACCCCATACAAAAGAACTGCTTTGAGGTTTGTATTGGAAATTCTGACTTTAGTGTTTGTCGATAGTTGTTTTGCGTTGCAGATGTACTTCAATTGTAGAAATACTGCCCTTGCTTTGACAATCCTCACCTTCACATCTTCATCAGATCCACCTTGATCATCAATAATATGGCCCAGGTTTCTACATCCTCCAAAGTTTCTCTGTCAAGTGTGATTTGGTTGGTGCATATTGTGTTGTGTCGGAGGATCGTGCTTTTTGTCATGGTAGTTAATAGATCGAAATTCGAACGTAGTTAGTTGAATTCATCAGAGATGCTCATATACGCATTTGTATTTTTACCGTCCATTAAAATATTCACCAATGAAATGATTCTATTGAAGTTCACAGCATAAATTGTTGAAACCCATTTACCTTTATTTACTCAGATATACACAATTTATGGTATAAAATAGCATACAATTATCTAGTTGGGAGCAATTCTGTTGTCTAGTCCAACTATTGACGTATTCACCGGTATCGCATGCCCTACCCAGTGAGTGACCTTGAAGAATGACAGGAGAATCATAAAACTTATTAGCCTATGATCTCCTTTCAGTTAGAACATGAAAATAATAAAACAGATTAATCCTCTCTTCTATTGAGTAATATGTGTTTCAATTGTCTCATAACACATCTATACGAATATAAAAAAAGTTACACTCTATGCACAACTCAGTTATAAGTAATACATAGTGTAATAAGGAAATAATTGATCAATGGTAGATAGTACGGCATATAACAACGATTTATTAGTCAAATAGAAGAATATAAAATGATATTAATCCAAATCTCTATATCATAAAATTATAAACTTTTTTCATCATAGAGTTATGGAGTTTGTTTTTTCTTTTACATTGAAATCCTGAATCTTGTTAAACCATCCTCGAAGCGCTGGACGGCTGTTTCACCCTAGTGTAAGACTCATCAGTAGTGCGCACTCACGACCCCCGCTTGCCAGAATCGAACTCAGGACCTTCGGTTAGGTGTAGGCAGTAGCTCCCTTAGACAATGGGTGAGGATTAGCTAAATCTTTAGATTGATCAATGTTAGACATTAACATTGTTGGCTGCCGACTCATTGGTCTAGAGGTTAAGCGTTCATGCGCGAGACAAAAGGTCTTAGGTTCGATTCCTATGAGTAGCAGGAGTCGTGAAGGCGCATTGCTTATGAGTTTCATAATAGAATGAAATGGCCTTTCAGTGCTTTCATGTTGATTGATTCACGATTTAATATAAAATTATAAACAATAATTCTCTATGGAATAATTCTAAAATTTTAATCTTCCTTAAATCCTTTTTTTTGATAGAATATACTGTTATGTATATCAATAGATAATTTATGTTAATTCATATATTTCTATATCAGTCCATTCATTCATCTGTTTATCTATCTATCTATTCGATTAATTTTTTTTCCTCAGATATCATCATTATCCGTAAACAGTGATCAAAAACGCAAAGAAGAAAATCTTCGTGCATTAGAGTTGGAACGTCAATCGCTGGAAAATTTTTGGGCTAAACAAGAATTAACTAATAAAATCAATCAAAATAAACAAATACTTGTACAGTTAGCAGAAGTAAGCAATTAATTATGTTTTGGGGCAGAGTTTTGAAGGTTTGTGTTTTTACACATTTGAAATCATCAATCAATCATTGTTAGACCACCATTAGAAACCTGGAAGCACTGAAAGACGGTCGTTTCGTCCTGGTATGGGACTCGTCACTAGCAGTGCGCACCCACGACTCCTGCACCTCGCAGGATTCGAACCCGGGACCTTCGGTATTGTGCGAGGACGCCTAACCTGTAGACCACTGGGCCGGCATCCAACGGTGTTAATGTCTAACTCTGATTGATCTACGGATTTTGCGCGACCTCACCCGTTTGTTTTTGATAGTTACTGCCTACACCCGACAGGGTTGAACTCCATTGGTCACGTCTTCTCAACTAGAACTCCGAGAATTTCCTCACGAAGCTAGTCATCACTAGTGAGCACTGTTACGATATTTTGGGGCAGAGTTTTGGAGGTTTTGTGTTTTTACACATTTGAAATCATCAATCAATCCTATACCAGGACCACGAAATGGCCGTCCAGTGCTTTTGGGGTTTCTAATGGTGGTCTAACAATGATTGATTGATGATTTCAAATTAATTATGTATTACAGCAATGTATCTTCTATAATTCAATGTATGTTGTGGAGCTTATTATTGTTCTTCCACTGAACAACATCATCAGCACATACATCAGGCAGAGAAGTGGAGTATTTGAATTTCTCCACATAGTACGACTCGTAGCTTGTTCTGTTAACGTCGATCTTGATTGTCTGTTGTTATTGACCTTAAACCTGTGGTTGTTTGCAGCTTTATTTTGATTGTAGCCCTCTATAGTCTGTTTGTTGATCCTATGATTTCACCTATGATTTTTCTGACCTGAGTGCCAAGCTGCTAAAAACTCTCTAAGTGTTCCTTGTGCTCCGCCTATCCAGTATTTCAACAGTGTTCTAATCGAACGTATGTCCACTGTGAAAAACACGACATAAGACAAAATGGACGTCATCTTCAGCTTCGTTTGCGTGAATATCAAATAGCAGTCAAACGCTATGACATTTCTTGCCTTATATCACTACATGCAAACAACTATGCAATACATTCGATTGGAACAATGTTGAAATACTGGATAGGCGGAGCACAAGAAACACTAGAGAATTTTTAACAGCATGGCACTCAGGTCAATCAACAAACACATCGATATTGACCCAATTTACCAACCGATCTGAAAAATCATTGGTGAACATAGGATCAGCAAACAGATCATAGAGGGATACAATCAAAACAAAAGTGCAAACATCCATAGGTTTAAGGTCAGTAACAACGAATCAAGCTCGAGGTTAACAGAACAAGCTACGAGTCATACTATGTGGAGAAATTCGATTGCTTTGTGGCGTTGGACTTTCGTTATCCTCTAAATTCCGTATATCTGCGTCTTGAAGACCGTTACTACAAAACACAAGTCGATGCCACAATTTCTTTATTATTCAAAATATTTTAATGATTGATAGAAATATCAGATTTAATAGTTGATATTGCGCCATCGGACTGTGTAAACAGTTAATGCTTAGGTGGCAAGTAAATGCCCAAGCAATACATGCGCATACAAGTTCAACAATGATAAAAGTACAAAATATATGTTCGGTGCTTCAACTTCACTTCTATCTGAAGTTTGTGCTGATGATGTTGTTGTTCAGAAGAATAGTGAAAGCTCCACCACAATCTTTTCATTATATATATAAACTTCACATAGATTGTTGTATCAACTTTGAAACTAACACACCAGTATTATACGCAAAGATAGACAGTGGATAGTAGTGGAATCCAGGATGCATGTTGTTAGGATATTCGTCCAATGTCCTAAGGGAGTAATTGGTCAATTCCTATTGGTTAATTCCTACTGGTTAATTGTATGCTCGTCCTAGAGATCAATGTCACGTAATCCAATGTTGTTTCTTATTGGTTGTCCGGACTGTCAACGGCACAGACTTCGATACTCTTTCTTATTCGATCTAAATGTATAAATACGCAGTATCTGTAAAGCTTTGTATTCCGTTCCTTCCTGCCTTCCTCTCTACTGTACTCGACCCATTAAACAACTTCATCTAACGGCGTTGTGTTCTGATATATAGGAGATTTGGGAATAGTATTTGGGTCGTATTGGAATATTTGAATTCGGACGTCGGTAGGATTTGAATAGCTACGTAGCAGCATTATAACACATGTTTCATCCTATTTGTGACTCATCAGTATCTCATTGTTGATGTCAATCAAAGAAAACCGCAATTCTTTGTACATCTCAGGCCAACGGTTAGATACTTAAGTAGTCAATTCTACATTTTCATCCCGACCGTAGCTGCTACCTTGACGTGGTGGTCGGGCTTGCCTATCGTCATGACCCAACCGAGCTATACTGGCTGGAACATATGTTCCTGAAGGTTCTACCATGCCAGGCAGGTCGATTGGAGAACGATGAGACTAAAAGCAGCTACTCAAGGTCTGAGGGTGAAGTCGTACTGCTGACTGCAGAGGGGTGCGACAGCAGTAAGGTGTTTCCTTCGGACAACCAGCATCTGCAGCGATGCTGCCTTCTCACAAGGAAGGAAGGCGTTAAGAAAAGGTCGACCCTAAAAATGTCACACCTCACCCTACCTCATGGATTCCGCGTCTCCGGTGGTAAGGGTGCCCACTAAGGGCTTTCAAGAGCGGAGCTAATACTCAAAAAACCCTTCATAAAAAGGCCGTGCGTGACCGGCCTCAAGCAGTTGTCCCTTGGGCTCTGCGGTCACGCACCCAGGTCTCTAAGACCAACACTAATCTATCTTCCTTTTCAGGTCCCTCAAGAAACAACCTTCCACGGTGTGGGCAGCCGGGAAGTGACAACCGCCCTCATACTCGTAACAGCACGCGAGACCAATCTGGTCGAAATCAAATCCTTCCTACACACACACACACGCCCTCGTTTCTCCACAACTAACTGTACTCACATTCCCTTATCTGACTGCACCGCTAATGCAAACGATGCGAGTTCACGAAACGTCATTCCTGGTCTCTTGAAACCTCGTTCTAGACTACATGTTGGAGCATTTAACTAACCTCTCCAATAACTCCTAATACCTTTACTACCTCTTCTACTATTGGATTTGAATTGACAATTACATCTCTCTGCTGATGTGGTATGGCGACATGAACTGATGTACTTACTTACGAAGTGCTACGTTGCATCTGACTGACTGACTTACATTTGATAGCTTAGACTTTGTTCAGTATTATCCTCTTCTGTAAGTGTTTAGTAAAAATGTACATGAGATTTCGACTTCAAAGTGACATTTACAACCAACAACACAAATTATTGCACATCCTATGAGCACTGCTTGCCTAGTTATTGTATTTTACACACTAACAATTTCGTGTGGCGTATATTGAACAATTCCCCGCCATTTTGAAAGAAAGTAGTTTTCTCAAAAAACACATATCACATTCAAATAGTGAATTAGTTTTTACTTTGTATACTTTTTTTTCATCTCTTATTTCTCCTATTGAAAGGAAGAATCACGTGTTTGCGCTGAATTATCAGCTATACAAAACAAACGAAAACAACAACGTTCTGCATTAATTTCTACTGTTACACAAGCTGAACAAAATGCAACAGATGTCATTCAACAAATATTGTCAATTAATAAATCAGTGAAATTGTTAGAGAAAATGGAAGATGTATACAATGCGCATCAATTCAATGCTACAAATTATGCTACATTGTCACAATCGAAACGAAATGAAATTCTAGGTTTGTTTTGTCTGTTTTCTCTATTTGTTGCCTCTTTGTATGTTTCTCTGTGTTTGTGTGTGTGTGTGTGCGAGTGCTAACAGTCAGTCAGTTACAACGTAGAATTTCGTACGTACATACATTAGCTCAGGTACCGTACCACATTAGCACAGAGAAGCAACTGTCGGTTCAAATCAAATAATGGTGACGATAGTAGGAGTATTAGGGTAATGAGAAGACTAGGGTTCGAGGATATTATTCAAGAAGTATAATTCAGTGAAAAAGTTTAGAAAGAGAAAGATAAAGGTGATGAGGAATTTGAGAGAACACAAAGAATGGATGCACCTGCGCCATTGCAAACGATTTTGAGCCATGTCATTCAAGGTCTCTAACCATCGATTACTATCATCTCGCGGACCCCAACCAGGTAATCGACAGCTACCAACATAACGCATTCCACTTGTCAGTGACTTCATGGATTTGTGCCATGTTTTGGTTTGGCCGCCCCTAGCTAACTCTCTTTGTAAATAGTTTTCAGTGTGTGTATGTCATTAATTTGCACTTCATTCTCGAAATTCCTCTTTACCTTCTTTGAACTTGTATAATGAGTATTTCATTATTGAACTTGAGAGGAAAGGTTATGTATTAAATTTGCTTGATAAATAGTTAGCTATCTAGTAGGTTACGCATTTTTAATATAAAATTTTAGCTGTCTGTTTGATGATCGATCAATTGCTAGTGATATAGCGTAGTGTGAAAATCGTCCGAATATCTTGATTCGTTTGTTTTCAGCTAATTAGTAGTACTATGGTACGAATAACGAAGGTGCGCGAAACTTCTTCATTCAAAAAACTTTGTGCATCTAGTTTCCATTTCTGCCGCAATATTTATGATGCTTCTTCTGCTCTTGTTCCTAGTTTGAGCAAGTCGTATTACTTACTTACTTACTTACGCCTGTTACCCCCATGGAGCATAGGCCGCCCACCACTTTTCTCCAACCAACTCTGTCCTGGGCTTCCCTCTCCAGTCCTGTCCAATGTTTGTTCATTCTTCTCATATCTATCTCTATTTCTCGGCGTAATGTGTTCCTTGGCCTTCCTCTTTCCCTTTTGCCTTGAGGGTTCCGTGTGAGGGCTTGTCTCGTGACGCAGTTAGGTGTTTTCCGCAATGTGTGTCCTATCCATTTCCACCGCTTCTTCCTGATTTCCTCCTCCACTGGAATCTGGTTTGTTTTCTTCCACAGTACGTTGTTGCTGATGGTGTCTGGCCAACGAATACGAAGTATTTTGCGTAGACAACTGTTCATAAACACTTGTATCTTCTGGATGATGGCTTTGGTAGTTCTCCATGTTTCCGCTCCATACAGTAGAACTGTCTTGAGATTTGTATTGAAAATCCTGAATTTGGTTTTTGTTGAAAGTTGTTTGGAGTTGCAGATATTTTTCAACTGTAGAAATGCAGCCCTTGTTTTGCCAATCCGCGCCCTCACATCTGCATCTGATCAACCTTTCACGTCGATGATGCTGCCCAGGCATTAACGTCCTCCAATGCATCTCCATCAAGAGTGATTTGGTTGGAGCAAGTCCTATGTAGTTCATTTTTCAAAGTATTTAGATAGAGACGAACAAAACTCCCTTATTCAAAGTACAATGAAAAAAGTATTGTGATAGTTAAGCTCAAAATTGACAGAAAATTAAGTAGTTTGTATTTATTACAGATTAAACTCATAAACTCAGTTGGGTATTACCGTTATTAAGTCATGAAATACAACAAAACTATAATCCCTTACTCATTAGTGGTTTGATTTAGAATTAATTCCTGATGTTCAAATGGGAATATTATAATAGGTGGAGTTTAGACATGTCAGGCACCTAAGCTAATCATAGGGAGTGAAGCAGTTGAGCGTGTAGACCGGTTCACTTATGTCGGGAGTCTCATTAGTTCATGGAGTGTGATAGAATCTCGGCATGGATACAGAAGGCTTGATTGGTTTTCTCCAACCTTCATCACTTATGGTGTAGGCTTGTCGTGTTATGTTATTCAGTCAATAGAAGTTGAAATCGTAACATTAGACGCTAACCCCACTGGTTCTAACGATTAAATCATTGACTGCCAAACTTAAAGGTCTGGCTATCAAACTCAGGCGTGGATACCACCAGTGTAAATAGCTAGGAAATCTGATAATCGTACGAAATTACTGCACATTGGTTCATAGTTTTTTGTGATACCCAAACTAGAATCAATCTATAAAGAATACACAAAACTCGTTTAACTAAACTACAAAACAAAATGGACCAAAAGCGATAGATTTCAATTGATTTTAATGTATTTGTTCTTTTAAGCCGATTTGATTATTAACTAATAACTTATCAACTAGCAAAATTCTTCTTAAAGAGAAATCACAACACTAAACAATCGTTTATTTATATTGTTGGAAATATTCGCTTTATAATGCTGGACATGACTATTGTTATTATTTGATTAGTCAGGGACGAGTCTACTGTGCAGCATTTCGCTTCGTCCTATTACATAGATACAAAACATGGCTAGTAATAGTAGAGGATATTCGTCGTAGGTTAATAGTTTTCGATCATAGGTGTCTTCGAAGCATTGCTCGTATATCCTGGGACACTCGAGTAAGCAATGCTGTCATTAGTAAAAGAAGGATTGGTAAGGATAGCCGATCAATAGATGAATTATTGAAACTTCATCAGTTGAGATGGTTGTGATATGTGTTACGCATACCTAACCACCGACTGCATTGACGAACGATTTTTCGCAGTGTAGGAGTAGGTTGAAAGAAGGCTAGGGGTGGCCAAAACAAAACATGGCACAAGTCCCTGAAGCCACTGACAAGTGGACTGAGTCATGTTGGTAGGTGTAGACTACCTGGTTGGTGTGTGCGAGAATATAGTAACCGTCGGTTAGAGACCTTGAATGACATGGCTCGAAATCGTTTGCAGTGGCGCAGGTGCATTCATTCTTTGTGTTCCTTGAGATTCTAATCTTCAGAATTCTTCATCATCTCTATCTTCCTCTTTCTGAACTTATCTCACTCAATTATGCTTCCTGAATAATATCTTCGTACCCTAATCTTCTCCATTACAGTTAATACTAGCACTATTTCTACCACTATGAGATTTGAACTGACAATTGCGTCTCTGTGTGCTAATGTGGTATGGTAACCTGAACTAATGTACTGACGTACAAAGTTCTACGTCGTAACTGACTGACTGACTAATGCAGAATAAACCTGTAATATTCACATTGAAAGTATAGTGTTTTAATCATTTTTATGCCACCAATCTCAATGATTGATTGTTATAATACTTTGATGAAACTAGTCATTTTTGTTGTTGTGTTCATGAGAAGAAGTACACTTCAACGTAAACTGCAGGTTGTCTAAATGTAATGAAATTTAAAACAAGATTATTTAAAATTATTGATTGTAGTGTGATGAGCGCTACTTATAAGTAGTATATGACGCGTGTGTAAACGTAATGTCTGGCTGCAGAAGATAGGGGAAGATCAAGAAAGGAAGTAGAGTGGGAACACAATGGAATTTGTATGAAATGCATGAATTAGTGAAATGTCAGACAATGGATTGATGATTGATTGAAGATTTGCAAATTAACCGTTTACGATATGGTTTTCCTATTTTACTGAGAAACTCTGTAATTTTCGTTGAATACAATCCGGTTGCCCTCACCTGTGTTCTCTTTCACTACAGTAGTGGTGGACAAATTAGTTTGTACATTCCTAGGTTCTATTCAATAATCATTATTCATGTTTCCTTTGAAATTGATTATAATAAACTTTTAAATGATACTTTATTTTGTGAATTAAACAGTTTTCATTTTATCGATTTATTAAACCAGCTTCAATGCAAGAAATGTTATCAATTACAGATAATGCTTATGCAATGCATACAATGAATTTGAATACAATTAAACTTCAAAGTCTTTTAACTAATGATGAAAATTCTACAAGTGATTATGTAGAACAAATTTTAGCCAACAAACATGCTGATCATACAAAATTAACATCAAATCTTATGTTAGAAGTAAGAATGATCTGATGTTGTTTTTCTAAAATGAAATGTGGAGGGGTTATTTTTGTTATTGTTTAAATTCAACTTTTTGTCGTGATTTTTTATTTCACGCTCTGCTACATGCTACTACTACTTATAGGCAATCTTGTAAGTTACACATTTTTGAAACCATGAATTGATCAATGTTAGACCACCATTAGAAACCTGGAAGCACTGGACGGCCGTTTCGTGGTCCTGGTATAGGACTCATCAGCAGTGCGCATCCACGACTCCTGCACCCCGCGGGATTCGAACCCGGGAGCACTGGTGAGGAGTCCCGTACCAGGACCACGAATCGGCCGTCCAGTGCTTCCAGGTTTCTAATGGTGGTCTAACATTGATCGATTCATGGTTTCAAAAATGTGTAACTTAACAATCTTCACAACCCCGTAATGCAAATCTTGTAAGTAGCGTTCATCACGTTATGTTTTCTGGTATATCAGTTCAGTTGTGAGCATTTCGTCGATGAATTGAATTCATCAGAGGCGGCTATTAGCCAGTCACTCAGTTGATTTCAATTCATTACGATCTATCGATCGATCGACAGTCTTTTTTTGTTTTTGTTTAACAATTAAAAGTTTGTTCATCAAATCAGAATTGATGACGGTACAAAGCTTTTAACGTATGAAAAGAGGTGAACATTATTTAATTCATTTAGGTTGCAACACACACACACACAGAGAAAGAGAATAAAAAGTATTTTATAACTTTTGTATGCTACTCGAAACTCGTATGTGTCAGTCAATCAGTCAGTGGTAGTAGTAAAGTAAAACTTGGTACGTCAGTTCAAGTTGCCATTTTATCTCTTTAGTATAACGAAATGTAATTATCAGCTCAAATCTCGGAGTGGTTTAGTTTAGGTAGTGAGTGACCGTATTAGTGATAATCTAGCGTGTGTGTGTCTGTAAACCAGACCGATATTATTACTATGCTTTTAGGAGATGATACCAAAACGTTTCTATTGTAAAATTGTATAATTCATTTCAATGAATAATGTGTATTACTTTGTTAGTTGTAATATGTTAAACATGCTCAACCAACCATACTATCCACAATGATTTATTATATTAACTAGAAGAGAATCAGTTTCGAAATATACTTGTATTCAATAAATCTAGTTTGATTCTAAGCATGTTTTAACGCTTACTTAAATAATTCCCAGCTAATTCCTATTGCTTAGTATTCTCTGACCACAATAAGCTGGACAAGTTCCAAAGAATCAAAAACACGGTGGAACAGGAAAAGATTATATTCCATATAGCAAAGTTAGATGGAAATAAGAATCCAAAGGTGAAGGCAAAATAGATACAACGTTAGTATCTTTATGAGAAGCTTCTGGATTGTAATTCATGTGATCGACTGGATTAGATTTAGCCAATCAGCATGCAGCTAACAACACGAGAATTTTCTACCCTGTTCTCCAAGAATCGATCAGGCGTTGATTGGATAGGAAATTGGTCAATCAGCGCGCAGCAACGTAGTCATGCTTTGATTTCATCTATGTCCCACTAACAAAGCAATAAAAATATCTCTGAATTCAAGTGATGCATATTTTTTAGAACAACAAACGCAAGGGAGGAGACGACCAGTGTTGCAGCAGCAGCGTGTTTCAACATACATAAAGGAAAAGCAAGATTCTTTGATACAACACAACATGCGCCAATCAAATCACTCTTGATGGAGATGCCTTGGAGGACGTTGAAACTGTCACAAATCTTGGCAGCATAATCGACGATCAAGGTTGATCCCATGCAGATGTGAAGGCACGGATTGGCAAAGCAAGGGCTGCATTTCTACAATTGAATAACATCTAGAACTCAAACCAACTATCGACAAACAGTAAAATCAGGATTTTCAATGTAAATGTCAAGACGGTTCTGCTATATGGAGCGGAAACTTGGAGAACTACTAAAGCCATCATCTAGACGATACAAGTATTCGCTAACAGTTGTCTATGCAAAATACTTCAGATCCGTTGGCGAGACACCGTCAGCAACAATCTATTGTGGGAGCGAACAAACCAGATTCCAACGGAGGAGGAAGTCAGGTAGAAGCCTGTGAAGTGAATTGGACACACACTGCGGAAAGCACACGACTGAGTCACAAGACAAGCCCTCACTTGAAACCCTTAAGGTCAAAGGAAAAGAGAAAGGCCAAGGAACACATTAAGCCGAGAAATAAAGAAAGATATGAGAAGAATGAACAAAAGTTGGACAGAATCGGAAAAGGAAGCCCAAGAAAGTGTAGACTGAAGAAAACTGGTCGGTAGCCTATGCCCTATTGGGGTGTAACAGGCGTAGGTAATATTTTTTAGAAACAGTAATATTAATAACGAACAGATACCAAACTATACCCTTCTAAATATATATATATACACACACTGTTTTCGGTTGTTTTCCCCTTATGAATCAGTTTCCATTGTAAATTTCAAATAATTTGTAATTTATATGATATTTGAATACTATATTTTTTTCCCTTATTAAAGGAAAATGTTCAAAAAGAAGCATTTGCTCAATTACAACATCAAAAAGATGGTCAAATTGTAAGATTACAAAAAGAAATATGTTTAATAGAACAAGAACTTTGTCGGCTTACATTAGCTGAACAATCGCATATTAAACAACGTATTGAATTTAATCAACGTGTACTTGATGAATGTCGTTGTGAATTATTAAAATTATTAACTCAATTAATCGATGAACAGCAAGATCGTCAGAAGGAATTACGTAAACGTTTAGTAAGTCCCTTATTTGTTGTCGAGTGATATCATTCTAGTAATTTTTGTGATATAGTCCATTACTTACTGATTATTCACACTTATTGAAGAATGTAACAGTTTTATTGGTGTGTTTTTTTTTTGTGAGTCTAAATACCCTGGTATGGCTGAGAGTAGAAAGAACCTGCTCTCTTTCTGGAAGTTCCTTTATTTGCACACGCATATTTGGCTACTCCTATGAAAGTTTTACGCATTGCATTCTTGTGGCAGAGAACGGAAAGCTAATATCATATGGAGGCTTAAGCTGGGTTGATGGGTGTGGATGATCTATCTCAGTCAGTCAGTCAGATGCAACGTAGAACTTCGTACGTAAGTACATCAGTTCATGTTGCCATATCACATTAGCACACACAGAGATGTAATTGTCAATTCAAATCCAATAGTAGAAGAGGTAGTAAGGGTATTAGAAGTAATCGAAGAGGTTACGATTAGAAGATACTATTCAAGAAGTATGATTCAGTGGGAAAAGTTTAGAAAGTCAAAAATAGATTTGTTGAAGAACCCAGAAGATTAGGATTTGAGAGAACACAAAGAATAAATGCACCGGCGCCATTGCAAACGATTTTGAGCCATGTCATTCAAGGTCTCTAACCATCGATTATTATCATCTCGCGGACCCCAACCAGGTAGTCGACAATTACCGACATGGCTCAGTCCACTCGTCAATGACTTCATGGATTTCTGCCATGTTTTGATTTGGCCACCCCTAGCTTTCATCCAATCTACTTCTACACTGCAAAACATCGCTCATCGAGGCAGTCCGTGGTTAGGCATACGTAACACATGTGCCGACCACCTCAACTGATGAAGTTTCACCACTTCATCTATTGATCTGCCATTCTTACCTAGTACCCGATTCCTAATAACAGCGTTGCTCACTCGGGTGTCCCACGATATACGAGCGATGCTTCGAAGACACCTATGATCGAAAACCAATAACCTACGAATATCTTCTACTCTCACTGGCCATGTTTCACAGCCATGTAGTAAGACGGAGCGAACCACTGCGCAGTACACTCGTCCTTTAGTCAGCAAACGGATATCTCGCCTACGCCATAAGTGACGCAGGTTGGCAAAAGCCAATCAAGCCTTCTGTATCCGAGCTGAGATTTCGTCAGTCACCAGGCCATCGGCACTGATGAGACTCCCCAGATAAGTGAAGCGGTCTACACGTTCGACTACTTCACTCCCTATCACTAGTTCAGGTGCCGATGCAACCCAATCTTGAAGCAACATTTTGCATTTCGAGGGGGAGAACCGCATCTTGAACATGCTTGCATTGTTGCTTATGGTAGTCAGAAGACTTTGCATTTTGTCAGCGTCTTCACCAATTAGGACAATGTCATCGGCATATTCTAAGTCAATAATGATCTATCTATGAGAGTTGGTAAGCATTGATTTCAAACTAACGATGCATATGAGCTCCAGGATCCTGATGGGAAAAATGGTGAGCCCTCAGCTACTAAGGAACTGTATCTCCTGACGTTGTGCTACTGGTTTGTGAGTTCGGCTTTTGGGTCAAAGGTTCGGGAGGTAGCCTGCTAAGAAAACTATCTGCCTCTGTTTAGCCGTCCAAAAAGTATTCCACTTCAAGTACTAACCTGATAATTTATATGGTGCATATATATTTAGGTACCGTTATGCATTAAATTTCATGTGTTTGAATAAATAAAATGTTCACTAACAGTTCAGTAAGTGTATAAGTGTAGACGGTATAGTTATTTACCGTCAAATTTAATCCAGTATCTTACAACTCCATCATAAATTGTGCCAGTAAATTCTCACAATCTTTTTAGTGTTCTAAATCAACCAGCTTGTAAAATTTTAGAGAAATCGAAACCATCACGCATGTTAACTGTTGGGGATCCCCCAAAATATTCCTAGGAAAAGTCTATAGAGTCCCAGAAACGCCAGGAGATGTTTCGTCCAATCAGCATTGAATGGAACCTCGTTCATTTTTAGCCATACCGCTGTTGTATTCATTGTGATTACCAAACCTTTTAAAATCACAAATTGATGAGTAACTCTATAAATACATTCATTTTTCTGTACATAAACTGACACACACAGAAGAGTGTGTGTCTATCTAAGGTTTTTCATATAACTTTAGGGATCAGTTCTTAATTTATGAGATGTTAAATGATTATAGGTGGTCATCAAGAAACCCTCCTTAACCTGTGTTTTTGTTACAATTGCACGTAAACGCGTCATTTGATATGCTTGAACTATTACGAGTTCACCCTAGTCGGTGAATGAGATCGAGGATCGACGATTTGGCAACACGACAAGCTAATCTATTCCGAGTGTCCCAAACCCCCAGTGGGTAAAAGAAGAAGACTTGACCTGAAGAAGAACGTGTATTCTACAAACATCCAGGAATTACGAGGTCGGAGTCCAGAAGAGGCTAAGGATCCCAGACTAAGGATTCGGGTGATAAAACGTTACAGATAATGCATATTTATGCAGTCGAATAGGAAACAACATTGAAGTATGTGACATTGGCAGTTAGGACGTCCAATAGGAATTGACCAATAGAATTAGACTTACAAATAGTTTCTTTTAGGATATTGGATGAATATCCTAACAGTTTTGAACTAGCTGACACTCGTCAACATGGTATGCTTGTAACTTAGAGAAAATTGATGCTCTCTGTAAGGTTCCAAGCCATATCACCCAACTTCATTGTTTAAAATGTTGGCGATGAGCTATGTCGACCGTGACTGAACTTCTGAAAAGATTGACAGATACAACGCGGAACTTCGTACCTAAGTACATCAGTTCAGGTCGCCATACCACATCAGCACAGAGACGCAACTGTCAGTTCAAATCCAAGAGTAGTAGCGATAGTAGAAGTATTAGCATTAATGGAAAAGATTAGTGATCGAAGATGATTCGATGAGTATAATTCAGTGAGATTAAGTTGGAAAGAGAAAAATAGAGATGATGGGGAATTCTGAAGTTTAGAATTTCAGAGAACACAAAGAGTGGATGCACCTGCGCAATCGCAAACCATTTTGAGCCATGTCGTTCAAGGTCTCTAACCATCGGTTATTATCATCTTGCGGACCCCAACCAGGTAGCCTACATCTACCAACATGAATCAGTCCACTAGTCACTGAATTCTTGGATTTCTGCCATGTTTTGGTTTGGCAGCTCCTTGCTTTTTTCCAACCTACTCTTACACCACAAAACAAAGCTCGTCGCGACAGTCAGTGGTCGGGCATACGCAACACATGTCCCAACCACCTCAACTGATGAAGTGTCACTACTTCATCTATTGATTTGCCATCCTTCCCTAGAACTCGTTTCCTAACGATAAGATTGTTTACTCGGTCGTCCCAGGATACACGAGCAATGCTTCGGAGAGATCGATGATCGAAGACTAGTAACCTGCGCACATATTCTTCTCTTAACGGCCATGTTTCGCTTTCGTATAGTAGGACGGAGCGAACTGCTGCACACTACACTCATCCTTTGGTTAACAAGCGGACATCTTGCCTTCGCCATAAGTGACGCAGTTTGGCAAAAGCCAATCAAAAAATAAAATTTCATATCTCATGATATGATATGATGTTTATTTAATCTGTACAGAGAGAGACAGATTGAATGAACATCATGATTCTTTCTTTTTTGTTTGTCTACTTAAATATCTTTTTTTATTATTAAAGGAAGAAATTGAACAACAAAAAAAAGATGATCAATTAGATTTTTGGTTAGTTCAATATCAACGTGTATTGGATTCGAAACCTGTTCAATTATTTGATAAAGTTAGTTTCATATCAATACTACTAATAATAATAATAGTAATAATAATAATAACTATTAAAAGATGGTGGAAAAGATTTGTAGCTCAGGTGGATGATTGTGGTGGTGGTGGTGTTTGGTTCTCTGAGCTGAATGTTTTGGTTGTGGAGCTTTCATTGTTCTTCTGCTGAACAACATCATCAGCACAAACTTCTATCTGAAGTTCAAGTAGATGTTGTGGTGATGAGCGATGGTCGTACTAACCGCTCCAGGGGCTTCGGTTTTATCACCTACAAGGATTCTGAAATGGTAGATGCTGCACAGTCTAATAGACCACATCAAATTGATGGCAAAACAGTTGAAGCCATGAGAGCTATGCCACGTGAAGACTGCAATAATCCTGAGTCCCATATGACTGTGACAAAACTTTTCGTTGGCGGCTTGAAAAAAGATGTGACTCATGAGGTTACCGAGTGTGAGGTTGTTTCATGGAAAGAATCAGGGGAGTCACAGGGTTTCGGCTTCGTCACATTTGATGATTACGATCCTGTTGATAAGGCCATACTGTACAAACCACACTATATTGGCTCCAGCAAAGCAGATGTGAAGAAGGCTGATAGAAATTTGTGCTGATGATGTTGTTCAGAAGAACAATGAAAGCTCTTTTAACCAAAACACCCAGCTCAGAGAACCAAATACCACCGCCACAATAACTATTAAGCATCTATAATCATAGAATTGTATCATAATCATTGGTTTAATTTTACTCATGCTTCATTCAACACTACCAATTGATTGAAATTGTTAATTTAAAAAATTATATGATTCATGAATTGTTTCATGTCTCGAAAAGTTCAAATTTCTCTAAGTAGAGAACTTTCAAGGTATTGAAAATTTTGGGATTATTTTACAGATTATTATTATTATTATTATTATTAATATAAGATTGTGGAGAAGGTTGAGTTACTTTTTTAAATCATGAGTTGATCAATGTTAGACCACCATTAGAAACATGCAATTTATCATGTGCTCACTAGTCCACTGGCTCTGTGAGGAAGTTTCTCCGAGTTCTAGTGAAAAGTGATGACCAGTGAAGTTCAACCCAGTTTGGGTACGAAGTAGCGCTCATCGAGGTTGCTCAAGACCTTGGATTGATCGAAGTAAGATATTAACATTTTGATGCCGGCTTAGTGAGTAGTGTGTCGATTTTAGCGTGTTCTTAAGCTCGGTAGCTAGCTCGTCTAGACAATCGTTACAAAGTAGCGTCTGACGGTTATATATCAGAAGGTGAACTCGTAGTGATGAATACGTTTATTTGGGACACACCACAAAGCGAATCGATGAATCAGTGAATAAAACGGAGTGATATGAATGAACGGCAGTCTCGCCAAATTTGTAGTGGCCCATTTCGACGGCGGGCCCACCAGATTGTGGTGGCCAATTTTGTTGACGTAGGGCTCACCATTTGTGTAGTGGCCCATTTCGACGGCGGGCTCACCACAAGTGGTCCAGAGCTTAAGCGTTCGCGTACAAGACCAAAAATCCTGAGTTCGATTCCTACAAGTAACGGGAGTCGTGAATTCGCGCTGCTGATGAGTCCCATACCAGGACGAAACGGCCTTCCATTGCTTTTAGACTGTTATTAATCAAATTCAAATATTAGACGGTTAGATTATTGTAAGTTTTTCTTTAAGCCTATTCATTATTTGGTAAACTATTTATTATTATTTAATTAATCAGTTGTGTATCATTCGTACACTAGTTGTAAAGTATGATTTTATATTTGGATTGAGTTGCAGTCTGATAATTAACGTATATATATAACCTACAAGTTTTTGAGATATATACAAAACTACTTTTACATTATGGGTTGTTGTGTTCTAACATCGAATTGAAAGCTAGGTTGAAAAAAGCGCATACACTTAAAAGCCTTGGTAAAAGTGAGAGTTACTTTAAGCTTCTAACTCGAGGTTCACCTTACCAATCGAAGCTTAGGAAGCTAGCAATTGCTGACGATCGTTTAGTCGGAAGAAGAGAAATACTACCAGGATTCAGATTGGCAAATTGATCTTCCAAACCGTCGATCAACTCGTACAGTGATAAAATAATCTTTACTTGAAGACTTTAACAGGGATATTATGCTAGTAAGAGTAAAATGTAATCAGTCACAGGATGTGGACAGTTACTCACTTAGACTGCTGAATATTGAAAATATGATTTCCTTTACTCATATTACTTTCCAATCCATACTCACTGAGAGTGACTGCTTCTAATTGTGCGAAATAAAGTATTGTACATAGTTTACTCTAGTTCTTCATTTTTTGATCGTCAGTCATACGTCAGGTTTAATGTGATCTAGTCTCTGCGTAGCGTATCGTTCGAATAATCGATCCAGTGGTAATATAATCTCAGTCATTCATTCATTAATCGTATGACCGATTATTGCCGAATTATTATTCTAGAGAAAAACATTCTTAAAAACCCCGTTATGACAATCGTTTTTTCTTAATATTTATAGCCAGATCCTGATGTTCAAACAATTCTAAGCAATGCGCAATCTTTGGAATTTTTGCCTAATTTTCAACGACATGCTATTACGTATTCAATTATGCAAACTATGACAGATAATGATCTTAAAGAAGTAAGTTTTTCTATTTGGCATTTTATGTTTTAAATTTTTTATTGTTTTCATATGAATGATTCGATTTGGATTTCTCATGGAGTGTACTATCATTCTGAAGTTTTCGATTTCACTTATCCTCTTAGAAAGGTTCATTTATGTGATTCCACACGATAAGTATTCAGATCCTTAATTCAATGGCTTAACAAATATGAATACGAACAAACTTCTGGTAACCAAGCGTAGGGTTCGTCACTAGGTACACTTGAAGCTATTACAAGTTCACCTTAGTTGATAAACGCGAACGAGACAATTACCAGCGTCCAGATAGGCTACCTTGAATCCCAAGCTGTAAACAGAAGTCTTGATAAGCGTAGAAAGTATATTATACAAACATCCAGCAAGCACAATACAATCAAGCACACAAATCTCGTTTATTTATACATCATAGAAACGTCCTTGGGACAGTTAAGAAAATAGCAAACTAAAATACACAGCAGCCAATCACAGCCATGGGAATGAAATCTCAAGGTCAACTGATCAGCCCATGCTCACAGACGTGAAATCCAAAATAAGGCATTTAACAAGCGAGTTTTGGGGATCTAACATCCCCAACACCAAGATTACAACAATAAACCCTCTTCCCCGTAAGAACGAACATACTAGATCGTGTCCGCTTTCAAGAGATAAATTAATTTTTTCTGAAAGTCAAACTGCTGAGTACAAAAGTGTGTATTATTTATTTATCTATCGACTATCATCTTTCTTAGCTGTGTAGTATGATAGAACAAGTCTTGGTTGTTTTTCAGTACCATCATTCATTGAAAATCACAAGGCACTAAACAATTGTCTCACATTAGAATGGAATTAATCATCACTTCACATACACGTCTCTATCTGGGACCTAACCTGTCAGTTCATTTAGCTGGCATCTTATCTATTGCATTTTTAAACTTGGAGAAGTCGTGATTCATGTGCATTTCCTAATACTTCCTTTCACTTTACCAACTTTGGTTACGTGGTCGGAGGTGTTGGGTTACTATATGACTGATATATTCGATCTCTCACACCTGATTGAAAGTTGCAGATAGATACATCTGCAGAACTTGTGGTTTGAAGCACCGTACACTGTTAGCCTATACTGGATACTAACACAAAAGCTCATGTAATGTATATATTTCTTGTACATTTCCTGAATGTAAATTATTACTGTCTCTCAAAGTGATCTTTTCAATGAATAATCACACCTTTAATTTTTTTTTGTGCTTTAATAAAACATAGATCGGTATTCACACTCTTGGAACACGTCGTGAGATACTCAGACAGATTGATTTATACAAAACGAAAACAAATGATGGAGATGAGGTATTTCGTACAAATATTTTGGTTACACTACAATTTTTATACTGTACTTTTTCTCGCCTTTAAATTTACTACACAGAATAGTGTTATTACTAGTTGAAAAAAAATCAGTTTTTCTGAAAAGTAGTGTCACAGGTTCGAATCCTAGAGGAACACTAATTCGATTAAGGCATTCGTTTGGTAGTATCACGAACCATGTTGTAAAAATGTGAATTAAAGTCATTTACAAATGTCAAGATAGTTCTACTGTATGTGACGGAAACTTGGAGAACTACGAAAGCCAACATCCAGAAGATAAAAATATTTATTAACAGTTGTCTACGCAAAATATTTCGGATCCGTTGGCCAGACACTGTGGGAGAGAACAAACCAGATCCCGGCGGAGGAGGAAATTAGGAAGAAGTACTGGAAGTGGATAGGACACATGCTGCGGAAAGCACACAACTGCATCACAAGACATGCCCTAACTTGGAACCCTCAAGGTCACAGCGAAAGAGGAAGAGCAAGAAACACATTACGCGGAGAAATAGAGAAAGACATGAGAAGAATGAATAAAAACTGGACAGAACTAGAAAGGAAGGCCAAGGACAGACTAGGTTGGAGAATACTGGTCGGTAGCCTATACTCCATTTGGAGTAACAGGCGTAATTAAGTAAGTACATCAACCAATAAATTACTATGTGAGTTGAACATTTGGATTCATAACAGAAACCAGTTTTGTTTGTTTGAAATCCGTTGAATTATGATCATTACACTTACCACATGTAGTAATTCAAATGGAACAAGTGACTGGTATTTCTTCTAATCATCTAGTTACAGTCAGTCAGATGCAACGTAGAACTTCGTACGTAAGTGTACATCAGTTCATGTTGCCATACCACATCAGCATCTAGTTACAGTAGCAGTTAGATTTGAAATCAGTCAATTTATTTCAAATATGACATATTCAGACAAATTTTGTTTGTTCATTTTTTTTGGAAGTCTCATCAGTGCCGATGGCCTGGTGACTGACGAAATCTCAGCTCGGATACAGAAGGCTCGATCGGCTTTTGCCAACCTGTGTCACTTATGGCGAAGGCGAGATATCCGTTTGCTGACTAAAGGACGAGTGTACTGTGCAGTAGTTCGCTTCGTCTTACTTTATGGCTGTGAAACATGGCCAGTCAGAGTAGAGGACATTCGTAGGTTACTGGTTTTCAATCATAGGTGTCTTCGAAGCATTGCTCGTATATCGTGGGACACCCGAGTGAGCAACGCTGTTATTAGGAATCGGGTGCTAGGTAAGGATGGCAGATCAATAGACGCAGTAGTGACATTTCATCAGTTGAGGTGGTTGGGACATGTGTTGCGTATGCCCAACCACCGACTGCCTCGAAGAGCTTTGTTTTGTAGTGTAGGAGTAGGTTGGAAGAAAGCTAGGGGCGGCCAAACCAAAACATGGCACAAATCCATGAAGTCATTGACCAGTGGACTTAGCCATGTCGGTAATTGTCGACTACCTGGTTGGGGTCCGCGAGATGATAATAATCGATGGTTAGAGACCTTGAATGACATGGCTCAAAATCGTTCGCAATGGCGCCAGTGCATTTATTCTTTGTGTTCTCTCAAATCCTAATCTTCTGGATTCTTCAACACCTCTAGTTTTGACTTTCTGAACTTTTCTCACTGAATCATACTTCTTGAATAATATCTTCTAATCCTAACCTCTCCGATTACTTCTAATACCTTTACTACCTCTTCTACTATTGGATTTGAATTGACAGTTGCGTCTCTGTGCTGATGTGGTATGGCATCATGAACTGATGTACATACGTACGATGTTGTACGTTGCATCTGACTGACTGACTGTTCATTTTTTAAAGTTGTATGATGCATTGTTAGTAATACTAAGATGTAAGAGGGGTGTGACAGGTACAAATATAATCAAATCACGTATTGGTGTATAGGGTGACCTAAAAATTCATGATCCATAGTTGATTAGATTAAATATCAAAACAGAGTAAGCCTATTAATGTAAGCGAACTAGTGGTTAAAAGAACAGCTAACTTTGAGAAATAAACGAAGCTCAGTTGTGCTTTCTTCAGAATAGTTAGTAGATATGTATGAACAATACCTTTGTGTGTATCACCAACATTCTTGCTGAAATTTATTTAAATTTTGTAGTAATATCAAAATCGTCATGCTTCTTTTTTTCTCTGACAGAAGCTTAACAACACAAGAGAATCACTACCAACAGCGTATGTAACACCTTCAGCTCCAGAGGTGACAATATCAAATTTAATTGTGTCGAACGAAGTTATAGCCCGTGTAGAGAACGAATGTTGTATATGCCAAGATGCAATAGTGAGTGGTTCATTTTTTTTTTAGATATTTTCTCAGTGTTTTTGAATACATCTTTAATGCGAACGAAATTTTCGGACTATGAAATATTTCAATACTGGTTAAAATCTTGCCTAACAAGCAACTTCTTATGGTCCTAAGGTTTATCATCCTTTCAATTGTAGTCGGTCACTTTCTCGATTTTAAAAAAAAACACTTGAAGTTGACTGGTATAGCACAAATAAATAAGAATAAACATAACTTCAATACACATGATAAGAAATACTGATATGTAAGGCAAAGATTTTAACAGGTCTCCTCCACCAAATGATAACATAGTCCGAAATTTCTAGGGATTATTACTATTTAGTGAAACATTTGAAACTCTAGATGACATGCAGTATTGTATTTGGTTTAGTTTGTCACAATTGATGCATACTTATTGTCTTTACTTACCCTAAATATTGATTTTCAGAATTCCTTCATTCTACCTTTTCAAACCATATTTTTTTGATGTATAGTTTTTCCCTACTACTATTGTGGTGTGAGCTACTTATAAGTAGTATATGACGTGAGTGTCAACGTAATGTCTGGCAGCAGAAGATGGAAGAAGATCAAGAAAGGAAGAGTTCGAAAACAATGGAATTTGTATTTTTTTTTTGAGGGCAACCGAATTGTGTTTAACGAAAATTACAGAGTTACTCAGTAAAATCGGAACACCATATCGTAAATCGTTAATTTGCAAAATATCAGTTCATCATATCGAACTGGACTGTTCCTGTTGCAAAACATCAATCCATTGTCACTCACTGTTCATGCGTTTCATACAAATTCCATTGTTTTCTAACTCTTCTTACTTTCTTGATCTTCCCCCATCTTCTGCTGCCAGACATTACGTTGACACTCACGTCATATACTACTTATAAGTAGCTCGCACCACACTATCACGGTGCTACTGAATTTATTTTAACTCAGTTTTCATTCAGTTTGTTCATTTCATCTCATTGTGTTGTTGATTTGGTGTGTCAGCTTGGTGGCCTATTGCATATTTGTGCTAGATTGTAGTCAGTCAGTTACAACATAGAACTTCGTACATGAGTTCAGTTCAGGTTGCCATACCCCATCAGTAGTACACAGAGATGCAACTATCAGTTCAAAACCAAGAGTGGTAGAGAGATAGTAGAAGTATTAGCAGTAATGAAGATTAGGTTTAGAAGATATTATTCAAGAAGTATAAATTCATTGAGATAATTTGAGAAACAGAAAGATAGAGGTGATGAAAGAATTCAGAAGCTTAGTATTTGAAAGAACACAATGAATGAATGAATGCACCTACGCCATTGTAAACGATTTTTAGCCATGTCACATTCAAGGTCTCTATCCATCGGTTATTATTATCGTCTTGCGGACTCCAACCAGGTGGTCGACACCTACCGAGATGACTCAGTCCACTTTTCAGTGCTCTAGATTGTATGTCGATTGAGACTGACGCACTAGTTTTTATTTTTAACTCTCTTGGATTTTCCTTAACTGTTATTACTTTTTTTTTGTTTATTCTATGTACACAGTGCTCTACAATATTCCTTCCATGCGGTCATGTTTGTTGTTGCAAGAAATGTTCTGAATGTGTTCATGATTGTCCCCTATGTCGTTCCAATATACAGAATCGTATTCAATTACATTTCTAACTCTATGCCAACCAGTCAAATGACATCGCTTCAGCAATGTGAAAACATTACTAAAACAAAAATGATGGGTGGTAAAACAAAAAAACTGCATGCTGTTTTTTGTGAATCGATGCATATTATGCATGTTCTACAATCCAAAAAAAAGTCCAGAAACCATAATTAATTTACTAATCACACAGATTTACACTACATATTTATGCATAAAATTTTTTTACAACTGAATGTGTACTATTTATCATTTGTAGTTAACATGCATTTACAAAATTGTAATTGTTTTCAAAAACAACACTTCATACAATTATTACTTGAGGAATCATGATTTGTGGTAGGTTTCAAGAAGTTCAGATTTAGGCTTTAAAACAATTTTGTCAGGAATACTAACAAGCCAACCAGGTTCTAGACCATAAAATATTTGTCGTGGATCTTTTCGCATAGACATCAGTTCTCGAATGGATTCCGAGGAGGCATTAAAATCAATTGGGTTATAACCGTATTTTTGAGCTAACCAAACTCGAGATTTTGCTACTTCTTCAGGGTTTGCCAAATAACCTCGAGACTCAGCGTTTGCATAGAATGGAATCAAAGTCTATATATAAGAAGTGAAAAGTAAACCACCTTCACAGTTAACAAAAGATGATAATTTAAATATCGAAAGAGACTAATGGATTTTTTGGCCGAAATTTAAAATATCTTTTACGGAATAAGAATTAAATTACAGTGTTGTATAACATGGTGTAAACCAGATTCTAATATTTTTCGAAAACGGAGGTATTTGGGGGATACATCTAACTCATAATGATAAAATATAACAGACTAAAATTCTGTAAATGGGGGAACACTTTCTCCAAGTGTGATTAGTTCAAAATAAAAATTGAACTACATATTCATCAGTTTGGAGAGTTTAAAATGATGTGTATTCACATAGTAACTACACGTTACATTGATATTTTTGGCTATATTTTTCCAGTGACCAATAAACAGATTACGTACCATATTACGACAATTAATGAACCTTGGAACCGGGTAATAAGTAAAACCACGATTAAGTTACGGAGTAAATATAGAAACATTATGGATGGACGTTCTTATTTAACTAAGTATGAATTCCGCATTTATGACGAAATAGTAATTTGTTATGTTTGTTCATGCAGTAACCGACTACTGAGAGGCACCAATGAGAATGGGTCTATGAGATTAAGTCTATATTTATAGCTCATACAGTGACACTGGGCAGTGCGAGTTTCAACGCTATAGAGAGAGAGCATCGGTGTTCTGAAGATTGTGAATCTTCTATCTCGTTGATGAGTATCTGCTAGCACAATTTCAAATAACTGGATTGTATTTAACGAAAATTACAGAGTTACTCCCTAAAATCGGAAAACCATATCGTAAATCGTTAATTTGCAAAATATCAGTCCATCATATCGAACTGGACTGTTCCTGTTGCAAAACATCAATCCATTGTCACTATTTATGCATTTCATACAAATTCCATTGTGTTCTAACTCTTCCTTTGTTGATCTTTCCCCATCTTCTGCTGCCAGATATTACGTTGACATTCATGTCATATACTACTTATAAGTAGCTCGCACCACAATAATAGTGTTTCTCAAATTTCTCATTTTCACTTAATCTTTTTATCAAACAGCTACGTAATGACCAAAAATAAAATAGCTTATTCTGATATAGGAAGCTTTTAGTATGATGAATACAAACAATTTGAAAGCTGTTCATTAAAAATACTTGAACAGCTTTTAAAACACAACACTGACTGACGAATACTCATCATCATCACTTCAACCAAACCTACAGGTTTTTTTCAAAACAATTTCCAGGAAACTACTACTAAGATGAGAATTTGATTCTTAGCAAGTATTTTGATATTAAATAGATAAGTAAGCCATTATTTTATGGGTCTTAGAATATTTAGATCAATAATTTGCTATCAACTAAGGATAAATTCCAATTGCGAAAGTTACTTACTTACTTAATTTCGCCTGTTACCCCCAATCGAGCATAGGCCGACCACCAGTTTTCTCCAACCAACTCTGTCCTGGGCTTCCCGCTCCAGTTTGTTCATTCCTCTCATATCTTTCTCTATTTCTTGGCGTAATGTGTTCCTTGGCCTTCCTCTTTTCCTTTTGCCTTGAGGGTTCCATGTAAGGGCTTGTCTTGTGACGCAGTTAGGTGCTTTCCGCAATGTTTGTCCTATCCACTTCCACCGCTTCTTCCTGATTTCTTCCTCCACTGGAATCTGGTTTGTTTTCTCCCACAGTACGTTGTTGCTGATGGTGTCTGGCCAACGAATACGAAGTATTTTGCGTAGACAACTGTTCATAAACACTTGTATCTTCTGGATGATGGCTTTCGTAGTTCGCCAAGTTTTCGCTCCATACAGTAGAACTGTTTTAACATTTGTATTGAAAATCCTGATTTTGGTTTTGGTTGAAAGTTGTTTGGAGTTCCAGATATTTTTCAACTGTAGAAATGCAGCCCTTGCTTTGCCGATCCGCGCTGTCACATCTGTATCGGATCCACCTTGGTTGTCGATGGTGCTGCCAGTATATGTAAAGGTGGTAACGACCTCCAAAACATCTCCATCAACAGTGATTTGGTTGGTGCATGTTGTGTTGCATCGGAGAATCTCGCTTTTCCCTTTATGTATGTTGAGACCTACTGCTGCAGAGGCTGCTGCTACACTGGTCGTCTTCTCTTGCATTTGTTGTTGCGTGTGGGATAGAAGAGCCAGGTCATCTGCGCCAGTAGAACCTTAGGGGCTACTGCCGGTCCCAAGCCCGGATAAAGGAGGAGGGTTGGACATGGGGTTGGCGGCCCCATTCCGTTGAAATCTAACTTGCCAAAAAAACGCTAACCAGAAAAAGTAATCCAATTGCGAAAGTATGAAGTCATAATATATATGAAAATAGAAAGGAAATAAATATGCAGAATAACCCCAGTTGTTAGGAGAGCTATCTTGATGACAAAATGTAACTAACCATAGAATTTTAACAAAGCATACTGTAAAGATTTGTTAGTCTATTCACAATAATCAATGCTCTTTTATTCAATAAATAAAATATATTACCAGCCAAATGAAACATAAAATCATTTTGTGACACTTACATTCGGAGGTAATTTAGCTTTTGGAATTGGGATACCTTTCATGAAGAATCTTTCAGGATCAGATTTTGCCCAAACAGAATACAGGTCATAATAACGATTACAAATTATTCCTCCTACTCTTTCCACAGCTGCAATTACTTCTTCACTAGCATATTGAACTTCAATATTAACAGGAGTAACAAAATTATCAATACCCTAAGAATTGTTTAAACAGTTTAATACACATAACTTACTTCATCGGTTAAATGGAAACCATAGTGTCGATCATGATCTACATTTAATCGATAAAGATTAGTGTTACACAATGTAGAAATGTCAATAGGTTCTAGTGGATTTATTCGATTAAGATCTATTAATCTTTGAAGTTCTAGGAGAGAAATACGGAAAAGATTGTTTTCAGATCTTAACTTCTTCTAAGAAGCATTATATTTTTTTACTTACATGTTAATATTGTAAGGTTCTCTTGGAACAGATAAATAAAATGGTGTCTTTGAATCTAATACTCCCAAAGGTGGATATGCTTGGAATTGAGAAGCACCATGATGACCAAAACCTCTTCGTTTTCTTTGTAAACCTTGATATTTCTACTTAGAAATGAAGATATGTATACTCAATTCCTTACGGGTCGTCTGCTTCCTGGAAGATCAGTTATATTCTGAGGACAAACTCGAGGATATTTTCTTAATAAGGCTAAAGCTTTATCGATTGTTGGCATTGTTTGTTGTTAATCACAACAGAGATAATATTCCAAACACGAATGATTGGTATTGGATTACTTTCTTTATTTACAGTTGATTAACAATAATTTCCTAAAGGACCCAAGATAAAAAAGGTATATTTTAGAATTAAAAGCATTAAAAATTTACCGGCAAAGTCTTTGACACCGCATAACATTTGACATTATAAACCTAAACAACTAACTGTCTGTAATATTGATAATAACTACAACCGATAGTTCTTTGGACATATTGCATTGGTAGTATAAAGAACGAACATAACCAACAATTTACTTTTCAAAGTAGGAATTTCGTTGATACTTGCCTTCAACTAAGCTTGATGAAATCAGTGAACTACTTGTTCCTTCAGATCTGCATTTAGGTATGAGAAGAGTATTCATGATTACGGATAAGTGTGGTTCTTGTTATATTCCTCCTGAATACTGACGCGGCAACACGATTAAGTTGACAGTAGGACAGGTCTAGGAGCAAGATCCAGAGTAGCTCATCTTAGTATGTACAGAACTAAAGTAATCTTCGAGTCATTTTTCGAAGGACTCATCACACAGTACTGTGGTAATATCTTTTTGTGGAGAAATCCATAATTAACCAACCTTGTACAAGCTCTACTCGAACACTACTAGTCGCGTCGGTGCTTATGGCAAATTATGGTCAGTAGACTTTAATCGAGGACACGTACTGCAAGCTTCAGGCACTTCAGACAGAAAGTCAACAGGATCGGATGACTGCGATAGTGAAGACATCATTTGTCTAGGATATTTATTACCTACAGACTGAAAGGTTGAAGTTGTCAATCCCATTCGTAAAACAACATCATGACAACTTTAATCGGAGAAGTACAAACCAGTGAAACAACTTTAGGAAGAGGAAAAAGTCATGAGGAATTCAGAAAATTTGATACTAAGAGAGTAAAAAGAACGTACATATCCGTAGAAGTAGCAGTGGGTGCAGGTGTATATGAACTAAGGGCCTAACCAGACGTTTTGGCTAGTTAGTTTAGAGCGTGGTGATCAATAGGGTCAAGTATATCCACACGCGATTCGGATACACAAAGTTAAATAACTACAGTATTAAGGCATTGTCTCATTGTGATCTATGGGGTAACAATGTGCCACGGCCCATTGTCGTGAGATCTATAAACCTATAGACTTTAAGATGGACACCTACCAAGTTGGATATATGTTTGTATACTACACTATAACAAGGATAGCGAGAATAAAACGTAAAAAATGCATTGATGTTGCAAACTCATTTGAAACATGACTCGGATGTCTTGGGAAAATTTCGGAGTGTAAGAACTGATGCAATTTTAGAACCTCGTGATGATCTGATTTAGATGTATGGAGTACATAAAAATGATTTTGGGTCTAACATATACTCTCCTTTCAGTACAACAAGATCAAGAGGACATAACAGGCGAGTTCGAAAGCCAAGAGCGAACAAAATATCTGCGGTATACAGGCTTTTTGCACTGAATTATCAACTCAGGGTAATTTTTACCCGAAAAAGAGGTGCTCACACTTTTACGTTGGTCATTAGAAAAAAACTGGGCAGTAGAAAAAGTCTACTGGGCAAATACTTACACAGGCCGTCGATCTCATATCTTCAATATTCAAATCTGAATTAAAAACCTTAGTGACACGTTATCTGCAAGCCCGTGATATTCTAGAAAAGTGGTCGCAAGACGAAATGCATTTAAGGACGCTGTCTGGTATATAGATTAGTACCTTACATAGTAACTTTTTTACAAGACCCTAGTGAAATTCGAGCGTTTTGGAATCCGGGCAATGTTAAGTTACTGATAGCACAGCCTGAAGGTTATGATTAAGTTTGTTCCACAGAGGTGAATGAATTTGCTCATGGAGTAATTGTGGAAATTCTACCTTATTGGACACAAATGGACAGAGTGAATCATGAATTTTTCGATCATAGAAACCGAAATACGTTAGCATTGACACACATATAAATGTAACGCAGGAAGAATAAGCATAGTTCCAGCCCCCTACATACTAGTATAATATATAAATTACGACGCAACATTGCAACAAATAGTCTACCCAAATGGGTGATAGGGTTGAAAAATAAGCCTTACGACGATAGACTCCAGCACTTGGGATTATTTGCACTGAGTTACAGGAGAATCAGAGGTGATCTGATTATGGCGTGCAACATATTAAGCACGCCAAACCATCTCAACGTGAGCATCTTACCGATACATCGCCACCACTCCCCTCGAGGCAATCCTCGAAAGATTGCACATCAAAGAGTGAATACTCAGATTCGTGCACAGTTTTTCTCGTTGCGAGTCGTCGCAACTTGGAATGCCCTCCCAGCCGAGGTAACCACAGCCCCCTCAGTAGACAGCTTTAAGAAGAGACTTAATAATCACGTATTCACATACGGACTACCATCTCCCTCTTGGACAAGCTGTTCATCATGCACATCTTGAGACATGCTAGTTGTTATCATTGCCATCTCCTCAGGTCACTTACTAAATCTATCTCGCCTATTATCTCTGTTTGCTCTTCCTTGCTTACACTATGGTCTTCTCTCACAATCTTCACTAGCAATTAATAAACTAAATTCACCTATATATTACATAGTTCTAAAATTTTATTCATATTAGCATTAGAATTTTATCCTTATTATCCTTATGACTATCCGCATCGCAACTAACTGATCTCCGGTTTGGTAATGTGATAGCTGCTGGTGTCCACAAACCGTGCAGCCCTGGAACAAACGTTTTCATTCAAATCCCGAGGCATACGAACTCACAAGCAACTGCCAACTGACTAGAATTAGACAGTCGAGTGGCTAGACCTCCATTCATTGGACACTACCGAACACCTGGAACAGTACCGAAAGAACAAGAATCGAGCGCAAGAAAATCAACTGATTTACACCAGCTCGTGAAAAATATATTGGATATTGGAAACCCTATCTTATCAATTCTCATGTTGTAAGCTTTCTCATTGTCACTGTGGAGACTGACTTGTAGTCAGCAGGTACTTAGTATACTAGGGGAGTATGCAGAGTAGTGTGAGCGGGGAGGACGGTACGAACGAATGAAAGATGTGGTTTGACGACGCAGCAAACGCACAAAAATGCAATTGCTTTCATCAGGGGAAGTAACAAGCGAAAGTTGGTGATGATGAAAGCTTAAGGTTCCGAGAATCTGGAAAACGAAACAAAGAGCAGACAGTATGGAAACTTCGAACCGTCCAATTTACCTTGTGGCCTTGAAAACCAGATAATTCAGCTTTCCCACCCTTTGATGGGGAACGCAAATTGAATATAGGAGACTGTTGCTTAAGGAAGTCTTTCCTCGATATTCTCTTACTACTGTCTTCTGCTCTTTTCATTGGTTTTTTTCTCATGAGATTGCTAGCAGCATTTAAGAGACATATATGCGTAGGATGGGGTGCTGAGAAAGAGGACTTAGGAGATAGGTGCGAGGAGCAGAATGGAAATTATTCTTGTTTAAAGTTGAGCCATGACTCAGAAGACGAATTGTTGGCTGAAGTGAAGATATGATTACTCATAACTTTCTTGTTCTGTATTAGAACATGAACTGCCCACCTGCACTTAAGTATGTTAATAAAGACAAGTCACTAGTAAGATAACGAATGGGTAGATAATCTTACGAATAGAGGAGATTCAAAGGGACGAAGTTATCAGAAGCTATTTTGATTTACATAATATGTTAATGAAGGCACATTGGTGTGATAGTTTGTTGATATTTCACTGATTGTTTTATTTCAAACTTTTGCTCATAATGTCACAAGTGACCTCTTTTTCAGATCAGCTTGTAATAGGATTTCTTAGCGATAGTTGAAACGAAAGCTGGACTTCAAACATGATTCATAGATATAATATATATTTATTCTCAATTAACTACGTTACAATAGTAACGCCAGATTACAGGCCTGATCATATTTTAACAAATGCTTTCACATTAACTGTAAAACTTAAAGCTGTTAAATTAGGTGCAAGAGTCAGTTTGTGATAGCATATTTATACCATGTCACTGGTAGAAACAATATTATACAGCCACATTTTCAATAATAGAGTACAAATAAGGAAGGTGCACAGTAGGTTTTTTTGGCGATTTTGTCGAGATCAATAGTGAATTTGTTGGGATAGGTCATATGGAACGCGCTTGATACGAGCTATGATCCAGACAGTTATGTACATAGGGTGCATGATCCCATGACACAGAAATGTAACATCAACATCACTGATTATATACATGCCTACTGATCGTAAGACGCTACATGTTGATAAAATGTTCTGCTCCACAGACATGGGTCAATTGAGGTTATTACCCCATCATGGTAGTTACTCGTCAGATGACCTCCCCTTTTTTGTTATATCATACTGTCCTACGTTTGTAGCCTGTTGTCGTAGTGCTTTGGTTTAAGCTCTCTTTTGAACTTCTTGTCGGAATATACAGGCCCTACTAGTTCGATGTTGCAAGCGAACCAGAGAGCCTAGGCTTAGCTATATTGGCATATATGCCCATATAGCATATCAAACTGATATCGGGTTAACTAATGGTGACGTCCGAAATATACAGAGGGTAGAGTCTTATTTCTCAAACAAGTGATTCTAATGACCAGCAATATAGGTGATCTATGTCGATGGTTGAAGGGATTCCTAAGTTTGACAATAATGGTTTGATTTTTTGGCGTGCGTCGAAGTAGCGCTTTGAGGTTAGTACTTGACCTTGGTGATACCGTCATCATAACCAGGTTTATTTCTAAAATAAATGCTTTCGATAGGTAACAGCATACATTGGTTTCAGGAGGTAAGAGAAAATGTGGCTGCGTTGAATTCTAAGTAGGGTTGACTATTTTAGTGGCCAGTGAGCTGATTCCTTTATTTATGACTTTCGAATACGCTATGATTTAAATCTCCCCCGCAGTTTCTGCATAACATACTTAAGTTAACCCCGTTTGTTTGATTGCCGTAATTAGGAACCAAGTATGGATTAGGTCGGATGAGGTTGTTTCAAACAATCGTTCGTAGAGACAAACATGAGAACGAGCGCAGCAAAGCAAAGCGAAGCGGAGAAATAGAGAGGGCCAACTCTCTGCGATAAAGCATGACCCAGTATTTATAGTCAGACGAAATAAGGTCGACATGTAACAAGCAAACTAGAAACAACCAAGATAAAATCGAATCACTGACAACGTAGAAAGACGAGTGAAAAACATCTTGAGAAGAATGGATCAGTAGATATTCGCAGTAGACTTGGTTACCCTACCGAGGAACATGTGAAATCATTAGCTGATGAATATCAACCAGATCCTTGTACATTTACCGCATCAATTATTGTTATATACAAACCTGTCTCTACCATGAATCGTTTCGCAGTCGATAAGATGATAGTCCTAACGCAACCTTCGTAACTAGCGCCAATTATTCGCATTGTACATTACATCTATAGGAATCCAATGAATCTCGTGAAATGTTTCAGTAACTTAATACCGTTTTAGAAGAAATATGTTGCTAATCTTAACATTTTGATCTTACCTGTAAATTGGCATGTCTCTTGTAACATGTTTGTTATTTGAAAATAAATTATTATTATTAATTTATTCGAAGGTTTGGGAAAAGCCGTGTGAACTCCACATTAAAGCAGACGCACTATAAATTACAGAGTGGTGCGACTAGTACGTGCAATCGATAGGATTGCGTTGGTTGTCCTATACTATGAAGAGGATAAGGAGACTGTTAGGGACGTTAGATTTCCAGATTACACTTGAAAAGGGTCCTGATTTTTGTAATTTGGATTTCATGTTTTTGCGCCAAAGACGCTTAGTTAACATTCAGCTTGCACTGCCCACTCAAGAAAACCCTTGACTGTCATTGGTTGGTGGATTGTTTTGGTGTGCTATTGTGTGGTTATCAAGAAGGGCGTCTTAGCATTGACTAAATAAGCTTCAATTGTGTGCTGGTTGACTCCATACTTCCTGGGTGCCTGTGGAATAAATTCTCTATGTCTTTTCAAGACTTCTTCCTCTAGTTATTGGCGCCTAGGACGATCGGATGAGAATGCCATATTGTGTCACTGCATCATTGATTTTCGGTCCATTTACCGAGTAAAGTGAACTCGTAATAGGTTGAGCATATCAAAAGCTGCTTGATATTCATTGACAGCCCGATCAATCGATGTCCGTTAGTAACCGGTTATATTTCACCAGTCCTAGAAGTCCCTACTTGAAAACTTAAACATTAGTTATCCTTGTATTTCAAGTGAAACTATCCCTTCTGATAACTAAATACAAGCATTTATCAATGTTTTCTTTTTAGCACACATTTCTTGTTAGAAATCTGATCCTACCTCATTGTTATTTAGAATGTATATCGTGAAATGTTGAGCACATTACTAAATGACAGCCAGGAAAATGAATATAATTTATCGCCCCTAGAAATAGTCACTATTTTGATTACAAAATCCAGACTCCCAGAATTCGACCGCGATGATCCGGAATTGTGATTTCCTCAACTAGAGCATCAATTTACAAGACACGATATTAAATGTGAGGGAATTCGACACCGTAACTATCCTTCCTCCTTCCGATTCCAGAGAAGTCAGAGTCCTGATTTTGAATCTTTTCGCATCAAAATCACTCCAGTATAACAATTGAGCTATTAAATCATCTGTCCTGATCTGACGGTCGAAGAATTCAAAGTTTTTTCTGGAGGAAAAGTTTCTCTATCAGGTCTTAGGGTTAGTTGACGTAAACACCGTGCATGAATCCGTCCCAAAGCAGGGATTATTATGAGCTCTTCCATGCCACACCTAAGCTGTTTGGATGTACAGGACGCAGACACACCCTTTTAAGTATGAACTGCAGATAGAATGATAGAGTTCACCCCCCTATCTAGTGCATGTACGATACGCAACATAAATAACCGTTTACTATATGTTAGAGATGGAAATTTCTTTCTGAACTTTTTGATGGACACAGGTGCTACACTAAGTATTTCTTGTCAGAACAAAACTAAACTAGGTCGAAATACGTCCCCAGTTATACTTCAATTCTCCAACAAGGATAAAATTTCGACGTTTAAAAAGAAAACGTTAACCCCGGATCTTGGTTTTGAATGGCGATTCCCCCCGAGTGTTCACTCTAGCGGATTTAGATCTAAAAATGTTAGGAAGGGATGTTTTGGGGGGAAGCGTATTTATATGTAACTCCAAGGAAGGCTCTTGACACTCAGAGAAACTTCATAACATAAGAAATTCATTGAGGGCCACATAATTTCCTTAAATTGTGCACAAACACCACCAATAACAACTGCAAAGTTCCAGTTTCCAAATCTGGCTAAACCTAACCCCGAGAAATTGCAATGGCAAGCTAAAAACTGATCATGCAAACTAAACCAAATGTGCACCTGTGTCCACTAGACCCAGACGAAAATTAAAGGATTAGCTTCGAAGTGCTAGGGTCGAATTTGACTATATGGTACGGTTTGGTATTATCCATCCCTCTGAAAACCAATAGGCATCCTCTCAACTAATGGTCCTGAAGAAAAACGAAGGTGGCCGGAGACCGTATTGTAGAGCCCTCAACCATCAAACCATGCCAGGTAGGCACCCAACACCTCATATCCATAATTTTACTAACGAATTACAGGGAGTGGACTTATTCACTAAAATTAACCTGTTCACATAATATCATTATATTTCAGTCGTTGAGGGAGATATCCCTTATACGTCCGTCGTCACACTGTTTTGGCTGTTCGGGTTTTTATGAAAGCCTGTCTGCCTTAGGAACACAGAAACAATGTATCAAAGGTTTGTCGGCAATCTTCGAGATATGGTTCTGATCAAAGATATATAAACTGTTAATTGATCCGCTTAAAACCAAGTGCTCTAGTCTAATATCACAACTAATTGCATCACTCGCTCCTGTCAGTTGCTACCCGTGCTCTACCTGAGAACCACATAGGCAGCACCGCTTGTGTGAACGAGGACCTCGTAAAGTGTGTTGTTTACAGTGGTACTATAATAACAATACTGATCCAAATTTCCGTGACTTCTCTAGGCTTAAAAATGAGATAGATAAGATGCCAACTAAATGAGCTGAAAGGTTGAGTCCCATTTGGCGGCGTTGCCGTGAGGTGTTGATGAGTTCCATCCTAGTGTGAGACAACTGTTTATTTCCTTTTGGCTTTCAGTGAGTGATTGTACCAAAAAATCTCCAGGACCTGTCCTGACGATACTCGACATATAATATACAGTTTTGTACTTAGGAGTTCAACTTTTATTAAAAGTAGTTTATCCCTTGAACTCGGGCACGATCTATGTTCGTTCTCAGAGGGAGTGTCTGTTGTTGTAAACGGGTTTGTGTGTATTTAAAATTTTTAAGCCCTTGAATGAAGGCTCTGAACACCAACCGTGCGGAAGCATATACATGAACCTCATCACTTCTAAGAGAATAAGTGGAATCAACTAAAACACTGAAACGCTCAGAATGATAGCGCACTCCATGAGAAACTTAAATTCAATTCCTTTTTAAAAAATAATCATTTGAATGAAACAATTAACAAAGGAAAACAGATAGAATGCTAAATAGACAAATTTTTTAATGTCATAATAATAATAATAATTTATTCTCAAATAACAAACATGTTACAAGATCAAAATGTTAAGATTAGCAACATATTTTTTTTAAAACGGTATACAGTTACTGAAACATTTCACAAGATTCATTGTTTTCTTAAAGATGGAATGTACAAAGCGATCAATTGGCGCAAGTTACGAAGGTTGCGTTACGACAATCATCTTATGGACTGAGAAACGATTCATGGTACAGATGGGTTTTCATATAACAAGAATTGATACGGTAAATGTTCAAAGGTCTGGTTGATATTCGTCAGCTAATGATTTCACATGTTCTTGGGTAGGGTAACCAAGTCTACTGCAAATATCCAGACTAATATTTGTGGATTGGAATAAGGTTCTGAAAAAAGAGGAATAAAGAAAACGGGACGAGGAGCAGAACAGAAAATATTCATGTTCAAAGCCGAACAATGGCTTTGCACAAACGTTTATGGATAAAACAAAGGTATGTTAACCCAAACATTTTCAATATCAGAACACTTTACACCTGCGCTTATGTAGGTTAATGAAGACAACTCAGTAGTGAGATAACTAATGAGAAGTTAGTCGAAAGAATCGAGGAAATTCAGAAGAACCAAGTTGTTAGTAATAAAGTTGATTTACAAAATATAATAAAAAGGATCAGTGATATAATGTTTTGTTTTATTTATTCGTTTTATTTTTAACTCTGAGGCTCAAGAAGTTATGAATGAGCTCTTTTTTAGTATAGTTGTCCAGACCAGCTTGTAATAGGATTTCTCGGTAGGAAGTAAAAACCAGTGCAAGGTTACAGACATGAGTTGTAGACGAGGTTAACAATGAGAAGTAACATCAATATCACTGATTTGTTACATCCTGCTATATCGTAAGGAACCGTAAGCAAACAAAATGTTCTGCCACACAGACATGGGTAGATTGAGGTTATCGCCCCACCGTCATGAATGCTGGTCAGATACACCACCCTCCCTCCTTTTGTGATGTTAGGCTCTCTTACGTTTAATGGTTAATTGTAAATAATGGTCTCTAGTCTACTCTCAATTTTTTTTTTGTACACCTTATCGGAATTAACATTCTCTACTAGCTCCAACATTACAAGCAATCCAGACAACTTTACCAGACAATATATCCGCATAGCATATCACACTGATTTCAAGTAAACGAATAGTATGATTTGTAAGATGAGTCAGTTAATAGGTAGTTTGGAAATAGGAAGGACAGGGAGCTGGAACGAGGAGAAAGTGAAAAAAGGAGTTGAAATAATGTTAAAAATTAATGAGTAAAGCGATAAGTTGGTAAGCAGGCAAGGTGTTTGCATGTTAATGAATTGGGGAAATAAAAATTTGTTAAACTGTTAATACTTAAATAAGAAGATACTCACAATGATACACGGTGTTTGAGTTCCTTGTAATTGACAGTAGTTGATCAGCATCTACAGGCTTTTCAATTTGTCTGTCTACTAGAAATAAAAACTAAAACTGCTTTGAAGATATGAAAATAATAATCGGAATTTAAATTCAGAGAAAAGTCACGGGTAACACTTCAAAGGCGTAACCTATTACTGTTAGTAGGAGCAGGGGGATTCGTCTATCATTTCATGATACATGTATGGGTGGTAATGAGAACACAATGTGTTCATAGTCTATAATTCGTTTCCGAGGTTCATCTAAATATTTGGTGGACCATAAAAGAGTGCCTGGGGACTTTGTGTGAGTTCCGGGAATAGTCGGTATATCTCTTTAGAGTCTAGCAACAGCATGACTAGTTTCTTGAACTTAGTGATTGTGTCACAGATACGGATAGTAATTGGTAACCTGTTCCACAGTAGACTGTATCGTATTACAAAGAAATTACAACGCAATAATTTCTTGTGTTTTGCCGTTAATAGTGTATATGCGTTGTTTCTAAGTCTGTAAGCAGTGTTGTGGTTCATAGTTGGGCGGTATTTTACGAACGAAAGACCATTTATTAGTTTATAGAGGAGCATTAGGTTGTTTTTGAGACGACGGCGCCATAGAGGTTCTAGGGAAAGATGCTTGCATCTTTCTGTGTAGTCGAGGTTATGGCTCAATCCGAGCAGTCGCCGGGTGAAGCTTCTTTGTACATTTTCTACTCGCATTTTGTCCATGATATCCATGTTTGAAAATGCGAGTGAACAATATTCAAGTGTGGGCCTTATACAGATTTTGAAGAGAGTAAGCTTAGCCTCACTTGTGAAGAAGTTCTTGTTTATAAACCCAATTAGTCGTCTAGATTTAGAGATAATATTTGAGGCATGTTCTTCGAATTTTAGGCTTTTAGAGTAACTAATACCAAGGTCACGCGCTGATATGAGTGTCTGAACTCTACATTTTTGTAAGTTGAGTGGTGTATCAAGGTGACGCTTGCTAAAATGCATTATGCCACATTTGTTGTGGTTAAACGGCAGTTGCCATGTCTCACTCAAGGTACTTAAGTTATCAAGATCACTCTGAATCTTAGCTATATTTTCGTCCAGATCTTCAGGCTTATAGCTGTATACTATTTTCAGATCATCAGCATATAAGTATGATCTTCCAAATTTAATAGTATTACATATGTCATTTATGTACATTAGAAACAAGAGTGGACCTAAGACACTTCCCTGGATAACCCCACTGGTTATTGGTCTTGGTGATGAAAGACAGTCGTTGTACTTTATCATTTGTTGTCGCCCATTTAGAAATGAAGCTAACCATGAGTGTAGTGGGTTGATGATTCCAAATGACTTCAGTTTAAGTAGAAGCCTTTTGTGTGGGACTTTATCAAAAGCCTTTTTAAAATCAAAGAAAAGGATTGATACCAGAAGCCCTTTGTCTTGTTCATTCGTGATATCGTTGAAATAATCTAAAAGACATGTATCAAATGACCCGGACCTCAAGAACCCATGCTGTGAGGTCGGTATCAGATTGTTACTAAGTAGATGTTGTAGTAACTCTGCCTTAACTATTTTCTCCATGACCCTAGATACTACCGAAGTTATGTTTATAGGTCGGTAATTTTCAACGTTCGCTGTAGGCCCAGATTTTCTGTCCTAGTTTGCATAATTGAATACGTGAAAGTCTGTCGTTGAAAATTAGGCGAAAATTCCAAAAACTGTGCATTGCTTAAGATTAGTTGAACATCAGAATCTGACTACAAATATTAGGAAAAAACGATTGTCATAAGTGGGTTCTTTGAAAGCTTTTCTCTGGTTTAATAATACAGCGGTAATGGGTGATAAGAAATGAATGACTGAATTTATACTACCTAATGGCTGAGCAGCCAAAAGCGGAGACTTGAACAAAATTCCAAATACTCAGATACTGCTGCTTCTTCCATGATAGTGGTTTGTGTTTCTGCGCGTTTAGAAAAATGGCAGGTATGAGACGATCAATGCTGACTATGTCCATCAGCCTTGAAGATCTTTTCGTGACGAGAGATCACGTGAAAAGATCCTTCGTAAGGTTGTTGAGTACCGAATCTACTAGTAAGAAAACTTGCGGACAGGTAAATAACTCTCGAGGGAGAGCGACCTGTCGATGTTATATTCAAGTTCACACCGGAGGCAGTATTCGCACCTACACAGATAGTCGTTGTACGTTATCTGATATGCATAAAATAGCTGCTCCGTGGTGTGAAAAAATTCCCCAGACAGATACAATGTCGTGCCGTATACAAGTTCGGAGGCGGAACATTAGATATCTGCCTTTGTTGCTCCATAATCGCCATGTCGTCTCCAAAAAAGCCATCTGTCTGCGAACCGAGTGGAGAGAGGAGTCTTAAGGACTGTGAGAAAGACGAAGTAATACATATAGCAAGTAAACTGTCAAACTCATGCTTAGCGAAAGCTAATTAGTCCAGTGCCAGTCGGCGAGGTTTTGCGGTGACTGGGGGTCAGCAGGTGACGATGTACTTACTTACTTACGCCTGTTAACCACAGTGAAGCATAGGCCGCTCACCAGTTTTCTCCAACCAACTCTGTCCTGGGCTTCGCTCTCCAGTTCTGTCCAACGTTTGTTCATTCTTCTCATATCTTTCTCTATTTCTCAGCGTAATGTGTTCTTTGGCCTTCCTCTTTTCTTTTTGCCTCGAAGGTTCCATTTGAGGGCTTGTCTTGTGACGCAGTTGGGTGGTCTCCTCAATGTGTGTCCTATCCACTTTCACCACTTCTTCCTGATTTCCTCCTCTACTACGATCTGGTTTGATCTATCTCACAGTACGTTGTTGCTGATGGTGTCTGGCCTACGAATCCGAAGCATTGTGCGTAGACAACTGTTCATAAACACTTGTATCTTCTGGATGATGCCTTTCGTAGTTCTCCAAGTTTCCGCTCCATACAGTAGAACTGTCTTGATATTTGTATTGAAAATCCTGATTTTGGTTTTGGTTGAAAGTTGTTTGGAGTTCCAGATATTTTTCAACTGTAGAAATGCAGCCCTCGCTTTGCCAATCCGCGCCCTCACATCTGCATCGGATCCACCTTGGTTTTGAGATGGTGGAGAAAACTTGTAGCTCAGGTGGATGATTGTGATGGTGTTTCGTTCTCTGAGCTCAGAGAACGAAACACCACCACAACCACCTTGGTTGTCGATGATGCTGCCCAGATATGTAAAGGTGTTGACGTCCTCCAAGGCATCTCCATCAAGAATGATTTGGTTGGTGCATGTTGTGTTGCATCGGAGAATTTCGCTTTTCCCTTTATGTATGTTGAGACCTACTGCTGCAGAGGGTGCTGCTACACTGGTCGTCTTCTCTTGCAATTGTTGTTGCGTGTGCGATAGAAGAGCCAGATCATCTGCGAAGTCCAGATCGTCCAGCTGCGTCCTAACTGTGCAGTTGATACCGTGCTTCCTTGCAGATGTCGACGTCTTCATAATCCAGTCGATGACCAGGAGAAAGAGAAAGGGTGAGAGTAATAAACCTTGTCTGACTATGGTCTCCATCTCGAACGACTCAGTCAGCTGTCCTCCGTGTGTGATTTTGCAGTTGAATCCATCACAAGAGTTCCGTATGATGTTAACTATTTTCTCAGGCACCCCGTAGTGTCGAAGAAGAGTCCACAGTGTTTTCCTGTCCACGCTATCAAATGCTTTCTCGTAGTCAATGAAGTTGATATAGAGTGGTGAGTTCCATTCAATTGATTGTTCCACAATGATCCGTAATGTAGCAATTTGGTCAGTACACGATCGATCCTTACGAAATCCGGCCTGTTGATCTCGAAGTTGGGCTTCTACGAAGTCCTTCATTCTGTTTAACAATACCCTGTTGAAGACTTTGCCTGGTATTGAAAGAAGAGTGATGCCTCTGTAGTTCTCACATTTGCTGAGATCGCCTTTCTTTGGTATTTTGATCAGGTATCCTTCTTTCCAATCTGATGGTACTTGTTCCTCATCCCAAATCTTCTTAAAGAGAATGTGAAATATTTTCGCAGTTGCTTCCACATCTGCTTTCATTGCCTCTGCTGGAATGTTGTCTGGTCCTGCTGCTTTGCCACTCTTGATTTGTCTGATGGCCATACTGATCTCCTCAATCGTAGGTGCGCCTATGTTAATTGGGAGGTCCGTGGATGCTGCTTCGATGTTGGGTGTGTTCAGTGGAGCTAATCGATCCAAGAGTTCCTGAAAGTGCTCTACCCACCTATTTCGCTGTTCTTCACTGTTGCTGATTACTTCGCCTTCCTCGCGTTTTACTGGTCGTTCTGGTTTACGATAGTTTCCGGCGAGCTTTGTTGTTTCGTACAATTGTCTCAAGTTCCCGTCTGTTGCAGCCTTTTCCACCGTCATTGCTAGATCTTCCACATATTTTCGTTTGTCAGCTCTGATACTCTCCTTCACTTCCCTGTTTGCTCCTCTGTATGCAGCTTGTGCGGTAACTTTCTCTGCTGTTGTTCGGCTGACATTCACTGCTGCCTTCTTGTTCCTCCTTTCTTGGCTTCTTCCAAGAGTACCAACAGAGATCCACTCCTGGTGATGGTGCTTCTTGCGACCAAGGACCTCCTGACATGTTGAAGTGATTGCCTCCTTAATTCCTTTCCAATTTCTCTCCAATGTTGCGTCCTATCCATTGAGTCGATCCTGAAAGGCCTGGAACCTATTGGTCAGGGCTATCCTGAATTCGTTAAGCTTTGCAGTGTCCCGAAGAAAGGCCGTATTAAACTTGTGTGATGTTGTCTGCCCCGTTGTCCAGTGCTTCTTTAATTTCAGCCTCATTTCGGCGATCAGCAAATGGTGATCTGAGGCTATATCAGCTCCTCTCCTGGTTCTCACATCCTCCATAGTCCTTCTGAACGTTTTGTTGATATAGATATGGTCAATTTGGTTTTGAGTAGTGTGATCCGGTGAAATCCATGTTGCTTTGTGTATGCGTTTGTGCGGGAATATTGTGCCAACGATGACCAGTTTGTTGAAGGCACATAAGTTTGCAAATCTCTCACCAATTTCGTTTCTTTCTCCCAGTCCATGTCGTCCCAAGATGCCTTCATATCCAGTGTTGTCCATTCCAACCTTGGCATTCAGGTCTCCCATAAGAATCGTCAAATCCTTTGGTGATGATGTAGCTTACCTCATAATTAATCACCAGTTGAATCTACTCGGTTTCGTTACTTTGGGGAATTTATCGAATATAACATAAAATAAATAGCAATGCAAAACATATATATTGATGACTCGGTATATATCTGTTTGCGCGTCTAAACTCATGGATTTGATATTCGACGGAGTATCGATTAGCGCGGCGTATGTGAATCGAATAACAATTCATAGTGCTGTCAGGAATCGATACCGAGTACGGCTATGGGAACACCAGCAGGTATGAACGTCCATGGATACTGTCCTCGATCATTCAGTTTGATCGTTAACCGTCGTGTACCGTAGGTAGGAATGACAGAGCCATATGCAGTGCGTGGTCGAAGCATCGTAGCTTATGACTTACTGCTACCAAACGGTACGATAGAAACTTGGGCACTTGTGGCCACCAAGTACCTAGCGTTAGTGTAAAAATCGAGCTCGTAAGATAAACTAACAACCTAGAGTGACGAGGAGGAGACAGGTGAAAATGCAATGACCCGCACCTCGGAGTCTATTATTATAGCTATCCACCATTTCGAAAGGTTGTTGCAAGTATGATATATATTAAAGACATCATTTATAGTATTGCAACATTATAAAAATGGTGATAGATGAATAATAGACTCACCGTATCTGACTTCTTTAGAAGAAGCGTCTACTCATCAGTTTTTGTGGTGAGCGAGTGAAGATACCAAAGAGACTACGATCACCACTAAATGTTACATACTATCCAGTCATTAAAATCAAAATAAATCCATGTTCTATTATTTTATTGAAGGAGAGAGTAGGCACTACATAGGGGCAGCGCATTAAGAAAAATGGCAGCAACGTGAAGAGAACGTTGCGTGCAAGAAGTGTTTTTGGTAGAGTTAAACAAAACGAGTACAATAATGTTTATTTTTCACAAATCTTATTTTCTTCGTAGGAGCGTTACCCTACGGCGTATTTTCACACTTGTAGATCCTCGAGATCTATAATACACCGAGGGTTTACTTTATTCTGCACTTGATTTAGAGACTACCGACTTTGACGTAACGATTTAGGATCATGTTTTCTTTATTCTGGAAAACTTGGAGGACATGGCAGGAGCGTACAGAATTCGTGGATGAACCAATTACCCTTGGAATACATGTTTTTGCACTAGGACATCAACTCCTGGAACCTGTTACTAGAGGGCTTTTGGTCAGTGCTTCACATTCATACGTCCAAGAGAAGACTACACGCTCTCAGAAAAATACTAATACAGGCAGAAGACTTTCTCTCCTCAACATCCTAATATTTGTTGGCATCATATTGACGCGCTCAAATGAATTAAGCTGTCCTGACTGTATTATACAGTCAGACTTATGTTCATTTCGCACCCAGTTCATCTAAATGGAAGGCACACCACAGGTAATTTGACCCTACGATCTGTATTATGATTGTGGAAATGGGCTTCACTGACCCACTCGTATCTTGGCTTAGAAACTACCTTGAGAATAGAAAGTTTCGCAACAAGGTAAACAGGGTGCACGCGAGTTGGAGATTATCCACTTCAGGAGTTTCACAGGGGACCATCCTAGGCCCACTCCTCTTCCTGATATTTATTAACGACCTGCTAGGCTCAGTTAGCTGACCAGCATTGATCTACGCAGACGATGCGAAGATCTGGAGATCCATTAGAAGCGACCTTACATCTATTGAGAAATGGGCAGTGAAAAACGGTTTAAAACTCAACCAACTGAAGTGCTACGTCATGCATTTACTGCCTCATATGACGCAAACCACCTATACCATCAATGGAAGTCCGCTCCCTAATGTCTCATCAGAGGGCGATCTTGGTTTAATAACCACAGAAAGCCTCCACACGAGTCCGAACTATGTAGGGGATGCAGCCAAGGCAAATGCGACTCTTCACTTTATGCGAAGACAGCTTGGTGCTATAACCCCGATGTTATTTTTAACCCTGTTTAAGACGTACGCGCGCCCACACTTGGAGGTTCATAACGTCATCCCACCCCTTCTGCTTAAAAGAGACATAAATCTCTTGGATCGAGTGCAGAGACGAGCAACGAAATGGGTGATAGGGTTGAAAAATAAACCCTACGACGATAGACTCCAGATCTTGAGATTATTTCCACTGAGCTACAGGAGAATCAGTGGTGACCTGGTTATGGCGTACACCATATTAAACACGCCAAACTATCTCAATGTGTGCATCGTACCGATGCATCACCACCACTCCCCTCGAGGCAATCCTCGAAAGATTGCACATCAAAGAGCAAACACTCAGATTCGTGCACACTTTTTCTCATTGCGAGTCGTCGCAACTTGGAATGCTCTCCCAGCCGAGGTAGTTACAGCCCCCTCAGTGGACTGCTTTAAGAAGAGACTTCATAATAACGTACTCACATGCGGACTATCATCTCCCTCTTGGACAAGCTGTGCCTGATGCATATCTTGAGACCTGCTAGTTGTTACCATTGCCATCTCCTCAGATCTCTTAATTAATTTATCTCGCCTATTCCTCTCCCTTGCTTACACTTCGGTTCTCTCTCACAATCTTCACTACCAATTAATAAACTAAATTCATCTATATATTAGTCAGTTCTGAAATTTTACTCATATTATCATTTCAATTTATCCTTATTACCCTTATTACTTTCCACATTGCAACTAACTGATCTCCGGTTTGGTAATGTGACGGCTGCTAGTATCCAGAAACCCTGCTGCCCTGAAACAAACGTTTCATTCAAATACCGAGACATACAAACTCACAACCAACTGCCAACTGACTAGAATTAGACAGTCGAGTGGCTAGACCTCCATCCATTGGACATTACCGAACACCTGGGACCGTACCGAAAGAACAAGAATCGAGCGCGAAGAAATCAAATTGGTTTACACTAGCTCGTGAAAAAGATATTGGAGATATTGGATATTGGATGATGTTCAGCGGGAAAACAACCTTTTCAAGGTTACGCCATCGGTTGGGTTTCACGTGGTTTCGGAGAATTCTCGTTACTGAACTGCGCTGAATAAACAATGGTTAGGAAATGCATGAGTAAATAATATTTATACCCATATTACCATATCTGTAGAAAACAAAAGTAAACGGGTAACGTGTCACAAACGATACAAAATTATCAAGAAGGTAATCATATCGATATTCGTTGAAATTCTGGTTAGGTGAAAGAGCATCACCGCAAGTTGCGTAAGGAAGCAAAAAAGAATTTGAATCGACATAGTAAGTTTCCTAAAGATTACTTACCAATGGTTTTAGAAAAAGATCCAGGTATCCCAAACATTCTACCCTTCAAAGAAAGTTTTCTAAAAGATGTTGCTGAGGCTAAGATAAAGGTAATGTATTCTACGTTTGATAAATGGCTTAGCTAGAAGAAGCAAGACTTAAAAATCTGGAATACTCGCGAACTTATAAGCCTCCGAAACACGAAGAGACAACCCCTTCTGCAGTTCAGCACGACGTTAAAGACGTCATAAACCAATCTGATGTTATATTGGAGGTATTAGATGCTCGTGATCCATTGGGTACACGCTGTCCAGATATAGAAAAAATTGTCCTTAGTGAAAACAAACGTTTGGTCCTGCTCATCAATAAGATTGGTAGGTGTTTCCTAGGTAACCTCTCTAGATCTTGTCCCACGGTCTAACCTCGAGGCTTGGGTAAATTACCTACGCAAACACCACACGGTCATCACATTCAAAGCAAATACTCAGCGTCAGAGTAACCATCTGTCTTATGGAAAACCATATCTTCTCAAGGATGGAAAAATGTAAGTTTTTAAAATCGTTATTTGTTCAGGCCAGCGAAAGGATTCGGAACTTCTGAATTATTATCTTTGCTTGCAAACTACTCGCGTGATCCAAGCTCTGATCAATCCGACGCAAATAGCCGTATCAGCTTGACTGTTGGTGTTGTCGGCCTTCCGAATACTGGCAAAAGCGCACTCATAAATACACTAAAAAGGCAAAAAGTGTGCATCAGTGGTAATGTCCCTGGTTTAACACGGTATTTGTTGATGTTTCCGTGATTATATATTTAGCCAGCCTCAACGTGTACGAATTGACAAGAATCTATTTCTTCTCGATACCCCGGGTACCTTGGTTTCAAAATCATCTGACGCCTCAGATCTTGTATTGAAAAATTGCATTAAGGTACGTAATACTAAGAAAAGCCTTTGCAGTAACATCCTTTTTAAGATGGTTTATATCAGTAAATGATAACTGTTATAAATTATGATTCAAATGTAGGTCAGTAGAACGAGATGATAGTACAATGAATTGTATAGTCGATTCAGTCGTCGTAATTCACGATTGTAGAAAAGATTAAACCTTAAAATATGATTCAGATAAAAAAAATAACGCTGGTATGTATGTTAGATTATTGGAACTCAAAATTTTAGGAAAAATTAAAAGCCACCATCACTTTTTGATTTGTGTGCCTTTAACTTTTCCCCAACCTACTAAGTTAGGCGACATTATTCGTCCGCATGGTCATCACAATCATGTAGTTTGTCTAAAGCGATTAGTCAATCTGTTAACCTGAAGAGTGTGATATATTTGCATCACTCGAATACTTGTCGAGATATTTTATGTGAAAACTGATAAACGTCGACTAAGTGAAATTTTACGTAAATATATGATAATTGACATCAAAGGATATAAAATCTAGTACAACATGGAAAGGGTAGCAATCCGTGGCCACCAAGAATAGTTTGAAGACTACCAAGGCATATTTAAAGCTACAACAGTCTGTTTCTCAACAAATAAAGGAGTTTTTTTTGATCTAAAAATTAGCGTCTAACAATTTATATACAGCGTTTTAAAGTCTGTGTTAGTGTCGATTTCGTGCTCCTTTTCAATTATAAACTTTGCTATCCCTTGTGTTCATCTAAACGTTTGACACTAATTCTTAAACCATTCAAGCTCTTGTTCCTTAACCTTTGGTTGGATTACTGTGTGAAACCATGGGCTTAGTTTTATCTAATAACAACAAATTTGGCGAAGTGTACTTTCTCGATGACTGCTTTCAACCTCAAAATCATGCTATTGGACTTGAAATGATCAATGAATTTGAACCCTTGCCTTCACAATAAAACTGAACTAATAGATACTCGGGAACTCATCCCATCTGGCTCTGAATACAATAGTGAGCAGAAGCAGATTAAGTACAGGTTAATAAAAAAGCCTGTACAATGATCGTGGGTATTGTTTGGTAGCCAAAGAAAAAGGGGTAGGAAAGGCAGTGGCTACAGGTCATAATAGACAATCCTTCTGACTCATCAAATAGAAATATATTAGAAATAAATGGAACTATTATTCACTCTCAAACCAGGGGACTAAACCGACGGGCAGAACACTTTAAGAAACAGTTCAACTAGCCTTCAGTCATATATCAGCTGCCCAACATCTCGAAGCAATCCAACTCTTAGTGAGGTTGAAAAGGCCATGGGCAATCTAAAAAATGTGAGAGCACCGGGTCTGACAGACTAACCGCCTAGATTCTTTTAAGGATGGTGGTCCAGTTTTGCCAGTTAAATTAACTGGGATCTTAGCGAGCGTTCGGGAACTGGACTTAATCCCACGTAACTGGACTCAATCTCTGATTGTTCCAGTCTTTAAGAAAAGACAAAAGTTCTCTTGTGACATTCAATGAGGAATCAGTTTAACTAATATAATGTCTAAAATATTAGCTTCAATAATATTTCGATGCCTAATTAGAACTCACAAAAAGCGAATTTGATAAAAAATGCCTGGTTTCAGACCTGGACGTGGATGTATAGACCATGTGCTCACAATTCGTCATGTCCTAGAACGTAAACACATTTTGACGTCCCACAATAGTTGTATTCCTTGACCTTAAGGTATCGGTTAACTCTGTAAATAGTGAGGTTCCATGGCAATATCTGTCAATTAAAGGTGTACTAGACAAGGTCCTTAACCTTGTACAAACTCTGTACTATAACACTAATAGTGGGGTCAGTGCTTATGGCAAATTGTGGTTGGAATCGATTACTACAAGTGGTGTTCTTTGAGGCTTCAGCTTTCTCCATTTGTATTTAACTCAGTCATTTGCAACGTAGAACATCGTACGTAAGTACGTCAGCTCATGTTGTCATATCACACCAGCACAGAGATATAATTCACAATTCAAATCCAATAGTACAAGAGGTAGTGAAGGTATTAGAAGTAATCAGAGAGGTTAGGATTAGAAGATATTATTCACGAAGTATGATTCAATGAGATAAGTTTAGAAAGTAAAAGCTAGAGGTGTTGAAGAATCCAGAAGATTAGGATTTGAGAGAACACAAAGAATAAATGCACCGGCGCCATTGCGAACGATTTTGAGCCATGTCATTCAAGGTCTCTAACCGACCGTAGCTGCTACCTTGACGTGGTGGTCGGGCTTGCCTATCGTGATGACCCAACCGAGCTATACTGGCTGGAACATATGTTCCTCAAGGTTCTACCATGCCAGACAGGTCGATTGGAGAACGATGAGACTAAAAGCAGCTACCCAAGGTCTGAGGGCGAAGTCGTACTGCTGACTGCAGAGGGGTGTGACAGCAGTAAGGTGTTTCCCTCGGACAACCAGCATCTGCAGCGATGCTGCCTTCTCACAAGGAAGGAAGGGTTAGAAAAGGTCGGCCCTAAAAATGTCACACCTCCCCTAACTCACGGATTTCCGTCTCCTTGGGTAAGGGTGCCCACTAAGGGCCTTTAAGAGCGGAGCTAATACTCAAAAATCCTTTTATATAAAGGCCGTGCGTGACTGGCCTCAAGCAGTTGTCCCTTGGGCTCTGCGGTCACGCACCAACACTAATCTATCTTCCTTTTCAGGTTCCTCAAGAAACAACCTTCCACGGTGTGGGCAGCCGGGAAGTGACAACCGCCCTCATACCCATAACAGCACGCGAGACCAAATTGGTGAAAATCAAATTTGTATTTAACTATGTCATGGGCATGCTTTTAGAGGTAACACTTTCATCGTTCGACTTTTCAGGGGTCGACCTACCAGAAAATTCGTCTGTTGACTTGCAGATGGTGTAGTTCTGTCTGGTAAAGACGCTGATAAATGCACTTTTCTGACCGCATTAAGAAACAACCCTAGCACGTGTGGGATGCGATTCTCTCCCTCTAGATGCAGTGTTGTTTCAGGATTGGATTGGGAGTGAAGTAGTTGCGCGTATTAACCATTCTACTGATCTTGGAAGTTTCATCAGTCTTGATAATCTGGTGCGTAACAAAATCGCGGCATATACACAGAAGGTTCGGTTGGCTTTTAGCAACCAAAGGACTAGTTAACTGCGCAGCAGTTCCCTCGTTCTACTTTATAAGTGTAAAAAATTGCCATTAAGAGTAGAGGACATTCGTAAGTTGGTAGTATTTAGTCGTAGATGTCTTCGGAACATTGTTCCTGAGTTTTGGGATCACCGACTAAGCAATACCTAGTTTAAGAATGGGATATTAGGTAAGGTCAGCAAATCAATTAATGAGATACTTCATCTTGATCAATAAGGTGGTTGAGACATGTGTTACGTTTTCCCAAATGCCACCTACCTCGATTATATCGAGGAAGTAGTAGGTAGTCCGGTAGTAGTCCGGAAGCTAGGAGCTACCAAACCAAAACGTAACATCAGTTTATGAAGTCACTGACGATTTGATTGAGCCATGTTAATAAGCGTTGACTGCCTGGTAATCGTTACCAGTTGTCAGAGACTTTAAATAACATGGCCCAAAATCATTGGCACTGGTGCAGGTGCATCCATTCTGTCTTCCACCAAATTTTAGGCTTCTGAGTTCCTCATAATTTTTATTTTTTCTGTCTCACTGATTTGTGTTCCCTTGAATTATATCTTCGATCTCTCTCTCTAGGGTTCGACCTGATAATTACATCTCTCTATGCTACTTAGAGCGTGGAAACTTGAACTAATCTATGCACGTACCAAGTTGTAACTTGCATATAACTGATTGCTTTCCTTACACTTCAATTATGTTCTTGCTAGGAATAAACGGTTTTCAGGGTGTAGTTACTGCAAACAACTGCCATTATCCGTTCATTGAATTGAACCATCAAATGACTCGTTTTGGAGACCTTACCTATTCAGGCGTTGAAATCACCAGCTATGATTACTACTTCTGGCTTTCCAAATGGGGGTTAGAAAACTTCCTGTTAAACTCGTTTCTTATCCCATCCGAGCTGTAGTTAGTGGAAGTGTAGTTAAAAATGAAAAACAAGCAACTTCATGTGTTATTATACAATACTAGTTGCTGACAACTTTTCAACGAATATTAAAAAGATATCGTACAATAATAACCTATCAAATGTAGTTGTCTTGAAGTTCGTTCCCTTTGTGAGTTTAATTAAGGCTAGGACAAGAAGTGCTTCCATCATTGTTCTGGCTTTATTTCAGTTTAGCTCTACTGTCTGTCCATCCGCCGTCACGTGGTGATAGCAGTTTTTATTGGGTTCCAAATTACAATATTAGACTACATATGATAAATAGCGTATCATCCGGGTGGGCAATTTTTTTTTACTGATACAATATGCTTTAAAATCAATTTTTAAAAGTAGTGTTTACCATAGTGTATTTATAAAATCACTTAGGTCTCTGACCTCTGTCAACAGTCGTTTCATCGTAGTTAACATTAGAAATACGTTTTGTCATCAGTCAGTAATTCTGTAATTGTTTTTTTTTTCTAAAACTTTTTAACAGCCAGAAATGCTTTCTGATCCTGTTCCAGCTGTTGAAGCTATATTACGTCGTTGTTCACAAGAGCAATTAATTTCTAAATATAAAATTGACCAGTATAATAATGTTTCAGACTTTCTAGTTAAGTTAGCACATCGTTTGGGTCGATTGAAAAAAGGTGGTGTTCCAGACACTACCATGACAGCACGTTCTGTAATTAACGATTGGATTACGTAAGTTATTTATCACTGTGACATTATTTTTCAGTGGAAAAATCACTTACTACACGGAGCCTCCTTGTACTGATGCTGTAGAAGAAGACATCAATTTATCTTTAAAAGGTAAGTTGATATTTTCTACAGAGCAGTCAGAATGATTTCTCACCATAAAGCTTTTTTTTTTATTCAAACTTCATCATAATTTACGTTTTTAGGACAGTTTTTTTTTGAAATTTTTCTAAAACAAGTGATACGATACCCATCCTCACCGTCCGTCGATCCTTCGAGCTTTGTGGTAATAATTTGCTACTCCTACTTCTATACTATTAACTGAACTACTTATATTCTCTTATTCTTTTCTCTCCCATAACAGCACGCGAGACCGAATTGGTCAAAATCAAATCCTTCCTACACCCCTGAGTACCTCTCTTATCTCCACGACTAACTCTTCTCACATTCATTCATCACAGTGCACAACTAATGCAGACGATACGAGTTCGCGAAACGTCGTTCCTGGTCTCCTTAAACCTCGCTCTAGACTACATGTTGCAGCATTTAATGTACGGACATTGTGTCAAATAGGGCAACAGGCTTCCTTAGCTCGGACTTTAGAATCTCGTGCCATCGATGTATGCTGCGTCTCGGAAACGCGCATACAGGATCCGAGTCGCAGCATACACTTGGCCACACCATGTCAAAATAAAGAAGCAGCTCGATTTACTCTTCGTGTATCCGGTAGCCCTGATGCTGCTTCCAGGGGTCTTGCTGGCGTAGGCATAGCATTGAGTCGTAGGGCAGAACAATCTCTCCTTGACTGGATCCCTGTAGATAGTCGATTGTGCGCTGTCCGACTAAACGGGACAGTAAGGACTCGGAAAGATCGGGACAATCGCCGTTGCCTCTTCATCGTATCTGCCTATGCCCCCACTGAATGCAGTTCAGACGAGGTTAAGGATGAGTTTTACAGAAAGCTTTCGGACCTCCTCCAAAAAGCTAGGCGCTCTGATATAGTAATAATGGCTGGTGACTTTAATGCTCAAGTAGGTAGACTAAGTGAGCAGGAGAAACACCTAGGTGGATGTTATGGTGTCGCGGCTCAGAGAACAGACAATGGTGACCGTCTGTTGCAAACATGCTCAGACAACCGCCTATTCTTAGCAAACACTAACTTTAGGCATAAGGAAAAGCATCTGTTGACCTGGCGACCTCCAAAGTCGTCTCAACGTTGGACTCAACTAGATCACATCGCCATCAGCCACCGATGGAGGGGTTCGATAGAGGACTGTCGCTCGTTCTGGAGCACATGTCTAGATTCAGATCATGCCCTAGTGCGAGCGCGTATTTGTTTGAAGCTTACTGGGCGTAGGAAAGACACCGTAAGAAAGCCTCTTAGGGTTTTACTTAATGATAATAAGGCGAAAAATATATTTCAGGAACAACTAGAAAGATAGTAAGGCGACCATGTAAGCGATTCCCATCCGGAAGCAGGATGGAATGATATCAAAAAGGCTGTGGAAACAGCAGTGATATCTGCTAGTAAGGTTGACCATAAGGCTAGAATGAAACCGTGGATCTCAGTAGCATCCACCGATCTGATGGATGCCCGAAAACTCATCCCACCTGGCTCTGAACATGATGAAGAACGAAGTCAACTTAGGCGCAGACTTATAAAAAGCCTACGTAACGATCGCGAACAGTGGTGGGTGGCGAAAGCAAAAGCGATGGAAAAGGCAGCGGCGATCGGCAACAGTAGACAACTTTTCCGACTTATCAAGGAAACTGGTATTAGGAATCGTAGTGTAAGTGAGACTATCTCAGAAAATGACGGGACTATTATTTATTCTCAATTCAGGAGACTGGATCGATGGGCAGAACACTTTAGGGATCAGTTCAACTGGCCTCGAGCCACTCTTCAGTTACCCACGATCTCCAGTCATCCTGAATGGCAAATCGACGTAAGTCCGCCTAGTCTTAATGAAGTTGAAAAAGCGTTAGGAAATCTGAAGCGAGGACGAGCTGCAGGTCCTGATAGACTGACCCCTGAGATATTTAAGGATGGTGGTCCAGTTTTAGCAGCTAGATTGACTGAGATCTTAGGTAGAATCTGGGAACTGGACGCAATCCCATCCGACTGGTCTCAATCACTGATTGTCCCAATCTATAAGAAAGGACAGAAGTCTTCTTGTGACAATCACAGAGGAATAAGTCTAACTAATATAGTATCTAAAATATTGGCCTCAGTAATACTTCGACGCTTAACGAAAGCTCGTGAAGAGCAGACTCGAGAAAACCAGTCTGGTTTTCGACCTGGACGTGGTTGTATAGACCACATTTTCACACTACGACAGGTCCTGGAACACAGACACACATTTAGGCGTCCTACAATAGTTGTTTTCCTGGACCTTAAGGCGGCATTTGACTCAGTGGATCGTGAGGTTCTGTGGCAGTGTCTGTCATTGAAAGGTGTACCAAAGAAGTACATTAACCTTATACAAGCCCTCTACTCAAACACCACTGGTCGAGTGAGGGCTTATGGCGAACTGTCACCGGAATTCTCTACATCAAGTGGTGTCCGTCAGGGATGTCCACTTTCTCCATTCTTGTTTAATTTTATCATAGACATGCTCCTAGAAATAACCTTATCCTCGTGTGAATTTTCAGGAGTAGACCTTTTACCAGGTGGCTCGCTTATTGACTTAGAATATGCCGATGACATTGTCCTACTTGGTGAAGACGCTGACAAAATGCAGAGTCTTCTGACTACCCTAAGCAACAATGCAAGCATGTTCGGGATGCGGATTCCACCACCCCTCGAAATGCAAAATGTTGCTTCAAGATTGGGTTACATCGGCACCTGAACTAGTGATAGGGAGTGAAGTAGTCGAACGTGTAGACCGCTTCACTTGGGAGTCTCATCAGTGCTGATGGCCTGGTGACTGACGAAATCTCAGCACGGATACAGAAGGCTCGATTGGCTTTTGCCAACCTGCGTCACTTATGGCGTAGGCGAGATATCCGTTTGCTGACTAAAGGACGAGTGTACTGCGCAGTAGTTCGCTCCGTCTTACTTTATGGCTGTGAAACATGGCCAATGAGAGTAGAAGATACTCATCGGTTATTGGTTTTCGATCATAGATGTCTTCGAAGCATTGCTCGTACATCGTGGGACACCCGAGTGAGCAACGCTGTTATTAGGAAACGGGTACTAGGTAAGAATGGCAGATCAATTGATGAAGTGGCGAAACTTCATCAGTTGACGTGGTTGGAACACGTGTTGCATATGCCTAACCAGCGACTCCCTCGTCGAGCTTTGTTTTGTAGTGTAGGAATAGGTTGGAAGAAAGCTAGGGGCGGCCAGACCAAAACATGGCAGAAATCCATGAAGTCATTGACGAGTGGACTTAGCCATGTCGGTAATTGTCGACTACCTGGTTGGGGTACGCGAGATGATAATAATCGATGGCTAGAGACCTTGAATGACATGGCTCAAAATCGTTTGCAATGGCGCCGGTGCATTTATTCTTTGTGTTCTCTCAAATCCTAATCTTCTGGATTCTTCAACACCTCTAGTTTTTACTTTCTAAACTTTTCTCATTGAATCATACTTCGTGAATAATATCTTCTAATTCTAACCTCTCCGATTACTTCTAATACCTTTACTACCTCTTCTACTATTGGATTTGAATTGACAATTATATCTCTGTGCTGATGTGGTATGGCGACATGAACTGATGTACTTACGTACGAAGTTCTACGTTGCAACTGACTGACTTATATTCTCTTATTCTTCTCTCTCCCCCGCACCGACTAGAGTAAAAACTCCAGTTTTCAGATGAACATTTTTTTTGATGTAGATCCAGTGCTATCAATCCAAAAAATAGCATTAATTCTGTCGATTATCTATCAATAAAAAAATAGTTCAGATATTGAAGCTGAATATTTATTATTCACACAAAACATTATAAAAAAATGGATTGGAATTCCACAATTAGCATTCATACTGAATAATTCATTGTAACAGCCTAATTGAGATTAATCATCTTTTCATCAATTGTAGTTTGAGACTGCATTTCCCAAACAGAAAGTTTCCTTTGTTATGTCCCAAAAAGTTTGAATAGAATGTATGTAAGGATCCCAGTAGTCGATGAAATCGTTTATTATTTTATCATACTATCAATGAATACATGATTCTGTTGACAAAGTAAAAGGAAGTTGACAGATCAGTTACAACCCAGATAGCTCAATGCTAACGTCTCTGACCGTGAAGCTGGGTGACACTGAATCAAATCACCCAGGCAGCATCAGTTCCTTCAAGATTGGAGGTACACTTTGCTGATGAGTCTCAATTAGCACAAAAGATAGGCTCAGGATTTCTTGTTGACTAATTTCAACGACCATCATAGAGCCGAACAGTAGTAGTCAGTCCAAGCTTATATGTATCAATAGGTACATTCCAACATTTCAGTTCAATAAAAAGATTGCCACATTAGATGCAAAGGTAATGGTAATTGTAAAAACATAAGGACTCAATTGAAGAACTGTAGACTTCAGCAAAGCAGATCAATCAATATACAGATAAATTCAGACCGTTATTTTTAGCGAATAAAATTCACCAAGACGAATCTGAAAGTGTATCTCTCTAACTGTAAATATTTTATGTGGGAATGTCACTTACATCTAATCCTTCCACGGTGTGGGCAGCCGGGAAGTTACATCCGCCCTCATACCCATAAAAGCAAACTAGACCAAGTTGGTCACAATTTAATCCTTTCTACACTTCCTAATAACTCTCTTATCTCCTCGACTAACCCTTCTTTCGATCGTTTATCACCTCACGCCACTGAAGCAAACGGTATGAGCTCACGAAACACTATTCCTGGTCTCTTGAAACACCGTATTAAATTACATATAGGAGCTTTTAATGTTCGGACCCTATGCCGAATAGGGCAACAGGCTTCATTAGCTAGAACTTTGGAATCCCCGGCGATCGATGTATGTTGCGTCTACGAAACGCGCATAAAAGACCCGAGTAAAACCATCAATTTGATCTCACCTAGTGAAGATAGAGACAACAAGGTTTACGCTTCGTGTTCCTGGAACCCCTGACGCTGCTTCTCGTGGCCTCACCGGCGTAGGTGTAGTATTAAGTCGTAGGGCAGAACTAGCTCTCTTAGACTGGATCCCGATAGACAGTCGCTTATGTGCTGTCCGACTGAACAGGACGGTACGGACTCGGAAGGATAGGGACACTCGCCGTTACCTCTTTGTCGTATCTGCCTACATCCCTACTGACTGCAGTTCAGACGACATGAAAGATAAGTTTTATAGAAACCTCTCTAAAATTCTCCAAAATGTTAAGCGCTCTGATATAGTAATAATGGCTGGTGACTTTAATACTGACTTAATACTGAGCAAAAAGGAAAGACACCTGGGTGGATGCTATGGTGTTGCGGCTAATAGAACATGTAATGGCGACTGCATGCTGCAGCTATGGTCAGATAACCGCCTATTCCTAGCAAACACTAACTTTAGGCATAAGGTAAAACACCTTTTGACCTGGTGACCCCCAAAGCCGACCCAGCTAGATCACATCGCTATAAGCCGTCGTTGGAGAGGCTCTGTTGAAGACTCACTCATTCTGGAGCACTTGTTTAGACTGGTTTTCGAACATGAGTGCTTGTAAGCAATGCTGTTATTAAGAAACGGGTGCTAGGTAATGATGGCAGGTCAATAAATGAAATATTGGAACTTCATCAGTTGAGGTGGTTAGGACATGTATGCCTAACCGCGAGATGATAATAATCGATGTTTAGAGATCCTGAATGACATGGCTCAAAACCGTTTGCAATGGCGCAGGTGCATTTATTCTTTGTGTTCTATGAAATTCTAACATTGCGAATTCCTCATCACCTCTATCGTTCTCTTTCTAAATTTACCTCACTGAATTATACTTCTTGAATAACATCTTCGAACCCTAATCTCTCCGATTACTTCTAATACTTTTACTACCTCTGCTACTCTGGGATTTGAATTGATAATTGTGCGGAGCGATTCATTTATCATAACTAGCCTAGGTTTTCTGATGATCTAGATAGTTGATTGTATTTATAAATTAGTGTGAGATATGAGTTTTTTTCAAATGCTTTGTAATTTTTATACTTTTCAGATCATGCAATGGATATCACTGAATTTCCTACAGATTAATGAATTCAAATGTTTAAAAGTGTAAATATAACATTGTTTTAATGAATTTTTCTTTTTTGACCTGATAAATATTGATTTCCAGTTAAAGTTATCATGTGTGAGACCAGTAATCGTTGCAATCTTGTACCGGATACAGTTGTATTCGTCGTTTCCAATGTTGTGGTCCATTTTGAATTATGTCATTAGATTTTTCCCTAGTTAAAAGATTATTACTACTAACAATTGTGTTATGCCATGTGAATTAGTGAGGAATTCTTGTTTATTTCTAATGTGATTGATTTCTAACTAGATGAAATTCACCTGTAAAACTGATTACTCAATGTTTTTATTTAGGTAGTGTATACTATAAATGAGGTCATTGCGATAACTCGACTTTTTGAAACCAAGAAACATGCATTAAATGCTGGTGAGTGAATTGCGGACGCCCCGACTTGGCGGCTTCTAGTTTTGCGATATATAGTCTGCTACAGCTTCAATCTATTTGTCTTTGGGCTGAATTCTTTATTTGTCTATCTTATTCATGTGTAGTGGTTAGTGGTGTTTTTTTCTGAGAGAAAAAGTCGAAAAATGCATGGTATATTTTTTGGAGTAAAGAATCGAAGTCATGATAATACTTCATTACAGCTAGATAAGCATGATTAATGTAGTTTTTGTGTTTTTAACATCACAGACAAACCATTTAAGTATGTGAGGTCGAAAGACAGCCAGAAATCAGAACTTACAATGACATAAACGGTTGGTTGCTCAATAAATACACTAAAAATATACAAGATAATTAATCCAATAATGAGTATAACATTTTCCCTGTTATATTCACTAATATACAGGAAACAGTTGCCTCGACCCAATTTAAAGCCTTGACGCGACAGGCCACTTGGCCCAAACCGTAAGGAAGACAAATACGTGAGTTCGATTGTAACTGAAGAAGAAAACTAATCTATTATCGACTTACAATCTGATAGGTTGGCGATTTAGCTGGAACGTTTACTAGATTTATTTTTGATTCATACCAACTCGAAAAGGTACATGAATAAATAAGTGACTAGTGAGACCACAAATAGTAAGAATCCAATTATGTTCAACGAAGGAGAACACAGGTAGTAAGGGCAACCGAATTGTATTTAACGAAAATTACAGAGTTACTCAGTAAAATAGGAAAACCATATCGTAAATCGTTAATTTGCAAATCTTCAATCCATTGTCTGACATTTCACTATTCATGCGTTTCATACAAATCCCATTGTGTTCCCACTCTTCCTTTCTTGATCTTCCCGCATCTTCTGCTGCCAGACATTACGTTCACACTCGCGTCATATACTACTTATAAGTAGCGCGCACCACAATATGACTTATCCAATAAACGAAAGCTCGTGATTCATTGAATGAAACAAATGATGTGATGCCAGTTCTATGCAGAATTTGAAATAAGTGAAACAATGCTCTAAGAAATAGTTTTCGCTGTTTTTTTACTTCTCTTTCTACATCATTTCTATGTTACAAAAGTTGTTCAGTTAAGTGCATGAAGAGTATCTAATCACATACTTTATGAAGTGTATATGTAATCATAGTGATGTAATGAATTCACTGCTGTAAGTTTAAACAGCATTTGTATTGTACCGACAAACATAACTAGAGAAAACTAGTATTTCTTGTAGGAATAAAGTTTATCTAGAAAATCAAACGAAGTAGGCTTTATGAGACGACCGTTCAGCGGGAATTTTAGGCATTCGGGCAATATCCCAGTCTACACACAGTGATTTGTATGTCCGCATCTATGTTTCGGTGACCCTCTGTACCAATAATTGCGTTTAAGTAACTAAATACATCATTGATTTTTGAAGCAATCCTAATTCTCAGATTTTGACCTAGTGAATACAAGTGCACGTCTGTTCGCTGACCGATTCGATGCATTAATAATTATCATCCCGTTGAAATCAGTTAAGATCACAGGAAATATATGAATAATGCTAAGCTTACCAAGGGTTATGAGGCCATTTAGAATGTTTAAAGTGACTGTGACTAGTTCTAATAATTCAAACCAAGTTTATTATTACGTCAAAAACTACATATGATAAGTTAACCAATCAGTTACAACGTAGAACTTCGTACTTATGTACATCAGTTCAAACTGACATACCACAACATTAGCATAGAGACGCGATTGTCAATTCAAATCCCACAGTTGTCGAAGTATTAGCATTAATCGGAGAGATTAAGGTTCGAAGATATTATTCAAGTAGTAGAATCCAGTGAAATAAATTTTAAAAGAAAAAGATAAAGGTGATGAAGAACTCCAAAGTTGAGGATTCGAAAGAACACAAAGAATGAATACACCTGTGTCATTGCAAACGGTTTTGAGCCATGTCATTCAGGATCCTAACCATCGATTACTATCATCTCGCGGGCCCCAATCCGGTAGTCGACACTTACCAACATGACTCAGTTCACTTGTCAGTGACTTCATGAGTTTGTACCATGTTTTGGATTGGCCGCCCCTAGCCTTCTTCCAGCTTATTCCTACACCACAAAACATAACTCGACGAGGCAGTCGGTGGTTAGGCACACGTAAGGCATGTCCTAACCACCTCAACTGATGAAGTTTCAACACTTCATCTATTGATCTGCCATCGTCACCTAGTACCCGTCTCCTAACTACAGCATTGTTCACTCGGTTGTTGCCAGATAAACAAGTAATGCTTCAAAGACCTCTATGATCGAAAACCAGTAGCCTACAAATATATACTCTGGCCAATCTCAGTTATAAAGTAGGACGGAATGAACTATTGCTCAGTAGACCCGTCCTTTGGTTAGCAGATGGATATCTCGCCTACACCATAATTGACTCAAGTTAGGGAATGCTAATCGAGCCTTCTTTGTCCGTGCTGAGATTTCGTCAGTCACCAGGCCATCACTGATGATACTCCCCAGATAAGTTAACCAGAACCATATTAATTTCGTCGCTAGATGCACGAGTTACATACATTCCAGTATAGTATAGTTGCATATCGGCCATCTTTCGTATTAATACAGAAGTAAAAATATAAGCTACAAGTAGATCAAATGAGATAATCAAGGGGACGCTATGTCCATGATCTATCGGAATTACCGATAAATATACATAACTGAAATTTGGTCCCATGTCCTCTTGGAAGCGGTCCGCATGATGTAAATCAAGTCATTGACCTAATGTCATATTTAAACCTGATCACCACTTTCTTCGACTTATTCATATGTTACTTACCGTGCTATGCCTGAATGAAGGGTAACTGAGCATAGATAACAATCTAAGAATATATGGAACGCGGAACTAATGTTAACCAGCACCAAAGTCACAATTACCAGTACAAACACGTCAAGACAGTTCTACCGTGTGGAGAGGAAACTTGAAGAACCACTAAAGCCATCAGCGGAAAGATATAGGTGTTGGTATCGGCCAGACACTATCAGCAACAACCTGCTGTGGGAGAGGATAAACCAGATTTCAACGGGGGAAGATGCTTCGGTGGTGGATAGGACACACATTGGTGCAAGCACCCAACTACATCATGAGGCAAACTCTAACTTGGAACCCTCAAGGCCAAAAGAGAGGAGGTAGATCAAAGGACTTGAAACGATGTACGTACGTACGAAGTTCTACGTTGTAACTGACTGACTGAAAGAATACACTACCCCTAGAATCGGAGATAGACATGGATAGTGATTAAGCAGAAATAGAAAGGAGAGTTCAAGACAAATTTGGTTGGAAAATGCTGGTCTGCGGCCTATGCTCCCCGAAGGGTAAAGGCGTAAGTAAGATCATAAATAACGTGTTCCAACCTCCACTAGTAGTGGAATTTTACAACCACGTTAACCTGTATACCACGCTAGGGGAGCGACTGGTTAATGGCTACCCATCACTTAATCAACGAGCCTCTTTTTCATTCACTCTTACCCCTTACTTTATTCTGTACTCCGACATCCATATCTGACTGCAGTGATTAAAATTGAAACAATAAGTGTTTTTTAGATTATTACAGTCAAATATAATTCGAAAACGTTTGCAAGAAATAAGAAAATCACATGTTTAGAGCTCAATATTAAATACATATTCATAAGTATTTGAAATTTCACACAAAAAGTATTCGACAACAAATTAGGCTCAGTTGCAACCTATTTCGTCCAAGAAACTTTCTGTATATCGAAATGTTCAGTGAGAGTACTCAGATAATTGTTAAATTCAATTATTCTTTGTTTATGAGATTTATCTGCCTTTGATAGTACAGATTCAAATATACGTTTATCTCGACGTTTCTCCCATTCTATTTGTGATTTAGTTAAATTTTTATATGTAGGCTTTGAATTATTATTATTATTCACTTCTTTGACAGTTTCGTCGTTTGGATTAATTTCAGTGGTATTGACAGTCACCACTTCAAGATCGTTTGGTGCTAATTTTTTAGCATGCTTTTTCTTTTTTCTAAAACAGAAAGATGTATAATAAGACTACCTACTTACTTTTTTATTCCTTGGCCAGATTTCAATTTCAGAGAACTACATAAAACATCGTCATAATCTGACATCTGTTAGGTAGAAGTCAAAAGCAATTTTTGTAGAATAGAAAGGACACTGAGATTGTTGAACCAAAAATTACTTAATCGACTGGAATCTAAAAAGGAAAATTCTATCCTAGTTATTATTGTATTAGCCTGCAAGCTATCATATGTAAATTTACTCGAATATCTTTGTAAATAAAGAGTTGACGTATATTAACGGACAAAACATATTTCAGCACAAACGGCTGGGCAATTCTGATTTTAGCCATACATAAAACCAGATAAGATTTTTCGCCGCTATCCAAGTTACAGAAAGTTTGGTAAAAGCTCGAAGAGAAGTATTCTAAACAAATCCGTTACTATTATATTGTTTGAGTCTATTGTTTTGATACATGTCAGTTCATTTCTAAGTATATTGTTTTTATTTTGAGATCAAGTTGTACAAACTTAATTGCAGTTTTCTACTAGTTGGCACTGGCGTTTGGCAGCAGTGGTATTCCAACTGACTAAGTGAAATAAGGGTTACCATTTCTTATTTTAATAAAACAGACTATAGATTTTCTTACTGGCATCATTTATAACAGTACTAGTCATGAGATGAGTGCGTTAGTTTTCTTGCGATGGACTGCAAGTTTTAGAAGACTGATATATTGATTTGAGATACAGGAAACCCATAGACAGATTTATCGGGAAATTTTTTCTGTATATATATATACTATTGAAGAAAACGTTCGTTGAAACCAAGATTTACAATCGTTAATTGATATTAAGTTAATTTAACAAAAGTTATTCTAAACGATACACTGAATTTTCGTAAAATATACCGCATGTTGTGCGCCTTTTGGAATAATGTCTAAATCATCAGAATCTATGCCAACAAGCTGAATCTATGCACTCAAAAAAGTTATACAATCCATTTTTTCCTTAATGTCTATTAAGTGTCTTACTAGAATAGGTTAATGAAAACACATTATTATTTTTCTTTTCGAATTCCTGTGTTATTTTGTGTCAACAAATGATTGTAGCATTCGCTTCATCACTTTGGTATGGTAACCTGAACTGATATACTTACGTATGAAGTTCTACGTTTTGACCGACTGACTGACGTGAACACTGGAGAGAGCTTTCAAGTAACATTCTTGACACGATATTTGTGATTGTTTCATCGCTTGATAACTACAATGTTTTTTTAGCGTTATTTAGTTTTTTTTTTTTATTTTGATACTGCTACTTAGCTTTGTGCAATATTATTCGTCAGTCAGTCAGTCAGATGCAACGTAGAGCTTCGTACGTAAGTGCATCAGTTCATGTTGCCATACCACATCAGCACAGAGATGTAATTGTCAATTCAAATCCAATAGTAGAAGAGGTAGTAAAGGTATTAGAAGTAATCGAAGAGGTTAGGGTTAGAAGATACTATTCAAGAAGTATGATTCAGTGAGAAAAGTTTAGAGAGTAAAAACTAGAGGTGTTGAAGAATCCAGAAGATTAGGATTTGAGAAAACACAGAGCATAAATGCACCGGCGCCATTGCGAACGATTTTGAGCCATGTCATTCAAGGTCTCTAACCATCGATTATTATCATCTCGTGGACCCCAACCAGGTAGTCGACAACTACCGACATGGCTCAGTCCACTCGTCAATGACTTCATGGATTTCGACATGTTTCGGTTTGGCCGCCCCTAATTTTCTTCCAATCTATTCCTACACTGCAAAACATAGCTCGTCGCGGCAGTCGGTGGTTAGCCATACGTAGCACATGTCCCAACCACCTCAACTGATGAAGTTTCATTACTTCATCTATTGATCTGCCATCCTTACCTAGTACTCGTTTCTTAACGACAGCATTGCTTACTCGGCTGTCCCACGATATACGAGCAATGCTTCTTAAACATCTATGATCGAATACTAGTAATCTACGAACATCTACTCTTAACGGCCATGTTTCACAGCCATATAAGAGAACGGAAGGAACTACAATATTATTCGTCCCGCATATCACTGATATATCGGTCAGATTACACCAGTAAGCCGACTTGAACTGTTAATTATTAGCCATTCTATAGTATTACGAATAGGTCAATTGACCAATATCGACCAAAATACAAGCTATCTTTGGAAGTGTCAATAGGTGATGATATTATGTGGTCTGACAAAGAATCCCTGAAATTCACTATTAGATTAGAGGAACGGAACTCCAAACTCGGATGATTCTTCAGGGTGTCCTCTCTAGTTCAGAATATAATATACCATTACTAAATCACCTTATAACCTTTGGTACGGTAGCGGAAAAAGGTTGACGCATGTTTTTCTTCATGGACCAGTGAGAGCTGTTGCCATCAAGGACTTACTGCTCGTATTCCATATTGCGAATGCGATTTCAAATATTCCGGTTACGACTCTCTAGCCATTCATTTGTCTGAGTAGTGAAATGACTTACGAATAGCCCGTAGGACCGCGGAGCCTTTGACAGAGGCAGGATTAAAGTCATTTGTAGTCCTAAGGTTGTTGAGTTATTATTAATACTAGATCTTTGTAATCTATTACTTTAGGTAACACCATCTTACAACTGATTTCAAAACTTCGGAGTATTTATTAAAAGCCTATGTGAGAACTTCTGGAGGCCTTATTTATATGTATGAAAATCAAATGTGCTGGGAACTACTACCTATCGCTGCAGCTCAATCTCCTCTCACAATGGTATATAACACAGACTTTCCGGATACTTTAATTTATGGACGACTTTTGAGCAGTGCCAAAGTGACCTTGAGGATATTCACACACTTGCTAAGGTTTAAAGATGATTGTAAATGTGTGAGAGATAAGGAACCGGAATGAACATTGAGGGTAGGTGTTAGGAACTAAAGTTAGGTGATTCCGTGCGGAAATGACAGTTATAATGCCAAAATATCATTTAGCCATTGGGATGGATAACTGTCGCCGCCATTCGTAATATCATATATGAACCTGACTGAAATTTTAATTACTCTTTGAGCGAAAGCACTGCGTAGGCCTAAGCCCGAAATATGATTCCGAGACAACTCGCCATCTTATATATGCTTTCTAGAACTATATATAGTGAAGCAATGGTTTTGTGATACAGGCCTTCAGAGGGATTAGTTGACGTCTCAACCGATGTAATTTTAAAGCATTACTGATGTAAAAAATTTTAATTTTGTAAGACTAAGGAGCATTTACTAGACTGTTCTTTACGGCTGCTGTTAACTGTGAAGCGAAATTAAGGGGACAACGTAGAAAGTAGCTCACCTTCAGACTCTACCGCCTTTTCTTTAACGTTGCCTTGAACTGGTTTCCAATATCCAATATCCAATATCTTTTTCACGAGCTAGTGTAAACCAATTTGATTTCTTCGCGCTCGATTCTTGTTCTTTCGGTACGGTTCCAGGTGTTCGGTAATGTCCAATGGATGGAGGTCTAGCCACTCGACTGTCTGATTCTAGTCAGTTGGCAGTTTGTTGTGAGTTTTTATGTCTCGGGATTTGAATGAAACGTTTGTTTCAGGACAGTAGGGTTTCTGGATACTAGCAGCCGTCACATTACCACACCGGAGCTCAGTTAGTTGCAATGTGGAGAGTAATAAGGGTAAAATTCTAATGCTAATATGAGTAAAACTTCAGTACTGAGTAATATATAGGTGAATTTAGTTTATTAATTGGTAGTGAAGATTGTGAGAGAGGACCGAAGTGTAAGCAAGGGAGAGGAATAGACGATAGATTAATTGAGTGATCTGGGGAGACGGCAATGGTTAAAACTTGCAGGCCTCAAGACATGCATCATGAACAGCTTGTCCAAGAGGGAAATGACAGTCTGTAGGTGAGTACGTGAATATCAAGTCTATTCTTAACGCAGTCCACTGAGAAAGCTGTAACTACCTCGGCTGGGATAGCGATCCCAGTTGCGACGAGTCGCAATGAGAAAAAGTGTGCACGAATCTGAGTGTTTGCTCTTTGATGTGCAGTCTTTTGAGGATTGCCTCGAGGGATGTGGTGGTGATGCATCGGTAAGATGCTCACATTGGGATGGTTTGGCGTGTTTAGTATGGTGTACGCCATAATCAGGTCACCTCTGATTCTCCTGTAGCTCATTGGAAGTAATCCCATGAGCTGGAGTCTATCGTCGTCAGGCTTATTTTTCAACCCTATCACCCATTTGGTTGCTCGTCTCTGCACTCGATCCAAGAGATTAATGTCTCTTTTTAGCAGAGGGGGTGCGATGACGTTGTGAACCTCCAAGTGTGGGCGCGCGTACGTCTTAATAGGGTTAAAAATAATTTCGGGGTGATAGCATTTGCCTTGGCTGCATCCCCCACATATAACGGACTCGTGTGGAGGCTTTCTGTGGTTATTAAACCAAGATCGCGCTCTGAGGAGACATTAGGGAGCGGACTTCCATTGAGAGTGTAGGTGGTTTGCGTCATATGAGGCAGGAAATGCATGACGTGGCACTTCGGTTGGTTGAGTTTTAAACCGTTTTTCACTGCCCATTTCTCAATGGATGTAAGGTCCTTTTGTAGCTCAGTCGAATCCTCTTCGCTTCTAATGGACCTCCAGATCTTCGCATCGTCTGCGTAGATCAGTGCCGGTGAGCTAACTAAGCTTAGCAGGTCGTTAATGAATATCAGGAAGAGGAGTGGGCCTAGGATGGTCCCCTTTGAAACTCCTGAATTGGATACTCTCCAACTCGCGTGCACCCTGTTTACCTTGGTGCGAAACTTTCTATTCTCAAGGTAGTTTCTGAGCCAAGATTCGAGTGGGTCAGTGAAGCCCATTTCCACAACCTTTTCGATTAGGCGTGCGTGGGGCACTGTGTCAAAGGCTTTTGCGAAGTCGAGAAATACTACGTGCACTGGTATTTTACGGTCAAAGCAGGATGTCCAACTGTCCCATGCGATGAGAAGATTAGATGCACACGACCTGCCTTTCCGAAACCCGTGTTTAGCTTCATGGAGTATTTTATTCTTATCCATGTACTCCCTCATTTGTTCGTCCACTAGTCCTTCCGCAACCTTTGATAATATAGGTAGTAGTTCGACTTGTCTTTAACAGGCTGAGTACTTTCTATTGCTTCCTTTGAAGACTGGATAGAGAGTAGCTTGTTTCCATTCAGGTGGGAATTAGTATGACTCCAGTGAATGCCTGAACAGGTCGCATAACTGTGAGCAGAGGACTTCAGCGTACTGTTGCAAGACTATAGGGCGGATGTTGTCACAACCTGGTGACTTACCTGGGCGTAAGGATTTTAGTTTCCTTAAAACTAGGT
>OX103972.1:8506756-8550146 GCA_944470395.2 Schistosoma turkestanicum
CTAATCTAATAGTGAATTTCAGGGATTCTTTGTCAGAGCACGTAATATCATCACCTATTGATACATTCAAAGATAGCTTGTATTTTGGTCGATATTGGTCAATTGACCTATTCGTAATACTGAAGAATGGCTAATAATTAACAGTTCAAGTCGACTTACTGGTGTAATCTGACCGATATATCGGTGATATGCGGGACGAATAATATTGTAGTTCCTTCCGTTCTCTTATATGGCTGTGAAACATGGCCGTTAAGAGTAGATGTTCGTAGATTACTAGTATTCGATCATAGATGTTTAAGAAGCATTGCTCGTATATCGTGGGACAGCCGAGTAAGCAATGCTGTCGTTAAGAAACGAGTACTAGGTAAGGATGGCAAATCAATAGATGAAGTAATGAAACTTCATCAGTTGAGGTGGTTGGGACATGTGCTACGTATGGCTAACCACCGACTGCCGCGACGAGCTATGTTTTGCAGTGTAGGAATAGATTGGAAGAAAGTTAGGGGCGGCCAAACCAAAACATGGCAGCAATCCATGAAGTCATTGACAAATGGTCTGAGTCATGTCGGTAGTTGTTGACTACCTGGTTGGGGTCCGCGAGACGAAAGTCATCAATGGTTAGAGACCTTGAATGACATGGCTCAAAATCGTTCGCAATGGCGCCGGTGCATTTATACTCTGTGTTTTCTCAAATCCTAATCTTCTGGATTCTTCAACACCTCTAGTTTTTACTCTCTAAACTTTTCTCACTGAATCATACTTCTTGAATAGTATCTTCTAACCCTAACCTCTTCGATTACTGCTAATACCTTTACTACCTCTTCTACTATTGGATTTGAATTGACAATTACATCTCTGTGCTGATGTGGTATGGCAACATGAACTGATGTACTTACGTACGAAGTTCTACGTTGCATCTGACTGACTGACTGACGAATAATATTGCACAAAGCTAAGTAGCAGTATGAAAATTTAAAAAAAAAAACTAAATAACGCTAAAAAAACATTGTAGTTATCAAGCGATGAAACAATCACAAATATCGTGTCAAGAATGTTACTTGAAAGCTCTTTTTTGATAATCTCCAGTGTTCACGTCAGTCAGTCAGTTACAACGTAGAACTTCGTACGTAAGTACATAAGTTCACGTTGCCATACTAAAGTGATGAAGCGAATGTTACAATCATTTGTTGACACAAAATAACACAGGAATTCGAAAAGAAAAATAATAATGTGTTTTCATTTACCTATTCTAGTGAGACACTTAATAGACATTACGAAAAAATTGGATTGTATAACTTTTTTGAGTGTATAGATTCGACTTGTTGGCATAGATTCTGATGATTTAGACATTATTCCAAAAGGCGCACAACATGCGGTATATTTTACGAAAATTCAGTGTATCGTTTAGAATAACTTTTGTTAAATTAACTTAATATCAATTAACGATTGTAAGTCTTGATTTTAACGAACGTTTTCTTCAATAGTATATATATACAGAAAAAATTTCCCGATAAATCTGTCTATGGGTTTCCCGTATCTCAAATCAATATATCAGTCTTCTAAAACTTTCAGTCCACCGTAAGCAAACTAACGCATTCACCTCATGATTAGTACTGTTATAAATGATGCCAGTAAGAAAATCTATAGTCTGTTTTATTAAAATAAGAAATGATAACCCTTATTCGGAATACGACTCAAAATGCGATTAACTGCTGCCAAACGCCAGTGCCAACTAATAGAAAACTGCAATTAAGTTTGTACAACTTGATCTCAAAATAAAAACAATATACTTAGAAATTAACTGACATGTATCAAAACAATAGACTCAAACGATATAATAGTAACGGATTTGTTTAGAATACTTCTCTTCGAGCTTTTACCAAACTTTCTATGACTTGGATAGCGGCGAAAAATCTTATCTGGTTCTATGTATGGCTAAAATCAAAATTCCCCAGCCGTTTTTCGCTAAAATATTTTTTGTCCGTTAATATACGTCAACTCTTTATTTACAAAGATATTCGAGTAAATTTACATATGATAGCTTGCAGGCTAATACAATAATAACTAAGATAGAATTTTCCTTTTTAGATTCCAGTCGATTAAGTAATTTTTGATTCAACAATCTCAGTGTCCTTTCTATTCTACAAAAATTGCTTTTGACTGTGCTACCTAACAGATGTCAGATTATGACGATGTTTTATGTAGTTCTCTGAAATTGAAATCTGGCCAAGGAATAAAAAAGTAAGTAGATAGTCTTATTATACATCTTTCTGTTTTAGAAAAAAGAAAAAGCATGCTAAAAAATTAGCACCAAACGACCTTGAAGTGGTGACTGTCAATACCACTGAAATTAATCCAAACGACGAAACTGTCAAAGAATTGAATAATAATAATTCAAAGCCTACATATAAAAATCTAACTAAATCACAGATAGAATGGGAGAAACGTCGAGATAAACGTATATTTGAATCTGTACTATCAAAGGCAGATAAATCTCATAAACAAAGAATAATTGAATTTAACAATTATCTGAGTACTCTTACTGAACACTTCGATATTCAGAAAGTTTCTTGGACAAAATAGATTGCAACTGAGCTTAATTTGTTGTCGAATACTTTTTGTGTGAAATTTCAAATACTTACAAACATGTATTTAATATTGAGCTCTAAACATGTGATTTTCTTATTTCTTGCAAAAGTTCTCGAATTATATTTGACTGTAATAATCTAAAAAACTTATTGTTTCAATTTTAATCACTGCAGTCGGGTATGAAAACAAGTAAAGGGTATTAGTATTCTTGAAAATGAAGCTCGCTAAGTTTTGGGTAGCCATTAACCAATCGCTTCCCTAGCGTAGTATACAGGTTAATGTAGTTGTAAAATTCCACTACTAGTGGAGGCTGGAACACGTTATTTATGATCTTACTTACGCCTTTACCCTTCGGGGAGCATAGACTGCTGACCAGCATTTTCCAACCAACTTTGTCTTGAACTCTCCTTTCCAGCTCTACTTAATCACTATCCATGTCTATCTCCGATTCTAGGTGTAGTGTATTCTTTCAATCAGTAAGTTACAACGTAGAACTTCGTAGGTACGTACATCGGTTCAAGTTCTTTGATCATCCTCCTTTCTTTTGACTTTGGAGGTTCCAAGTCAGAGCTTGCCTCGTGATGTAGTTGGGTGCTCCCACCAATATGTGTCCTATCCACCACCAAAGCCTCTTCCTCCACTGGAATCTGGTTTATTCTGTCCCGCAGCAGGTTGCTGCCGATGGTGTCTGGCCGACAGATTCTCAGTAACTTGTGTAGAAAAATTTTAATAAACGCCTGTATCTTTTAGGTGATGGCTTTCCTGTTTCTTCAAGTTTTCTCTCCACACGGTAGAACTGTCTTGACGTGTTTGTACTGGGAATTGTGACTTTGGTGCTGGTTGACAGTCGTTCTGAGTTCCAGATATTCCTCGATCGTTATTTATACTCAGTTACCGTTCATTCATGCATGACACGGTACCATATGAATAAGTCAAAAAAAGCTTAGCAGTGATCAGGTTTAAATATAACATCATGCGGACGCTTTTTAAGATGACATGGGACTGAATTTCAGTTACGTATATTTATCAGTAATTCCGATAGATCATGGACATAGCGTCCCCTTGATTATCTCATTTAATCTATATTTTAGCTCATTTTTTTACTTTTGTGTTCATGCGAAAGATAGCTAATACGCAACTATACTGGATTGTATGTAACTTGTGCATCTAGCGACAAAATCAAGATGGTTCTGGTTAACTTATCTGGGGAGTCTCATCAGTGGTGGCCTGGTGACTGACGAAATCTCAGCAAGGATACCGAGGGCTCGATTGACGTTTGCTAACTTGCGTTAGTTATCACGTAAGCGAGATATCCATCTGCTAACCAAAGGACGGGTGTACTGCGCAGCAGTTCACTCTGTCTTACTTTACAATCGCGAAAGATGACCAGTCAGAGTAGATATTTGTAGGTTGCCGGTTTTCGATCCTAGCTGTCTTCGAATAATTGCTCGTGTATCGTGGGACAACCGAGTGAGCAACGCTGTTATCAGGAAACAAGTACTAGGTAAGGATAGCAGATCAATAGGTGAAGTATTGAAACTTCATCAGTTGAGGTGGTTAGGACATGCCTTACGTGTGCCTAACCACTGACTACCTGGTCAAGCTATGTTTTGTAGTGTAGGAGTAGGTTGGAAGAAAACCAGGGGCGGCCAAACTAAAACATGGCAGAAATCCGTGAAGTCACGGACAAGTGGACTGAGTCATGTTGGTAGATGTAGGCTACCTGGTTGGGGTCCGCGAGATGATAATAATCGATGGTTAGAGACCTTGAATGTCATGTTTCGAAAATCATATTCCTTCTTTGTGTTCTCTCAAACCCTAACCTCCTAAATTCCTCATCTTTTTAAGTTTATTTCACTAGATTCTACTTCTTGAATAATATCGTCGAACCCTAATCTCTCCAATTACTGCTAATACTTCTACAACCTCTACTACTATGGGATTTGAATTGAAAACTGCGTGTCTATGCTAGTGTTGTGGCATGGCAACGTTAAGTGATGTACGTACGTACGTACGAAGCTCTTCGTTGCAGCTGACTGGTTAACTTATCATATGTATTTTTTAACGTAATAATAAACTTGGTTTGAATTATTAGAACTAGTCACAGTCACTTTAAACATTCTAAATGGCCTCATAACCCTTGGTAAGCTTAGCATTATTCATATATATTTCCTGTGACTGTAACTGATTTCAACGGGATAATAATGAATTGAATTGGTCAGTGAACAGATATAGACTTGTATTCACTAGATCAATCTTAGGATTACATTAAAAATCAATGATGTATTTAGTTATTTGAACGCAATTATTGGTACAAAGGGTCACCGAAACATAGATGCGCCATACAAATCTCTGAGTATGTACGCTCGGATATTGCCCGAATGCCTAAACTTCCCGCTGAATGGTCGTCTCGTAAAGCCTTCTTCGTTTAATTTTCTAGATAAACTTTATTCCTACTAAAAATGCTAGTTTTCTCTAGTTATGTTTGTCAGTACAACATGAATGCTGTTTAAACTTACAGCAGTGAATTCATTACATCACTATGATTACATATACACTTCATAAAGTATGTGATTAGATACTCTTCATGCACTTAACTGAACAACTTTTGTAACATAGAAATGATGTAGAAAGAGAAATAAGAAAACAGCGAAAACTATTTCTTACAGCATTGTTTCACTTATTTCAAATTCTGCATAGAACTGACATCACATTATTTGTTTCATTCTATGAATCACGAGCTTTCGTTTATTGGATAAGTCATAGTCCTTTATATGACAATGATTTAAACCTGACGTTCATACTCCATTTCTTTATTCCAATGTACTAACTTGAACATAATTGGATTCTTACTCTTTGTGGTCTCACTAGTCACATATTTATTTATGTACCTTTTCGAGTTGGTCTGAATCAGAAATAAATCTAGTAAACGTTCCAGCTAAATCGCCAACCTATTAGATCGTAGGTCGATAATAGACTAGTTTTCTTCTTCAGTTACAATCGAACTCACGTATTTGTCTTCCTTACGGTTGGGGCCAAGTGGCCTGTTGCGTCGAGACAACTCATTCTTGCATGTTAGTGAATATAACAGGGAAAATGTTATACTCATTATTGGATTAATTAACTTTTCAGTGTATTTATTGGGCAACCGTTTATGTCATTGTAAGTTCTGATTTTTGGCTGTCTTTCGACCTCACATACTTAACTGGTTTGTCTGTGATGTTAAAAACACAAAAACTACATTAATCATGCTTATCTAGCTGTGATGAAGTATTATCATGACTACGATTCTTTACTCCGAAAAATTTACCATGCATTTTTCAACTGTTTCTCTAAGAAAAAAACACCACTAACCACTACACATGAATAAGATAGACAAATAAAGAATTTAGCTCAAAGACAAATAGATTGAATCTGTAGCAGACTATGTATCGCAAAACTAGAAGGCACCAAGTCGGCGTCCACAATTCACTCACCAGCATTTAATGCATGTTTCTTAGTTTTCAAATGTCGAGTGATCGCAATGACCTCATTTATAGTATACACTACCTAAATAAAAACATTGAGTAATCAGTTTTGCAGGTGAATTTCATCTTGTTGGAAATCAATCACATTAGAAATAAACAAGAATTCCTCACTAATTCACATGGCACAACATAATTGTTAGTAGTAGTAATCTTTTAACTAGGGAAAAATCTAATTACATAATTAAAAATGGACCACAACATTGGAAACGACGAATACAACTGCATCCGGTACAAGATTACAACGATTACTGGTCTCACACATGATAAATTAAACTTGAAATCAATATTTATCAGGTCAAAAAAGAAAAATTCATTAAAACAATGTTATATTTACACTTTTAAACATTTGAATTCATTAATCTGTAGGAAATTCAGTGATATCCATTGCATGATCTGAAAAGTATAAAAATTACAAAGCATTTGAAAAAAACTCATATCTCACACTAATTTATAAATACAATCAATTATCTAGATCATCAGAAAACCTAGGCTAGTTATGATAAATGAATCGCTCTGCGCAAGGCATCCTATTAGAACAATCCAGTTCAATCAATCAATCAAATAGCAACATAGAACTTCGTACGTACGTATATCAGTTCAAGTTGCCATTACCACATTAGCACAGAGAAATGCAATTGTCAATTCAAATCCCATAGTAGTACAAGTATTAGCAATAATCAAAAAGATTAGGGTTCGAAGATATTAGTCAAAAAGTAGAATCTAGTGTAATAAACTTAAAAAGGAAAAGATAAAGGTGATGAGGAATTCAGAAGATTAGAATTTAAGAGAACACAAAGAGTAAGTGCACTTGCGTCATTGCAAACGGTGTTGAACCATGTCATTTAGGGTCTTTAACCATCGATTACTAACATCTCGCGGACCCCGACCAGGTAGTCGACACGTACCAACATGACTCAATCTAGTTGTCCGTGACTTCATGGATTTGTGCCATGTTTTAGTTTGGCCGCCCCTCGCCTTCTTCCAACCTCTACTTCTACACCACAAAACATAACTCGACGAGGCAGTCGGTGGTTAGGCACACGTAAGGCATGTCCTAACCACCCCAATTGATGAAGTTTCAATACTTCATCTATTGACCTGCCGACCTTACCTAGTACCGGTTTCCAAACAACAGCATTGCTTACTCGGTTGTCCCACGATCGACGAACAATTCTTCGGAGACACCTATGATCCAAAAACCAGCAACCTACGAATATCTTCGTAGGTTGGCTAATTCTGTCTGGATAGTTAAGATCACGACAACTATCACCAAAATATTTCGTCAGTTTCAAAAAATTTGGCTAGTATAATGTTAAGTGTTACCATGATTTGTGCCAAGTAAACATTTGATTGACAATCTTTGTTATATGTCTGCTTGCTTGAGTATCACACGTAAGAGTAATTATAACGAGAAACGCGAAACATTAGGAATATGGTTTGAAAATAAGGACGGGAAAGTATGCATGAAAATATACTGGCATTTCAAGATTGAGAAGAAGATAAAGAGTGAGTGGATCCGCACTCTGGTGAATGATTATTAGCCGTTACACAGTCTCTAGCCAATAATGACCGCCATTGCACGGACCGCAATCAGGTAGTTTGCATCTCAGTCAGTCAGATGCAACGTAGAACTTTGTACGTAAATACATCAGTTCATGATGCCATACCTTATCAGCACAGAGATATTATTGTCAATTCAAATCCAATAATAGTAGAGGTAGTAAGGGAATTAGAAGTAATCGGAGAGGTTAGGATTAGAAGATATTCAAGAAATATGGTTCAGTGAGAAAAAATGTAGAGAGACAAAACTAAAGGTGCTGAAGAATCCAGAAGATTAGGATTTGAGAGAACACAAAGAATGAATACACCTGTGCCATTGCAAACGGTTTTGAGCCATGTCATTCAGGGTATCTAACCATCGATTATTATCATCTCGCGGACCCCAACCAGGTAGTCGACAACTACCAACATGACTCAGTCCACTTGTCAATGACTTCATGAATTTGTGCCATGTTTTGGACTGACCGCCCCTAGCTTTCTTCCAACCTACTCTTACACTGCAAAACAAAGCTCGTCGAGGCAGTTTGCATCTACTTCCAATTCAAATCCCATGGTAGTAAAGGTAGTAGAAATATTAGCGGTAATGGAGATTATTTAGAGACCCAAAGGAGGTATTTAAACGCGGTGGCTCAATATATATATGACATACATTAGCGACAGTATTAAGCATTGGCCAGTCACATTCGTAGATAATGAAGCGAATGTTGGGCTGATAACAAGAAGACGCAACGTAGAAATTGGAACATGTGTACATTGGTTTAAGTTATCATACCTCATTAGGGCAACTCGCTCTTAACAAGGACTTAAGGAGAATGTGTCACAAAATTTTTCCATGCTTACAATTGAATAGAAGGATAAGATGTGAATGACATTCCTACATAAAATATTTACAGTTAGAGAGATACACCTTGAGATTCGTTTTGGTGATTTTTATTAGCTAAGAAACCAACATGGATTTATCTGTATAGTGATCTTCTTTGTTGAAGTTTACAGTTGTTCCATTGAACTCTGCTGTATTTACCATCACCTTTGCATCTAATGTGGCAGTCTTTTTATTGGACTAATTATCGAAATGTACCTATTGATACATATGAGCTTATACTGACTACATGGGACAGTTCGGCTCTATGGTGGTGGTTGGAATCAGTCAACAAGAAATCTTGGGCCTATGTTTTGTGCTAATTGAGACTCATCAGCAAAGTGTACCTCCAATCTTGAGGGAACTGATGCTCCTTAGGTGATTTGTTTCGGTATCACCCCACTTCACGGTCAGACACGTTAGCATTGAGCTATCTGGGTCGTAACCGATCTGTCAACTGTGTTTTACGTTGTCAACAGAATCATGTATTCATTGATAGTATGATAAAATAATAAACGATTTCATCGACTACTAGGATCCTTACATTCTATTCAAACTTTTTGGGGCATAACAAAGGAAACTTTTCGTTTAGGAAATGCAGTCTCAAACTACAACTGATGAAAAGATGATTAATATCAATTAGGCTGCTACAGTGAATCAGTCAGTCAGTCAGTTGCAACGTAGAACTTCGTATGTAAGTACATCAGTTCATGTTGCCATACCACATCAGCACAGAGATGTAATTGTCAATTCAAATCCAATAGTAGTAGAGGTAGTAAGGGAATTAGAAGTAATCGGAGAGGTTAGGGTTAGAAGATATTATTCAAGAAGTATGATTCAGTGAGAAAAGTTTAGAAAGTCAAAACTAGAGGTGTTAAAGAATCTAGAAGATTAGGATTTGAGAGAACACAAAGCATAAATGCACCGGTGCCACTGCAAACGATTTTGAGCCATGTCATTCAAGGTCTCTAACCATCGATTATTATCATCTCGCGGACCCCACCCAGGTAGTCGACAATTACCGACATGGCTCAGTCCACTAGTCAATGACTTCATGGATTTCTGCCATGTTTTGGTCTGGCCGCCCCTAACTAGAGAATACAAGTAGTTCAGTTAATAGTATACAAGTCGGAGTAGTAAATTATTACCACAGAGCTCGAAAGATCGACGGGCGGTGAGGATGGGTATCGTATCACTTGTTTTAGAAAAATTTCAAAAAAAAACTGTCCTAGAAACGTAAATTATGATGAAGTTTGAATAAAAAAAAAGCTTTATGGTGAGTAATCATTCTGACTGCTCTGTAGAAAATATCAACTTACCTTTTAAAGATAAATTGATGTCTTCTTCTACAGTATCAGTACACGGAGGCTCCGTGAAGTAAGTGATTTTTCCACTGAAAAATTATGTCACAGTGATAAATAACTTACGTAATCCAATCGTTAATTACAGAACGTGCTGTCATGGTAGTATCTGGAACACCACCTTTTTTCAATCGACCCAAACGATGTGCTAATTTAACTAGAAAGTCCGAAACATTATTATACTGGTCAATTTTATATTTAGAAATTAATTGCTCTTGTGAACAACGACGTAATATAGCTTCAACAGCTGGAACAGGATCAGAAAGCATTTCTGGCTGTTAAAAAGTTTTAGAAAAAAACAAACAATTACAGAATTACTGACTGATGACAAAACGTATTTCTAATGTTAACTACGATGAGACGATTGTTGACAGAGGTCAGAGACCTAAGTGATTTCATATATACACTATGGTAAACACTCTACTTTTAAAAATTGACTTTAAAGCATGTTTTAACGGTAAAAAAAATATCCCACCGGGATGATACGCTATTGATCATATGTAGTCTAATATGGTAATTTGGAATCCAATAAAAACTATCACCACGTGATGGATGGACAGACAGTTGAGCTAAACTGAAATAAAGCCAGAACAATGATGAATGAACTTCTTGTCCTAGCCTCAATTAAACTCACAAAGGGAACGAACTTCAAGACAACTAAATTTGATAAGTTATTATTGTGCGATATCTTTTTAACATTCGTTGAAAAGTTGTCAGCAACTAGTATTTGTATAATAACACATGAGGTTACTTGTTTTTCATTTTTAACTACACTACACTACACTGACTACAGCTCGGATGCGATAAGAAACGAGTTTAACAGGAAGCTTTCTAACATTCATTAGAAAGCCAGAAGTAGTAATCGTAGCTGGTGATTTCAACGCCTGAATAGGTAAGGTCTCCAAAACGAGTCATTTGATGGTTTCAATTCAATGAACGGATAATGGCAGTTGTTTGCAGTAACTACACCCTGAAAACCGTTTATTCCTAGCAAGAACATAATTGAAGTGTAAGGAAATCAATCAGTTATATGCGAGGTACAACTTGGTACGTGCATAGATTAGTTCAAGTTTCCACGCCCTAAGTAGCATAGAGAGATGTAATTGTCAGGTCGAACCCTAGAGAAGTAGAGGTAGCTACATCATCACTGGGGAGATCGAAGATATGATTCAAGGAAACACAAATCAGTGAGACAGAAAAAAGAAAAATTATGAGGAACTCAGAAGCCTAAAATTTGGTGGAAGACAGAATGGATGCAACTGCACCAGTGCCAATGATTTTGAGCCATGTTATTCAAAGTCTCTGATCACTGGTAACGATTGCCAGGCAGTCAACGTTTATTAACATGGCTCAATCAAATCGTCAGTGACTTCATAAACTGATGTTTAAAGTACAACGAGCGAACTGCTGCGCAGATAACTGGTCCTTTGGTTGCCAAAAGCCAACCGAACCTTCTGTGTCTATGCCGTGATTTTGTTACACACCAGATTATCAAGACTGATGAAACTTCCAAGATCAGTAGAATGGATAATACGCCCAACTACTTCACTCCCAAGACAATCCTAAAACAACACTGCATCTAGAGGGAGAGAATCGCATTCCACACGTGCTAGGGTTGTTTCTTAATGTGGTCAGAAAAGTGCATTTATCAGCGTCTTTAACAGACAGAACTACACCATCTGCAAGTCAACAGACGAATTTTCTGGTAGGTCGACCCCTGAAAAGTCGAACGATGAAAGTGTTACCTCCAAAAGCATGCCCATGACATAGTTAAATACAAATGGAGAAAGCCGAGGCCTGAAAGAACACCACTTGTAGTAATCGATTCCAACCACAATTTTCCATAAGCACTGACCCGACTATCAGTGTTATAGTAAAGAGTTTGTACAAGGTTAAGGACCTTGTCTAGTACACCTTTAATTGACAGATATTGCCATGGAACCTCACTATTTACAGAGTTAATCGATGCCTTAAGGTCAAGGAATACAACTATTGTGGGACGTCGAAATGTGTTTATGTTCTAGGACCTGACGAAGTGTGAGCATATGGTCTATACATTTACGTCCAGGGTCTGAAACCAGGCTTTTTTTTACCAAATTCACTTTTTGTGAGTTCTAATTAGGCATCGAAATATTATTGAAGCTAATATTTTAGACATTATATTAGTTAAACTGATTCCTCATTGAATGTCACAAGAGAATTTTTGTCTTTTCTTAAAGACTGGAACAATCAGAGATCGAGACCAGTTACGTGGGATTACGTCCAGTTCTCAAACCCTCGCTAAGATCCCAGTTAATTTAACTGACAAAACTGGACCACCATCCTTAAAAGAATCTAGGCGGTTAGTCTGTCAGGCCCGGTGCTCTCACTTTTTTTTAGATTGCCCATAGCCTTTTCAACCTCACTAAGAGTTGGATTGCTTCGAGATGTTGGGCAGCTGATATATGACTGAAGGCTAGTTGAACTGTTGCTTAAAGTGTTCTGCCCGTCGGTTTAGTCCCCTGGTTTGAGAGTGAATAATAGTTCCATTTATTTCTAATATATTTTTATTTGATGAGTCAGAAGTATTGTCTATTATGACCTGTAGCCACTGCCTTTCCTATCCCTTCTTCTTTGGCTACCAAACAATACCCGCGATCATTGTACAGGCTTTTTTATTAACCTGTACTTAAGCTGCTTCTGCTCATGATTGTATTCAGAACCAGATGGGATGAGTTCCCGGGCAGCTATTAGTTCAGTTTTATTGTGAAGGCAAGGGTTCAAATTTATTGATCATTTCAAGTCCAATAGCATGATTTTGAGGTTGAAAGCAGTCATCGAGAAAGTACACTTCGCCAAATTTGTTGTTATTAGAGATAACTAAGCCCACTGTTTCACACAGGAGTAATCCAACCAAAGGTTAAGGAACAAGAGCTTGAATGGTTTATAGAATTAGTGTCAAACGTTTAGATGAACACAAGGGATAGCAAAGTTTGTAATTGAAAAGAAGCACGAAATCGACACTAACACAGACTTTAAAACGCTGTACATAAATTGTTAGACGCTAATTTTTAGATCTAAAAAACTCCTTTATTTGTTGAGAAACAGACTGTTGTAACTTTAAATATGCCCTGGTAGTCTTCGAACTATTTTTGGTGGAGACGGATTGCTACCCTTTCCATGTTGTACCAGATTTTATATCCTTTGATGTCAATTATCATATATTTACGTAAAATTTCACTTAGTCGACGTTTATCAGTTTTCACATAAAATATCTCGACAAGTATTCGAGTGATGCAAATACATCACACTCTTGAGGCTAACAGATTGACTAATCGCTTTAGACAAACTACATGACCGTGATGACCATGCGGACGAATAATGTCGCCTAACTTAGTAGGTTGGGGAAAAGTTAAAGATAAGCAAATCAAAAAGTGATAGTGGCCTTTAATTTTTCCTAAAATTTTGAGTTCCAATAATTTAACATACATACCAGCGCTATTCTTTTTATCCGAACCATATTTTAAGGTTTAATCTTTTCTACAATCGTGATTACTACGACTGAATCGACTATACGATCATCTCGTTCTACTGACCCACATTTGAATCAGAATTTATAACAGTTTTGATTTACTGATATAAACCATTTTAAAAAGGATGTTACTGCAAAGGCTTTTCTTAATATTACGTACCTTTATGCAATTTTTCAATACAAGATCTGAGGCGTCAGATGATTTTGAAACCAAGGTACCCGGGGTATCGAGAAGAAATAGATTCTTGTCAATTCGTACGCGTTGAGGCTGGCTAAATATACAATCACGGAAACATCAACAAATACCGTGTTAAACCAGGAACATTACCACTGACGCACACTTTTTGCCTTTTTAGTGTATTTATGAGTGCGCTTTTGCCAGTATTCGGAAGGCCGACAACACCAACAGTCAAGCTAATACGGCTATTTGCGTCGGATTGATCAGAGCTTGGATCGCGCGAGTAGTTTGCAAGCAAAGATAATAATTCAGAAGTTCCGAATCCTTTCGCTGGCCTGAACAAATAACGATTTTAAAAACTTACATTTTTCCATCCTTGAGAAGATATGGTTTTCCATAAGACAGATGGTTACTCTGACGCTGAGTATTTGCTTTAAATGTGATGACCGTGTGGTGTTTGCGTAGGTAATTTACCCAAGCCTCGAGGTTAGACCGTGGGACAAGATCTAGAGCGGTTACCTAGGAAACACTTACCAATCTTATTGATGAGCAGGACTAAACGTTTGTTTTCACTAAGGACAATTTTTTCTATATCTGGACAGCGTGTACCCAATGGATCACGAGCATCTAATACCTCCAATATAACATCAGATTGGTTTATGACGTCTTTAACGTCGTGCTGAACTGCAGAAGGAGTTATCTCTTCGTGTTTCGGAGGCTTATACGTTCGCGAGTATTCCAGATTTTTAAGTCTTGCTTCTTCTAGCTAAGCCATTTACCAAACGTAGAATACATTACCTTTATCTTAGCCTCAGCAACATCTTTTAGAAAACTTTCTTTGAAGGGTAGAATGTTTGGGATACCTGGATCTTTTTCTGAAACCATTGGTAAGTAATCTTTATAAAACCTACTATGTCGATTCAAATTCTTTTTTGCTTCCTTACGTAACTTGCGATGATGCTCTTTCACCTAACCAGAATTTCAACGAATATCGATATGATTACCTTCTTGATAATTTTGTATCGTTTGTGACACGTCACTCGTTTACTTTTGTTTTCTACAGATATGGTAATATGGGTAGAAATATTATTTACTCATGCATTTCCTGACCATTCTTTATTCAGCGCAGCTCAGTAACGAGAATTCTCCAAAACCACGTGAAACCCAACCGATGGCGTAACCTTGAAAAGGTTGTCTTCCCGCTGAACATCATAATACCGATCGTAGGGTCAAATTACCTATGGTGTGCCTTCCATTTAGATGAACTGGATGCGAAATGAACATAAGTCTGACAGTATAATACAGTCAGGACAACTTAATTCATTTGACCGCGGCAATATAATGCCAACAAATATTAGGATGTTGAGGACAGAAAGTCTGCTGCCTGTATTAGTATTTTTCTGAGAGTGTATAGTCTTCTCTTGGACGTATCAACGTAAAGCGCTGACAAAAATCCCTCTGGTAACAGGTTCTGGAAGTTGATGGCCTACAGCAAAAACATGAATTCCAAGGGTAATTGGTTCATCCGCGAATTCTGTACGCTCCTGCCATGTCCTCTAAGTTTTCCAGAATAAAGAAAACATGATCCTAAATCGTTACGTCAAAGTCAGATAGTCTCCAAATCTAGTGCAGAATAAAGTAAAGCCTCGGTGTATTATAGATCTCGAGGATCTACAAGTGTGAAAATACGCTGTAGGGTAACGCTCCTACGAAGAAAATAAGATTTGTGAAAAATAAACATTATTGTACTCGTTTTGTTTAACTGTACCGAAAACACTTCTTTCGCGCAACGTGCTCTTCACGTTGCTGCCATTTTTCTAAATGCGCTGCCTCCATGTAATACCTACTCTCAATGCCTACTCAAAATAATAGAACATGTATTTATTTTGATTTAAATGACGGGATAGTATGTAACATTTAGTGGTGATCATAGTCTATTCGGTATCTTCACTCGCTCACCACAAAAACTGGTAAGTAGACGTTTCTTCTAAAGAAGTCAGTTACGGTGAGTCTATTATTCATCTATCACCATTTTTATAATGTTGCAATACTATTAATGATGTCTTTAATATATATTATACTTGCAACAACGTTTCGAAATAGTGGATAGCTATAATAATAGACTCCGAGGTGCAGGTCATTTCATTTTCACCTGTCGCCTCCTCGTCACTCTAGGTTGTTAGTTTATTTCACGTGCTCGATTTTCACTCTAACGCTAGGTACTTGGTGGCCACAAGTGCCCAAGTTTCTATCGTACCGTTTGGTAGCAGTAAATCATAAGCTACGATGCTTCGACCACGCACTGCGAATGGCTCTGTTATTCCTACCTACGGTACACGACGGCTAACGACCAACCTGAATGATCGACGATAGTATCTATGGACGTTCATACCTGCTGATGTTCCCATAGCCGGACTCGGTATCGATTCCTTACAGCACTATAAATTGTTATTCGATTCACGATTCACGTCTTTCTCACAGTCCTTAAGACTCCTCTCTCCACTTGGTTCGCAGAAACATGGCATTTGTTGGATACGACATGGCGATTACGGAGCAGCAACGGCAGATATCCAACGTTCCGCCTCCGAACTTGTATACGGCACGACATTGCATCTGTCTGGGGAATTTTTTCGCACCACGGAGCAGCGATTTTATGTATATCATATAACGTCCAACGACTATCTGCGTAGATGCGAATACTGCCTCCCGTGTGAACTCGAATATAACATCGACAGGTTGCTCTCTTTCGAGAGTTATTTACCTGTCCGCAAGTTTTCTTACGAGTAGATTCGGTACTCAACAACCTTACGAAGGATTTCTCAACGTGATCTCTTGTCACGAAAAGATCTTCAAGGTTGATGGACACAGTCAGCATTGATCGTCTCATACCAGCACACGTCAATGACGGTGACCTACCTGGTAAATCAAGATTTAATGCTGGACTCGTCCAACTCACTAGCGGGATCCTTATTTTTCTTTCTGATCCCACGCTGGATGCATCAGATACCTCCTTCTCACGTCCCAGTCAACAGCGTGCGTCATCTGCCCTATATACGGGTGAGACCCCGGTTCACGTCCAGACCACGCCGACCTTGACTTCGGATGAGATTGTAGGCTCACTAGGTACGCACGTTCCAGTCGCCGCGCACACCTACCTATATGCTTTCGCGACCAATATCCCAATCAACAACGAATACGCGATAGGATACTCCTCATACTACATGTATGCTACACCTCTCCCCTTTTCCCTTATTTTTTTATCATGAGACTACGCCTCCAACCATTGCCCTGTTGGTACCGTCAGTCAACCTTGGCGAAAGCTGGCCTGATCACCCACGCTCTTGTCAATGCACTCAGTCGATGTTCGGGTTACGAATATATCTGGTATACGAATGGTTTCGCACTGGCCGTTACCATCGTTTCTGGCTCCATCGCCCAATCTGGTTCCGTCCTACGTCTGTAGCTTCATCTAGTCCGTCCCCCTACGAACGCAATCTTCAGACTCTGGATACGAGCCACGCTGGTGTGGCATGCCAATCCCAAAGAAAAACATGGCACGTCAACTCGAGCAACAAACCTGGCACGTTACTACTGTTACAGTTCAACGCAGAAGATTATCGGTGACAACACGAGCCTCATTGGTCGCTTCCTGTTCGTCAACCCTTCTGCACTACAATCAAATGTTGGCCGACCAGCCCCCCCCCCGAACGCAGCGTCTATGTATCAAAAGTGTGAACCCTTTCTAGGCGGGGGCTGCTGTAGTGGAACGCCTCTACGAAGAAAATACGATTTGTGAAAAATAAACATTATTGTACTCGTTTTGTTTAACTCTACCAAAAACACTTCTTGCGCGCAACGTTCTCTTTATGTTGCTGCCATTTTTCTAAACGCGCACAAACACAAACCACTGTCCTTGAGGAAGCAGTAGTATCTGAGTATTTGGAATTTTGTTCAAGTCTCCACTTTTGGGTGCTCAGCCAAGTGGTAGTATAAACTCAGTCATTCATATCGTATCACCCATTACCGCTGTATTATTAAACCAGAGAAAAACATTCAAAAAACCCACTTATGACAATCGTTTTTTCCTGATATTTGAAGTCAGATTCTGATGTTCAAACAATCTTAAGCTATGCACAATCTTTGGAATTTTCGCCTAATTTTCAATGACAGACTTTCACGTATTCAATTATGCAAACTAGGACAGATAATGACATTAAAAAATTAAGTTTGTCTATTTAGCATTCTATCTGTTCTCCTTTGTTAATTGTTTCATTCAAATGATTCTTTCTAAAAAATGAATTGAATTTAAGTTTCTCATGGAGTGCGCTATCATTCTGAGCGTTTTAATGTTTTAGTTGATTCCACTTATTCTCTTAGAAGTGATGAGGTTCATGTATATGCTTCCGCATGGTTGGTGTTCAGAGCCTTCATTCAAGGGCTTAACAAGCTTAAATACATACAAACCCGTGGTGGCCAAGTTTACAACAACAGACGCTCCCTCTGAGAACGAACATAGATCGTGCCCGAGCTCAAGAGATAAACTACTTTTAATAAAAGTTGAACTCCTAGGTGCAAAACAGTATATTATATGTCGAGTATCGTCAGGACAGGTCCTGAAGGTTTTGTGGTACAATCACTCACAGAAAGCCAAAAAGGAACTAAACAGTTGTCTCACACTAGGGTGGAACTAATCAACACCTCACGGCCACGCCACCAACTGGGACCTAACCTTTCAGCTCATTTAGTTGGCATCTTATCTATCTCATTTTTATGCCTAGAGAAGTCACGGAAATTGGGATCAGTATGTGTTACGTCCAGTTTTTTGCTCGTTGATCTTACGAAGCACGGTTGTCGACTATTTGTAATTCACGGTCCCAAATTTCTAAACCAAGAACGAAACTTCAAAGTAGATACCAAAGTTTATTCCAAATCACAAATTCGACCAAATTACTTTATTACAAATAGACGACCAATGTCGTTCTTCTAATTTATTAGCTCTTGGAGCAAAAAACTGCAAACGAACAACAAAGAGAAACGGGAGTCCAAAATGTCCGCAAATAATAATTCAAACAAGTTCACAAGTTAAGTAAAACAAATGTACCCCAAAACAGTGAAATTAATGATATTTATACATGAAGGTTTTGATCAGCAAAATGTCTTCGTTTCTCCCGTAACACTCCCGACCAAAAGAACCTTGGTTCTTTTCACCGACAAAAATATATAACAACAATCCAAGTATGTGCATCACAAGCAATCAACAACAAACATTCAATATAAATTCTACACCGGCCCACAATATCCCTCTAAGCAAAACAAGCCCTTTCTAACACTTCAATTTACGGTTCACTCTCATCCCCTAATCCACACCGGAAGAACGAGTAGGACTTACAGCAGTACGCCTACCCGCCCTCCAACATGGATATGACCTATCAAACTATGAACCTGTACATTCCCATCAGGCCCTTGATCCCCCTATCTATCGTAGCATGACCTAACGGTAGTATAAACCTTATCCAATTAACCCACACGAACATGTACAACACGTCGTAAAACTGGTCATATCCTATCCAAAGACTACATTCTCTATCATGGGGACGAGTCGCCAATCCACCACCACTTGCTCCGATCAGCAGATACAATGAAGTCCGTGATGCTAACTTATCAACAGAAATTCTTGACCCGTAGATAATATGCAAGGGTGGGATGTCCAATCTTGACATTTCATCGTCTCCAGAAGACTTTAAGTAGCATGACGTGGGATCAATATTTATCTTTCCATCTCCTGATACAAAGGAGGTTTGGTCAGTATTCGTCATCGTCGGTAACTCAGTTGTCACATCAGTGACATCCAGATTATTATCAACGTCATCATGATTCCGTTCTGTCAGACAAGTCGCGTCGATTCGGTCAGCATTAGCATCCGTTTCAGAGACACAAGACATATGCTCATCAATAGCATCGTCATCACACAACACTGTAGACTGGCTGTTACCATCAAACACTTTCTTCTCATCATCACTCGACTGACAGTCAACCGGAATAGGAACAGTTACAGTTGCACAACCTTGTGCATCTTCAATCAACTTAACATTCGTGACGAGGTCCGATGGCGTCGAAACACTAGGAGGCTCATTCGATGAAGTTGATAAACTAGTCACTATAAGTGGACTGCTGACACTTTCTATCTCCTTATTATCACTGTCAATACTAAGGTTCTGATGACTACTACTTCTATTGCTAGTCATAGCATCCGAAAGAGAACGAAGTTTACACTTCTTAATATTAGTAGCATCATGTTGTTTCTTATGCTTCTTAGCTTGGGTGGCAGTATGCAAGCGTAACGTACGATCATTTCGACGACGATGAGCGTCCTTTAACTTCCATAGATCACTATTACCCGCCGTACTACCAATGCTATTATCATTGGTAGTCGCATCTGTACAAGTAGCAATACACTTCTCATGATAACCAGTCGACTCATACACAGTATCCAACTTTACTCGATCAACAATACTTTCATTACCAGGAATGCTCTTAACCTCTTCTATCTTATCACTGTTGGTAGTGCTCATCCCGATACCTGTAGTACGAGTCAATGATGGTGAAGTGCGACAGGTGGACAATTCCATGCTTGATTCCTCATGCTGCATATTCAAAATAACAGCATGTCCATTAAACCTAGATGACTCCTCATTGCACCTAGGGTACCGAATGTTAGCATTCTCAGTACTGCCATCACTATAGCTAAAGCTATTGCCACCGACGCCTACGTTCTCCACTCTCAAACATCCAATTTCGTCTTGATTCGAAGTACTCAAAGAAGCTACATTAGCAGCGTCAACCGACGAAACAGCACTACCTATAATGATTCCACTATCGTTACCATCTCGTTTATTATTCACATCAATTACACTATTAATAGATACATGGGGTTTCACCTCCACCTTGACATTATTGTTGTCGACAATGATGTTCCGACTATTCACAGTTAATGACGAGTTGCGAGATAGTTGGCATGCAGGCTTCAAAGCTACGCTACCACTTTCACTCACACTATCAATGTCGATATGACTACTTCGACTAGTATACGACCGTCCATCCGTTGACCGTAAACAAACATCAGCAGGACGCGCTAAGCAGCTATTATCTTCCGCTTCAATATCATGATGCTCCATAGAACTAGATATAGTAGCCTGCAGACATCCTGATTGCTCAGCAACATGAAGTGCTGTGTCACTATATACACTTGTTGTCCTAGGATCAACTCTAGGTCCTGTTAAATAATTTACGTTACGTGAAAGGTTCCGAACATAAGCTTTATTCCATACAGTCAAATCTGTTTCGTCTTTGTTCTTATTCACTAACCTCTGTTTACTCAAATCCAAATAACCGTTCCTTGATGTTCGAGCAGTTAAAAGGCTTTTACCATCACACACTTCGGATCCATCTTGATGCCTACACTTTTCACCCTTTTCTTTCTTTTCCATACTTAGAAAAGCCATCTTATCTGTTACACCAACCGGCTTCTTGCTAGGACACGCATCAAGAGGTTTTACATCGTTACGGTCACATACTCGTCCTTCATCAGCGTATGCTTTCGTGATATAATTGACAACTCTCTTATCTTCTGAGCGTGCTTTAGGTAGAAACGAAAAATCCTCATGTCCCACACGCAGACCACTAGTAGCTTCCGTATTATGTTCTGTTTTAGCCCGATAAGCTAATCTTCCAAACCTACTAGTAGCTATCTTAGCATGAGACATAATAAATTCCGTCAATTCGTTAAAATTAGGCTCTCTCTCCTCTTCGTCCCACTTGATTACTAGCTCTGCCCACTGGGCTTGCATTCGACGAGGTAAGAGCCTGACTATTCGTTCTAAAGTAACCATGGAATTAAGTTCCGTTGTGTAATTTAGCTGTTCTAAAGTTAAAGCAGCATTCTGCATTTTAATAGCCAAGTTCGTCAATAATTCAGAATCATTAAAATCTACATTCCCAGTTCTAAATAAATCCTCTAAGGTTTCTCGGGCTATTACATGCGACTGTCCAAAGAGCTGTTTTAAAATGGCCTTAGCTCTCTTATATCCTGCTTGTGGATCCATAATAATACAGCCTTCAATCGCATTTTTTGCTTTTCCTTTACAATAGTATTGTGGTGTGTGCTACTTATACGAACGATATAAGTAGTATAAGAATGGACGTGAAAGAAGAGGTCTTACGGTCAGAAGAGGAAAACGGAAAGCAAATAGAGCAAAAGCAAGAAAGATTTAGGGCACCGACAGGAAGTAAAGGAAGCAACAGCAGGAATGGAGGAAGGCTGGAGCGTTGGAAGTCAGGACTCAAAGATGGTGTGCAAATGGAGTATTCAATGTAATGTTATCGTTTTTAATTGACTAAGAGTGTAAATTTGCCAAATACAATCTATTGAGCCTGCCTCAGTCTTCTCAATTGGTGTCGCTGCCTCCACACAGGATGAAGATACCATGGCCTCGGGAGTTTGAAGACGGAGATGTGAGGAGCTTCTTGAAGGAGTTCGAGGCTGTGGCGGAGCTGGTCGGAGTCAAGGAACGGAAGGCGAAGGCGGTGGTGCTGGGGACTCTACTAAGAGGGCCAGGGTCAGGTAAGCTGATCCCGAAGTGGGAGGGACCGTACGTAGTAACCGAGAGGCGCGGCGCAGTGTATACAATCCAGAAAGGAAACAAACAGAAACGCGTGAATGCCAGTGAACTCCAAAGGTGGTTCCAAGTGCGCCAAGAGGGTGAGCCACAAACACTGATAAAGAAGACGGCTGTACGGAGATCAGAAAGGCTGAGAGAGCGACTTGTTAAAGGGGGGACGAGTGTGGTGTGTGCTACTTATACGAACGATATAAGTAGTATAAGAATGGACGTGAAAGAAGAGGTCTTACGGTCAGAAGAGGAAAACGGAAAGCAAATAGAGCAAAAGCAAGAAAGATTTAGGGCACCGACAGGAAGTAAAGGAAGCAACAGCAGGAATGGAGGAAGGCTGGAGCGTTGGAAGTCAGGACTCAAAGATGGTGTGCAAATGGAGTATTCAATGTAATGTTATCGTTTTTAATTGACTAAGAGTGTAAATTTGCCAAATACAATCTATTGAGCCTGCCTCAGTCTTCTCAGTATGACAAATATGACAACAACTGGCCCTTGTCAGACAGTTTACTCTCTATAATGATTGTAAACTGACTAATAAAACGGTGGTACTGGCTAGGTTGTCCGTCAAAAAACATCATATCGATTTTAGGCAAAACTGTATTATTAACCGTAGCACGTAACGTGTCCTTTAATTCATCAATACAACCGCATTTTGAGGCGTTAATTACCTTATTACGCTCAATATCACAATCCAAATACCTTTCGACCTTAGAATTTATCTCAGCTTTGTCTACTGACAGTTGGTTATCGTTTTCTATGAGCTTACATTCTAATTCAGCCATATCAACTTCCTCTTGAAGCTCTAACATTTTAAGCTGCTTTTCTAACTCAAGTCTCTTTTCCAAATTCTTCTTCTTAATTAATGCCTTATCTAACTTAAATCTAGAAGTACTAAACTGAGATGAAGACTTACTATTAACACTAATATCATCACGTTTATCATTATTAACATCAGACATACCACAAACAGCTTTAGAAAATTTACCATCAATTTCGTCCTGCTCCTTCAGCCTTTTGCTTCTAGTTTCCATTGGATGATTTTGTTAGAAATCGATTACCAAGCAAATATGAAATTATTCCAAACGTATTCGCCAATAATAGCAAAATGTCCAAAAGTATCCAAAATATAACCAAAGAACCAAAATTGAATTGTCCAAAGTATCCAACGACCAAATTAAAAGTTAGAAGAACTTTTGGACCCAAATTTCCAAAAGTTTCCAACGACCAAAATTTGAATTGAAGAACCTCTGGAGTCAAACGACCAAAGGAATCCAGTTTATGACGAAATTAAATTAGAAGAACTTTTGTTACGTCCAGTTTTTTGCTCGTTGATCTTACGAAGCACGGTTGTCGACTATTTGTAATATATTCGAATTTTTGCGAATGCCATTCGGTTTAACTAATGCCGCTCAAACCTTCCAGAGATTCATCGATCAGGTTGTTAGAGGTTTGTCAGGCGTATATGTATACATCGACGATATACTTGTAGCTAGTGCTACACCGGAACAACATCTACAACAACTAAGACAGTTGTTCAATAAACTTCAAGAACACGGTATTGCCATCAACGTTAAGAAATGTGAATTTGGTAAGAAATCACTGCAATTTCTAGGACACATAATAAATTCTCAAGGTATCACACCAGTCCCATCAGAAGTTGCAGCTATTCGTGACTATCCGTTGCCCGAAACAAAGAAGAAATTACGACGATTTCTCGGACTAATTAACTACTATAGACGATTCATTCCGAACTGCGCGGCAATATTGCAACCGTTAACAGACGCTTTGCGTGGACGTGCCCGAACATTTCACTTGTCACCGACGCCATAGAGGCATTCGAGAACGCTAAACGCGTGCTAAATGAAAAGACAATATTGGTACGACGAAAAAACGAAGCTCCATTAGCCGTCATGACTGACGCGTCGAACATCGCTGTTGGAGCCGTGTTACAGCAGTTCGTAAACGACACATGGGAACCGATTTCATTCTTTTCTAAAAGATTAAGTCCCACGCAAACGAGATACAGCACGTTCGGAAGAGAACTGCTTGCAATTTATTTGACAATAAAGCACTTTCGACATATGCTTGAGGGTACCATTTTCACAGTGTACACAGATCATAAACCCCTCACGAAAGCATTAAACGCCAAGCACGACAACTATTCGCCGAGGGAAATTCGACAATTGGAGTTTATTTCCCAATTTACTTCTGACATACAATATATTAAAGGCCATGCTAACGAAGTAGCAGATGCATTATCAAGAACGATGATTAACGCTCTCATCCAAACCGACATTGATTATCATAAACTAGCAGCGTTGCAAAATATGGACGTAGAGCTAAATAGACTAAGATCATCCAATACAACTTCTTTAGTATTCCGAGAAACTCCGTTCGGCAAAGTGAACATAATCTGTGATATTTCTACAGGCAGACCACGACCGTTTATTCCGAAGCCGTTTAGACGAAAAGTTTTCGAAACTATGCATAATATATCACATCCTGGAATTAAGGCAACGATCAGTCTGATCAGCGACCGTTTCGTATGGCCAAATATGAACCGAGATGTTCGCAACTGGACACAGGCATGTATTAAATGCCAGAAAGTTAAAGTTCATCGTCACACAAGTTCCGCAGTAGGTCCATTCCGTCACCCAGACAGCCGATTCGAGCACATACATATCGATATTGTGGGACCACTGCCAATTTCGAATGGCTTCAGTTATATTTTTACCTGCATAGACAGATTCACGCGATGGCCTGTAGCGGTGCCCATAAAAGATATTTCAGCAGAGACAATAGCTAAAACCTTAGTCGAACATTGGATCTCATATTATGGAGTCCCTGCTCATATCACAACCGATAGAGGAGCCCAATTTGAAAGTCGCCTCTTTCAACAACTCACAGAGCTCCTCGGCATTAAACGTATACGCACAACCTCCTACCACCCGATGGCAAATGGTATGGTAGAGAGATTACATCGACAACTAAAAGCATCTCTTACAGCTGTTATTAACAACAATGACTGGGCCAACAAGCTTCCATTAGTCATGTTGAGTTTAAGATCGACGGTTAAAAGAGACATAGGATGTTGCCCTGCAGAGTTAGTTTACGGAACTACCCTACGTCTACCAGGAGAGTTGTTCATCTCAGGTAAGATTGTTCCAACTGATATAACTAACTACGTACGTCGTCTAAAAGACCACATGAGCGATCTAAGAATAACGCTTCCGCAGGAGAATCAACATCGAGTATATATTCCGAAGCAACTAAGCGATACCTCCTATGTATTTATCAGGAGAGATTTTGTGCGACGTCCCTTACAACCAACCTACGATGGTCCTTTCAAAGTTATCGACAGAAACGATAAAACTATCACCGTAGATAAAGCTGGAAAAACGGATGTAGTTAGCATCGACAGAGTCAAACCAGCTTTCATTGAAGGCGAAGAACAGCCAATAAACGCAAACCCATCGAAAGCCATTGAATCGACGAAATGCGAGCTTAAACCCTCTGAAGCGGCAACACAGAAAACAGAAGGAAGCCCACCAACGACCAGATATGGACGAAGAGTCAGGTGGCCGCAAAGATATATAGCTACAATTTTGAACTGATAATTCTTCTCACCATTTCGAACACATTTTTTTTTGCTTCGCATCTGTACGTCGAAAATTTTAATTTAGCTATTATTGCCTTCGATACATTTAGTGTATTTCGAAATTGAGATGTAACCTAAAAACATTGCTATACTTTTGTTTGATCTTCTATTCCTTTGCGACCTCACGAACGTATGCGAATAGAGTAACTTTAACTTCCGAAACTTTTGATGTTTTCCGACAATTTTGATTTTTTTTTTCTCGCAAACAAAGACATTTTCGTAACCTTGTTTGCTGGAAGGGGGCTATTGTAGTGCCTCCACATATATTTCACTTCTCTCACATCTAACTTGGTTAAGCCCTTTCGATTAATTTATTTAACCAAGCCATTTGTATTGCAACAACTTGTATGTACCATTGGTATTTTTTATTATCTGGTTTGTATGAGCTAGTATGACTGAGCATTGCTTAACGCCTACGCATATATGCATCCTATTCGCTTTAATATTAATCTCTTCAATACCACGATGACTCAGACATTTTCCTTTGTATATATACGAACATTTTTTATCTTATTAATTCATTCGCACATTCGCATATTCGCTCGCTAGTCTGTCTGCCCGGTCTGTCTGTGGTCTGCTGTTATTAATTGTGGTGTGCTTCAATAAACGTATACGCTACTTGGAATTCATCTTCTGATTTATTAACCGTCAGACGTCAATTGGATAAGGTAGTCTGAACGAGCTCATCGCGAAACGTAAGAACACGCATTAAGCCGGCACACCTCATCTGGTAAGCCCAACGTTTCCAGTAATAATTCGACGATTCCGATGACAAATCGAATATAACCAACCAGTTGGTAATTTCGAGGACAAATCGAACAGAATCACTAACTGGTAATCCCGACGTTCTCAGGATATTTCTGGATACTGACAAAAAAAATCGACGCTCCCAGGAGTAATTTGCTGATATCGACGACAGACCAAAAACTACGACCACAAATCGAACGCGTCCGCAATATCACTGACAATAACTATTTCGATACGAATTACTATTGTGGATTAAATTAACATTTGGGATTATTATCATTATCATATCGTTATTGCATGACAATTATTTCATAAACATTATTTGACATATTTTGACATTATTAACAATTACGAATTACGTCATTATACATAAAACTGTTTTACTGCTGCACTTCAGTAAGTCTGTTCCATGTTATAACCTTTTATTAATTGTTGTTAACATTATTATCGTCCATCTAATATCATCCCATTATTTTTTTTAATTTATTCGCGTACTATAAATTGTACATTAACATGTCTTCGGTTAACGAAACAAGTCTGCCACAAGTGGCGTCCGTGAGGTCCCTTAATATTGCTATTCCTCCATTTAGTGTTGCCGACAGAATTTACGAAAGAACGGAAACACCGAATCCACAGGTACACCACACACCAATAAATGGTGAAATCGAAGAGTTAAAAAAAATGATTCGTATTTTACGCCAAAAGCTGACGAACCTGACGCGAAACGACAGACCACAAAGATGGTCACGAATTATTTCGAGTGACAAAAACCGATCACGCTCTAGGGAACGATCTACTCCCACGATATGTTGGTATCACCAAACGTACGGCAGAAGAGCTCGGAAATGTAGACTGCCATGCACATTTAAAGCTAATACAATAGGGAAACGATCCCGTCGATCGTCGGTAACCGCTGCAACAACTGACGTAGCTCCTAAAAACAGTCGTCTATTTTACGTCCAGGACAAGACAACTGGTGCTCAATTCTTAGTCGACACAGGAGCAGAAATAAGTGTTGTGCCGCCCGTTAGTAATGAACGACGAAATGTCAATATGGCACTTACTTTGAAAGCAGCAAACAAATCCGACATAAAAACATACGGAAAGCGAAAAATAACTTTAGATTTCGGTCGAAACATTTCACTTCGATGGGAATTTGTGATAGCAGACGTATCCGTACCTATAATCGGTATTGATTTCCTGAAGAATTTCGACTTATTAGTAGATTCGCGACGAAACCAGATTTTGAGCAGAGACCGTTCATTGGTGATAAGAGGAATAATCACTGATCATGAATCTATGAATTTAGTAGTGTCAGGAGACAAAAACGACCCATATAAATCGCTACTAAACGAATACGCCGACCTGACAAAAGTGTCTTACGATAATACCGATCTCAAACATACGGTGCAACATTATATTGCAACTAAAGGTGCACCTTGTAACGCGAGACCACGACGCCTGGATCCGAAAAGGTTAAACGTTGCGAAACAAGAATTTGACAAAATGATGAAACTTGGCATAATACGGCCATCTAGTAGCCCATGGGCATCTCCGTTACACATGGTACTAAAAAAGAACGGAGAGTACAGACCATGTGGAGATTACCGAGCACTCAATAAACAAACTGTGGCAGATAGATATCCAGTGCCACATATCCACGACATGACTAACAATATGGAAGGCGCCACTATCTTTTCGAAAATTGACCTCGTTAGGGCTTATTACCATATTCCCGTGGCGCATGAGGATATACCGAAAACGGCTGTAATCACTCCATTCGGATTATTCGAATTTTTGCGAATGCCGTTCGGATTAACTAATGCCGCACAAACCTTCCAGAGATTCATCGACCAGGTTGTTAGAGGTTTGTCAGGCGTATATGTGTACATCGACGATATACTTGTAGCTAGTGCTACACCGGAACAACATCTACAACAACTAAGACAGTTGTTCAATAAACTTCAAGAACACGGTATTGCCATCAACGTTAAGAAATGTGAATTTGGTAAGAAATCACTGCAATTTCTAGGACACATAATAAATTCTCAAGGTATCACACCAGTCCCATCAGAAGTTGCAGCTATTCGTGACTATCCGTTGCCCGAAACAAAGAAGAAATTACGACGATTTCTCGGACTAATTAACTACTATAGACGATTCATTCCGAACTGCGCGGCAATATTGCAACCGTTAACAGACGCTCTGCGTGGACGTGCCCGAACATTTCACTTGTCACCCGACGCCATAGAAGCATTCGAGAACGCTAAACGCGTGTTAAATGAAAAGACAATATTGGTACGACGAAAAAACGAAGCTCCATTGGCCGTCATGACTGACGCGTCGAACATCGCTGTTGGAGCCGTGTTGCAGCAGTTCGTAAACGACACATGGGAACCGATTTCATTCTTTTCTAAAAGATTAAGTCCCACGCAAACGAGATACAGCACGTTCGGAAGAGAACTGCTTGCAATTTATCTGACAATAAAGCACTTTCGACATATGCTTGAGGGTACCATTTTTACAGTGTACACAGATCGTAAACCCCTCACGAAAGCGTTAAATGCCAAGCACGACAATTATTCGCCGAGGGAAATTCGACAATTGGAGTTTATTTCCCAATTTACTTCTGACATACAATATATTAAAGGCCATGCTAACGAAGTAGCAGATGCATTATCAAGAACGATGATTAACGCTCTCATCCAAACCGACATTGATTATCATAAACTAGCGGCGTTGCAAAATATGGACGTAGAGCTAAATAGACTAAGATCATCCAATACAACTTCTTTAATATTCCGAGAAACTCCGTTCGGCAAAGTGAACATAATCTGTGATATTTCTACAGGCAGACCACGACCGTTTATTCCGAAGCCATTTAGACGAAAAGTTTTCGAAACTATGCATGATATATCACATCCTGGAATTAAGGCAACGATCAGTCTGATTAGCGACCGTTTCGTATGGCCAAATATGAACCGAGATGTTCGCAACTGGACACAGGCATGTATTAAATGCCAGAAAGTTAAAGTTCATCGTCACACAAGTTCCGCAGTAGGTCCATTCCGTCACCCAGATAGCCGATTCGAGCACATACATATCGATATTGTGGGACCACTGCCAATTTCGAATGGCTTCAGTTATATTTTTACCTGCATAGACAGATTCACGCGATGGCCTGTAGCGGTGCCCATAAAAGATATTTCAGCAGAGACCATAGCTAAAACCTTAGTCGAACATTGGATCTCATATTATGGAGTCCCTGCTCATATCACAACCGATAGAGGAGCCCAATTTGAAAGTCGCCTCTTTCAACAACTCACAGAGCTCCTCGGCATTAAACGTATACGCACAACCTCCTACCACCCGATGGCAAATGGTATGGTAGAGAGATTACATCGACAACTAAAAGCATCTCTTACAGCTGTTATTAACAACAATGACTGGGCCAACAAGCTTCCATTAGTCATGTTGAGTTTAAGATCGACGGTTAAAAGAGACATAGGATGTTGCCCTGCAGAGTTAGTTTACGGAACTACCCTACGTCTACCAGGAGAGTTGTTCATCTCAGGTAAGATTGTTCCAACTGATATAACTAACTACGTACGTCGTCTAAAAGAACACATGAGCGATCTAAGAATAACGCTTCCGCAGGAGAATCAACATCGAGTATATATTCCGAAGCAACTAAGCGATACCTCCTATGTATTTATCAGGAGAGATTTTGTGCGACGTCCCTTACAACCAACCTACGATGGTCCTTTTAAAGTTATCGACAGAAACGATAAAACTATCACCGTAGATAAAGCTGGAAAAACGGATGTAGTTAGCATCGACAGAGTCAAACCAGCTTTCATTGAAGGCGAAGAACAGCCAATAAACGCAAACCCATCGAAAGCCATTGAATCGACGAAATGCGAGCTTAAACCCTCTGAAGCGGCAACACAGAAAACAGAAGGAAGCCCACCAACGACCAGATATGGACGAAGAGTCAGGTGGCCGCAAAGATATATAGCTACATTTTTGAACTGATAATTCTTCTTACCATTTCGAACACATTTTTTTTTGCTTCGCATCTATACGTCGAAAATTCTAATATATCCATTATTGCCTTCGATACATTGTGTATTTCGAAATGGAGATGTAACCTAAAAACATTGCTATACTTTTGTTTAATCTTCTATTCCTTTGCGACCTCACGAACGTATGCGAATAGAGTAACTTTAACTTCCGAAACTTTTGATGTTTTCCGACAATTTTGATTTTTTTTTCTCGCAAACAAAGACATTTTCGTAACCTTGTTTGCTGGAAGGGGGCTATTGTAGTGCCTCCACATATATTTCACTTCTCTCACATCTAACTTGGTTAAGCCTTTCGATTAATTTATTTAACCAAGCCATTCGCTTAGCAACAACTTGTATGTACAATTGGTATTTTTTATTATCTGGTTTGTATGAGCTAGTATGACTGAGCATTGCTTAACGCCTACGCATATATGCATCCTATTCGCTTTAATATTAATCTCTTAAATAACACGATGACTCAGACATTTTCCTTTGTATATATACGAACATTTTTATCTTATTAATTCATTCGCACATTCGCATATTGGCTCGCTAGTCTGTCTGTCCGGTCTGTCTGTGGTCTGCTGTTATTAATTGTGGTGTGCTTCAATAAACGTATACGCTACTTGGGATTCATCTTCTGATTTATTAACCGTCAGACGTCAATTGGATAAGGTAGTCTGAACGAGCTCATCGCGAAACGTAAGAACACGCATTAAGCCGGCACACCTCAAATGATGGGAAGTTTAATGTAGACATAAATGCGTACTTTAGCTGTTTTGATATTGGTTAGAGGTTGTCGCCTGTCTGTAAACCACCTATATTAAACTGCTTCATATTCCTCCTCTCAAAGCCGACTTTCTTTAGGACTGTGTTGTGAAACATTTATTAGACTTGTTATTCCATTGTCCGTAGAGTCTGCAACATGTTCAGCATTCTACCTCTATATTTCTAGAACAAGTGACCAAGAAGGCTCAGTTGGTTATTACCAACAGTCACGAGCTCAATTCGGAAAGATTTTAATATTTTTCCACTCGGAGTCAAATTTTGGGATCCTATCAATTAATATGCACCAGAACTATTGTTTTATTTATAACTGAAATAATTTCAGCCAAAGTTACACGTTGGTGGGCGTCAAGAAAGAATTGCTTATCAAGAACCTTGATATTTTGAAACAGTCAGTAAGTTCTAATAAAAAAGGTTCTATAATTCTTCGACATTGATTTTGACTTCGTTATTTTTACTAGACAAACACTAGATGAAAGCTCTCGGTGACACATTTACACATTATCACCGTATGGCATGACGTGCAACTCGTCTCATTGCATAAACAGCCAGATTATATTTACTCACTCCTCGACATCCCAACCAACAATCAAACATACCATTTATCTTCCAGAATCCTGAAGTCTGGTTTGATAAGATTTAAATTGTTCTCTATCTGAAGCATGTGACGGACGGAAGCATCGCCCATTGTTGAAATAAAAAAGCCATTATCCAAAAAGCACAAGTGCCTAATAACAGTTTTGTTCGCAAGATACTGAGGACCCATCGGCCAGATACCATGAGCAACAACCTACTGTGAGAGTGGACAAAACAGTGTAGTGCCTCCACATATATTCCAGTTCGCTTACATCTAACTTGGTTAATCTCTTTCGATTAATTTATTTAACCACGCCATTTGTATAGCGACAATTTATATGTACCATTCGTTCTTATTATTGTCTGGTTTGTGTGAGCTCACATGACATGTCCCACTTGTCATCTGACCTTGTCAACTATTCGTCGCTTTTATTCATGTGTGCGCACGCATATTTCGCTTGTCATATGTCCGCCTTATTTTTGTCTATATATTCTTAGTCATGTTCTATCTCTTTGAGTCGGCTCACTAGCCTTCTCCACATCGCTTCTTTCGCCCATTCGCTCGCATTGTAATCCAAAGAGTTGGCTCTTAGCCTTCTCCAATTCGCTTCGCCCATTCGTTCGCATTGTAACCCATGGAGTTGGCTCAAACGCCTTCTCCAGTTCACGTCGCTTCATTCGTTTTATTCACTGCTTCCTCGCTTCGCTTTGTGGTGTGTCCCGAATAAACGTATTCATCACTTTGTGTCCAACTTCTGATTTATCAACCGTCAGACGTTATTTGGCAACTATTGTCTGAACGAGTTAATTAACGAGCTTAAGAACCCGCAGTAAAACAGCCACACAACAAAATGGTGAGCACGACGTGATCAAAATCGGCCACTACAAATGGCTTGGTTAAACAAATTAATCGAAAAGGATTAACCAAGTTAGATGTAAGCGAACTGGAATATATGTGGAGGCATTACAACAGATTCTAGCTAAGGAAGAAATTAGGGAAAACTGTTGGAGGTGGACAGGACACACACCCCACACACTGCATCACAAAGTAAGCCCTAACTTAGAACCTTCAAGGTTAAAGGAAAAGAGGTAGACCGAAGGATACCCTTAGCCGAGAATTGCAATTAGGTGGTGTCGGAAAGGAGGGTATAGGAAAAGTTGGTTGTAGAATACAGGTCGGCGGGTTGTGCTCAGTCAGTGGTAAAATGAGTAAGTGAGCCAGCAACTCTGAATGTCGTTGACTTCCTTATTCATGAACGTGACATGATCAGATACTTAATTATTTAAGCCCTTTACTCTTCTTGAAGCAAAGGTCGCCGATCAGGATTCTCCGAGAAACATTGTTCTACTTCCTCGTTGTCCTTAAGCTTTGTTCACTATTTTCATTTGTCTCAAATCTTCTCCTTAATCTGTTCTTTGGATTGCCTACTTTCGTTTCCGCCTAAGAATTCCAAGTTGTGGCTTGCCTAACGATACCCTATCCGTCTCCGGCTGTTTTTCCTAACTTCATCTGGTTTGTTCTCTTCGACAGTGGGTTGTTGCTTAGGATGTCTGGCCAATGTATCCAGAGTATTTTAATTAGTAGCTGTATATATTGTATGATGGCTTTTGTATTTTTCTAAGTTTATTGCAGTTTTGACGTTTGTATTGAAAATCCTGATGTACTGAAAAATACTATGGACCTGTTCTTCGTCACACGTTATATATGTTAGGATATTTAACACATTATGTTACCGGTTTTATTTCAAGTTTTTTCTTCGTTTATTTATTTATATTCTATTATTGTTATGTCAGACCTCAGAGCTTAAAATAGTGAATACTTTAGCACCCCGGTTTTTCGGTTATGGTGTCTACTAATGTTTTCTAAAAAGCAGTCTAGTGAGTCCAGACGATTGCTGGAGAGAAAATTGTACCTCGTAGGTTGAAACCGAATACGCTTTTTTTGTGAAATCTTTGATCAAAAGTGGTATTTATGGTCTGAATTCAAACAAGCTGTCAGTGTAGATCTGTTAAGGATATTTACCCTTATGATTTAGATTGTCGTAACTCAGGTTGTTAGAAAATTGATTCGCGCTATTCTGTAAAACTTGAGTAACAATGCGAAAATGATCATGACGCTTCTTTCTGTCCTTAAATATAAAATTTCCTTTCTGGACTGGTTTGGATTTTTTAGTGCATCTCACAAACATCTAGCCCTTATTATAAACTAATTGACTATAAATTCACCACTTTTCATTATTTAAACGCCACCTTCTTATGTCTCAGTATAACCATCTTGTCCAGTCGGATTGTGGAAATCAACTTCACAGGTTTTGTTTCTATAAGAATGTTACTTAAATTTTAACCGGAAAGTAAGTTGACTTCCTTCAGGATTCTCAAAAAAACTTCATATTCAAAATAAAGTATATCTAATGGTAAAGGAAATTTTCAAGGATCCCATACATTGACAAACTCAACATTTTGACGTCCGACTGCATTCGCCAATGCAGCTATTAAAATTTAAACACCTCAATCTCAACACCTAGCAACAGTTCTTTATATCAATTAAAAGATCATCATTAGAATTAATATACACTTTTCAGCGTTCCAGCGCAAGGTAGAGGACTTGCACGCACTATGCAAGCAGACAACTCTCAGTGACCGATTCACAAAATTCCATACTATGTTCTTACCTGACTATCGCGTTTCATGTATTGTTATTAGAATCATTTGATTTATCTATAATTTATGCACTTTTTTTAAACAAATATTGGCTCCAATCATTTTCCGAAAAATCAAGCAAATTTCCTATTATTTATTCAAGACACAAAATAAAATTCTCTTTCTCATTCGAATTTCATTCATAAATTTTACTAACATTTTACTTATATCTTACCACAAAATTTTTATGTTTCAAAGAAGTGTAACGGTTAAGCAAAACCAATTCATCTCTTGACATCAGTTCATAAAGTTATTGGTTTCTAGTCTGCATTGTGTGATAAGTTGTTATTTCGTTGTCTAAACATTGTAGAGATTACGTGCCCCGGCTGAAAATACAAAATTCATTAGTAATTCACTCGCTTCTTTTTTCAGAACTTCCAATGTTTAGACTTTGAAGAAATCGGTTTCTCTATACTCCTCAGTGGTCAGGGCGCTCAGAGTGTTCCTTGGTCTACCTCTTTTCTTTTGGCCTTGAAGTTTCTAAGCTAGGGCTTGCTACGGGATGCAGTGTGTACAATGTATGTCCTGTCCACCTCCAACAGTTTTGCCTAATTTCTTCTTTAGCTAGAATCTGTTTTGTCCACTCTCATAGTAGGTTGTTACTGGTTGTTACTTCTGGCCATGCTCGCTTATATTTCTTTACCATTTTACTTAGTTTTTGTGTTGTACTACTTGTAAGTGCAATCACTGAAAATAAGTCGTTTTTATTTTTGTTAACGTAATTTTAGTTCAGCTATGTGCACTTAGGATACATTTAAGATATTTTACAAACTCTACTTTAAAAATGTATGAATTGAGCTGCCAGTTTCTTGAGTTTATATTTATTTAATGCATCTTATCATATTTATGAAATATTTTGTTCATTTTGAAACTGTTTATTGATTCTATTCTCTTAACTATGCATATATTTTAGGCTCGAGAACGTCCAGATGATATATTTGATTTGTCATCATGTGAACTTAAAATGGTAATACATATATATATATATATATATAACTTTTTATTTGATACAATTACACTGAATATTTAGATTCCTGATGGAACTTTTTCTCTTGTTAAAGTTCTATTAAAAACAAAGCTATATTTTCAACAAAATTCTTTACAAAAACTTGATTCCGGTGGTAAATTAACAAATCTTCAAAATATTGTCCTACTTGATATAAGTTCGAATGAATTTCAATATTTACCTAATGATATTTGCGAATTAAAATGTTTACAGGTAATAATTTGGTTGTATTTTTTTTCGGTAAAATTAATAGCCTAAAATTATATATTGTTTAGGTTTTAAATGTTTCAAAAAATCTATTATCAAAATTACCTTCAACTATAACATCTCTTACGCAACTTCTATTTCTTAACGTTGAAGGTAAGTTTAAGTGTAACAATTTTCAAGATATTTATTTTGTGATAAACTATTTTCTACTGGTGTTTTGGATGCATATCTTCCAAATGATATCAATTCTTATTTATATATGGAGTTTTATATTTTCCAGTTTTTGTTATTTAAGATTACGTTTAATCAATGTCCGTTGGTATATGAACTCTTTAATTGAATATCTTGATATTTTTTGTAACTACAAGTTAATTGTATGTATTTTAGATGATGGATAACAGTGAACGATGGTTCCACCCTATTTGTAACTGTTGTAGTGCACTGGCGAGTGAATGCTCGGAAGAATGAACGAAGCAGCGAATAAAACGAATAAAGCGACGTGAATTGGAGAAGGCTAATGAGCCAACAATGCGAAGGAAGCGAATGAATAGGCGAAGCGCGTTGGAGTAGGCTAAGAGCAAACTCCAATTCACGTCGCTTCATTCGTTTTATTCGCTGCTTCGTTCATTCTTCCGTGCATTCGCTCGTCAGTGCACTACGAAGAGTTGGTACATAATCAAAATGACGATAAGATAATGCTTGATTCGTTCAGCTAATGCATTAAGTACCAGAGCTGCTTTGTCGCTGCATGGCGTCGGGATTTCCAGTTAGTGGTTCTGTTCGATTTGTCCTCGAAATTACCAACTGGTTGGTTATATTCGATTTGTCATCGGAATCGTCGAATTATGTAGTGAGAGTTTGCTGATCTTCTGTGAAGACGTATGGACGAATGAATCAAGCGAGCGAATTGAGGAATGACATGACATGAACGAACGACGGTCTCGTCATTTGTTGTGTGTCGATTTCGACGTCGGGCTCACCACTGTGTCTCTGTACTGTTGTTTAAGCAGATGCAAAACCAATTATCCTTTGCTCCGAAAGCTAACGCATTACCCATTTAGCGGCAAAGTCACCGTCACCTTTAACTTATATAATGAATATAATTTTCATTATTATTATTTGTTCTTCTGTACTCAATAATTCAATTGTAAGCAAATATTTCAGATTAGGTAAGTAGTGTTCTACTGTAGTGAACGATAACACAGGTGGGGCAATCGGATTGTATTTAACGAAAATTACAGAGTTATTCAGTAAAATCGGAAAACCATATCGTGAATCGTTCATTTGCAAAATATCAGTTCATCATATCGAACTGGACTGTTCCTGTTGCAAAACATCAATCCATTGTCACTCACTGTTCATGCGTTTCATACAAATTCCATTGTGTTCTAACTCTTCCTTTCTTGATCTTCCCCCAACTTCTGGTGTCAGACATTACGTTGACATTCATGTCATATACTACTTATAAGTAGCTCATAGCTCTCGTTCAATACACTACTAGCTTAACAAAGAGTTCAATACTTAAAGATGAACCATAGATTTATGAAGAGTATATTGACGTTGTATTTGCAAGTGCGAAATTTCATTCAATATTCCTTGTACTTAACAATATTTCAGTTGGCTTCAGTCAGATGTCTTCCATTTTTCTTTAGTACCGGTTGTTTCTTGACTGAATATCGGTTGAACAGCATTTCAACGATGCTCTTGAGGGAACCAGTCAGATTTTAGATTAACGCCTATTAGAGTGTGCACAAAATTCATGACATAATGAAAGATAGAATGTATTGTCTAGCGTTTACTACCTATATTAGACCGTAACCCTCTTAACTTTAATGCTTATCGCTAACTTCCACTTCCATCTCTGAGTTCTAACCATCAAACTCATAATTGCACCTAGGCTCTTAATTCCTGATTATAACAGATTTTCGTTGATTTATCATGATAAAGTTGTTTATTCCTCTAAATTATATTACTGTTTATCATAAATTACTCTGCAACTGCGCACTTTTTTGGTTGAGTAATAAACCGCTTCGCAGTTTAACTATAGACTAGTTTTACTAGAAAATATTTTCCATTTATGTATTCTTGTTTTGTCAAGAAAAGTTTACTTTAATTTATTTTCTAAATATTTTACAGACAATCGTCTTACTGAATTGCCATCAGATTTTGGAAAACTACATCAAATCACTAAACTTTTTTTAAAAAATAATCCTTTGTCATGTTTACCTAAACAATTGTGCTATTTGAAAGATTTGAAAGAATTAACTCTTTCCTACGATCAAATACAATATCCTACCTCAGGTGAGTATTATTTCATTAAATTTCACTGGTGTTCGTTAAACAAAGTAGTCAATGTAGTTGATTTGTTGAATGTACGTTTTGAGCTAAACTACTTGTTTAACACTACTCAGTTGATCAGAAAATTGTGGGGTACATAGAGAAACAGGTTTAAAATTTAACGTATCACCCACTAAATCACTAATTTTAACAGTTATGATGTGTGTTTTGGTCACACTGTGTAGTTGTTATGACGAGGCAAATTTTGAGGAATCTGTAGCTTGTTAAACCATCTAATCGATAATTATTTTTCATATTTTTCTACCCTATAATAATGATTAGAGTTTTAAGTTATTGTATGCTTATATTTTCTGACCTTTATTGTTCCGTTAGGCTCATAAATTACAACTGTATGATTGAAGTTTCTTAAGTTAGTAGTAATTAATTATACTGGCCAGTCACTTTGTTTTTGTTCATGTTAGTGTGCAATTGACTAATCACATAATTGTATAAGTTCATTCATATAAAGAAGCATTTGTACAATAGTGTTAGGATATTCATCCAATATCCTAAGAGAATTATTGGTCAACTCCTATTGGTTAATTCCTACTGGTCAATTTTATGGTTGTCCTGACTATCAATGTCACAGACTTCGATGCTGTTTCCTATTCGACCAAAATGTATAAATACGCATTATTTGTAACGTTTTATGACCACGACCAGGAACAGGGCTCGATCCCGGATCCCTAGTCCGGGATCCTGATTCTCTTCTGGATTCGGACCTCGTACTGTTCTGGATGATCGTAGAATACACGTTCTACTTCATATCAAGTCTTCTTCTTTCATTCAATAGGGGGTTAGGACACTCGGATTAGAGTAGCATGTTGTGTCGCCGGATCCTCGATCCTCGTTCTCGTTTACGACTAAGGTAAACTCGTAATAGTTCAAGTATATCAAGTTGAGGTGTTTATGTGCAGGCGTAACAAATAGTGATCTTTTTTACTTGTCAGTCTCGCCTTTTAATTGGATACTGGATTGAGAGTAGCTCCAAGATCTCCTTATTTGGTCATTGTTAAAAGAGGTCACCTGACCTACATTCTAGAGCTTACTAATCACTTATTCAGCTAGACAATACTAATATTTCCCTAATAACGGCTCGACTATGTTAGCCCCAATACATTCCAATTATATGTTTTTTTTCTTGAAGAGAAGTAACAATATTAAATTAATAAAACAGTAATTTTTCTAAATGAAATTTTTTTAAATTCTTCCAGAATATGATCTTAATATTAATCGATCTTCGTATATTATAACTCAGATTAGTCTTGATATTTCCTATATAAAGTATGTATAGTTGTTTCATTTTAATGATTTTTTATCGGCTTTATTGTTTAAGTACTCCTGACATTTAGGAACTCAATGGGTAGTTTTTCTGACTTGTTTCATAGTAATTTTAGTTACACAAACTACTATTTTACTGTTTAATACTGTTACCTCTTCAAAAAACATGTGATTGTATCACATTGAGGCCAATATAGTCGAGTCGTTATTAGCTCAATGAGTGACTAGTTAGCTCTAGGCTTTAGGTCAGGTGACTTATTTTACCAATGACCAATGAACAAACACCGAGGCCTTAGGGCTATTACCAATCTAGTATCCAATCAAAAGACGAGAATCAACGAAGTAAATGAATTCATGTTATTCTGCTACGATATTTGTTCTTTCTTTATTCAAGTTTATAAATAGGAAAAATTGCATGAAATAATCAAACTTATTCAGTTTACAATAATGTTCAAAGTGGATAATAACTGCCTCTTGTTCAACATGGTGGAACTTAACTAGTCACAGCTCCTCACCAAGACACTAGGAATTATCTCTCAAAATCTGTCACTTGTGAACATATGATTATTAGTATCACAAACAGCCATTACAAACAAGGAAGCTATAAATTACTGTCTTAGTATGAGACTTATTAGCAGTCCACATTCACAATGTCAACCATGAAGGACCAAACTCAGAGTCGTCAATTCTTGCAGCGTGTGTTTAACTTTTTTCTGACCAATTGAGCTGGCATTCAATAGTTGTTCGTTTGTCGAATTTCTAATAACTCACAATATTGCATCATTTTCTGCTGGTGATGGACTGGATTATGAAGACATCAACATCTGGAGGAAAGCACAGTATCCACTGGATAGCCAAGATGCGGCTGGACGATTTGGACTATGCAGATGATCTGGCTCTTCTATCGCACACGTAACAACAAATGCAGGAGAATACGACTAGTGTAGCAACAGGTCTCAACATACATAAAAGGAAAAGCAAGATTCCGCGATATAACACTACAAGCGCCAACCAAATCACTTTTGATGGAGATGCCTTGGAGGACGTTAACACATTTACATATCTAAGAGTATCATCAACAATCAAGGTGGATCCGATGCAGATGTGAGAATTGTCAAAGCAAGGGCTGCATTCCTACAATTGAAGAACATCTAGAACTCAAAACAACTATCAATCAACACCAAATACAGGATTTTCAATACAAATGTCGAAACAGTTCTACTGTATGGAGCCGGAAACTTGGAGAACTACCAAAGCCATCATCCAAAAGATACAAGTATTATTCACTAACAGTTGTCTACGCAAAATACTTCGGATTCGTTAGTCAGACATGATCAGCAAAAACGTACTGTGGGAGAAAACAAACCAGATTCCAGTGGAGGAGGAAATCAGGAAGAAGCGATGGAAGTGGATAGGACACACACTACGAAAAGCACCTAACTGCGTCACAAGACAAGCCCTCACTTGAACCCTCAAATTTAAAAGAAAAGAAGGAGGCCAAGGAACACATTACGCCGAGAAATAGAGAAAGATATGAGAAGAATGAACAAAAGTTGAAAAGAACTGGAAAGGGAAGCCCACGACAGAGTTGATTGGATAAAACTGCTTGGCGGCCTATGCTCCATTGGGGGTAACAGGCGAAAGTAATCAAGTAGTGATTGAGATTTTTGTTGTTTTAATATAGAGAAGTGAAAAAAAGTTATAAATTTCTATTCAAATGTATTCTTTTTCGTTTTGAAAATTTCTTTTTTTTTTCTAGATATATGTAAACAGGGATTGACAGTTATAATGCAATTTCTATCGAAAGGTATATTTGTTTTTTTTTACTTTGACTTTTTCTTTACCTTTTATTAGTTATGATTTATTGTCTGTCATTCGTTGGCATTAATTAATGTTAATCGCTTCTCTATTTTTTTTGATGCGTTCACAAATTCCATTCATTACATAACTTGTAATTGTTATACAACAAGAATTCAATATGGCGTAGGCGAGATATCCGTTTGCTGACTAAAGGACGAGTGTACTGCGCAGTGGTTCGCTCCGTCTTACTTTATGGCTGTGAAACATGGCCAATGAGAGTAGAAGATACTCGTCGGTTATTGGTTTTCGATCATAGGTGTCTTCGAAGCATTGCTCGTATATCGTGGGACAACCGAGTGAGCAACGCTGTTATTAGGAATCGGGTGCTAGGTAAGAATGGCAGACCAATCGATGAAGTGGTGAAACTTCATCAGTTGAGGTGGTTGGGACACGTGTTGCGTATGCCTAACCAGCGACTCCCTCGTCGAGCTTTGTTTTGTAGTGTAGGAATAGGTTGGAAGAAAGTTAGGGGCGGCCAAAACAAAACGTGACTGAAATCCATGAAGTCATTGACTAGTGGACTTAGCCATGTCGGTAGTTGTTGACTACCTCCTGGTTGGGGTCCGCGAGATGATAATAATCGATGGTTAGAGACCTTGAACGACATGGCTCAAAATCGTTCGCAATGGCGCCGGTGCATTTACTCTTTGTGTTCTTTCAAACCCTAATCTTCTGGATTCTTCAACCCCTCTAGTTTTGACTTTCTAAACTTATCTCACTGAATCATACTTCTTGAATAATATCTTCTAATCCTAACCTCTCGGATTACTTCTAATACCTTTACTACCTCTTCTACTATTGGATTTGAATTGACAATTCAATATCTCTGTGCTGATGTGGTATGGCGACATGAACTAATGTACTTACGTACTATGTTCTACGTTGCATCTGACTGACTGACTATCATTGAGTAAGAACTATTGTAATGATCGTAAGATCGTTGTGATTGTGCCGGCTATTTACTTGCTCAAGCAACTAATCTTTGAATCCTTGACCAGAGAAATTTCAGAAGATGAAAGCAAACTGACTTAATTGATTGCGAATATATATATATATATATATATATATATATATATATATATATATTTGGGATATGAAATATTTGTTCTTGCTTACAAAATATTCAATCAATATGACCTTTCACTTTTATCGATTAAATCAGTTCATTTTCAACAGTATATCATTACACATGTGTACAATCCCGACCGAAGCTGCTACCTTGACGTGGTGGTCGGGCTTGCCTATCGTGATGACCCAACCGAGCTATATTAGCTGGAACACATGTTTCTGCAGGTCCTATCATGCCAGGCTGGTCGATTGGAGAACGATGAGACTAAAAGCAGCTACCCAAGGTCTGAGGGAGAAGTCGTACTGCTGACTGTGATGGAGGGATGTGACAGCAGTAAGGTGTTTCCCTCGGACAACCAGCATCTGCAGCGATGCTGCCTTCTCACAAGGAAGGAAGGGTTAGAAAAGGTCGGCCCTAAAAATGTCACACCTCCCCTAACTCATGGATTTCCGTCTCCTTGGGTAAGGGTGCCCACTAAGGGCCTTTAAGAACGGAGCTAATCCTCAAAAAACGTTTCATAAAAAGGCCGTGCGTGACCGGCCTCAAGCATTTATCCCTTGGACTCTGCGGTCACGCTCCCAGGTCTCCAAGACCAACACTAATCTATCTTCCTTTTCAGGTCCCTCAAGAAACAACCTTTCACGGTGTGGGCAGCCGGGAAGTGATAACCGCCCTCATAGTCGCTTGTGCGCCGTCCGACTGAACGGGACAGTAAGGGCTCGGAAAGATAGGGACACTCGCCGTTGCCTCTTCGTCATATCAGCCTACGCCCCCACTGACTGCAGCCCAGATGATGTAAAAGATGAGTTTTACAGAAAGCTATCGGACCTTCTCCAAAA
>OX103972.1:8550644-8597487 GCA_944470395.2 Schistosoma turkestanicum
ATTCTTTATTGAATACTGATGTGTTTCTGAGTTTCGAACCCAACTCTCGGTCTCGAAGTGTTCGCACGTCTGGTGGTAAACCCGTTGCCACACGTATAAAAACTTTTGATTCGTATCAAAAAAAGCCTAAGTGATAGTCCAACGATATTTCGCTAAACCAGCCAAAACCGAATTTTATAGGAAATCATAAGAGTATAGCGAGTTGACAATAAAATACTCCTTCGCAAGATTACCAAGTAAAATCCCGACAAATCCAGAAGTCAGAGAGAAGACTGATCTGATTGAAGAAGCATACTTGTCACTGGCCTCGTAATATCGAAATAATATCAAGACCAGAATAAAGAAGCGGCTAACAACCACTGAGGAAAAGAGGGCAGTGGGAATGACACGCTTGGAGAGCGAGAGATAGTCTTTATTACAGTTAAACAAAAGCAGTACAATATAACAATTATTGTCAGAATTAAGTACAATAATAAATGTTTCCATTTCAGCGATTTTGTTTTCTTCGTAAAAGTATACCACTACAAGATTATGCTGACTAAGCAACCCCAACTTCACCAAATGACAGAAAATTACTGAGGACACTTTTCTTTGACCTGTTAATTGACACGGTATTTCTTAGTTTATGTTCAAAGCCCAGGAATAAATTCATCGACTTTAATTACCCGTCGTTCCTTGAATGACATAGATGTCATACATCAAGGTAATAATTAATTCATGAACTGGGAAAACCAAGCAGGATATATTAACTTCATATAGTATTTAGAAAGCAGCTCAATAAGAAGGAGGTACGCACGCTAAACATCTTGGATTGAAATTCCTCATATTTATTCAGGCTTACAGTCAGGTATTTAGGGCTACTAGCTGAAGAGTTAGTAACTGATTAGTTGAATTCAGACATGTTTCTGCTATTATATCCTCTCTCAATCATTCGTACGAGGATCTTATCACACTGACGTTTGATCCTATAGATTTCGAAGAAAATGTGAGGCATTTAGATTCCAGCCGATCTAATAGGAATTGAGGAAACTGACCGAAAGTTCTGAAAAAGATTTCGAACCTTAATTTTCACAGGGACTAAGGCTTAGATCATTCTTTTTTCAATGTTTGTTTCGGATTCTAGTAAATCATTTGACTTTCGATATCCATTTTTTTCAGATGACCTTAAGAATTAGAAGCAGAAAATTCCCAGCATGTGTTCTTTTAAAGTAGACCCCACATTACACTTTCCAAAAGATTTCGCAATCACTCTTCCTATCTTTGAAGGTGAACTGCGTATCAATCCTTATTCACAAAAGTACTATGGGACTGAAAAACTAACTCACTCAAGCTGTTTCATTTCAAAACAGTTGTTAACTTGATTTTGGGACTGTTAAATCTGCTATCGATGTTTTCGTCAGACCTAATCCAGAAGGGAATTCGTGAGGATTTTCCTATCACCTAGATAGGATCTCGTGGGGCTTATCGGCGGACGAGCTACTAATAAGGTAGTCGGAAAAATAAGCAAGGTTTAAACAAGTTATCTGGAAGTCCCAAATCTATATCATGTAAAGTAGAGATGCATTAGAGAACAAATGATACTGATGTATCATATCGACTTTATTTCTTATTCACCCTGACAAATCATTAATACATTTAGGCTATAAATAGCAATGGTTTTGGTTGTTCGCGTTGCGTGAAAAATTTCTTGTATCGTATCTACAAAGTAAGTCACTTGAAAACACCAAATTTTAAAATACCAAATACCTGGAATCGTGCAGAAAGAAAGAGAATCGAGCGCAAAGAAATCTAACGGTTTATGCAATCTCACTGAATAGATATTGGATAATGAAAATGAGGATGTTTTGTAAGAGGACGTTACAATTTGCAACCGACTTTTGTGATGAGTTTTAGTCTTCAATGTCATCAGTGAAAGCGTCTGTTTCGCAATGTAACGTCACTAAAATTCCAACAATTTGTCTGGATAACAACCTGGAGTTGACCGATGGCTGTGATAGTGGTTTAGGTGGTAGATCAGAGGAAGAATTTTACGGTTCAGAAGAACAGGCGTTTGGTATCAATGTAAGGAGTAAAATGAATTTACATTAAAATGTACAGGAGTTGTTTTATTTTTCCAGACTTTCTTGTATCAATAGTCACAAGAAGTTTTTAATTGCAATCGTACTTCTTTCGCAATGCGATGAAGGCTACCGTTGTGCTGCACAGCAATGGTTAAATAATACTATATTAGATTCCAAAGAAGATCTCGATCAAGTATTCTTAGATATCAACGAGTCAGGTAGGTCACATCAACTTGGCATATATGATGTCATTCAAGGTGGATTGTAAATTATGTAACTTCACTGTCAAATAGACGAGTTAGTAATCTTATAGATCAATATATTTTCACATATGGATGTTGTTAAACCGTTTTAATATGCCTACTTTATCTTTAAGTTTGGGTGAAATTCTCGTTTTAGATAACGGTACGAACCTAACAATAGCCATTTTATTTTTGGTTATCACCATCGCCAAATTGTTGTTTCTAACTTGCACATGCATGGATTTGTCATGTAGATATATGCACGTTGCTCCTAATAATATGTTTCAATTAGAATTTACGGGAAAGCTATGACGCTGGTGGTAATGGAGATTCTTGTCCCACTTTTCACATTTGCTGCGCTACATTTCGTGTGACCAGAAGGACCTCTTTTATCACTAAATGAAATAGGCTATAATGGATGAATAGATTTGCCGCAAAAATCTAAGACTTGTTATCTAAAATATGAGTGATTCATCCATAAGTTATAGTCTTGCCTGATATTTTCTTATGTTGTTAACTCTAAAGTTAAATATGTTTCACTTTTGTCATTTTTCTGGTTTCGTCCTCCCGATTTATCTGCCCAATGTATTTCTAAATCACCAAATGTCTCAACTCGTGACTGTTACATGTAACTATAGGACTTCAAAATTACTTTTGTATTCAAAAATCTTTTCCTCTTTCTCCTCTAGACTATCTCAAGAAGCTTCGCTCAACATCGGCTTCGACAAATGAGTTACTAGATATATTAAAAAAGCTCACACCTTTATCGGCTGTACAGTACAATAATGAGTCTTATCATCATATCAGTCATAATTCTGTGTCAGCCAAACCAGAAACGGATAATATATATTGTTCCGGTACCCGTCCTAGGAATATGTTCGGTGATTCACCACCAGCAGATATTGATGGGATTTCTCAGAACTTCCAGTCCATCAAAAGACAATACCTAGAACTGGTTAGCAATAGCTTTATATCTTCACTCGTTACTGACTGTGATCCGTTAATTAAGAAATTTCACAATAATCCTATCCCGTTGCGTGAAGTGGCAGTGCAAACATCAATTGGTCAACTTTTTATTGCAACAATTCTTCACGCTTCCTTTAATGAAGATGATCGCAAATGGTTGTTGTCATCTATTCGAAACAAATACAAGGGATTATCTAAAGAAAGCAATACATTACTAAAACATGGTTCTTCGGATGATGGGCTGTGTTCAAAATTATTTGATTGCCTGGTTGATCTTGGTTTAGATCTTTCTTGTGCTTTACAGCGCATAACAGGTTAGATTTTTGTACCTTTATATATTTTCTGTTATGTATAACTTCTGCATTTACTTTTGTGCATAGTTTAACATGTTTTTTCAAACGGAAGCAGAATAAGTATAGATTATTTACATGTCTTAATCTAAATATAGTCACTAAAACCACTTTAATTCAGCGTTCTTAGTAATATAGTCATGCGAAATACAGTATATTGCTCGAATTTGAGTATGCGTTTGAATTACGTTAACTGTAAAACAAGACAACCCACAGTCATTGATCTAGTCTTCGTTAAGTTGCTTTTAGAAGAGACTAATCGATTAAAATTCTAACTAGGAGTCCTAGTTTAGGTATGATTGTAATACGCCACACGATAATGTAAATAACCCACGCTAGACATTCCGAATCATGGGACTTTTCAACACTGATCACGAATTTGAGCCTACAGTGACCTACAGAGTAGTTTACTCCAATCGCTCACAACATTTCATCATATGTGTTATTTTATTACACCGAAGAGCTAATTCTCCTAGGTTCCCTATCAAGAAAGATTTTATACAAAATTGGAATTCTCAGCCTTGAGAAGAAGAGGATAGAAGCAGTTTCATCAACCGTTGCAGTTTTGAATAATTAATTTATTCCACTAGCGTATCAGTTTTATCATGAAATAGTGTAGCTTCGGAAACAAAAACACTTATCATCCCTATGCATAGCCACAAATCTGTTTTGTCCAATCCACTGCTGTAATCCGGCTGAAATAATCACTTAATAACAAACTAGCTGATTAATATTTTTATCAATCTAATGGAATATTTGAAAGTTATAGTCTTTCCTGTTGCTTAATCGATTTATTTCTTGCTTCTACCTCAATTTTTCAGATTCGTCGTCGCATTCATTAACTTCTTCCGGGTTCTTATCAGGTTGTGGAGGTTCAGATAGTCAATATGATCTGTTCATGGAAGCTTCTAATTCTGGACCACATTCAGTGAATCATAACAACAGTATAACTACTACAAAAGCAAACTATGGTGCACTATTAACTGTTCCAAATGCTGAAGTTAAACTTGGTTTTTCAAACAATTTTTATAACAATCATTTATACTGTTCTCATTCACAAAGTACATCATCTCACTTTTCACATAGAAGATTATCTGACATTCCTAGGGTATCTAACTATCATTCTTTACCTTCTTCACAATGTCATAGTCAAAATTTGCCAAATAATAATGACCAAGAAAATAAAGCACCTGAAATTTTTGATGTAAGCACAAATCAGAATTCGCTTAACACATCCAAGGATTTTAATGATTTGCCAACAGTTAGTTCACCTAGCCCTCCTACATCCGTCCAAAGTTCAACGGTTGATACAAATAGCGGAGAGACTAATCTATCTTCAAATGTTATTTACCAACAAAGAGTGTCCACTTGTACACTAAGTGATTCAAGCTCAATCTCATCCAGTAATACGGAGCTTGGTGTAAGTTATAGGAATGTCATGTGATTTTTGGACGAATGAGGTTTATAAGAAATTTGGTATTAATTTTGTTGTTGATTATTAATTCTACTAACCTCAGCATGGATACAGAAAGCTCGATTGGCTTTTACCGACCTGCGTCACCTATGACGCAGACGAGATATCCGTTTGCTAACCAATGGACGAGTGTACTATGCAGCAGTTCGCTCCGTCCTACTATACGGATGCAAAACATGGCCGTTGAGAGAAGAGTACATTCGTAGATTGCTTGTCTTCGGTCATATGTGTCTCCAAAGCGTTGCTCGTATATCCTGAGACAACTGGGTGAGCAATGCTGTCGTTAGGAAACGAGTACTAGGTAGGGATGGCAAATCAATAGATCAAGTTTTAAAACCTTATCATTTGAGGTGGTTGCGACATTTGTTGCGTATGCCTAACAACAAACTGCCTCGTCGAGCTATGTTTTGTGCTGTAGGAATAGGTTGGAAGAAATCTAGGGGCAACTAGTCCAAAACATGGCACAAATCCAAATGGATTGAGTCATGTTGATAGATGTAGGCTACCTGGTTGTGGGGTCCGCGAGACCTATGTCACCAATGGTTAGAGACCTTGAACGACATGGCTCAAAATCGTTTGTAATAGCGCAAGTGCATCCACTCTTTGTGTTCTCCCTAATTCTAACCTTCTGAATCCCTCATTTATATCTTTTGCTTTCTAAGTTCATCTCAGTAAATTATACTTCTTGAATAATATTTTCGAACCCTAATCTTCTCCATTACTGCTAATACTTCTACTATCGCTATCACTCTTGGATTTGAACTGACAGTTGCGTCTCTGTGCTAATGGGTCATGGCAACCTGTACTGATGTACTTAAGTACGAAGTTCTACGTTGTATCTGTCTGTCTGTCTACCAAGACAGATCACTCGTGTAATAGAATAGAATAGAATTTGGTAGGCAATGTGTAAAGATCAAACATAAATTCTAAGCTAACATGATTAAAAATAGTGTTCTCGGGTTCGCTAAAATAATTGGATTACTGGTTTGGGAGAGTTGAACAGTATGCTCCGTTTCTGTGTTGGTTTTGGCTTTAAATCATATATCAATGTTATGTTCATAGATTTATTAAATCATCTCCATTTTCCTTCTTCAATAATAACATTTAGGTTTATATTCCTCATTCACCAACATCAATATTTCTGGCTTCCACATCACCGGAACCTGTAAAAAGTTATGAGAATATTGTTACACAAACTAGTAGTTCTCATCATTTCCCAACTGTAACTGATGGTCAAACTATCTGTGATCATCGTGAGTCACTGTCAACTGCTGAACATTCCAATCTCGTGAATAATCATCATCCACCGTCACAAACTCATGATCATGTCCCTATGAATTTTCCTAAAATTCAAAATGAATCAAATCATTCTATAATGCCCAGGAATTTAAATAAATTCACAAATCCTACTGATGTTGAACATAATTCACATTGTGTCATCGATGAGAATAATTTCTTAAATCCATCATCTGGAATGACAGGTTTGTGTTTTGTACCAATGATTATATGTTTCTGTAATACTACTATATGCTGCATATAAAATAAAACATATACTTGTTTCCTGTTTAAGTCAATATATCACTAATGTCATAGTTAAACTTCATTGAGGCCATATATCCTAGGTTTTAGCAATGTGACAATTAATATGAAATACACTGGTAAAGTGTTATGGGAATTATCTATTCAGATATCATATTTTAAAGATAACTAAAGACCCTTAGGAAATTCTATCATTCAATATATATATATGGTAGACATGTAACGGCAACATAAATTTTAAATAATATACTGATGTAATTCAGCGTTTGCCAAATTGAGTCACTTATAGCGTTGGCAAAATATCCGTTTGGTAACCAAAAGAACGAGTGTACCGTGTAGCAGTTCGCTCCGTCCTAATATATTGTCGCGAAACATGGCCGTTGAGAGTAGAGGACTTTCGTAGATTGCTTGTCTTCGAAGCATTGCTCATATATCCTGGGACAACCGAGTAAGCCATGCTGTTGTTAGGAAACGAGTTCTAGGTAAGGATGGCAAATCAATAGATGAAGGATTGAAACTTCATCAGTTGAGGTGGTTGGGACATGTGTTACGTATGCCTAACCACCGACTGCCTCGATGAGCTATGTTTTGTGTTGTAGGAATAGGTTGGAAGAAAGACAATTATGGCCAAATCAAAACATGGCAGAAATCCATAAAGTCACTGACAAGTGGACTGAGTCATGTCGGTAGGTGTCGACTACCTGGTTGGAGTCCTCGAGCTGATAACAATCGATGGTTAGAGACCTTGAACGACAAGGTTCAAAATCGTTTGCAATGGCGCAGGTGCATCCACTCCTAATCGACTACTGGTCTGTCTGCTAATGTGTAACGACAGACTAAAGAAACTCTTAAATTTAGACAGTTTTAGTAACTGTAAGAAAAAAAAACTCAGATTTCTTTTTTTTTCCCCGCCTACTCTTAGTCTGATATTTTAGATTCAGTTATTATATTTCAAAATTGTACATTTCACTGACAGTTTTTTTAAGAAAAAAACTCTAACAGTTTATTGTTTGGTTCTTTTTGAACATTTTTTGGATAGAAACGATCAATCATAGCTAATGTGAAAATCTTTTGAATAACCGTGTCTCAAATAATTTATATTATATTAGTGTTATCCTAGTTATTTCTGTAAATCTACCCCATTGCTAATGTTACAAATATAGATTGTGTTCATGGTATACGCAACTTGCAGCTACAACATTTATCTACAAAATATAATAGTTCTGGTGCTGTTTTGTTCTCTAAGCTGGGTATTTTAGTTGTGGAGCTTACTGAACAACATCATCAGTATAAACTTCAGAAGAACAATGAAAGCTCCACAACAAAAACATCCAGCTCAGAGAACGAAACACCACCACCACAATCATCCACTTGAGTTACACAAATTTCTCCACCATCTTAAAATAGTGCTATTTGTTATGCATGCACGTAAACATGTCATTTGATGTGCTTGAACTATTACAAGTTTACCTTAGTCGGAAAGCGAGAGCGAGGATCCAGCGACACGACATGCTACTCTAATCCGATTGTCCCAACCCCCATATTGAGTAAAAGAAGAAGACTTGATATGAAGTAGAACCTGTATTCTACAAGCATCCAGAAAATACGAGTTCCAAGTCCAGGAGAATGCAAGGATCCTGGACTGAGGGTCCGGGTCATAAAACGTTACATATAATGCGTATTTATACAGTTAGGTCGAATAAGAAACAACATTAAAGTCTGTGACATTGATAGTTAGGACGTCCAATATGAAACATCATTTGAAATGACATTAACAGTTAGTACGACCAATAGAAGACAACATTGAAGTATGTGACATTGATAGTTAAGACGACCATAATATTGACCAATAGGAATCGACCAATAGAATTTACACTCACAAAATAATTCTTCATAGGATATTTGGTGAATATCCTAACACATTTTTAAAAATTTGACAAAACATGCTACCTTAATGTGGCAGTTTTGTTTAACATGTTCCTTTTGGCTACATTTAAACCATTTTAATTAATAATTCCCAAATTTCGTTACGTTTTTAAACACTGTTTCGAATGGACTTATCAATCAATATTTTAATGAACTACTCCAATAGTGTCATGTGTTGCTCATCATTTAAAATACTTCGTGTAATTGTTTTTAGTTATTGTGCTGTTTTTTGTTTACTATTCCATTTAAAAATACAGTATTCTATTCATTTTTACTATTTATCTTTAAGCTGTTCCATTCTGGCTAAAAAGTTTACGACTGCATAAATATGCTAGTCTATTCCAAAATCTGTCATATGATGAGATGATGAATATCACTGATGATTGGTTAAAGCAGCAAGTGAGTTCTTCTCCGTTTTTAAATAGTCTTTTTTTGTAATTAAATGAAATCAGGCGTCATATTTTTATGCGGAGAAGCTGCATTGTTGGAATATTTTTTAGCATCGTAAAAAGACCATGGGTGACCGGCATGAAGCAGTTGTCCCCTGGGCTCTGTGGTCACGCTCCCAGGTCTCTAAGACCAACACTAATCTGCCTTCCTTTTCAGATCCCTCAAGAAACACCCATGGTGTGTGCAGCAGCCTGGATGTGACGTCCACCCTCATACCCGTAACAGTACACAAAACCAAATTAGTCTCAATCAATTTAAGCACACTAATGCAGATGAATAATTTGTATCCTTTTTTAAAACTTCAGTGTGACGAATGTATTGTTTAAAGTGTATGATGATTACACTAAAAGGTAATATCGTAGACACAAAATAAGTTATTGATGAAATCTTTCGGTTTATCAAGACTACTTTGTTGATGTCCCAGAGAGTATCACTCAAGGTTTTGAGATATATAATCAGACGTGGCTTAAGATAGAATCCAATGGCAGTTGTCCAGTAGTTGATTTTCTTACATTCTTTACCGAAATACAACTAGCTCACTTGATTGAAAGAATTATCACTTGTACTCACTGACAAGTGGAGTGAGTCATGTTGATAGATGTAGGTTACCTGGTTGGGGTCCGCGAGACGTAAGTCGCCGATGGTTAGAGACCTTGAACGATATGGCTCAGAATCGTTTGCGATGGCTCAGGTGCATCCACTCTTTGTGTTCTCTCTCATTCTAACTTTCTGAATTCCTCATAATCTCTATCTCTCTTTTTATAACTTTATCTCACTGAATTATACCCTAATCTTCTCCATTACTGCTAATATACTATTGGATTCGAACTGACAGTTGCATCTCTCTGCTAATGTGATATGACAACCTGAACTGATGTACATGTGTACGAAGTTCTGTGTTGTATCTTTCTGTCTATCTATCACTTTTACTGTAGTGAATGAGAACACAGGTGGGGCGACCGAATTGTATTTAACGAAAATTACAGAGTTACTCAGTAAAATCGGAAAACCATATCGTAAATCGTTCATTTGCAAATTATCAGTCCATCCTATCAAACTGGACTGTTCCTGTTGCCAAACATCAATCCATTGTCACTATTCATGCGTTTCATACAAATTCCATTGTGTTCCCACTCTTCCTTTCTTGATCTTCCCCCATATTACGCTGCCAGACATAACGTTGACACTCACGTCATATACTACTTATAAGTAGCTCACACCACAGTACTATTTTAAACTGATTTATTTGTTGTCTTATAATCTGCTCTTGTTCATTGATTTTTATTCATTTATTCATCGGATTATACTCTCCTCCTCCTCCTTCTGCAGTTTTCTGAATGTAACTTTTCATTTGTCTGGATTATATTTATTGTGATGCTCAGTTACACCATTGTTTAAGTGTGGAGAATGTATTCAGTACAAAAGAGAATCTATTACTGCTACTACAAGGATGTTGCATAAATCATTCGAGCTGCTTGAATAACAACGTAGTTGTGCATCTGTATCCTAAAATATGCTGAATTCTTGCAGGTGATCATGACTGATTATGCTACCGACTTGATCCTTGTTATTATCTTGTTCTTGGAGTCTGCTTCATAGTAAATCGAATGCAACCTACCTTTATTATACTATTGCAAACCAAAACATGGCAGAAATGCATGAAGTCACTGACAAGTGGACTGAGCTATGTCGGTAGGTGTCGACTACCTGGTTGGGGTCCGCGAGATGTTAGTAATCAATGGTTAGAGATCCTGAATGACATGGCTCAAAACCGTTTGCAATGGCGCAGGTGCATTCATTCTTTGTGTTCTCTCAGATCCCAAACTTTTTAATTCCTCATCATTTTATCTTTATCTTTTTAAGTCTATTTCACTAGATTCTACTTCTTGACTAATATCTTCTAATCCTAACCTCTTCGACTACTGCTAATACCTCTATTACTAACGGATTTGAATTGACAATTTCGTCTCTGTGCTAACGTGGTATAGCAACATGTAATTTACGTACGTACGAAGTTCAACGTTGTTATCGATTGATTGATTGATTATACCATTAATTTAGCTTTCCACGCCTCGTTTTCATGTTTGTATAGTCACAAATACTTGAGCTACTACCAGTTTATGTACACTGTTAGTTTTCTTCCATTTGTCAACTGTTTTCAAGCACCAAGGTGTTCCTGACCGTCTGTTGCTTTCGTCCTAATGTTGCTCCCCTTACCGTAGAAGTGTGTTATAACGCTGCTACATATAGCTATTCAGTCCTAGCGGCGTCCAATTCAAATATCCAATACGATCCAAAATGCTATTTCCAAATGTCCTATATATCAGAACGCAACACCGTTGGATGGAGTTGTTTATTGGGTCGAAAACAGAAGAGAGGTAGGCAGGAAGAACGGAATTGGAATCGGAATCATGAAGGTTTACAGATAGTGCGTATAGGAAAGAGCATCAAAATCTGTGACATTGACAGTTTAGGACGACCAATAGGAAAGAACACTTGAAATGACATTGACAATCCGGATGACCAATAAGAGACAACATTGAAGTATTTGACTTTGACAGTTAAAACGACCATAATTTTGACCAATAGAAATCGACCAATGGAATTACACTTCTAAAAATAGTACTCTTAGGATATTTGGTGAATATCCTAACAAAGTGTACTGTGATCGAACAATGAGCTCTTTTAAATTGTTTATTCTATACCCTCTCTACATATCGGTATGCTCACAAATCCCCTAACGTCTTCAATTCAAACTATGTGATTGTGTAAAATGAATTTGAAATGTCATTGTGATCAATACCCAGTGTTTGTTTCTTGTGTATATATTCTAAATTTAGATTTCTACAAAACAATATCTCTGTGCACTCTGTTTACATATTATTATTATTATTATTATTATTATTATTATTATTATTATTATTATTTTATAGAATGTAACCCAAGGAGCAAGAAATAAAATTCTATTAAGTATTGAAAAATTAAAACATAGAAAATCTACATTATATTTAATGGAAAAACGTCTTACTGATCTATCATCAACTGATCAATTAACACAAACTATACTAAATTCATGTTTATCTGAAATTAAACATATTCTATTAACACCAATTAAACCATGCCGTGAAGCAATCACATTATATGCATTACATTTAAATCAATTAAATTCTCGTTCATGTTCTAGTTCTCCAATTGGTGGTGGTTCGTCATTTTCAACTGTTTATATTCATAGAAAGGCAGATGTGTCATCAATTAACACTACCACTACTACTCCTACTACTACTACTACTACAATAACAAATTCTACTTTTCCACTGACTGTTTCATCTTCATTAGTCAATATGAATACTACTGTTCATAATACGAGAAATACACTTACCGGGAATAATGATAATGATAACTGTAGTGGTAGTAGTACAAATTTTATGAATAATACAACCAATAATCCTAAGATTGTTGATTATTATTGTACTACTTGTGATATCAACTCTTTATGTGGTAGATGTAAATGTTATGGTCATACAACACAACAACAACATCAACACCAACAACAACTTACTGCAGCGAATAATACTAATGAAGTATTTATTGGTAATAATAATAATAATAATCAATATTGGTCACCTTCTATGACTAATCTACTATCAAATATGTCATCTTATGGTGGAATTGATAATTATTGTCAAAATGATGATAAACTACATAATTTAACACTACTATTATCTTCAAATGTATTGAATCGATCTAATCAAAATGAATGGGATTGTATGAGTAATGATGAATATGATGATCAGAAACGAATTGATCATGTTGATGCTGATGATGATGATGATGATCATAATAGTATACCTGGATATATTATTGCATGTTTAACAAAAGGTTGTTATTGTTATTTGTGTTGTCTTATTTCTGTACTAGTAGTTTGAATGGATAATTTTTTTTAATTTTATTTTTATTGATTCAAACAATAAATTTGAAATAAGGGCGAAGTGAGATTTGAACTTGCAATTTTCATGCTCAAAAAATTGGAATGTATTTTTGTTTTTCTAAACACTGATCATTCAAATAACTATTCGCCGGTGATTTTACGGGTAAAACATTTAGGTTTTTGAGCATAAAAGTTATAGGTTCAAATTGCTTACTTTGATCGTCCCAGGATAAATCAGTAATACTTCGATGACCACCACTTCACAGTAGCAGCCATTGCGAGGAAATATGTATATTATCAGTTGTGTTATATATTCAGTGTTGTTCAAGGTCTTTCAAATATTCTTATAGTTTAATGAAGTGGTGAAACTTCAGTTGATGTGGTTGGGACATGTGTTACAAATGCCTAACCACCGAATGACTCGACGAGCTATGTTTTGTGGTGTAGGAGTAGGTTGGAAGTAAGCTAGGGGTAGCCAGACCAAAACATGGCAAAAGTCCACGAAGTCACTGACAAGTGGACTGAGTCATGTTGGTAGATGTAGGCTACCTGGTTGGGGTCCGCGAGACGATAGTCACCAATGGTTAGAGACTTTGTACGACATGGCTCAAAATCGTTCGCAATGGCGTAGGTGCATCCACTCTTTGTGTTCTCTCAAATCCTAATCTTCTGGATTCGTCAACACTTCTAACTTTGTCTTTCTAACCTCATCTCACTGAATTATACTTCATGAATATTATCTTCAAATCCTAATCTCCATTAGCATTAGTTCTTCTACTACATCTACTATTACGGGATTTGATTTGATATTTGCGTCTCTGTGTTAATGTCGTGTGGCAACCTGAACTTATGTACATACGCACGAAGTTCTATGTTGCAACTGACTGACTGACTGATAGTTGCGATAATTTATATTGCAAAGAGTTTATCACTAAGCAAGTTGTTTCTTGTTATTGCACACAATTGCCGTTCTATAAAATCATATTAATTCCCATAGTTTAATTACTGACTGACTGGTAGAAAATTTTCTATTGTCTAGTTGTAATGAAACTCTGCTGATTAACTTAATAATCTTTTGTTAATATATATATATATATATATATATATATATATATATATATATATATTTCGTTTTTCTTTTTAACTAAATGGATAAACAAAAAAAAACTAATACCGCATATATTTTGAATTTACTTTTTTTCCCGCCAAAATATGGATTGTTCAGTATGTTCCAGTTTATTGGTCACAGCTTATTCAGGTGTTAATTTATATGAAGAGTTTTTACAAATATTGGAAATTATACTGAATCATGTTGTAAGTGTGTAAATGAAATAAACATTTTTATTAATTATTTGTACTACTGAAATTTTAAGCATTTTGATCATCTTTATCTGGTGATCTATTTCATCAATTCACGAACTGAACTGCTAGAATTTTAACTGAAGCTTTATTAAGACCTCAGGAAGTTAATGAGCCAGTTACAAAGTAGAACTTCGTACGTACGTACATAAGTTCAGGTTGCTATACCAGATTAGCACAGAGATGCAATTGTCAGTGCGAATCCCATAGTGGTAGAAATAGTAGAAGTATTAGCGGCAATGGAGAAGATTGGGGTTTGAAGATATTATTCAACAAGTAGAATCTAGTGAGATAAACTTAAATAGAAAAAGATAAAGGTAGCGAGGAATTCAGAAGGTTCGGGTTTGAGAAAACACATCGAGTGGATTCACCTGCGCCATTGCAAACGATTCTGAACCATGTCGTTCAAAATCTCTAATCATCGGTAACTTTCGTCTCGTGGACCCCAACCAGGTAACCTACATCTACCAACATGACTCAATCCACTTGTTAGTGACTTCATGGAGTCAATTCAAATTCCTTACTAGTTGTATATTGTGACAATATCACTAGAAAAAAAATACAACCTTCTAGTGATTCATTCAAACAACAAAAATAATCCAAAGCTGTAACATGCTCATTATAGCCTCTTGTATTATCGTTAACATCAAAACTGTGAAGTACGCGATATCTTCCGATCACTATCGATATGATGAATTTATTTTTTTCTGTTGGAGTTGATATGAAAAACGATTGAAGTATTATGAGCTATATTTTGACTGTATTTTTAAATGTTAAGACTATTTTGTATTACCATTTATTTTCCTACATATCAGCTTTCATTCAATGTATTAACGTTTAATACACTATTCTTAGAATTTTCATGAATTTGAGATAAACTCTCATATGAGTTTTCGAATCAATAACATAGTGTAAATAAAAATAGATGAAATCTGTTTATTAACTCCATCTGATTAAACATTAGGCTGAAAGATGTTTGTGGACTAAGATTATCCAATCATTACTCAGTACATGATTGTATTGTCATTGGTAAAATCCAAGGTCATTAGTCCCAAAAATCAATACGATTACATTATCAATAAATAGACTCAGCAGTAAACTATCCCTATAATTATCAACCTGTTCACGTGACCCGATCTCCCAACGGCAAAAACGAGAATATTTAATTAGTTTTTAAAAAAATTTCGCAACTGATTGTAAATTAACCCTGTCGAATTTTGTATTATCCAAGTCAAGTTAAAAATAAGAAATCAAATTTTCTAAACAAAATAGACAATCCACAGTCTAAAAGTCTTTTGTCCTATTTTTTTTCTGTGTAATTGTTATAACGCTGCTACGTATAGCTACTCAGTCCTAGCGGCGTCCAATTCAAATATCCCAATACGTCCCAAAATGCTATTTCCAAATCTCCTGTATATCAGAACGCAACACAGTGGAATGGAGTTGTTTATTGGGTCGAGGACGGAAGAGAGATCGTCAGGAAGAACGGAATTGGATTCGGAATCATGAAGGCTTACAGATAGTGCGTATTTATATATTAAGGTCGAATAGGAAAGAGCATCTAAGTCTGTGACATTGGCAGTTTAGGACGACCAATAGGAAAGAACACTTGAAATGACATTGACAGTCCGGATGACCAATAAGAGACAACATTGAAGTATTTGACTTTGACAGTTAAAACGACCATAATTTTGACCAATAGAAATCGACCAATGGAATTACACTTCTAAAAATAGTACTCTTAGGTTATTTGGTGAATATCCTAACAGTAATCCAGTAGTGTATGTAGAGAAAGCGGTTTTTTGTGACTTATACAATGAAACTTTTTTTTAAAACATGTTTTCCTGTAACATTTTCTTTGTGTTCTTTTTCTTTTTCTGATTTCATTGTTATCATCGCATCATCATCATCATCGTAATTCAGGCTTTTACTAAACAACAAAAGAAACTTGTTTCATTTTGGAAACATCGTATTCTTATTGTATATGGTCACTATATTACTCATTCACCTAATTTATCAAAGTCAAAACCTGATTTCCACACTAATATTTATCATCGACATATGCCACATATGCATCACTCGGATATCAGTCGCCTTAACAAGTTCCCAACCACTTTGATTAGTCCAGAACAACGTCTAAATTCTCATATGGCTTATAGAGCTAATGCAAATACTCTTCCGCCTTCTGCTGTTTGCTTGCACAATACTCAGGATACTTCAACTAATATGTCTTTAAATATCCCTACAGCAATTGAAGCTTTACGACGACATAGTGTTTCTGTTGGTGATTCTGGAAATTGTTTAGCTGTTGGCAGATTAAACAATCGGCGTAGAATGCCTAGTCCAAACTTATCGTATTTTTCAGGAAGAAATGGTCCATCAACGAATCTTGTATCAGGTAATTCATGCTTTTCTCGTCATCCTCAAGCGTCTTCAGATATGGAATTATCTGGTTTTCCATCCCAGTTACCGAGACCACGTTTTCATAGTCCGTCAAGATTTGATCCTTCAACTAATCTAACTCCACGCAGAAATTTAATGCCTGTAGCAACAGCTCCTGTTACTAGAATGCCTTCACCATCAGATGTTTGCCGTCATGGTATTTGTTATAATGACTGGTTTTCTCCTGATAACAAAGGTGCATTTCCTACCGCACCTTTCCCATCAAGTGTCTCACCGATTTCAATTTGTGAAGGATCCTATCCAGAGAAAATAATATCTGACACTCAACTTATACAACAGCTGCCGCGAACACCAAATGTTCCAGCTTCGATATTACCGTGCCAAAATGCTTTTCACAAAGTAAGTACTATATGGTTCTTTGTCACATATAACTTTAAATTTGTATTTCCCTATCGCAGCTCCCATGCTTTACCCACAACCTTCTGGTATAAGTATATTTGTTTAGTTGTGGTGTGTTTTACATATTGTCGGGTTTGGTTTTAGCTTCTTAAGTGCTTGAAGTAAACTGGCATTAGAGACTATAAATGTCAAGGGATACAATTACATTCATTCTGTTTTTAACCTTGATTGTTTAGAAGGATTAACCGTTTTCCAGTTTTTCTACAATCCCATGTGTAACAAATAATATTTGATTCAGTGAAAGAAACAAATATTCAATGCAATCATTTTTTTGCATCTGATTCTCTGTATCTTGATTGGTAATTTTAATGTTTAAATCACAAACTGCCAGTCAGTCAGTCAGTTAGGTGCAACACAGAACTTCGTACGTAAGTACATCAGTTCATGTCGCCATACCACATCAGCACAGAGATGTAATTGTCAATTCAAATCCAATAGTAGAAGAGGTAGTAAAGATATTAGGAGTAATCGGAGAGGTTAGGATTAGAAGATATTATTCGAGAAGTATGATTTAATTAGAAAAGTTAAGAAAGTCAAAACTAGAGTTGTTGAAGAATCCAGAAAATTAGTATTTGAGAAAACACAAAGAATAAATGCACCAGCGCCATTGTGAACGATTTTGAGCCATGTCATTCAAGGTCTCTAATCATCGATTATTATCATCTCGCGGACCCCAACCAGGTAGTCGACAATTACCGACATGGCTCAGTCCACTCGTCAATGACTTCATGGATTTCTGCCATGTTTTGGTTTGGCCGCCTCTAACTTTCTTCCAACCTACTCCTACACTACAAAACAAAGTTCGTCGAGGTAGTCGGTGGTTAGGCATACGCAACACATGTCCCAACCAACTCAACTGATGAAGTTTCATTACTTCATCTACTGATTTGCCATCCTTACCTAGCACCCGATTCCTACTAACAGCGTTGCTCATTCGGGTGTCCCAGGATATACGAGCAATGCTTCGAAGACACCTATGATCGAAAACCAGTAACCTACGAATATCTTCTACTCTCACTGGCCATGTTTCACAGCCATAAAGTAAGACGGACCGAACTACTGCACAGTAAACTCGTCCTTTAGTCAGCAGACGGATATCTCGCCAGATGGTCAATAAAAACCAGGAAGCACTGGACAACTGTTTCGTCCTAGTATGGGAATCTCCAACAGTGTACACCCGTAACCCTAACCACAGAGGACTGAGCACAGAACCTTAGATCTCAGTTGCAAATCCTTAACCTCTCGACCATATAGCCAGCGCTTGTTAGTGTACGTACCTATTTCCAATTAATTCGCGACACTGCACGCGATATGATTGAACTCCACTGGTTATTCATAACTTTTCACTAGACCTCCAGGTATTGTATATTGAGTCTAGTCATTAGTGAGCGTTTATTGATACAGTGCCTTGGAATTTATACTATAGAGATTGTACCATCTCTATATTACACCCCTATCCTATATACTAATAATAATTTGACATTGTAAAGTTTTTTTCCATTCATTTTTGAAGTACATAGACTGCGATAAAGTGACAAATAAAAATAAACTTTTTAGTTTACATTACAGATTGACTTTTACCGGAGAGTCGTTGAAAAACATTAAATACTACGAATATATACCCATGCCTCCACCAGGAGTCGAACTCAAAACTAGTTTTCGTAATGGATCATCTTACCTTGAAAACACTGATTTAGCATAGTTTTAAGTTCAAGAAAAATCCAATGCTCAATGCCATCAGTTTCTCAAGAGAGTTATCTAACTAAAGTTAGTTATTCAGTGATGTAATAAAATTGAACAATCTCCATAAAACTACTTCTATCTTAGAAGAATTTTTTTATTTTCATAGTGTAGTGAACGAGAATTACAGAGTTACTCAGTAAAATTGGAAAACCATATCGTAAATCGTTAATTTGCAAAATATCACTCCATCATATCGAACTGGACTGTTCCTGATGCAAAACATCAACAATCCATTGATACTATTCATGTGTTTCATACAAATTCCATTGTTTTCTAACTCTTCCTTTCTTGATCTTCCTCCCCCCATCTTCTGCTGCCAGACATTACGTTGACATTCACGTCATATACTACTTATAAATAGCTCACACCATAATAGTATAGTATATGCTTCATGGTTGTTAGATTGTGTTTAAATTTTCTAGTTTCAATCTTTTAAAATTTAAAAATATACTGGCTGGAACATATGTTCCTGAAGGTTCTACCATGCCAGGCAGGCAGGTCGATTGGAGAACGATGAGACTAAAAGCAGCAGCTACCCAAGGTCTGAGGGCGAAATCGTACTGCTGACTGTGATGGAGGGGTATGACGGCAGTAAGGTATGTGTTGTGTTTGAATTTTCTAGTTTCACTTCGTTGTTTTTTTTGGTAATAAACCTAATACTGGCTTCTGTTTTTTTTTGCTTACTTATTGTTAATACAGACTCATAGTACATGTTTATGTGCATCCACTCATAATACTATTAACACAACTATACCCAATAATACATCGTTGACATTAAATTCATCAAATCATTTAATAAATAATCGTCAACATATTGATGCTAATTATTGTGATAATTCTGGAAATTTCTTCCCATCTTTAAATTGTACACCAATCCCATGTATGCCTAATCCAATCGTTTATCATACATTTGATTCATTATATAATCAATCATATGAGAAGAATTCTGCACAAACTGTTAGTGATCCCAATTGTCCAGTAATCACAACAACACCAACAACAATACAAAAGTCATCACAACACATCGATTTAAAAGTTCCTAGCATGAGTAGTAGTTGTTGGTCAACTGATCCTTATATGCATCAAATTCATCGAAGACAAATGGAATTACATGAATTGTCTCAATGTAGTATGCACAACAATAATATTTATAATCTGAATCATAAGCAAATCAATAATAATGATAATAATAATGATAGTGATTTATTGGTGTTTGTTGATAATTACATTGCAACTGCTGAAAATAATATGATTGAAGATTTATCATCGGATTCATCAAATGATCGAATTAATCGTGATTTAGATCTGCTTACACGTAAAGTAACAGAACATGCAATTGGAGGTATGAATTTCTTTTCTGTATGTGTATAATATTTTATTGGTTTCACTTTTTTTCTGCATTATTTGTTTTTTTTCTTCTCTCTAGAATATGTACTGTATTTTGTTAGTTTAAGAGAGGCATAGTTGAGAAAAAGCGCCAATCGAATAACGTCGTAGTATCTCTAGGAAATTATTAGTTAGTTAGTTAGTCAGTCAGTCAGCTACAATGTAGAACTTCGTACGTAGCTAGATCAGTTCAGGTTGCCATACCACATTAGCACACAGACGCAAATGTTAAATCAAATCACATAGTGATAAAGATAGGAGAGGTATCAATGGTAATGAAAAAGATTAGGGTTCGAAGATAATATTCAAGAAGTATAATTCAGTGAGACAAAGGTAGAGGTGTTGACGAATCCAGAAGATTAGGATTTGAGAGAACACAACGAATGGATGCACTTGCGCCATTGCAAACGATTTTGAGCCATGTCATTCAAGGTCTCTAACCATTGATGACTTTCGTCTCGCGGACCCCAACCAGGTAGTCTACATCTACCAACATGACTCAGTCCACTAGTCAGTGACTTCATGGATTTCTGCCATGTTTTGGTCTGGCCGCCCCTAGCTTTCTTCCAACTTACTCCTACACCACAAAACATAGCTCGTCGACGCAGTCGTTGATTAGGAATTTGTAACACATGTCCCAACCACCTCAACTGATGAAGTTTCAATACTTCACCTATTGATCTGCTATCCTTACCTAGTACTCGTTTCCTAACGACAGCATTGCTTACTCGGTTGTCCCACGATATACGAGCAATGCTTCTGAAACATCTATGATCGAATACTAGTAACCTACGAACATCTACTCTTAACGGCCATGTTTCACAGCCATATAGGAGAACGGAACGAACTGCTGCGCAGTACACCCGCCCTTTGGTTACCAAACGGATATCTCTCCTACGCTATAGGTGATACAGGTTGGCAAAAGTCAATCGAGCTTTCTGTAATGAGATTATCAACATACCATTGAGTACGTAATTCACGTGTGGATCTCACACTGACTGATCATTGTCTGCCAAATCTGCATACAGCTTATTGCTGATAAGTGTCAACCAGTTTGGTTTCTTTATTTATTCATCGAATGCCATGAAAACGTTTTTTGGTAACTGTTAGCCGATTATCTAATATTGGATATTATTCTTTTGTGTACTCGACTTTGATCTATTGTTTTAAGTGGATGGATAGTGTTGCTATTTAAATACTGTAACCAATGTGTAATCCAGACTGTCGACATGACGGTAAAAAATTCATATTATCACTTTGTGATGTTATTATCGTATTAGTTAATGACATCTTAGTAAACGTAATTCGGTAGTAAGTTTTCTTCAAATTCATTTATTCGGTAGTTTGAGATACTTGTCCATAAGTCATTATTGATTATGACTCCCTTACAACCCGATTATGTTGATAGATAGGCCTTAAAACTTATACTAACAATTTATCGTTACATAATAAGCTATTATTCAATTACTGCTGCAATAGACAGTCCTATGTCAAACAGTTGTCAATGGCCCAGTAATATCTAACACGTGTTTCAGCCACATTAGTCGGTAAACGCTACTACTACTACTGTGAACAATGAGGAATTTCAAATAAGATGGAACAACATATATTTAGGAAAAACGTAATTTACCTACAAAAAATGTACACTTTATCTTTAAACATTCATTTGCAAAACAAGTGGATTATTGACTGTCTTCCCTTGCATGTCTTTTGGTCTTAAAACTACACTGATCATGCCGCGCATTTCGATCTTCTTCCATTCTTCTCTTTGGTAGCAGCTTCTAGGCAACGATACATACTATTTATACGCCATTTTGTGAGTAGCATCCACCATACTACTTCACTCTCAGTGATCAAACTAAATATTCACACCTATTGATTTTGAAGGAGAATTTCCATTCAAAGGGAAAAAATCGTGCTATAAATACTATTGCCATTTTACTCAAAATATTCAGGAGATTGCGCTTTTATCAGTCTGTTCACTAAAATGGACATATCATCTGCTTTTTAAAAGTTGATGGTTGAACTTGTAGACAAGATTAATCTCCGAAGTTTTAAGTGTTCGAAAAGTAAATTCTTTGAGCATATTCTTAGTAAAAATAAAACGAGTTAAAGTGTACACAAACGATGAACACTGTCTAAATATGCCAATTCTGGAAACAGTTTGCTATACTCTTTCTTTCGGCTAATAATATTCAAGTAAAAAGTATTTTGTTGTTCATTAACACCTCTTTTGATGACAGAAATTACAATGAAACTAATAAATAGCCTTCAAGTCAAAAGTTAAGCGTACGTACGTTCTTGTTCCCAAACCCAATATTAATTCATGACTAAATTCACGACTGGGTTTTCAGTCATCAAGCATCACGAAAAGCAATCTGGTTAATTGTTACGCACGCAACTTCACCACGTCAGTTGATATGCTTGAACTATTACGAGTTCACCTTAGTCGATAAACCAGAGCGAGGATTGAGGATAGGGTGACACAATAGGCTACTCTAATCCGAACGTTCCAACCCCCCCATTGAGTAAATGAAGAAGACTTGATATGAAGTAGAACCTGTATTCTACCAGCATCCAGAAAGTACGAGGTCCGAGTTCAAAAAAGGATAAGGATCCGGGTCATATAACGTTACGGATAATGCATATTTATACATTTAGGTCAAATAGGAAACAACGATGAAGTACGTGATATTGATAGTTAGGACGACCAATCAGTCAGTCAGATGCAACGTAGAACTTGGTACGTAAGTACATCAGTTTATGTCGCCATACCACATCAGCACAGAGATGTAATTGTCAATTCAAATCCAATAGTAGTAGAGGCAGTAGAATTAACCGGAGAGGTTAGGATTAGAAGATATTATTCAAGAAGTATGATTCAGTGAGAAAACTTTAGAGAGTCGAAACTAGAGGTGTTGAGGAATCCAGAAGATTAGGATTTGAGAGAACACAAAGAATAAATGCACCGGTGCCATTGCGAACGATTTTGAGACATGTCATTCAAGGTCTCTAACCATCGATTATTATCATCTCGCGGACCCCAACCAGGTAGTCGACAATTACCGACATGGCTAAGTCCACTAGTCAATGACTTCATGGATTTCTGCCATGTTTTGATTTGGCTGCCCCTAACTTTCTTCCAACCTACTCCTACACTACAAAACAAAGCTCGTCGAGGCAGTCGATGGTTAGGCATACGTAACACATGTCCCAACCACCACCAATAGGAATTAACCAATTCTCTTATGATATTAGAGAAATATCCTAACAGTAATAATCTGTATTCACAATTAATTAGTCTCCCTTATATTAGTCTTCTTTATTGTTCTTATTTTCAATTTTTGAATGAGCATATTTCTTTTTGTTTCTTTTTATTGTTCAGGTTTCGATTCAATGACAGACTGACTAAATGTGAAGCGCTCTATCCTATTGAACATGATTAGACAAATATCTCAACACTGTCGTCTAGATATTCATTCAATTTAGATACCTACCACTTACGTCCTTTTCTTTTTTTCTGTTTGAATTACAATCTCTTTTAATCCGATTTTTTTTTGTCCTTGTTAGTTTATATGTTTCAAATTTATTTTATCTTTAGAATAAATAATATTGCTGTTTTTTTTGTTTTAAAACTATTATTTACTGTTGTAACCTAGTATTTTACTTGTGCTCTTTTATGATATCTATTCAAGAGTTCAATGTTATCAATATTCAATTTCTTTGATAATTATTATTATTCTTCTGACTATTATTATTATTATTATTATTGTGCTTATTGCCCACTGGTGGTTTATTTGATCATTTTTGCCAAATAAGTTGTCCCAGGATTTTTTTTTAAAAAAAACAAAAAGGATGTGCTTGTCAATCAGTCAATCCATCAATTGATCAATCCTTTGTTAAACTAACTGATAATCATTATCGCTTGCGAATGTTCAATTTTTTTTCGTTTTTTTTTTATTTAGTATAATGATTTTGTCGGCTGGTATCGACATTTTGTTGCTAATTCTCTATTTGTTTGTTTCAAATTTGAAATTTTTTTTTGTCAATATTTCTGCACTGTGTGTGTGTATGTGTATGTCCTTTCAAAATTGGTTTGAGAATTTATTATTTGTTTTAATTTGTTTAAGGCAGGTCCTTTGAAATTCATTTCTTGTTTCTTTTTTCCTCTCTATCTATTGTTTACTTATTCAAATAAATATATATATATTTGCATTTGTATGTTAAAGAAATACAAACATTAAATATCTTTGTTTTGTTCAAATCTCTTTTTATTCAATTTTTTTGTGTGCTGTGTTTTTAAGTACCTAGAGGATATTCTAGAGAAGACGACCAGTGTAGCAGTAGCCTCTGCAGCAGTAGATCTCAACATATATAAAGGAAAAAGCAAAATTCTCCGATGCAACACAACATGCACCAACCAAATCACTCACTCTTGATGGAGATGCCTTGGAAGACGTTAACACCTTTACATATCTCGGCAGCATCATCGACGAGAAAGGTGGATCCGATGTTGATGTGAGGACGCGGATTGGCAAAGCAAGGGCTGCATTTCTACAGTTGAAAAATATCTAGCACTCCAAACAACTTTGAACCAAAACCAAAATCAGGATTTTCAATACAAATGTGAAGACAGTTCTACTGTATGGAGCGGAAACTTGGAGAACTACGAAAGCCATCATCCAGAGGATACAAGTGTTTATTAACAGTTGTCTACGCAAAATACTTCGGATTCGTTGGCCAGACACCATCAGTAACAACGAACTGTGGGAGAGAACAAACCAGATTTCAATGGAGGAAGAAATCGGGAAAAAGCGGTGGAAGTGGATAAGACACACTGTGAAAAGCACCAAACTGCATCACAAGACAAGCCCTCACATGGAACCCTCAAGGCAAAAGGAAAAGAGGAAGGCCAAGGAACACACTACGCCGAGAAATAGAGAAAGATATGAAAAGAATGAACAAACATTGGACAGTATTGGAGAGGGAAGCCCAGGACAGACAGAGTTGGTTGGAGAAAACTGGTGGGCGGCCTATGCTCCATTGGGGTTGACAGGCGTAAGTAAGTAAGAGGATATTCTATACATCTATAGACTTAATCGATGCTACTGAATTTAACATTGGTTAGCAAAAGAATTATTGACGTATTCATTGGGATATATCATCAGCAAACTGAATTTCGCGGAAAGCTAACCTTAAGCGCTCGACAACTAGTTCTGAGTTCGTGTATTTCATTAGATAGACTCTTGTCATTACTGTAAAGCTAGTAAATGAGAAATAAGTAACTGTTATCTGCAATGAGCATGGACAGAATCACTGATAAATATGATATTAAAGTTGACTTGATAGAATAAACTTTAACACTCCCGGTAATCAATTCTTTAGACATTGTATTCGCATGTGTATTCACTTTGCAGTCTATAAAATAAGTTCAAAGTAGTATAATCGATCGTTTACAAAGGTTATCAAGCGTGATTATGATCAACTAATAGATGAGAAACTTCAATCTGTTCGCTCTAAACTTAGTGACAGACTGTAGTGCCTCCACATAAACTTGAGTTCGCTCATATTTAATCTGATTAAGCCTTTCGATTAACTTATGTAACCAAGCTATTCATTTAGCGACACCTCATATGTACAGTTGGTATTCTTTATTGTCTGGTTTGTATGAGCTTGTACAACTGAACATTGCTTACGCCCACGCGCTTACTCATCCTTTTCGATTTACTGTTAATCTCCTAATATCCCTATGAACTCACATGACTTGTCTCGCTTGCTTTTGACCTTATCAATCATTCGTCGCTTTTATTCATGTGTGTGCATGCCTATTTCGCTTGTCATATGTCTGTCATACTTTAGTCTGACTATATATTCCTAGTCATGCTCTATCTCAGAGAGTTGGCTCATTAGCCTTCTCCACATCGCTTCATCAGTTTTATTCACTGCATCTCCGCTTCGCTTTGTGGTGTGTCCCAAATAAACGTATTCAACACTACGAGTTCGCCTTCTAATTTATAAACCGTCAGACACATGTTATTAACGATTGTCTGGACGAGTTAATTACCGAGCTTAAGAACACGCAGTAAATCGACACACTACAAGACAAATTATCAGAAATGGACCAAAGTAGTAACCAGTGAATGTAGAATTTATTTCGCCGGCGGCTGTCCTAATCGCGTCCAATAGAAACACACCGGTACGATTCTCCTAGATCCACGTCCCAGCCAAATCAGAAAGCCGAAAATTCTAGGAGAAAACCGTCTCTATTGTTATAAAATGGAAATACAGAGGCTTACGATGTTTATGTTTCTTCCAGGACTAAATTACTCCGTAGAGTATCTATTACAATAGCTAGTAAGTGACACTAAGTCCAGCAGCCACCACGTCTATCCAAAAATGTGGCGGTAGCCATATTATATCAAATTTAAACAATATATGTACAATTCAGAAGCAAACACAAAAACTTCAATATAAGTACAAAATATGGAAAGAATAACAACATACAATGGTAAAATCTCAAATTGGAATCAAATAAAATACCAAAAATGTCAAGAGAAAAAGTCCATCAGGTCATAGCAAAATATGTAAACATGGAGGGATTTTCCCAAAAACAAAACATTCAAAAAGAATTCTACACCGGCCCGCAAAATCCCTCCATGCAAAAACAGCAAGCGTTAACGACACCTTAATTAGGGTTCCCATGTTATCCCCTAATCCACACCGGAATAACGTGTAGGACTTACAGCAGTACGCCTACCCGCCATCCAACATGGATATGACCTATCGTGTTAACTAGGTACCTATACTTTCCCATCAGGCCCTTGATTCCCCTATCTATCGTGGAATGACCTAACGGTAGTACAAACCTTACCCAATTAACCCATACGAACATGAACAACGCGTCGCAAAACTGGTCATATCCTATCCAAGGACTACATTCTCTATCGTGGGGACGAATCGCCAATCCACCACCACTTGCTCTGATCAGCAGATACCATAAAGTCCGTGATACTAACTTATCAACAGAAGTTTTTGACCCATAAATAATATGCAAGGGTGAGATTTCCAATTTTGACATTTCGTCGTCTCCAGAAGACCTTAAGTAGCACGACGTAGGATCAATATTTATCCTTCCATCTCCTGCTGCAGAGGAGGTTTGAACAGTATTCATCATCGTCGGTAACTCATTTGTCACATCAGTGACATCCAGTTTATTGTCAACGTCTAAATGATTCCGTTCTACATTAGCATCCGTTTCCGCGGCACAGGACATATGCTCAACAATAGCATCGTCATCACACAGCACTGTAGACTGGCTGTTACCATCAATCACTTTATTCTCATCATCACTCGACTGACGGTCAACCGTAATAGGAACAGTTACAGTTGCACAACCTTGTGCATCTTCAATCAACTTAACCTTCGTGACGAGGTCCGATGGCGTCGAAACACTAGGAGGCTCATTCGATGAAGTGGATAAACTAGTCCCTATAAGTGAACTGCTGACACTTTCTATATCCTTATTATCACTGTCACTACTAAGGTTCTGATGGCTACTATTTCCATAGCTAGTCGTAGCATCCGAAAGAGCATGAGGTTCGGGCTTCTTAGTAATAGTAGCATCATGTCTCCTAGGCTTCTTAGCCGTTACTGTACCACCATCACTTATCCTAGAAGCTACTCTAGGTCCAGTTATATAATTTACCCTAACTGAAGGGTTCCGAAAATAAGCTTTATTCCGTTCAGTCAATCCTGCCTGGGCTTTATTCATATTTGCTGAACTCACTAACCTCTGATTACTCGAATCCAAATTACCGTTCCAGGCTTTTCGAGCAGCTAAGAGGCTTTTATCGTCACACACTTCGGATCCATCTTGATGCCTACACTTTTCGCCTTTTTCTTTCTTTTCTACACTTAGAAAAGCCATCTTATCTGTTACACAAACCGGCTTCTTGCTAGGACACGCATCAAGAGAATTTACATCGTTACGGTCACGTACTCGTCCTTCATCAGGGTATGCTTTCGTGATATAATTGACAAATCGCTTATCTTCCGAGCGTGCCTTAGGTAGAAACGAAGAATCCGAATGTCTCGCACGCAGACCACTAGTAGCTTCCATATTATTTCCTGTTTTAGCCTGATAAGCTAATCTTCCAAACCTACTACTAGCTATCTTAGCACGAGACATAATAAATTCCGTCAATTCGTTAAAATTGGGCTCTCTCTCCTCTTCGTCCCACTTGAATACTAGCTCTGCCGACTGGGCTTGCATTCGACGAGGTAAGAGCCTTACTATTCGTTCTAAAGTAGTCATAGAGTTAAGTTCAGCTGTACAATTTAATTGTTCTAAAGTTAAAGAAGCATTCTGCATTTTAATGGCCAAGTTCGTCAATGATTCAGGATCATTAAATTCGACATTCCCAGTTCTAAATAAGTCCTCTAAGGTTTCTCGCGCTATCACATGTGACTGCCCAAAAAGCTGTTTTAAAATAACCTTAGCTCTCTTATATCCTGCCTGTGGGTCCATTATAAGACAGCCTTCGATCGCATTTTTAGCTTTTCCCTTACAATAATGAATTAAATACAATAAACGCACTTGATCATCCTTGATTCGAGGTTCTATAAACGTCTCTATCTGTCGTATGAACTTAAAATAGTCGCGAGACCTTCCATCAAAATATGAAAGCTCAACCTTAGGTAATTCTAAACCCTCTATCGATGACTTACAATAATAAATATCAGACATAACATGTGGGTTACCCATAAAAAGCTTATCGTTAACGACTTGCCTAGAGCCCTGTGATCCGTCGAGCTCTTCCACCCTCCTCACGTGTGATTTTTTTCGGTTTGACATCATAAATAAAGTCCAGTAAAGACGTTAACGATACAAAATAGAGTAAATCCAAATTTCAGTTCAAAAATTAATGATACGTAGTTCCAATTTCTTCCTCCAAGGAAGTCTAGTATGATAAACGATTAAATTCCAAATGTTTCCTTGTAATTCTTAATAATCCAAATAGATCCAAATTATATGCGTTCTGGTAAATATTTCCAAGTATAATTCACGCAAGAAGAGCAAACATCAGACTGTAGAATTTATTTCGCCGGCGGCTGTCCTAATCGCGTCCAATAGAAACACACCGGTACGATTCTCCTAGATCCACGTCCCAGCCAAATCAGAAAGCCGAAAATTCTAGGAGAAAACCGTCTCTATTGTTATAAAATGGAAATACAGAGGCTTACGATGTTTATGTTTCTTCCAGGACTAAATTACTCCGTAGAGTATCTATTACAATAGCTAGTAAGTGACACTAAGTCCAGCAGCCACCACGTCTATCCAAAAATGTGGCGGTAGCCATATTATATCAAATTTAAACAATATATGTACAATTCAGAAGCAAACACAAAAACTTCAATATAAGTACAAAATATGGAAAGAATAACAACATACAATGGTAAAATCTCAAATTGGAATCAAATAAAATACCAAAAATGTCAAGAGAAAAAGTCCATCAGGTCATAGCAAAATATGTAAACATGGAGGGATTTTCCCAAAAACAAAACATTCAAAAAGAATTCTACAGTGAAGGTCCTTCAGTACTTTTCTTCCATTCATTTTAATCGGTCAGTCAGCAACAACGCAGAACTTCGTAAGTACGTACATTAGTTCAAGTCGCCATATCATGTTTGCTTAGAGAGAACGAACTATTAATTTAAATCCCACGGTGGAAGGTAGTGGGGGTAATGGCGTGATGGAAGATATGATTCGAGAAGTATAACCCAGTGGAATCAATTTATAAAGAGCAAACGGGTGATGAGGAATTCAGATAAGAATTTGAGAGAAGGCAAAGAATGGGTTCATCTGCATCACGGTAAACGATTTTGAACCATGTAATTTAAAGTCTCTAAACATCGGTTACTATTGTCTCGCAGGCCCTAACCAGGTAGTGTACATCTACTAACATGACTTAGTCCACTTGGCAATCCCTTCATGGCTTTGTACCATGTTTTGGTTTGGCCGCCCCTAGCTTCCCTCCAGCCTACTCGTACACCACAAAAGGACTTTTGTCCTTTCTTAAAATTGGGACAATCAAGGATTGAGACAAGTCGGTTGGGATTACTTCCAGTTCTCAGATTCTACCTAAGATCTCAGTCAATCTAGCTGTTAAAACTGGCCCACTATCCTTAAAAATCTTAGGATTAAGCCTGTCAGTCCCTGCTGCTCTCCCTTCGCTTCAGATTTCATATAGCTTCTTCAGCTTCGTTAAAAGTCGGAGGACTTACATCAATCCTCCATTTAGGTTGACTGGAAATTGTGGGTAACCGAAATGTGGCCAAAAGTCAGCCAAACTCCTCTGCCGATTTATCCAATTTCTCTGATTGAGTATGAATTATAAGTTGGTACTTTTTCCGAGATAGTCTCACTAACAGCCGGATTCTTAATTCCAGATTCCTGGATAAGTCTGAATAGTTATCTACTTTCACCTATCACTGCTATCTTTTCCACCTCCCTTACTTTAGCTACCTACCACTGTTCACGATTAATGCGCAGGCTTTTTATAAACATGTGTTATAGCTGACTCCGTTTACTGACTGGAAATTATTATGATACATATATTAGTCACTGAACAACTTTATTTATGTAATGTTACTTGGAATTCAACTCTAGTGTCAGAAAAACAGTAGTTTACCGATTTTAAAGATTTTCTTCACTGTAGGCACCAACGACGTAATGAAGAATTAAATCTATCTAATAGGTGCATTGAATAAAATTCTACTCTATCAGGTTTACTCTTTAAAAATGGGCCCAGAAAATATATGCTACAAGATAAACTATGTATTCAAATCACAGGCAGTGGACAATTAGGGGTTATATAGCAGACCTGGGTAAGATTTATTTGAATAGCAGAATGCTAGCGTAACAGACTAAGAAAATAATATTCGTTCTCAGTCGTATCATGTAAGTAGCTGGTACTGAACTGAATAATTACTACACAGAACGCCACAAATAAATGAAAATTATATGTTTAATTTTGTGGTTACAAAAATTAGTAAATACGTACGTTGGTGTACATTGATAATGGCTTGAACGAGTCTCTTTAGGAGTAACTGCATACTATGCAACATGCTGGCGTAAACAGCAAGATACTATTCCAAGCGCCCGGATATTATTCGACTTCCAAAGTCCCCAAGAAAGTATGTAGCCTCTTGCCAACATTACTTAATAGATAGGATCCTCAGTTGCTAATACCAAAGATTAAGTACTAACATGGAATCTCATATAGTCACATGACATAGACTTGCAATCAGTCGTAACTCTGGGAACGAACTCTTTTTGTACGTAAGTACCATAAAAAGCATTTCTTTCTGGTCCTCGAGTATTTTGACGGTCGTATGCCCACATAAGAAATTTCAGTATATTGTTGAACATGAGTGCGTGCTTCCTTGAACTACAGTCGACTCAATTGCATGACTGTAATTTACATCTTTGACCGGCTTTATTCAGTGTGCCTAAACTTTGTAAAACAATCGAGTCACAAAATACTTACAACTACTTTTATTTTCAGCAGTACGGAAAGGTAGACCGGTTTTGCTAACCGGTCTGAGTGCTTCTAATGCTATCAGCTCCATTCATACTGAGTTCCATATTTCAATTACTTACTCCTTTCACTCCTGTCTATTTCCAGGACGTACTAGGTATTGTAACCATGATTTTTCTGGTGTTCTGTTCCTGACTGGTCAGTGGCCTATGCTCCATTGGGGGTAACAGGAGTAAGTAATATTTTTAGTTTGTAGTGGAACGCTTCTACGAAGAAAATACGATTTGTGAAAAATAAACATTATGGTACTTGTTTTGTTTAACTGTACCAAAAACACTTCTCCTACTTCTTGCGCACAACGTTCTCTTCGTGTTGCTACCATTTTTCTAAATTCCCTGCTCCCCATGTAATGCCAACGTTCTTCTTCAATAAAATAATCAACCATGGATTTATTTTGATTTTACTGACGGCGGGATATTATGGAGAATTTAGTGGTGACCATAGTCAGTCTGGTATCTTGACTGGCTCACTACAAGTTACTGACCATTAGCTTACAGTGTTCAAACTTACGTTTTTTTCTTTAACATAATGGACATACTAAATATACATATACTAGACAATAAAATTCGGTCATTCGTACATTCAAAATTTTTAACATATTAGCAGCGTGTCAAAAAATCTAAATTGCATAAAAATGAGATAAACGTTTAGCAACTAATTAATTCGAGGAATGAATAATTTCATAAATCCATAGTTGAACGTACTCGGTCGCGCATCCATATCAGATCACAAATTGGTACACCTTGCTACACATCCTAGAATCTTAGACTTATCACACTTATTACTCTCCACATTACAACTAACTGATCTCCGGTCTGGTATTGTGACGGCTGCTAGTATCCAGAAACCGTACTGCCCTGAAACAAACGTTTTCAATCAAATTCCGGGACATACAAACAACGGACTGCCAACTGACTAGAATTAGACAGTCGAGTGGCTAGACCTCCATCCATTGGACATTACCGAACACCTGGAACCGCACCGAAAGAACAAAAATCGAGCGCGAAGAAATCAAATTGGTTTGCACCAGCTCGTGAAAAAGATATTGGATATTGGAAAAGCATTCTCAAATCATGAATACTGAGGATACCTTTAAAACAACCAGAAGAAATATCAAGCATATAAGATTTGCTTGCACGGCGAAATAATAAGAAAATAAGTGATGGTAGTTCTATGGAACCGAGACAATCTGCGAATCGAAAAATAAGTTGACTTAGTAAGGTTCGATTGCGAAACGTCTAATGCAAGCTTGTTATTACCTAATAACTTTATCATTTCCGTACACATTAAAAAGCTTTCAGAACGACTTATCATCTCAATATACGTTAATCAACTAGTTAAAAAGAATACTGCAAAAAATTAAAATCAGTTCGGGTAATGGGTTGAAAAAAGAAAAGGTAGATAAATTTATAGTAATAGTAATAATAGTATGTTTCATGAAGTTTTATTTTGTATATTTTTTCCTAGTAAAGCTTGGTAATAGCCGTCACCTATTGGAATGTTTTTCCTTGAAATTATTTGTTAAGATGTATCGACAAGGTTACGCGGGACAAGTGAAATCGTCTCTCTTTTGGGTTGGTCATTGTTTTTTGATTTGGTATTCTGACCTAACATCTACTGATTGTCGATATGCCTATATATCATAGATAATATTAGGATCGGGTTTCATTGGACTTATACATATGGTAAGACTTAGTTTCCTCGTAAACTTGGCGTCTTCACTTTCCTAACGGGAAGTTGTAGATCTAAATTGATCTAGATGATGATCAAGGAAGATAATTACTTTCTTGAGTGAATAAAGCGCGTACGAGTAAGTATTTTAGGTCTCAAGGTTATATCGTCTTTAATTTGCCAGTCCCTCGACTTAAGGAAAATTTTCACTTTCGGGAATGCTCCACTAGTAACTTTTAAAAAATACAGTCAAAATTACCAGATATATTCTTAGTTTGTAGACAGACCACCTGATTTTAGATAGCTTTGTCTAAAACCCGACATTTATTTGCGTTCGAAAGATCGGATTGGCTTCTTTGTCACCAAATAACTTACTATTGCTGTATCATATCACCCATACTTGCACGCCACATTAAATTCTGGTTGTACTCTTAAATTTAATGATCTTTCAGCTCAGTGAACACACCTCAATATCTTTGTTGCTCATTTTATCATTGGTTCATGTTCTACAGTGTTTTTAGTAGAAGTCGAATAGTGATTCTCTATTCTGTGTTATTAAACCTAGTAACATACTTGTCTGAAGTAGTGGACCTGTTCGCATGCATCATTGCGGCGTATGTCGTGGTCCTACTACTCTGCACCTTCATATATCCGACAAATTTGTTGCTACATATACATATCCCTACCGTAGCTTGACGTGGTGGTCGGACTTGCCTATCGTGATGACCCAACCGAGATATATTGGCTGGAACGTATGTTCCCGTAGGTTCTACCATGCAATAACTTGTCTCTCCGGACGACCGGCATATACAACGATGCTGCCTTCTCACTAGGAAGGTTTGAAAAGTTCGACCCTGAAAATATCATACCTCACCTTACTTCACGGATTTCCCTCTCCGGTGGTAAGGCCACTTAAAGTGCGGAGCTGATACTTTAAAATCGTCTCATGAAAAGGCCGTGCGTGACCGTTCTCAAGAGGTTGTCCCTCAGGCTCTGCGGTCACGCTGCCAGGTCTTTAAGTTCAAGGTCGATCCAACTTCCTCCCCAGTTTCCCCAAGAAACCCCCTCCACGGCTTGAGTAGCTGGATAGTGACATCTACCCTCATACCCATAACTCTCTTATCTCTACAACCAACTCTTTTTTTGATTGCTTTGTCACTTTGCGCCGCTGATTCAAACGTTTTGAGTCTCGTAACTACATGTTGGAGCTTTTAATGTTTGAACCTTGTGTCTAATAGGGCAACAAGCTTCCTTAGTTAGGACTTTGAAATCTCGTGCCATCCATGTATGTTGCCTCTCCGAAACGCGCATGCAAGATACGAGTAGAGTCATTAATTTAATTTCACCTTGTCCAGATAAGGAACCATCTCGGTTTACTCTTCGCGTATCCGGAAGCGCCACTGTTGCTTCCCGTGGCCTCACTGCTGTAAGTATAGGATTAGGTTCCAAAGCAGAAGTAGCTCTCTTAGACTAGATCCCAGTAAACAGTCGCTTGTGCACTGTCCGACAAAACGGGACAGTAAGGACTCGAAAGGATAGAGTCACGCCGTTGCCTCTTCATTGTATCTGCCTACGCTCCCATTGACTGCAGTTCTGACGGAGTAAACGATGAGTTTTACAGAAACCTTTTTAATCTTCTAAAAGTAAGGCGCTCTGATATAATAATAGTGGCTGTTGACTTCAATGCTTAAGTAGGTAGACTAAGTGAAAAGGAAAAACACCTGGGTGAATCTTATGATGTCATGGCTCAGAGCACAGATAATGATGACCGTTTGTTGCAACTGTGCTCGGATAATCGCCTATTTCTAGCAAATACTAACTTTAAGTATAAGGAAAAACAGCTTTTTTTAGCGAGTCCAAGAATATATTTCAGTGATTCACCCCCAGAGGAAACATGAACAACATCAAAAAGCTGTGGAAAGAGTAGTGATATCTTCCAATAAAATAGACCATAAGGTTAGAATAAAATGGTGGATCTCAGTAGCTTTTAACAAAAGGGTTACTTACTTATTCCTGCTACCCCCAATGGAGCATAGGCCGCCGACCAATATTTTGTGACCTGCTCTGTCATGAGCTTCCCTTTCCAGTTCTGTCCAATATTTGTTCATCCTTCTCATGTCTTTCCCTACTTCTCGGCGTAATGTGTTTCTTGCTCTTCATCTTTTCCTGTGACCTTTAGGGTTCCAAGTTAGGGCCTGTCATGTGATGCAGTTGTGTGCGTTCCGCAGTGTGTCCTGTCCACTTCCGCCGCTCGTTCCTGATTTCCTCCTCTGCTGGAGTTTGTTTCGTTCCGTCAGACAGTAGATTGTTGCTGATAGTGTCTGGCCAACGGATCCGAAGTATTTTGTGTAGACAACTGTTAATAAAAACCTGTATCCTCTGGATGATGGCTTTCGTAGTTCTCCAAGTTCCCTCTCCGTACAGTAGAGCCGTTTTGACGTTTTTATCAAAAATACTGATTTTGGTGTTGGGTGATAGTTGTTTAGAGTCACAGGTGTTCTTCAATTTTAGAAATGCAGCCCCTGCTTTGCCGATTCGCACCTTTACATCTGCATCGGATCCCCTTTGATTGTCAATGATGCTGCCCAGATATGTAAAGGTTTTTACGTCCTCCAAAGAATCCCCATCAGGAGTTATTAGGTCGGCACATGTTGTATTGTATCGGCTAATCGGACCTCCTCCAAAAAGCTAGGCGCTCTGATATAGTAATAATGGCTGGTGACTTTAATGCTCAAGTAGGTAGACTAAGTGAGCAGGAGAGACACCTAGGTGGATGTTATGGTGTCGCGGCTCAGAGAACAGACAATGGTGACCGTCTGTTGCATATATGCTCAGACAACCGCCTATTCTTAGCAAACACTAACTTTAGGCATAAGGAAAAGCACCTGTTGACCTGGCGACCTCCAAAGTCGTCTCAACGTTGGACTCAACTAGATCACATCGCCATCAGCCACCGATGGAGGGGTTCGATAGAGGACTGTCGCTCGTTCTGGGGCACATGCCTAGATTCAGATCATGCCCTAGTGCGAGCGCGTATTTGTTTGAAGCTTACTGGACGTAGGAAAGACACCGTAAGAAAGCCTCTTAGAGTTTTGCTTAATGATAATAAGGTGAAAAATATATTTCAGGAACAACTAGAAAGACAGTTAGGCGACCATTTAAGCGATTCCCATCCGGAAGCAGGATGGAATGATATCAAAAAGGCTGTGGAAACAGCAGTGATATCTGCTAGTAAGGTAAACCATAAGGCTAGGATGAAGCCGTGGATATCAGTCGCATCCACCGAACTGATGGATGCCCGAAAACTCATCCCACCTGGCTCTGAACATGATGAAGAACGAAGTCAACTTAGGCGCATACTTATGAAAAGCCTACGTAACGACCGCGAACAGTGGTGGGTGGCTAAAGCAAAAGCGATGGAATACGCAGCGGCGATCGTCAACAGTAGACAACTTTTCCGACTTATCAAGGAAACTGGTATTAGGAATCATAGTGTAAGTGAGACCATCTCAGAAAATGACGGGACTATTATTTATTCTCAATCCAGGAGACTGGATCGATGGGCAGAACACTTTAGGGATCAGTTCAACTGGTCTTCAGCCACACTTCGGTTACCTACGATCCCCAGTCATCCTGAATGGCAAATCGACCTAAGTCCCCCTAGTCTTAATGACGTTGAGAAAGCGTTAGGAAATCTGAAGCGAGGACGAGCTGCAGGTCCTGATAGACTGACCCCTGAGATATTTAAGGATGGTGGTTCAGTTTTATCAGCTAGGTTGACTGAGATCGTAGGTAGAATCTGGGAACTGGACGCAATCCCATCCGACTGGTCTCAATCACTGATTGTCCCAATCTATAAGAAAGGACAGAAGTCTTCTTGTGACAATCACAGAGGAATAAGTCTAACTAATATAGTATCTAAAATATTGGCCTCAATAATACTTCGACGCTTAACGAAAGCTCGTGAAGAGCAAACTCGAGAAAACCAATCTGGTTTTCGACCTGGACGTGGCTGTATAGACCACATTTTCACACTACGACAGGTCCTGGAACACAGACACACATTTAGGCGTCCTACAATAGTTGTTTTCCTGGACCTTAAGGCGGCATTTGACTCAGTGGATCGTGAGGTTCTGTGGCAGTGTCTGTCATTGAAAGGTGTACCAAAGAAGTACATTAACCTCATACAAGCTCTCTTCTCAAACACCACTGGTCGAGTGAGAGTTTATGGCGAACTGTCACCGGAATTCTCTACATCAAGTGGTGTCCGTCAGGGATGTCCACTTTCTCCATTCTTGTTCAATTTTATCATAGACATGCTCCTAGAACTTACCTTATCCTCGTCCGAATTTTCAGGAGTAGACCTTTTACCAGGTGGCTCGCTTATTGACTTAGAATATGCCGATGACATAGTCCTACTTGGTGAAGACGCTGACAAAATGCAGAGTCTTCTGACTACCCTAAGCAACAATGCAAGCATGTTCGGAATGCGGTTTTCCCCCTCGAAATGCAAAATGTTGCTTCAAGATTGGGTTTCATCGGCACCTGAACTAGTGATAGGGAGTGAAGTGGTCGAACGTGTAGACCGCTTCACTTATCTTGGGAGTCTGATCAGTGCCGATGGCCTGGTAACTGACGAAATCTCGGCACGGATACAGAAGGCTCGATTGGCTTTTGCCAACCTGCGTCACTTATGGCGTAGGCGAGATATCCGTTTGCTGACTAAAGGACGAGTGTACTGCGCAGTGGTTCGCTCGGTCTTACTTTATGGCTGTGAAACATGGCCAATGAGAGTAGAAGATACTCGTCGGTTATTGGTTTTCGATCGTCGGTGTCTTCGAAGCATTGCTCGTATATCGTGGGACACCCGAGTGAGCAACGCTGTTATTAGGAAACGGGTTCTAGGTAAGAATGGCAGATCAATAGATGAAGTGGTGAAACTTCATCAGTTGAGGTGGTTGGGACACGTGTTGCGTATGCCTAACCACCGACTGCCTCGTCGAGCTTTGTTTTGTAGTGTAGGAATAGGTTGGCAGAGAGCTAGGTGCGGTCAAACCAAAACATGGCATAAATCCATGAAGTCATTGACGAGTGGACTTAGCCATGTCGGTAATTGTCGACTACCTGGTTGGGGTCCGCGAGATGATAATAATCAATGGTTAGAGACCTTGAATGACATGGCTGAAAATCGTTCGCAATGGCGCCGGTGCATTTATTCTTTGTGTTCTCTCAAATCCTAATCTTCTGGGTTCTTCAACACCTCTAGTTTTTACTTTCTAAACTTATCTCATTGAATCATACTTCGTGAATAATATCTTCTAATTCTAACCTCTCCGATTACTTCTAATACCTTTACTACCTCTTCTACTATTGGATTTGAATTGACAATTATATCTCTGTGCTGATGTGGTATGGCGACATGAACTGATGTACTTACGTACGAAGTTCTACGTTGCAACTGACTGACTGACTGACTGTATCGAATGAATCCCTTCGTTCTGTTTAACAACACCCTGTTGAAGACTGCCTGGTATTGAAAGTAGAGTGATGTCAGTGTAGTTCTCACATTTTCCGAGATTCCCTTTCTTCGTTATTTTGATCGGGTACCCTTCTTTCCAGTCCGTTAGTACTTGTTCTTCATCCCAAATCTTTTTGAAGAGAATATGGGATATTTTTGCAGTTGCTTCCACGTCTGTTTGCATTGCCTCTGCTGGAATGTTGTCTGGTCCTTCTGCTCTGCCACTCTTGATTTGTCCGATGACCACGCTAATCTCTTTAATTGTTTGTGGGCCAAACTCGATTGGGAGGTCTATGAATGCTGCTTTGATGTCCAGTGGAGCTTGTCGATTCAAGAGTTCCTTGAAGTGCTCTACCCACCTGTTTCGCTATTCTTCAGTGTTGCTGTTTGCTTTACCTTCCTTGCTTTTTACCGGTCGTTCTGGTTTACGATAGTTTCCAGCGAGCTTCTTTGTTGTACCGTAAAGTTGTCCCAAGTTTCCTTCTCTTGAAGCCTTTTCGCCGTCATTGCTAGATCTTCCACATATTTCCGTTTATCTTCTCTGATGCTCTTCTTCACTTGCTTGTTAGCTTCTGTGTATTCAGCTGGTGTCTTAACTTTCTCTGCTCTTGTTCGGCTGATGCTGATTGCTGCCTCACTGGTCCTCCTTTCTTGAATATTATCCAGGATACCAACAGTGATCCATTCCTTGTGATGGTGCTTCTTGTGTCCCAGAACCTCGTGACGTGTTGAAGTGGTTGCCTCCTTGATCCCTTTCAAATTATTCTCCATGTTTGTGGCTGTGTCGGCTCTTCTCTTGGTTCTTACGTCCTCCATTCTCCTTCTGAACTTTTTAGTGATACAAATATGTTCGACTTGGCTCTGTCGACGATTGACTGCCTCTCGTAGAATTGATTTTTAACGTCTTCGTTGTAGTCGTTGGTAGGCGCATAGCATTAGATGATGTTCATTGTAATGCCCTCTTTCTTTGTTGTGAGGGATGCTTTAGTGATCCTGGGTCTATGCGATTCCCATCCTATCAGTGCGTTTTGTGCTTGTTTGTACAGCGTCAGTGCAACTCCTTGTGCGTGTGAGGGATTTTCTTCTTCATAGCGGGAATATAACAGCAGCTCTCCTTGAGCTATTTTCAACCACCCAATCTGCGTCCAATGCGTTTCACTGATTCCCCAAGCACTTGAAATAGTCTTCTTGTCTCCCACAATGTTCAAACATTCCATGTACCTTAGAGAATGGTTGCTCTGATTGTCAGAAGGGGCATCAGCCTCCTCTCAATTCAAAATTGCCATAAAGTTTCCGGTTATGTTCTTTGTAAACCTTAATAACTAGTAAATGCGTATTTTATTATTATTATTCTATTGTTTATAGTGAAAAACCTCCATTATCATGCACACATCATCTGAACAAAATGTGTACATTGGAGAACAAGCGAACTCATTCACAGACCAAACTACCAGTCGGAGATTTAATCGTCCTCCCATAGATCAACCTTTACAATATAACAATCTGACATCTCATTCAATGAATTTTAACAGAAGTAAGATTAATCTATCCTTTACTTTGAAGATGATGTAAAATTTTAATCTATTGTCATAATATCTCAGTGATAAATTTAACACATGAACTTGTTTCTCTTTACTCACATTTTGGACAACATGAATTTTTTATCTTTGAAACCATGAATCGATCAATGTTAGACCACCATTAGAAACTTGATCGATTCATGGTTTCAAAAATGTGTAACTTACCAATCTTCACAACCCCTGTAATGAAAATTACCTGTGCTCACTAGTGACTAGCTTCATGAGGAATCTTCTCCAAGTTCCTCTAGTGGGAAGACGTGACCAGTGAAGTTCAACCTGTTCGGGTGTAGGCATTTTCTACCGAAGACTGTGTATGAGGTTGCACAACTCCGTGAATTTGATCAAGTTAGACATTAACACCGTTAGATACCGGCTCAGTGGTCTGATGGTTATGCGTTCGCGCACAATACCGAAGGTCCTGGGTTCGAATCCTGTGGGATGCAGGAGTCGTGTATGCGCACTGCTGAGGAGTCCCATACCAGGACCATGAAACGGCCGTCCAGTGCTTCCAGGTTTCTAATGGTGGTCTAACATTGATCGATTCATGGTTTCAAAAATGTGTAACTTACCGATCTTCACAACCCCTGCAATTTTTTATCTACCAATAATGTTTTGAGATTCCTTTTTTTGTTAATTGTTATCATTTAGTACACTGAAACCACAGATCGATCATAACCTGAATCACTCTAGTCTGGCCTTCATGTATATTAGGCTTGAGTTATTGTTTTGTAAATCTAACCACTACTTCAGCACTTAAAATAAATTAGTTTAACAAAGTGTAAACCTAAACAATCTAGTGTGACTAAGTGGTAATACACGAGATTGTTTAATTGACTCAGGTCTTCAAATAATTAAAAAAAATCAAAATCAAGACTACTAGTCAGCTGAATTGTTTTTCATGTAATAAAATAACATACTTATATATACAAAATATTATACATGATAAAATATCATTGGTAATTGCAGAGAATTAGGTTGTAGAACACTCTATTGCCCAATCGATTAAAACCTGACTGTTTGGCTTAGTTGTTAGGATACGTATCATTTCAATTGTTACATTGAAGTTTCTCTGGACTAACGATACAACACATTTCACTCATTTGATTCCATATGGGTTAGTTACATCAATAGTAGTATTACTCAATCCGTTTCCGTAACCTGAACGTTTTATTTATGATGAGGTTAAAAGTAAGTAGTCAGAGTGACTAAAGCTTGACATCATATACAAATAGACATTAATTACGGCTCCTAACCCTTTTCTTTCCATCTCCGTCTACCAACTTACAAATTTTACTGCCCATAGTTGACTCCAGTTGATGTCCACGAAGAACTACGCTATGTAGTTCCTTAACTAGCTTCATATATTTTCATTAGCTTAATTACATTGGCGAATAGCTGAATGAAATCAGTCAAATAAGAGGTTGTTTTGATTATATATGTTTCCTGTATCTGTTAATTCAGATTATGAATACATGGTATGAATTGGGAAAGGCATAACCCATCTACCTCAAAATGTTACTCGTTCAAAGTGTTCAATAGTAAATAGTATGAGCAACGATGTGAACATTAGATAAGATAATGAATATCCAGATATATACAAGTATTCGTAAGACGAAGAAAAGATTACTACAAGGTTGGCTGAGTAAACTTGAATAATATACTCTCCTTCAAGAAGACTCCAAAAGACATAATAAATTAAGTCGTTTCAGCAGACTACATCGCTATTAATTTCTGTTAAAAGAAAAGAAAATAATTATAAATTCTTCTAAAGCTAAAGCCAGTCAGTCAATTACAACGTAGGACTTCGTACGTATGTACATCAGTTCAAGTTGCCATAACATAACATTAGCATGGATACGCCATTGTCAATTCGAACCCCATAGTAGTAGGCATATTAGCAGTAATCGGAGAGATTAGGGTTCCGGGAATTTATTCAAGAAGTAGAATCTAGTGAAGTAAACTTAAAAAGAAAAAGATAAAGGTGATAACGAATTCAGAAGGTTAGGACTTGAGAAAAAACAAAGAATGTATGCACATGAGCCATTGCAAACGGTTTTGAGCCATGTCATTCAGACTCTCTAACCATCGATTATCATCATCTTGCGGACCCCGACCAAGGTAGCCTACACTTACCAACATGACTCAGTCCAGTTGTTAATGACTTCATGGATTTGTACCATGTTTTAGTTTAACCGCCCCTAGCCCTCTTCCAACCTACTCCTACACCAGAAACCACAGTTCGACGAAGCAGTCGGTGGTTGGGCATACACAACACATGTCCCAACCACCTCAACCGATGAAGTTTCACTACTTCATCAATCGATCTGCCATCCTTGCCTAGTGCCCATTTCCTCACAACAGCATTGCTTACTCGGTTGTCGCAAGATAAACGAGCAATGTTTCGGAGAAACCTAAAGTCGAAAACCAGCAACCTATGACTGTCTTCTGGCCATGTTTCACAACCATAAAGTAGGACGGAGCGAACTGCTGTACAGCACACTCGTCCTTTGGTTAGCAGACGAATATCTCGCCTACACCATAAGTGACGCAAGTTGGCAAAAGCCTTCTGTATGCGTGCTGAGATTTCATCAGACAACAGGCCATTAGGACTGATGGCTTGAACCTTCCTAGTACATTTTAAGAATGTTTGTGCTAGGGCTTGTGCTCTCCTGGTTATCGAGTGCTAATAGCACAACTCTGTGCTAATATGGTATGACAAACTGAACTTATGTACGTACGTACGAAGTTCTACATTGTAACTGACTGACTGACTAAATAAAAAAACTAGGTATTTAGATCATAGTTTTATCAATAACCAATCGTCGGGAATTAATGTTTTAAGTGACTAAGTCTTAGGTGTACATAAGAAGTAAAGGGAACTTCTTATTGAACTTGAAGACATGAATATCAAAACAACCTCATCTCTATGTGCTAATGGGAGACTGCGATTTTTATCAATATACATACATACTAAGTTCTACGTTGCATTTGACTGACCAATCAACTGATCAAGTAAAATTGTAAATGAATTTTATATGTAGACGAGAGTGTAATCTCCTACAAATTTCCACATCAAAATTAGGTTGTATTAGAATAAAAATTCAAAACTAAACTGTCCATAGTCAAACATATGATTAACTACGGAATTACTTGGAGTTGTGAAATGTGTTTCTAAACAATCATTAAGTTTACAAAGACTGATGTTTATTTTTCTTACTAATAGTGTGGTGTGAGCTACTTATAAGTAGTATATGACGTGAGTGTCAACGTAATGTCTGGCAGCAGAAGATGGGGGAAGATCAAGAAAGGAAGAGTTACAACACAATGGAATTTGTATGAAACGCATGAATAGTGACATTGGATTGATGTTTTGCAACAGGAACAGTCCAGTTCGATATGATGAACTGATATTTTGCAAATGAACGATTTACGATATGGTTTTCCAATTTTACTGAGTAACTCTGTAATTTTCGCTAAAAATAATTCGGTTGCCCCACCTGTGTTCTCGTTCACTACAATAGATCTCACAAGAAATTCCAGTACTGATATATTTTTATCATATTGATTCATAGTAGTATCACTTAACCTTTTTCATTCTTCATAAAGTAATTCTTTTCTAGTTGTTTTCTATTGATTAATTTATTGATTATTTCTACAGTGCTCAATCATGGAATACCAATACCAGTGTCTGGAACATGGCATCCATCGGAATTCAGAGTAAGTCAAATGAAAAACTAATGGCTTTTGACTTCAATCTGCAGTTTAATATTATTATTATTATTATTATTATTATTATTATTATTTATCCTTGGAAGTTGTGCAAACAGGTATGTAGGTAAACACTTCTGACATGAACAACTGCTCATTACATCCATATAGGATTTCGGAATCGTAGACATGTGTCACATTTACCCATCTGATTCATACCTTGACGTGGTGGTCGGGCTTGCCTATCGTGATGACCCAACCGAGCTATATCGGCTGGAACATATGTTCCTAAATGTTCTACCATGCCAGGCAGGCCGTTTGGAGAACGATGAGACTAAAACCAGCTACTCAAGGTCTGAGGACGACGTCGTACTGCTGACTGAATAGAGGTGTGACAGCAGTAAGGTGTTCCCCTCGGACAACCAGCATCTGCAGCGATGCTGCATTCTCACAAGGAAGGAAGGGTTAGATAAGGTCGACCCTAAGAATGTCACACCTCACCCTACCTCATGTATTTCCGTCTCCGTCGGTTAGGGTGCCCTCTAAGGGCTTTTAAGAGCGGAGCTAATCCTCAAAAAACCTTTCATAAAAAGCCCGTGCGTGACCGGCCTGAAGCAGTTGTCTATTGGGCTCTGCGGTCACGCTCCCAGGTCTCCAAAACCAACACTAATCTATCTTCCTTTTCAAGTTCCTCAAGAAACAACCTTCCACAGTGTGGGCAGCCGGGGAGTGACAACCGCCATTATACCCGTAACAGCACTCGAGACCAAATGGGTCAAAATAAAAAAAATCTGATTCATACTTTCTTACAATACTAAAAGTAATAATCATAATAAGTATTTCTGACGATTATAGGCTTGAATTATTCTTATCCGGTTGGTTTCGTGGTTAGGATTCAATGACTTCCGAATGTTTACATGTTATTGTCTTTTTCACATACTATCCACCGTGGTCAGTAAATATTAGTTCAAGCCATCCAGGGTAGTATGGTTTTCTTGGTTGGTGTTTGTAGAGTTTTCCAAATTGTCAACGCCGCTGGTTGTGTTAGTTCATGAAGTGAGATTCCTAATACTACTATGGAACATCCATATAAATGTCATGTGCTCTGCCCTAGCTTAGTTTTAGTAGGTATAACTTGTTTTCTTTAGTGTTACCATATCACATAGGTCCCCCCGAATCCCCTGGTACGACTGAGAGTGAGGAGAATCCGCTCTCCCTCTCTGAATGCTCTCATATGGCCACGCGTTTATAATCACTGCCTTCTCATGGCAAAGGTATTGTTTACGAAATTAAGGGGACGAAAATGAGTGTCCGGCTCTTTAACCCGGGTCAGTGGAAACGGAGAATTCACATAGGGAAGTTGGAAAACCTTGATTCTAAACGAGTGGTGCACACGGGCTCCAGGATCCTAACGGAACGAATGGCGTATGAACCTATTGTTGGTCATCGGCCACCATGAAACTGCATCGCACGTTGCTCTACTGCATTGTGGACCAGATTTTTGGATCAAATGCTCGGGTTGTGACCCTCTAAGAAAACCACCTGCTTCGTTTTGGGCATCTGGGTAGTATCCCAACCCATTCAAACTCATTAATTTGTGTAGCGCATACATTTTTAGGTGCCCTTTGCATCAATGTTCACGTGTTTGAATGATACATAAAAATAATAATACCATGTAGGTAATCCGTGCTTCTTATAGTTATGCTGTTCTATGTAATTATTGATGTGCATTTTATTTTAGCAACCCGAATATTTAGTTCTTCAACCTACACCTAAAAGACGACGAACTTCGTCTGGATCAACAGGACTCTCTCGCCGTTATTGTACACCTAGAAATGGTAATCTTTCCGGTGGCTTACCAATGCATTCATCCAGAAATCTTTCTCATATGTCTGAAATAGCTGATCATCATTTTATCAGATCGTTAGATTCACGTAATTCCGAAAACATTTGCCAAAGAAATATTTTTGTGAATGCCCATCCGATACATCAGCACTGGCCTCATGTATTGCCAACATCTCAACAATCTAACCGTTGGCATAATGAACTTCAACAAGTTACCAGTTTGGTATCTGTCGCTGCTGTCGCAGCCGCCGCAGCAGCTGCTGCTACACAGAACAGTACACACTACCAACAGTCTTTCATATCACCAACTACAACTGTCAGCTTCTCAGAGATACCTTGTTCTAGCAGTCAACATTATGTTAATATCATGCCACAAACTGCTAGAGGATTTAATTCATCAAGATCTACTTTTGCCAAGCGTCCAAGTTATCAATTTTCATTTCCTAATGGGATTGGAAGTACTAAAAGACGATCAAATTTCTCGGAACCTAATGAAACTCATGATCAAATTGTTATTAACAATAGACATTCATATCATGAATTCGGTAAATGATATATTTTTTTTTAAATTGTACTTGACACGTTTCATTAATCACTCTGCATTGGCAATCGGTCTAACCTAATTCACATTCACTT
>OX103972.1:8597982-8662544 GCA_944470395.2 Schistosoma turkestanicum
AAGTTGTAACTGACTGATTCATTTTTTTTTAAGATTTAAACATACAATGTAATATTACGTTTATTATGCTCTTAATTATTATCTCACTTTTTATCTATCTTAAAGCCAATCACCACCTCCTGTTCTAACAACTCAAATCCGAATGCATCGAATACTACTTCATCATCAACAACACCTCATTGTAATATTGAAAACAGCATACCATTCACATCATCATCATCTCATTTTTCTCATCCTGAATTGAATGGATCCAATACAAGCTTTGTATTATCATCAATTCCTCAAACAGAAGAACAGCAACACCAACAACAAGAAGAAGAAGCCACAGTTGTAGCAGCAGCAGCAGTTGTCGCCTCTGCTGCAGCTCATGCAGTTGCTGCCGCTGCTCAAGCTGTCTCTGCTGCTGTTCATCATCGACGAGCATCAGCATCATCAGCATCAACGTCATCATCAACATCATCAGATCAAGCATTTTCATCATCCCAATTGACTGAATCTCTTCTACAACATACAACAACTATACCTAATCAATCCATTATTCATCATCCTCTTATGCATTGTTGTTCATTGCCATCTCCTGTTGAATGTGGCAGTAATTATCCTTTGACAAATCAATTGATTACTCCTGATTTATATCATAATGAATATAGCAGTAGTAGTAGTAGTAGTAGTAGTAGTAGTGGTGTTGGTAGCAGTAGTAGTAGTTGTAGTAGTAGTAGTCTGTTACATGAGCATGAATTAAACTATAGACAATCTCAATTATTAGCTAATTTATCTTCATCGCAATCTACTTTGAATCCAACAAATTTATTATATTCATCTATGTCTATTGATGATAATAGAAATGATCATTTAAATTGTAATTCAACAATCAATTTACACATTCCAAATATTTGCACAGGTAATTAGTTAAATAATTATTTATTATTTTAACTTTATTTTCAAGCTAATGTCTTTTAAAATCGCACTTTTTTTAAAAAAAAAACCAATAATAGGGCACCAAAGTTAATATGATCCATACACTATCTCTAGGATCTCAACCAGAGAATCGTGATGAATAGACACAAATATAAGATATGTTTAGTTTCTGTTTCGTACGATTGTACCATGTCAGAAACTAGCTAACTGGTTGCTTTCTCAACGTTTTCCTAGCGTTGTATTGTAACGCTGGCTTGAAATAATTCCCGGCTAATTTCTATTGCTTAGTATTCTCTGACCACAATACACTGGACAAGTTCCCAAGAATCAAAAACACGGTTGAACAGGAAAAGATTATATTCCAAAATAGCAAGGTTAAATGGAAATAAGAAGCCAAAGGTGATGGCGAAGGCAAAAATAGATACAACGTTAGTTATTTATAGCATTCACATGAGAAGCTTCTGGATAGAAATTCACGTGATCGACTAAATTAGATTTAGCCAATCAGCGCACAGCTAACAATGCGAGAATTTTCTACCCTGTTCTCCAAGATTCGATCAGGCGCTGATTGGATAGGAAATTGGCCAATCAGCGCGTAGCAACCTAGTCATGCTTTGATTTCATCCATGTCCCACTAACACGTTGGCAATCGGTACATGGAGTAGAAGTCTCTGAGATTATATTCATAGCACCTCTGCAAGTCATTAAAGTCGAAGTTTTAAGTTGATGGCACCAATAGAGAGTTATCGTCTGTGTACCCGAACACACATTGTCGAACCTCAGTATTGCTATGTAAATGACTGAGCGCTGAAAGTTATCTAACGTTCACAACTTGAATAATCCAGGTTCGAAACCATAAAAAAGAATCACTCTCATTGATGATTAGAAGTGGTTGTACTCCCTCACTCTAATTGTGTATACAGAGCCTTCAAGATGTTAATAAACGTCTTATACCAATGCTTTTTGAACTTATAACCCCAAAGCACAGTTCTGTTGAAGGAACAATAAGTGCTGTTGTGAAACAAGTTTGGCAATGTTACAACATTTGGGGGAGGATGAATATCTTCTGAAGACATTTATAAATAGAGTAGGAATCAGACAGTCAGTCTTTCAAGTGTTATGAGCAATCTGCCAAATATGACAGAAGCTAATAGTTTGTACGCGATCGGAAGCGAACCTATCCACTGATAAAGGTCGTATAGATGATGTAGGCCCTTTATGAAGATGGAGACGAGGATGACTTTATTCTAGGATGTTAAAGCACTTTAATTCCCGAATCTTTCCAAAGAACCCCCTCAGGTTTTTGACCAGAAGTCCACTACCTTTCACAAAAGCTGTCAAGGACAGGTCATTTGAGCCTTGTGACTTGCACACTTCAGAGTTTGGGGTTACTTGCGGACCTCTGCCTCATCAGGTGTACTGGTTGCCATTTATTAAGACCAACAGTACAGCTTGAACTACTTTGATGTGACAGAGACCGACTGAACTGTTCTTTAATGTCCTTACATGTTAGCTTCTTATCAACTTCACAGATTGTCTCACCTTCACCAGACTTCTTACTGCCAGTGACGTCCATATAAGTATTCAAAAATCAGCTCCAGTCTTGTACACAACAACGCCAGTGGTAGCTGATCACAATGCTGATCATCATAAGCCTTGGAATGACTGTACGGAAAATTGATGGTGACCAAAAACAGGTTGTGGTCTTCACAAAGTTGTATAAGACGATCATTGTTCTCTGACTTGCTATTAACCAGTTCCTATTGGCTAAACTTATCTCACTGAATTATACTTTTTGAATATTATCTTCAAGTCCTAATCTTCTCCATTAGCCGTAATTCTTCTACTATCTCTACAACTATGGAATTTAAATTGACAATTGCGTCTCTGTGCTAATGTGCTAGTGATAGCAACATGCACTGATGTACTTACGTACGAAGTTCTACGTTGTAACTGACTGACTGACTCCTATTGGCTACCCAAGTGACTTTCCTCTGTACGCTCAGCCCACGCATTCCAATCTCTGTTTGACACTACAATGTACTTTGAGTGTGCTTTCTTCATTCTGTCCATGGTGTAATTTAATAATCTGTATTTTCTCATTATTTCACAGGTCTTAGCCAACTTGCATCGTCTTCCATGCTACATTCAATTATACCAGCTTTCTCCACTTCCAATGGTTTAACTCTTATTCGAAGTACTAATGAATTTATCAATGCTTCATATCCAATAGCAACAGTTGCACGTATTACAACAACAAATGAACCTGATAACAATTATGAATTCACTATGCATACTTCCAGATTTACTGGATCACATCTACCAAGATCACCACATTTCATTACTACACCATTACAATTCTCAAATAACATTGAATCAACTTTACTGAATGGTAATTTTTCAAATCCTATGCATCATCATCCATCTCTTCATCATCAATCATCTGTCTATCCAAATTTAACTACAATGGCTACAGAAGTTGCCGCTGCTGCGGCTGCTGTTGCTTTAGCTGCAAATCATTCATCGTCATTCTCGTCCTTGTCGTCGTCATCGTCTTCTTCTTCATCATCACCATCATCTGTTGTTGTCAGTCAATGTACTACTACTGATCATAGTCAAATAAATTTCTTACCAAATAATATTGTCAGTTTAACATGTGGTTCATCGAATAATAATCCATCATTTACTCCATATTTACCTCCATCATTTTCTTCTGTAACACCAATACCTCTGCTACCATTAAGATCACCACCACCACCACCACCACAATTATCAATTATTGGATCATCTACATTGGCTACAACTCGTGGAGTTAATACACTGTTACAATTTCTTCGATTAATTCATCAAAGACCTGTAAGTTTGTAATACATTTTTTTTTACTAATTGTATGTATTTTGGGGCAATCAGAGTTAGTCAGTCAGATGCAACGTAGAACTTTGTACATAAGTACATCAGTTCATGTTGCCATACCACATCAGCACAGAGATATAATTGTCGATTCAAATCCAATAGTAGTAGAGGTAGTAAGGGAATTAGAAGTAATCAGAGAGGTTAGGATTAGAAGATACTATTCAAGAAGTATGATTCAGTGAGAAAAGTTTAGAGAGTCGGAACTAGAGGGGTTGAAGAATCCAGAAGATTAGCATTTGAGAGAACACAGAATAAATGCACCTGCGCCATTGCGAACGATTTTGAGCCATGTCATTCAAGGTCTCTAACCATCGATTATTATCATCTCGCGGACCCCAACCAGGTAGTCGACAATTACCGACATGGCTCAGTCCGCTAGTCAATGACTTCATGGATTTCTGCCATGTTTTGGTTTGGCCACCCCTAGCCTTCTTCCAACCTATTCCTACACTACAAAACAAGGCTCGACGAGGTAGTCGGTTGTTGGGCATACGCAACACATGTCCTAACCACCTCAACTGATGACGTTTCAATTCTTCATCTATTGATCTGCCATTCTTACCTAGCACCCGTTTCCTAATAACAGCGTTGCTCACTCTGATGTCCCACGATATACGAGCAATGCTTCGAAGACACCTATGATCGAAAATCAGTAACCTACGAATATCTTCTATTCTCACTGGCCATGTTTCACAGCCATAAAGTAAGACGGAGCGAACCACTGTGCAGTACACTCGTCCTTTAGTCAGCAAACGGATATCTCGCCTACGCCATAAGTGACGCAGGTTAGACGCGAGTTAGACATTAACACCCTTGGATGCCGGCTCAGTGGTCCGATGATAAGGCGTTCGCCTACTATGCCGAAGGTCCCGGGTTTGAATCCTGTGAGGAGCAGGAGTCGTGGATGCGCACTGCCACTGATGAGTCCCATACCAGGACGAAACGACCGTCCAGTGCTTCCAGGTTTCTAATGGTGTGGTCTAACAATGATTGATTGATTGATGATTTCAAATTGTATGTATGTATGTATGTTCACTACATAACAATTGCATTTTGGTGTAGTGCGCTTAAGTACCAAAAAAATTAATATGAAAGTTAATGATGAATGTTACTTGTTAACTGTTAGGCTTAATATGGTTGTTTGATCATTACAATCTGACATAATCAATTATTCCAAAAGATAGGTAATATTATTATGCACAGTAATATGATGAAGAAAGATGTGATCTTTCTAAGTTTTTTTTTGTTTTACAGCGCTGTCTATCAATATGACAGTTAGTTGATTGAATGAAAGATAAAAACTGAGATGAGCCAGTGATCGTCTATTTTATGAATAAATAAATAATCAGTAGTGTATCATGCAAACGGAAAGTTCAAGGTCACACTTGAAAAAATAATAAATAATCTAGTCTATATCAATGATTGTACAAATTAAAATGGAATTGTGAAGCAAAAAATGTGAACAACGCAAAAAACTCTTTTTATAAAATTTGTTTTCATTAAACATCAATCACACTAGTGTATTTGAAAATGCTTTAACAGTATCAACAGTTACAGTTCTCGTGAACTCAAATTGTTCGCATTAGCGGTGTGGGTTGATAAAGGAATGTAAGAAGGGGTTGGTCGTGGAAATAAGAGAGATGTTAGGAGGTGTAAGAAGGATTTGATTGTGACCAATTCGGTCGCGTGTGCTGTCACGGGTATGAGGGCGGATGTCACTTCCAAGCTGCCCACACCGTGGAAGGGTGTTTCTTGAGAAAACTCGAAAGGAAGTTGTGTTGGTGTTGGTCTTAAAGACCCGGGAGCCCAAGGGACCACTACTTAAGACCGACCACGCACGGTCTCTTTCTGAGACGTTTTTGAAGTGTTAGCTCCGCTCTTCGTGTGACCTTACAGTCAGTATCAGACCATGTGAACCACATAGTCTTATTGATTGATTTATCTTCAAAATTGAGAATTGTATGATTTGCAATGCAGCAAAACTCGTGATTATCATCTGATGCTCGCAACAGCAGTAGACATACATAGCACTAGCCTTCATCTCCTTCTATTTAATTTCTCATAATCTCTGAAACCGCTGTTGAATTTTCGACAATTTTTGCACATCTATAACCATAGGTTTATTTCTCGGGAGTCCTCAAGTAGTAGTTCTTGGTTTTCAAACTATAATTAATTCAGAATTTAAAACTATAGTTTCCATATTTAATGGATTGGACCAATCACATCACACCGAATGTCTCTATTCTCTCTTTTCCAGGATTCTTATGCATTACCCTACTATCCTTCCGCCATGACGGCTACAGCTGGTGGGTCTAACCAAAGTGTTGTTGTCAGTGCTTCAGCGGGAATAGCTAATGGAACTCGGGTTGCGTCAGCTGTTACACCACCTCTGGTACCACATCATCCGATTGTTCCAATTCAGACATCACTTTTATCCACTTATACAGAAGGAGGTCGTCGTATTGTTACACGAGCTGATAATTTACTAATTGATAATCAACAGTCATCAATTTCATCAGTTGGTGTTCAACCGATTACTTCAGCTGCTGCTGCATTAGCCGCTGCTATGGCTGCAGCTGTTGCATTGCAACAACAAAATCATCGACATCCATCATCAAATGCTGTCTCTATGCTTACACCATCTAGAGCTGCACCTACCACACCTTCAATACCGGTTCCAATATTACATGCTCATTTATATTATCCTAGAAATGTAGCCACTGTACAACAATTGCATAATGCACATCAACAATGCTATCATAGTCATTATGGTGGTGTACAACATCAAAATAGTGCTTCTCAAAGATCTTCTGCTTCAACAACAATGTCTAATGTATCATCAACAAGTGGTTGTTTGCCAATTAGTCCAGTGAATTCATTATTTGTAGCTTCTAGTGTTGGTGTTGGTGTTGGTGCTGTCACAACGTCACCAGCATGTTTGACGAATTTATTTCCATTTTTATTGGCTGTCCCTGCAGTTCCTGCACCATCACCAGCACCACCACCGCCTACACTGCCACTGCCACTATCCTCTGTTTCAATCAACAATGCATCATCGATTGCAAATTTCGCTGTCAGTGATTTGTCTGAAACATTGTATGCTCATTATAGCGCTGCTGCGGCTGTTGCCGCCGCCGCCGCTGCAGCTGATCAATCTACTGGATTTTCACATGGAAATCCGATTTTGCCTCAAACAGTTTCAGATCCAACTTCAGCAGCTACTGCCGCCGCTGCGGCTGCAGCTGTTGCAGCTGCTGCTGCAGCGGCTAGTGTCGACACATTGTTACATTTAGCTGTCCAACTGGAATCGAACAATGGTCGTGGTCTTAGTAAAGAAGAATTAGATAGTTTACCTATTCGTTTGTATACTTTGAAAACTTCGGAAAATCTATTCATTAATAATGATCAACAAAACACTAATGTGATTTGTAATGATGAATTAAACAATAATACACAGAATGATGATTCACCTGAAAGTGATCGATGTATGATTTGTTTAGATGATTATATAGAGAGTCAACAAATTCGTCAAATGCGTTGTTTGCATGAATTTCATGCAAATTGTGTAGATAAATGGTTAAAGGTTAGTTGATTAGTTTAGTTGATGTCTGATACATTTTTTTTTGTTATTTTACACAGTTGTTTTTTATTATGTCGAAATTATTTCTATTCATATTACTATTATTGTTATTATTATTATTCGCTATCCTTGTCTTCGAAGCATTGCTCGTATATTGTGGGACACCTGAGTGAGCAACGCTGTTATTAGGAATCGGGTGCTAGGTAAGAATATGGCAGATCAATAGACGCAGTAGTGACACTTCATCAGTTGAGGTGGTTGGGACATGTGTTGCGTATGCCCAACCACCGACTGCCTCGTCGAGCTTTGTTTTGTAATGTAGGAGTAGGTTGGAAGAAATGACACTTCATCAGTTGAGGTGGTTGGGACATGTGTTGCGTATGCCTAACTACCGACTGCCTCGAAGAGCTTTGTTTTGTAGTGTAGGAATATAAAGTTAGGGGCGGCCAAACCAAAACATGGCAGAAATCCATGAAGTCAATGACAAGTGGACTTAGCCATGTCGGTAATTGTCGACTACCTGGTTGGGGTCGGCGAGATGATAATAATCGATTTTTAGAGACCTTGAATGACATGGCTTAAAACCGTTCGCAATGGCGCCGGTGCATTTATTCTTTGTGTTCTCTCAAATCCTAATCTTCTGGATTCTTCAACATCTCTAGTTTTGACTTTCTAAACTTTTCTCATTGAATCATACTTCTTGAATAATATCTTCTAATCCTAACCTCTCCGATTACTTCTAATACCTTTACTACCTCTACTACTATTGGATTTGAATTGACAATTATATCTCTGTGCTGATATGGTATGGCAACATGAACTGATGTACTTACGTACGAAGTTCTACGTTGCATCTGACTGACTGACATTAGTTTCATCAAGATTATAAGTGTACACCCCCTGCTGATGAATACAGAATAGCACAAAACCTATGTCCAGAGATTCTTGTTCTTGAATTCCAACTAAGCGTTTCATAAGAAAAAAAGTCACTATTTGACGAAGAATATTTCTCTTTCCAATGAAACGCCAAAATTTGCTTTTCTTAATTTTCAGAAACTTTTTTTTATTAATTTAACCATAATAAATAGCAGGAAAGTTTTGTTGAAGATAGAAAACCATTTTTAAAACTAAACACATAGAAATCCCGATGAATGGTTGAATTGAATGCATTCAAATCTCTTGACAGAGACACATTCTAACCGGTCTGAATGTAAACCACCCTTTAGTTTATCGAATTTTTTTTTGTATTATTATTTTCCCGGTCGCCCACCCCATGGAAGGGTGTTTCTTGAGGAACCTGAAAAGTAAGGTAGATTATTGTTGGTCATAGAGACCTGGTTGCGTGACCGCAGAGCCCAACTGCTTGAGGCCAGTCACGCACGGCCTTTTTATGAGAAGTATCTTGAGTGTTAGCTCCACTCTTGAAAGCCCTTAGTAGGCACCCTTACCCAAGGAGACGGAAATCCGTGAGGTAGGGTGAGGTGTGACATTTTTAGGGTCGACCCCTTCCTTCCTTGTGAGAAGGCAGCATCGCTTCAGCTGCAGGTTTTCCGAGGGAAACAGCTTACTGCTGCTACACCCCTCTGCAGTCAGCAGACCTTGAGTAGCTGCTTCTAGTCTCATTGTTATGTTAGGACGTTCGGTCTTACGCGCGAATGCCAAACCTCTGGACCACTGAGCCGCTATATAACGGTTTTAATGTTTAATTTCGATCAATTCACAGTCTTACGCAACCTCACACACTATCTTCGGTGAGCACTCTGCTTGACACTCAAACAGAATAAAACTCCACTGGTCACAACTTCACACTAAAACTCGTAGAAGATTCGTCACGCATTTAGTCAATAGTAATCTAGGTAATTTGCATTATGTGGTTGTGAAGATTGTTGAGTTGAAATCATGAATCAACCAATGTTAGACCACCATTAGAGACTTGGAAGCACTGAACGGCTGTTTCGTCTTGACATTGGGACTCGTTATCATCACCCAAAACCGAAGGTCCTAGGTTCGAATCCTGTGAGTGGCACGAGTCGTGGAGGCGTTCTGTTGATGAGTACCATATCAGGATGAAACGTCTGTCCAGTGCTTCCAGGTCTCTAATAGTGATCTACAGTCAAATAATAACTATGAAAATCGAAGTCCTATAAAATATAAGTGATTAGAAGAAAAAGATTCTGTAGGTCACATTACTAATGCGTTAAGTTAGACTAAAAGATATCTGTTAGGCTTTATTTCTTGCTCTTTTGAATCAATGTCATCATTTTATTTTTAATAAAAATTTCTTTTCAGACTAAACGTACATGTCCTTTATGTCGTGCTGATGCATTCACTGGAAGTCAATCGAAAGATGATTACTTTTAAAATAATGACACAATAGACAAATGAAACAAAAACACATTATTATTATTATCACTATTTTAATTTATTATTACCTACCGTTCAATTCCAATAATAACACAAACTGTGTGTGCATTATATTATATATATAGAATAGAAGGAGGAAAAAAAAATACATATTTATCAATCAACGACGTAGTTTGTTGTTAATTACAAATTCACTTTTGTGTTATCTTATTTTTTTTTTCCTTTTTTTTAACAAAAAAAATTAATAATAATTTCAATCATTATATTAATTATTTGCCCCGGTCTTGCTTATTCTACTACTACTACTACTTACTCATTATATTGTGTTTGTATATTGATTTAATCAATTTTCAATCTGGTTCTCACTTTGAGTTGATTATTAATAGTAATAATAATCTGTGACAAAAAATAACAAAGAAAATAATTATTAACTAACAATCACTTTATATCTGTTATTTGTGTGTTATGAGTAGTTATTTTTTTCCTGACATTTCTACTCTGCCCCACTGTGCTATCTCTCTGTCTGTCTCACACTCTCTCCCATCCATTATAGTTTGTTCTTTTTTATGTGTGTGCGTAACACTATCTCGTTAGTATGTGTCTGTCTGTCTATCTATCTCTCTATTTGCGTTTGATGTCTGTCTATCTATGTGCACAATCAATAATCGATTCGATTGATTTTTGACGCATTTAACTTTTACATATTATTATCATGTAATCAAATCATTGTGTTTTGGTTTTTTTTTGCGCTCTTTTCCTTTTTTTTTCCTACATTATAATAATAAATGAAATTGAGACAGAATTTAAAAAAAAAACACGATTGTTTATTATTTATTATTTTTTATTGGTTTCATCTTTCTCCTTAAAAAGGTTGTTTTGCAGCAACTTTTAAAAAAGCCTCATGTGTGTGTGTGTGTTAAAGTGCGTGTATAATTTTTCTTTGTTCTTCTATATCAGTGATTATGAATTTTACAAATTTTTCTTAGACTTGTTCTCCGTTTTTTTTTAAAAATCCATTTTTATTTATTTTTCTCATCTTACTTCTGCTGTTATCAAAACAGTTTTTTTTTTAAAAAAAATTTTATATGGACAAAAATATGGTTTGGTGTTTTTTTTTCTCTCCTAATCAGAAGATAAACAAATTGATTGTCCTGTGACATTATAATAAGAATAAATCAATCATTGTTTCTGTTATTATTGTCGGTGTTGTTTTTATTGTTGTTGGTGCTGGTGGTGATGTAATTGAGATGATTTAACTTTTTTGCACTACCTTTTGATATAGCAGCTTATTATAATAAAAAAAAACTCCGTCCTGTTTGTTTATATTGCCCCCTCCCCCACCATGTGCATTTATGTATTTCTTGTGACGATGATTATGATAATTAATGATGACGAAAACAATAATTGATCTATCTACTCTCAGACACACAAACACACATTCACACAAGGCTATACTCTATACACATTTGTTTGATTATTTGTTCAATAAATTTATATGTATACTTTTCTGTTTTGTTTTGTTTTGTGTTTTTTTCGTGAGTACAACTCTTTACCCGAGGTTGGCGTAGGATAAATTCTCTTTACACAAACGGTTGAACTTTATTCACACATTTGAAATCATCTATCAATCATTGTTAGACCAGCATTTGAAACCTGCCGTTTCGTCCTGGTATGGGACTCATCAGCAGTGCGCATCCACGACTCCTGCTCCTCACAGGATTCGAACCCGGGACCCTCGGTCTTGTTTGATGATAACGAGTCGTGGATGTCCACTGCTGATGAGTCCCATACCAGGACGAAACGGCCCTCCAGTGCTTCCAGGTTTCAAATACTGGTCTAACAATGATTGATTGATGATTTCAATTGTGTAAAAACGCAAACCTCCAAAACTGTGCCCCAAAATATGAACTTTATTTGTAATACGACTCAACGAAAAACAACTCGTATAGGCCGAACGTCTGTCATGCAACAACACTTAAACGTTAATAATCCACACTCTTATAGAGAAGATGGGATTTCTAGGATAATTTTATATTCTGTACTGAGGTCATATTTAATAATATCAAGTCCTTATTAATGTTGGTCCTATCTTATGAATCAGGTTGCTCTATGATCACTAGTCTTAATGACCTGACATGGAGTGTGCTATGTTGATATGTAGGGTGGTGATTAGAGGTGTGGTGCGAGCTACTTATAAATAGTATATGACATGAGTATCAACGTAATGTCTGGCGGCAGAAGATGGGGGAAAATCAAGAAAGGAAGAGTTAGAAGAACACAATGGAATTTGTATGAAACGCATGAATTGTGACAATGGATTGATGTTTTGCAACAGGAACAGTCCAGTTTGATATGATGAACTGATATTTTGCAAATGAACGATTTACGATATGGTTTTCCGATTTTACTGAGTAACTCTGTAATTTTCGTTAAATACAATTCGGTTGCCCCACCTGTGTTCTCGTTCACTACAGAGGTACTCGGCAGGAAACCTCGGACATACGTCAGCAAGGTATATCTGTGATATTTAGCTTCACATCCAGTGACGTTGCCACTGAGCCATTCAGATCACGACTGATCATTGATCACTAACTCGCTTGTAATGTCTCAAAATATGAAGCTAAATGACATGGGATCAAATCCATTAGTGAACGTATGCCAAGTAGCAAAAAGCCAAAGTTAGTTTCCTGTACAATACCTCATTTTATGTAATTGTATAATCAACATATTTTGCTACCCGAGATGCATACGTTTGTAATTCATAACTTCTTCCTTACAAAGATTATTGAATACATTCCGGTTCATAATTACTAATGGAATGTCAACAGCTTTCAGAGATACTACTCGTGTTATTGATCTCAGTAGTATAAATTAATTCAACGTTTGTTGTATTTTGACAATTTGCCTTAGTTACGTGTAAGGATTGATATTTTCTTTTTGAGATTAGGGATTGCATTTTGATCAGTTTTTATTAGCATCTATGCATCTTGAACAAATCACTGTAATATTGCCTCTACTCGTAATTATATTTGGACTATGGTGTTCTGGAGAATCAAAGACAAGTATTTTGTCATATTGAGGACTCTTCAGTAAGATGATGTATTTGTAACTTCGCCATATTTGTATGCACACTAAAACTCGAACGGATTACACATCGCTTCAAGTGTTTATTGGTTATCTATAAAGCTTATTTGAATTCGAATAGCTATTAATTTGAATTCTTTCATTATTCTTATCAGCGATTATAATTTGAATTTTAAACAAATTGTTTCATCATATAACACAAATTATGTAATAAAAACAACGGTGAAATACCTAATTCTCTTTTCATAACAACTGCTGTACTTAGGATTTATGAACAGTGCTTCAAAGACATCTGCAATCAAGTACTAATAACCTACGAATACCCTCAACTCTTACCGGCCATGTTTTCAATGCGTAGTAGACTCGACCTTTGGTTAGCAAACGGATATTTCACCTAAGCCATAAATGACGCAAGTTGCCAAAAGCCAATCGAGACTTTTATGTCCATGCTGAAATTTCGTCAGTCGCCAGGCCAACTTTATTTACTTAGGATTAGAGATAAAGTTGAAAATTTGGGTCAGTTTTTTCGAAAATTTACTTCCCTAACATCAGAATACATAAAAATAAGTGATTTCTCGGATCAAACATTATTATTAACTGAAGCCATGCACTGACACAGAATACTAACAATTTTTGAAAATATTTTGACATTTTGGTTACAAAATAAATGTTATACTAACAACTACATATGTAACAAATGATCAAGTGTAATCTAACTAGTGCATGTATTATCCTATTGTTTCTTAGTTAAAAAGTGTTTCACTCGGTAAACTAAATGTTACAAACGAATTATGTGGTTCTGTTAAGAGCTAACTGATCACTGTTCATTGACATGATAGTCAACTCAGTAATTTCTCAAATATTTATTTACACAGATAACAAGAGATCATAGAAAAATAATAATAATTGATTAATTGAAGGTATAATGAAGTAGTTGAAACATAAATTCATAACAATTAACATTAACATGTGATCAGTCAGTTAAAGTTATGAAATTTGAAGAAGTGATGTAGGTGAATGAGAGAGAGAGACAGAGGAAAAATTACGTAATAAACCGACAATAAGGTCATCATGGCAATGAGTGACTTACAAATATGTTTTTTTGGATAAATAAGTTCGGCTTAAGTCGTTTGATGGCTAAGAATTCGACAGACTTGAGAAGAATGAAATTCGACTGTCGATTTTGATGCTAAAGGATTACAACCTAACAACTTGGTGTCCTATGTCAATGAGATATTTTTCAATAGCATTGACTTGAGACCTTTTTGGATATGTTCATGGAATTGAATGTGGGCCCTTGTTTCTCCTACCGTAGCTGCTACCTTGACATGGTGGTTGGACTTGCCTATCATAGTGACCCAACCGAGCTATATTGGCTGGAACATATGTTCCTGAAAGTTCTACAATGTCAGATAGGTCGATCGCAGAACGGTAAAACCAGAAGCAGCAACTTAAGCTCTGATGAAGAAGTCGTACTGCGGACTGTAGACGAGTGTGACATCAGTAGGGTGTTTCCCTCGGACAACCAGCATCTGCAAAGATGCCTTCTAACAAGAAAGGAAGGAAAAGGTTAGAAAAGTTCGACCGTATGAATGTCACACCTCACCTTACCTCATGGATTTCTGTCTTCGGCAATAAGGCCTTTTGAAGAGATGATCTAACACTTCAAAAACGTTCCATAAAAAGGCTGTATGTCACCGTATTCAAGCAGTTGTCTCTTGAGATCAAGGTCACGAAGAACAAGGCCAAACCAGCTTGCTTTTTCGGTTCTCAAGAAATACCCTTCCATGTTGTTAGCAACAGGGAAGTGACATCCACCCCCATACCCGTAACAATACAGGAAATCAACTTTTTCACAATCAAATCCGTCCCTCCCTTCTTTCTGCTCTGCCAACTGAACTGCTTAAGCAGCTATATGTAAATATGTATACGTAGTTGGCGGTGACATGAAAGAAGTACTTACTGATCTTTGAATTGGGGTAAATAACATACTGTATTATCCAAGATAATGAACTTTGCTTCAAGATAAGTTCTGGATATTGTGGTCTTCACCCCTCTTCTGTTTATTGTCGTTGCGACATTATCACCTTTGAATTCAAGTTGAATGAGGGCAAGTTTCTTGTCTACTGTAATTTCTTTGGATATTTTGTCCTTATTCCTTTCATATTTCTCGATAAGTTGCTTTGCATATCCAATTTTCTTAATGCATTCTTTTATATTCATTAATTCTGACACTAAAATGTCAGTAGTGCATTTCCTTTAAATCCTGTAGATTAATGTTTTGATAACTGGTTTTTGTAACCAATCGGACAAAAGCTATTCAATTTTAGATAAACGCTGCTCCACGTATCTTTTTGATAAACTGAACGTTAAAATGTATCATCCTCCCTCCAATGTATGTCAACATCGACAAAGTATAACTTATCATCTTTTTCCTGTTCCATGAGAAACTGAATATTTTAGTATACGTCGTTGAAAAGGTTTGCCAGGCGGCTAGATTGTTGTAACCCGTTATGTACTATGAAAGTATCATCAACATACCTTGCATATAATGTAATTTTATCAATCGCTACTTCAAACTTAGTCTTTTCAAGGTTAGACACAAATGATCTACTATGATGAGATCATAAGAACTTACTGTTGACACACCATCATTTAGACGATATACAATGTTATCAAATTGAATCTGGACATCTTTTATGTACACAATGAGTAGCCGTTTGATTTGTTTGTGATGATTGTAGAGATAGAAGATCAGATTAATTACAGATTATGTCTATGATTTCAAGGTGCTGTATTTCGGTAAACAAGGTGTCACATCAGTAGTAACCGTCGACTTGCAAGCAAAGTTTATGTGATTGAGACTGTTAGTGAATCGACATTGGTTCTGACTGTTTTTGCTAGTCAGCGTGCAAATTTGTAGTGAGGTGAACTGACCGCTAACAAAATAGTTCTAAGCGAGACTTCTTATCTATAAATCTTTAGTTGGCCCTACTCATGCGGTCTTAAATCACTATAGGTAGAGTCATTAATAATATCCTTCTTCGATAGGTCACTGAATACATTTGTGATCCGCCTTTCTGTTGAGTCAGTTAAATTGTAGTTAAAGTTATCAACCTTGAACCCCAAATGTTCGTTTAGAACAAACTTCATGTTATTAAAATAGTCGTACGTGTTCATTAGTACAACATCTAAGAACGGTTGTAATATAATTACTTCGCTCTTTTGTTTGTAGTTTAATAATGCTTTCATGTGATATTCGAATAGAATTCGTGACTTTGTTTTGAGTGAAGTGATATATTAGTTCGCTGTATCAACTGGTTTGTATTTAAACTAGCTTTTCTTTTCTTCACTTATTGAATGCAAGTTTACTGATTGATCAAATAAGTTTTCGAAATGAGCCTCTACATTATATATATATATATGGTAGAGGTTGATTTTAATATGAGTTGAGCAACAGATTTTAATGACAGATATGAGAGTAAAACAGAATAGTCATATGTAATTTGGCACTGGTGAGAAATTTTACCTTTAGTTACATATTTATATTGTACATATTCGCTGTAATTCCTATGATCATCTCATATGACTCATCATCAGTATCAAGGTAAATTTTTAACCGATAATCAAGGCATAACCAATCGATCTTCAATTTTGATTTTTTCTTTTCTACTGCAATCTGATTGGCCAGTTTATGATATGACGAAGAATTTTAAAAAAATTGTTAACACTCAACTTTAGATGACTAATTATCTCTACTTCTTTTATCACATTCTTTTCAAGATGCCTAACATAATTTATATTCTGCATGAATATTGATTTTCCAATCACAAATTCCCCGGTTAGCTCAATAAAACGATGTTTCATGTTCAATTCTAGTAAGACTGACAACATCATGTTAGTATTAGAATATATATGAAACAAAAGTAAAACATATATACAAATAGTAACTGTTAGACTGAGTGTAAAAATATGTTCCAGAGTCTAAACAGTGTGAAAAGTCTTATCCAAATAATAGATAAGCAGCTGTCAACTGTGTGACTCCGTAGACAAGGAATATCGTGAATCATTGGCTTGACAAATCTGCTAAGCATTGATATTCGGTCTGTCCGTCGAGGGAAATAGGCTGGTTGATAAATGATCTGAAGTACGATAGGTCCGATACTGAGTGGAGCAATGGTTATTCAATAAACTTGTTTAGTTCCTAACTAAAATAAAATAGTTCTCCAACGCTCAATGGTGTTAATTTTGAAATGGAAACTAATTCTGACACCAAGAATCTCAAATCGCTTTATCGTCCAATGAAAAAACATTTTGCTATTGTTGTATCCAACATGTAGTTTAAAAACCGTTTCAGAAGACCAGGAATAACGTTTTGGGAACTCAAATCGTTTACATTAGCGGTGGGAAGTGATAAAGGAATGTGAGTAGAGTTAGTCGTGGAGATAAGAGATATGTTAGAGGGTGTAAGAAGGATTTGGTTGTGGCCGATCTGCTCTCTTGTGCTATTACGGGTATGAGGGAGGATTTCACTTCGCGGCTGTCCACACCATCGAAAGGTGTTTCTTGAGGAACTTGGGAAGGAAGTTGTGATGGTGTTGGTCTTAGCGACCTGGAGCGTGACCTCAGAGCTCAAGAGACAACTGCTTCAGGCCGGTCACACATAGCGTTTTTATGGGAAGTGTATGAATTGTTAGCTCAACTCCTCAAAAGGCTCTAACGCTAGAAACGGAAATCCTTGGAACGATTTGAGGTATACCATTTTTAGGGTCGACCTTTTCTCACTCCTTCATTCCTTTTGAGAAGTTAACATCTCTGCAGATGCTGGTTGTCCAAGAGAAAAACCTTAATGTTGTCACTGACTACTATAGTCAGCAGTACGACTTCGTCCTCAGACCTTGAGTAGCTGCTTTGAGTCTCATCGTTCTCCAATCGACCTGCCTAGCATAGTAGAACCCACAGGAAAATATATTCCATCCAATATGTCTCGATTGGGTCATCACGATAGGCAAGCTCGACTACCACGTCAAGGTAGTAGCTACGGTCGGCAGCAGCTGTATACGTTTCTAATTATGTACAGAATGATATGAAGCAACTCGCAAGTATCATTCTTTTCATCAGCAAATATTTTAAACCAACCCATTGATTTAAACAAAATCGTACATTGCAAACTATTAATCAACTGCATACACGTCGTTTTATGTTTTATTCTTAAAATTTTAATTTTATATTTCTATTATACTAGAGTTAATTGGTAAAATCGGAAAGCCATATCGTAAATCGTTAATTTGTAAAATATCAATCCATCATATCGAACTGGACTGTTCCTGTTGCAAAACATCAATCCATTGTCTAACATTTCACTGTACATGCGTTTCATACAAATCCAATTGTGTTCCCGCTCTTCCTTTCTTGATCTCCCCCCATCTTCTGCTGCCAGACATTACGTTTTTACTCACGTCATATACTACTTATAAGTAACGCGCACCACAATATGATTATTATTGAATTGAGAATCTAAGCTTTGTCTGACATGGTCATCAATGTTTACTGTTGAAAAGATTCATCAAAAAGAAGATAAGATAGTTAAATAAACTAACTATTCAGTGTTTTTTGTTTTTCCTATGGTTATTATCTAAACTAAACAAGTTCTGAATGGAAAATACCTTCAAATCGTATTTATTCTGTTATTAGCAATCAAAAAAACAAAATATTTTATCTTTTTAAGTGAATTACAAACCGCAGTCAGATAAAAATATTATCACGAAATGATTATCATTCTACTGTTCTTTTTTATTTTGGTATTTATGTTTTTAAACAAACCAGGAATGTCTATATTTACTTATAAACTGATTGATGTTATTTTTATTTTAGAGAAGTTTAAACATTTGGTGTCTTAAATGCCTTGACCTTAAATTTGTCTACAATAAAGTACACTACAGTGAAGTTATTTTGTTTTCAGTGAATACAACATGGTGTTATATAGCTAATTAATGTCCCAACACATCGACACTTCCAAATTATGTGATATGATAAAATGATTCCCAAAAATAAACTAGTTAAAAATCATATTTTACCTAATCTAAAGGTCATTTCACCAATCAAAACACATTATCGAAGGGGGGGTGATATTTGAAGTCAGCTTGATGAATCAGTCATAATTGACACCTGATTGGTTGTTTAGATGTCCTATAAAATGACCTTCGATTAGTCACATGTTATCTGACCGATAACTTCTGGTCAGATTATCATGGGATACCCATATAGATTCATGCAGTTGGATAATAGTTTTATGTAAATACCAGCTACTAGATATCACCTCAGGAGTCGGAAAGCTATGCATTCATCACAAACCTTAGTGTTTAAGGGTTCGATCCCGGATAGAATCATGGATGAACATTATTGGAGAGTCCCATACTAGACTGAAACCTAATAAACGAAACAGCGCTTCCTAGTTTTTAATGGTCATAATATAAAATTACAAATTTTAACAATCTCCATCTCTTAAACTAAAACAAAATGTCTCACTTCTTAATTAAGTTCTCTTAAATACAGCTGTTCCGTGTACATGTTGCATTCTCCTAACGGATTTATCAAATGTTTACAACACCAGTAAACACTAATCTGACTTGGATTTATTTGTCTTCAGTCATTCGAAATATAATAATTGATTTAACTTAGTGATTTCGGAAATTCTTCTTGTCATCCAATTCAAATCACTACTTCAAAATTACTAATAATCATTCATTCTGAAACTATGAATCGATCAATATTAGACCACCATTAGAAACCTGGAAGCACTGGGAGGCCGTTTCGTCCAAGTATGGGACTCATCAGCAGTGCACATCCACGACTCTTGTACCTTCAGTCTTGTGTGCGAACGCCTAGCATCTGGACCACTGAGCCGGTATTTATTGGTGTTAATATCTAACTTGATCGATTCACGGAGTTGCGCAACCTGATACACTGTCTACACCCGAACAGGTTGAACTTCATTGGTCACGACTTCCCACTAGAACTCGGAGAACTCGTGGATGCGCACTACTGATAAATCTCATACCAGGACGAAACGGCCATCCAGTGCTTCGAGGTTTCTAATAGTGGTCTAACATTTCAAGATGTGTAACTTAACAATCTTCACAACCCCTATAAAATATTTCTTTCCCCTTAACAACTTTATTGATAGTTTCTTGAATTTATTCTTTTACAAAACTATGTTGTTAGTATGATCTTATAAATATTTTCTTACTGACCTATTATAGTTTGGAATGTCTGACCTAATTAATTTATTCATTATTCAATAATTCGTTCGTTATGTCTTTCATGTAAGTTAACATTTACAGCAAGCTTTTACATCTATTGCTAACACGCACACACATACACACACAAAGACACACATCAATACTTCACATAAAAAAGTAAAATAGTCAAAAAGAAAGCTTTGATTACTTCTTTTTTATTCGTTATTACTATCCATTTATAATTTATTCTTGAGCACAATGAACTACCTACCAGCCTACCTATCTACCTCTATACGTACAAATTAACTATGTAAATATATATATATATATATATATATATATATATATATATATATATATATATATGTATATACAGACATGTATGTTGTTGTAAAATCACTGGTTGGATAAATCAATAAATCACATCATTGCTTCAATCATTTTCATCAAACCTACACACACAATGTGACAAAAATATTTTTAATTTAATTTATTTATTATAAATAATATATTACCGATTATAGTGAATGTGAAACTATAATATGATGAGACTCAACTAAGAAAGTCTTCTCCTATTGTAATTAACATTTTTTTGAATACAATTTGGTGATTTTTTTTTTAAAAAAATATTATTATTTGAAATTATGGAATATCTTGAACAATTTTCAATCATTGATAAAAATCGTGATGGAATCATTTCAAGACGGGATTTATTTAAATATGCATTAAGTATTGGTGAAGATTTGTCCATGGTTGATGTAAGTTCGAGAAGATATTTATTGATTATTTTTCGCATTTTTATTACTATATCTGAGAAATTGATGATTAACTTTTCCATAGTATAAATTAGATTAATGATATTTATATATATATGTAGTCTGTTCAATAAATCTGTGAAGTAGAATCTTTGAAAAAGTTCATTCTATAAATTTTATGATGTATTTACTCGAATAGTGAGACTATACATTTACGAACGAAGTTTGAGAGATTCTATTGCTGAAATCATGAATAAATCATTGTTAGATCAGCATTAGAAACTTGGAAGCATTGGATGTTCGTTTTGTCCTGGTATTGGACTTATCAGTAGCAGTGCGTATCCATGACTCTTGCTAGTCTAACAATGATTAATTCATGATTTCAGTAGTAAGGGTTTTTATCATCAAATGGTATTAGCTCTAATATTGAAATGCTCTCTAGGCATTTGGATAAATGAATTTCACACAGAAATCCAAAACAACCTCCTCATTGGTTCGTTTATAAATCATAGTCAATTCCCTTTGTCTACTGAAACAATTAAGCTGTTCTCTTCAAAAAATCATTATAGACACTACGCACTGTGGATTATGTTAAGCACAGTCAATAAGATTGCCTCATAAACTTTTAAATTTGAATACGAGTAATTCTGAAATTTAAAGTCTGTTACAATTTAATTACTTTGAAATCCGTTGCAACTGATCAATACAAATAATTGAGATGGATTTTTTTAGATTAAGTGATCATTGAGTAGGATTTAATATTGTGTTCTGTAATTATTAGTATCAGTGATTGAATTTTATTAATTGAAATGACATACGGTCATTAATGTATGTGAATCAATATTATATGAGGTATGCTATACTGTTAAAAAGGTCTACAAGAGAATCTGAGCCTAAAATTTATTCTAGTTGGAGTTTTCTAGTAAAGAGTACTAGTACTCTTCAAGAAACTGAAGCTCTATATGAGATTCCAACCCATATTATCCAGAGCCAGTTTTCTCAGGAATATATGTAGAGCTTGTTAGTATATGGTTGGAGAGAGTGTTGAATTTCATTAAAATAATAAAATCATCAATGCTAGACCACCATTGAAAACCTGGAAATACTGGATGGATTTTTCATCCTAGTATGGGACTCATCAGCAGAGCGCATCCATGATCCGGTAGCGCGTATTGAACTCAGGACCTTCGATCTCGCGTGAGAAAGCTTACCCTCTTGATTACTCAGCAGACACCCAAATAGACTGTTAGGATATTCATCCAATATCCTAAGAGAATTATTGGTCAGTTCCTATTGGTTAATTCTTACTGGTCAATTTTATGGTCGCCCTAGATATCAATGTCACGTGCTCCAATGATGGTTCTTATTGGTTGTCCTGACTATCAATGTCACTTCAAATGTCGCTACCTATTAGTCAGCTTAACTGTCAATGTCACAGACTTCGATGCTGTTTCCTATTCGACCTAAATGTATAAATACGTATTATCTGTAACGTTTTATGATCAGAACCAGGACAAGGACCCGGTCAGGAATCCCTAATCTGGGATCCTGATTCTCTTCTGGATTCGGACCTCGTACTTTCTGGATGCTTGTAGAAGAATACAAGTTCTACTTCATATCACATCTTCTTATTTTAACTAAATATGAGGGTTGGGATAATCAGATCTGAGTAGCATGTCGTGTCACCGGATCCTCGATCCTTGCTTTCGTTTTCGGACTAGGTAAACTCGTATTAGTTCAAGCATCTATCAAAATGACGTGTTTACGTGTAGGCGTAACATAGACCTAAATGACAAGTGCTGAACGACACGTAATCTAATTTTAGAGTTTCCTTCTAATCATCTAATATTAAAACATGTTGAATTCTGTCTAATATTTTATGGTTCAAGATAATTAACCTCAGTTGTACCCCGATTGTTTAGGGACAGTGATAAATCACTTTAACTCATAAATTTATTTTTAAAGTTTCTTATCATATCATTAAAATATTATGAATGTAGTTTTTTTAAATTTTATGAAATCCAAATGAAATCCTTTTTATTTTAATGTAAAGTAAACTGTTATCATTGTAAGCAATACACTAAATTAAGGATTCAAATAAGTGTCATCTACTGACAAACTGTGGAAAATTGACACCATAAGGAACAAGTATTCTCAGCGGAAAAAATAGTTTAAGATTTATGATTGATAAAACCCAAATAACTTTCGAAGAAATCTTGAACACCCAATATAGTTATTATTTAGTTAAGAGGTTATAAAAGAAAGTTAAATTTATGGTAAGATAAGAGACAGTATATGTTGTAAACAAAGATCAGGTTTATGTACGTGAATTGCTAAAATTTGTATTGTTAATGAAGTTCTGGCAAATAGAACGATCTTAGATATCTCTGCTGCAGTCTATTCTGAGAACAACCATAATAACAATAAGTTTAGAGGAGATATTACAACTGTGACTCAAAAATCAAGTACTTGAAATTTTTAAAAATATCTACTCAATTCTTACAAACTTCTCATTATCTTCTCTAACAAGCCTATGATTTGAGAATAGGTTAAAGAAAAGCTCATATTTTAGGTTTATTTTCTCCTGTATAACCAACGATAATGGCTCTAAAAAGCAATCTCTTTCGATGCATATCTCTGATCATTACCCTGTCTAACTATCGGATAGAAAACATACGTCAATTTAATAGTCTAAATCTAGTTAGGCTATCTTTATAAAATGTTATTTCAAAAGCAAGCAATCAAAATAAGAAGATTGAAAGGATTACTGAAGCTTGAGATTTAAATACAGAAGTAGTGTGGTGTGAGCTACTTATAAGTAGTATATGACGTGAGTGTCAACGTAATGTCTGGCAGCAGAAGATGGGGGAAGATCAAGAAAGGAAAAGTTAGAACACAATCAAAATTTGTATGAAACGCATGAATAGTGACAATGGATTGATGTTTTGCAACAGGAACAGTCCAGTTCGATATGATGGACTGATATTTTGCAAATGAACAATTTACGATATGGTTTTCCAATTTTACTGAGTCACTCTGTAATTTTTGTTAAATACAATCCAATTTCCCCACCTGTGTTCTCGTTCACTACAGAAGTATATCCAGTTCCTCATCATACTATGGTTATAATCCCTCATGTAAATTTTCACAATTATTAATTACTCGTCATCATCAAACAGACAATTACTCTTTTCACTTTTATCTCTGAATTATTTTCGTAACTTATTAGTTTTTCTTAACCCTTGACTTAATATCAAACTTTGTCTAAGGATAATCATTCTCTTAGTGTTCAATTAAATTTTGATATCTATCATTTTCAAACCCTTTTTCCTTTTACTGAGAGTGTCTCATTGATGCATATATAAGAGTGAAATTTTCGATTGCGACTTTATTTTTATAATTTAAAGCTAACTACATATGTCTTTCATGAACTCACTACTGTATCGTACCCAAAAAAAATTAATTAGGATTTAGGGTTTGCAATGAAATACTCAATGAAAATTATACTTTGATATGCAGCATCTATTCACTAAATAAACTGGAAAGGCTAGATATTTCACGTATAACAGGCCTTTCTCAATTTATTTGTACGACTTATTTTTCTGGGTCTCATAAATACAGCATTCACAATAACATATCAGGGATCGAATCCACAATTTTTGGTTCCATGGAAGGAAGATGTTCACACAATATAACAAGCTGATTAAAGTTAGAACTGTACGACAGTGAATATCAACTCATTGGTTTAGTGTTTAAGCGTTTGAGCGTGAGAATGAAGTTCCTGGTTTTTATCTCCAGTGGTATGGTAGTAAATCCACTCTGTTGAGGAATTCCATACAAGAATGAACCAGTTTTCCAGTACTTCTAAGTTTTTTGGTGATTATTTAACTTTGATCTGTTTTTTTTTAATGTCAATAAAATTCAACATCCAAAGTGATATAATTTTAATCGATTTTACGTCATTTAGTTGAATAGACTAAACATGTCTAGAACGATAAAAACAAAAATAATATCATATCGTGAACAAACAAAAATAAAATAACTTATGAGTATATGAAAATATTTTAAAATAATTGTTGAATAGATAGATATTTACTTTGCCACACATGTATCGTTTAGCAAAGATACATAAACATGTGTTTTGCGGTCAATGGTCAATTCACCTCACTACAAATTTGTACACTGGCTAGCAAAAAAAGTCAGAACCAATTTATCATTGTTTAACCACTTATATATCCAAACACTCTTTTCAATTTGCATGCAACGAATCTACTAAGATTTCTTAAAAAAACTCATTAAGATGGTCAGTTTACTATGGAATATGAAAACGAAAACAAGTTCTACTTTCTTGACCTTCCAGTTTATAGAAAAGATACATGGAATAGAATTTATCTGAATTTTTAATAGCCGTTGTCTGTTTAGTTATAAATGGGCATTGGTTAAGATACTATCTCACTGTACATAAAGAATATTTACCGCCAAAACACTAGAATAGGCACTAATGATTGAGGTACAACGGATATTCATCGGAATTTACTGAGAAATCCAGTAAGAGTGAAGATAAAAACCCAAGGAAACTACGCTAAACAAAGGGGCTATTTTTATTCAATTCAAATCTAAAGGTGATGATGTTATAGGGATAATCAACCTAAAATTAAATACTGCATTGATAAAAACATATCCTGCAGCTAAATTCTTTGCTTTCTCCAAAATCACGTATTCTTCAACACAATCAATTGTTAACAGATACTCCTTTCATGTTACCACCAGCTGTGTACACAAATTCACATGCATCTGTCAAAGCAGTTATGTCAGTAGAACAGGAAGAAATGCCTACATCCAATTCAAAGTATATATTCCAAAACTTCTAAGGTCAAGTGGACTAAAGGCATTCAGCAGTACCATCTCGAGATATCATCATCCTTTAATTTACTTCTTTCTCATGCTTTGATTTCATCATTTTCATTTCTCTTGAATCTATAATTTTGATTTGAATTGACTGATTTCAGCTTGTATTAATGTTTACTAATCTGACTTTAGTTACTTCATTATACAACCAATCTAAAGTTTTTCAACTCCTTGATTCCTAATCATGAGTTCGATGTTCTGGAACTTTTCCTCTCACACTTTATTCATATCTGTAACATATTTCTATGATTTTATTAACTTCATTGTAAACTTCGCAACATCATGCATGATACACATATCTATCTCTAATCATTCAGATTTATTATAGGTTGTAAGCTGCTGATGAGAACTAAATTGAATATGATGACTTTGTTCACTTTAAATAAATGATTGATCACTTCAATCAATCCGATATAGACTAAAGGACAAGATGACAAAGGAAGATAAACCAAATATCATCTACAAAATCAACTGCTCAGATTATGAAAAACACTACATAGGACAAAGTGGATGTCCTCTTCAGCTTCGATTATGTGAACACCAATTAGCAGTCAAACGCCACAACATTACTTATATCAATACATACGGACAATTATGGACATACATTCAATTGGAATAATGTGGAAATATTGGATAGGGGGAACACAAAGTACACTTGAGAATTTTCAGAAGCTTTACACAATTAGCAATCAACAAACACATAGATATCGATCCAATTTATCAACCAATCAGAGAAACCATAGGCGACATAGGATCGACAAACAGATCGAAAGGGGGGATACAATTGAAACAAAGGTGCAAACAACGACAGGTTTAAAGACAACAGCAACCAATCAAGATCGAGGTTAACAGAACAAGCTACGCGTCAAATGTGGATAAATTCGAATACCTCACTTCTATCTGAAGTTTGTGTTGCTGATGTTGTTCAGTAGAAGAACAATGAAAGCTCCACAACCAAAACATCCAGCTCATAGAACGAAAAGCCACCACCACAATCATCCACCTGAGCTACAAATTTTCTACACTATCTCACCATATGCGCTCTTATTTTCCGTCAGTTTAACAGTTTGAAGTTTAGGATAAGTACATTGTTAGCACATGTGAATATCACATAGCATTTTAATGAAGAATAGATAGATGGTTTAGTTTAATTAATATTGTTTTGTTGAAACTCTTCTCATAGAGCTGACCTTGAAAATTATCCTGACGCGGTTTACAAATTTTTCTAATTTTATACTGTTTGACAAATAAATTTGATAATATGTTTAAATTTTATATCTAGCCTTTTACTTCTCGAATACAAATTTGATCGTTCATGTAGTTTCCTTGTGTATTTATTCTCTCACTACATTTCGAATATTTTTCACGCTCAAATCTACTTCATAATCCATAACATTTTATATGCTTCCATTGTTCAGATAAATAAAGATCTTAATATCATCCATGAAGTACTGATTCGATGTATACACTGGGATTGCATGATTGAATTAAGCGTAAATAATCAGTAGCTACTTGCTTACTTCCTTAATCCTGCTACTCCATATGAAGCATAGGCTTCCAATCTACTTTGTCCTGAGCTCTGCTTTCGATTCTTTTGATTTCTGCTTCCTAATATCAGCACAATATGTGAGTAATTGCTCGTAGTGATAGTATTACTAATTGTGTATCACTAAAACCGTTGGAGAAGGAATTCCGGATTAAGCGGTGGAAGTGGATAGGACACATATTGAGGAAAGCAATCCAATGGGTCACAACACAAGCTCTCACATGGAACCATCAAGGTCAAAGGAAAAGAGGAAGGCCAGTGAATACATTACGCCGAGAAATGGAGACAGACATGAGAGGAATGAACAAAAATTGAACAGAACAGGAAAGCGGAACCCAGGACAGAGTAGGTTGGAGAATACTGGTGGGTGGCCTATGCTCCATCAGGCACAAGTAAGTAGTAAGTAAGAAACTGATGTATCGCCTAACCTCTCATAAGAACATTCTTTTCTGTAAATTAGTCTATCTAATTAATTCAATTATTTCAGTACAACCACAAAACATTTATCCTACTTTAAATGTTCAACAAATTTATTTTCTCTCATAATGTTTTTTTTTCATAAATGGTATACAATATATTCAATCATCACTTCTTTTTAAGATCGTTATGTCATTACTTATATATCAAAGAATTATCGTATTCAAAAACATAGAATGCATAATGGTGTGTTGTAACTTTTGGTCGTCAATAGGTTTGCTTCCAGTTAGAAGATATATTGTGTGATTATGGTGTAGTGAAGGAGAACACAGGTGAGGGCAACCGAATTGTATTTAGCGAAAATTACAGAGTTACTCAGTAAAATTGGAAAACCATATCGTAAACCGTTTTATTTGCAAAATATCAATCCATCATATCGAACTGGACTGTTCCTGTTGCAAAACATCAATCCATTGTCTGACATTTCACTGTTCATGCGTTCCATACAAATCCCATTGTGTTCCCATTCTTCCTTTCTTGATCTTTCCCCATCTTCTGCTGCCAGACATTACGTTTTTACTCACGTCATATACTACTTATAAGTAGCGCGCACCACAATGGTAGTGTAAAGCAGTATATGTGAGTGTTACGCATGCACGTAAACACGTCAACTTGATATGCTTGAACTATTACGAGTTTTCCTCAGTCGGAAAATGAGAGCGAGGATCGAGGATCCAGTGACACGACATGCTACTCAAATCCGATTATCCCAACCCCCATGTTGAGTAAAAAAGAAGAAGACTTGATATGAAGTAGAACATATATTCTACAAGAATCCGGAAAGTACGAGGTCCAAGTTCCTAAAGAGAATCAGGGTCCCGGACTAGTGATCTGGGTCCTAAAACGTCACAGATAATGCGTATTTATACATTTAGGTCGAATAGGAAACAGCATCCAAGTTCATGACATTGACAGTTAAGTCGACCAATAGGAAACAACATTTGAAGTGACATTAACAGTCAGGACGACCAATAAGAAACAAGATTGGAGTACATGACATTGATATCTAGGACGATCATAAAATTGACCAGTAAGAATTAACCTATCGGAACTGACCAATAATTATCTTTGGATATTGGATGAGTAATCCTATCAGTGAGGGAGAATATAACCACATAGAATTCATCTTTAAATTTGATAATGGAATCAATCAACTGTAATCATTCATCACACAAACGTAAGGTAAAGATAATCTGATAACTGCAAACTAGAAGTTTATAACGTAACAATTCGAATGTATTACAGAGTATAAAATAAGTCATTTTCCAAAGTTGCACTTTTTGGAAAATGACCGTCCCCCCTCACACACACACATGCACTTTCACATACTTCTTCACTCAATAAACATTGAAAAAAGTAAGATAATGTCATAAAACTAAGAAGTTTTAGTTCATTTATTGAGTTAGATTAAAGATCACATTCTCTTTTATTTTGATTGATTAAATTCCTTGTTTTAATACTCTTTTTTCTGTGTGTTATTGTTTGTTATTGACAACACAATTATTTCAGGTATCAAGGTTAACTAACCATTGTTATTTTTTTTGTTATTATTTCATTGGAATGAATTTTTAAATAAATCAATATTTAGTTAGTTATTCTCTTATTATTAGTATTCACTATTTATAATTTTAAAGTATTTGACCTTGACCATCCATTATTTTGTTATGATGTAATTAATTTGTTAGTAGAAAAAAAAATAACATGTGCTATGTAGTAAGTAGTATGTGTTTGGTTCAAAAAAATAAACAAAATGACAGAGTCCATTTATGAAGTAGAGAACATTATTATTTTATTCATTTAAACAAATAATGACATGTTATTGTTTCATTGATTGATTGACTGACTAATTTTATTTCACGTATATTTTATGGTTTGTAACTTGGATTGATCTCTGAATTAAATCACCAGTGTAAACCAAGAAGCTGTTTTATCCTAAGTATGGGACTCTTTATCATCATGTATTGACAAACACAATATCAGAGGACAAACTCAGGTGCTTCAGTGTCGTACATAAACGCTTAAATCTATGGAACATAGAGTTAGTATTTGTTGGAGTATAAGTTTAACTCTAATTGGTGATATTGTGCGACTATCCTCGAATGCCTTCGGTGAGAAACTTGCTTATAACCAACATGTTTGAACTCTATTGGTCACGAATTATCTACAGAACTCCTGGATCTAGTCACTAGTGACTAAAAGAAAACTTGGTCTGGAGATTTTCCGAAGTTAAAACTCGTCCCAAGCCTGGATGAAGGTGAAGGGTTGGGTAGTACGACTCGATAACATACAATATGAAGTACTGCGGTTGGACATAGAAGTAACTGTAAAGATGCTGGTAAATTATTTGGTTATGGGCATTTCTGCATCTCATAGGAAGCAAAGAATACCGTGAACAGCTCGGATTATGATAGACAATCTGGACTTTGCGGTTGAACCAGCTCCTCTATTCTAGAGGCACTAACAAATGCAGATAAAGGCGGCCAGTGTACAAACAATATCTGAAGCAGTAGGTCTCAGTATACACAAAGGAAAAGCAAGATCCCTACATTCAATACAGTGGATACCAACGAAATCACACTTCAGGGCAAGATCTAGAATTACATACTTGTGCAACGTCATTGATAAACAAAGTGGATCTAATACAGATACGAACATGCGGATAAGCAAAACAGGCCAGCACTTCTACAATCGAAGACCATCTTCAACTCAAAACAACTATCGACCAACACTAAAGTCACGATTTTCGATACACACATCACGAAAGTTCTGTTGCATGGAGCGGAATCTCGGAGAACTACGAAAGTCATCATCCTTAAGATACATGTGTTTATTAACAGTTGTCAACTCAAGATACTGCGGATCCGTTGGCTAGACTCCATCAGCAACAGGCTATTGTGGCAGAGACTGAACAATCTTCCAGCTTAAGAGGAAAATAGGAAAATATACTGGAGGTGGATAGGATAACCAACCAACTGCGACAACACGCAAGCCCTCACCTGGAATGCTCAAAGTAAAGCGACAGACCAAGGGACAAGTTGAGCGATGACCCGAAGACAGATATCAAAAGAATGAATAGCTATTGGACAGAACGTGAAAGTAGGAAGGCTTACGGGATTAAGCAAGTCAATACTTAACATTGGTTTGTTTAAGAATACTATGGGAAAAATAGGAAGATGGATGACAAACCAAAACATGGAATTAGTTGATAAACCCACGAAGTACCGATCTAATACATTCAGAGCAATGTAGGCTTCTTGATGTGTTCGGAATATTGATGTGGAAACTTTGTTGATCTGTTAGGTATTTTAACATAACAGAAATGTGCTCATGTTGGCAAGGTTACATGATCGTATGGCAAAACGTCATTTAGATATCAGTTGTACACCTGACTTTTACAGCTAGACTAAAGTCACATTGCCGCCGAAAGTGAAGCAGATTAGAAAAACCTTTGTACCTCTCACGATACAAAAAATAATCTTATTTACAACAGAACAACTTTTAATCAATAGGCAAGTTTATTTTAAAGTCGATGTTTCGAATGATTTCTATGCAGTAATCTCCACTGATTCACAATCATCTTGCTGGATGCTCATGACTCGAATAGTTCTTATTGAAAATGATTAGTATGAATGGACAATCGTTTTCACTAAATTTATTTTCAAGCTCTACAATTATAAAGCCAGGATGACCGAAACAGAGCACTGTCATTTTGGATAACATCAGAGCTTAAGTCGTGTAGAATTCCTCCAGTCAAACCTTCTAACTTATAGAACATCACATTACCAGAAGCATCCATTTCAGATACAAATCGTCGTCATTTCAAAACCTATTACCTTTATGTTAAACTAGTCGGTAAATTTTTCAAGCATCACTCCTAACACATAAATTTTTGACAGACCAGTCTATTCTAAATACCAGTTTACGTAATCTTGTCTCATCATTTAGTGTGAAATACATTCAGAGAAAGTTTCCGCGCCCACAGTTTTCTGCCATTTGGTCGAACCATATACACGAGAATAGAATGTAAATCCTATTTTTACTTCGTATACATTCTGTCAACAAATCACGTCGATACAACGTGGATAATAAAAGCCGAATACTAATAGTTTTATTAAACCAGTGTTTCTCTAATACTGAAGAACAGACAAACAAATAGAAAATTCAGCGATGTTATGACGTATTGGGGTTAGGTAATAGCTTAACATAAATAATCGATAAGATAGATGAATCAGTTTTTATATCAGCATGAACGAAATAATAGAAGATAGACACACACCAACCTGTTTCAACACACACACACACATGTTAAAAAATGATCAAGGCTGCACGTGAATACTCTACAAGGTCAAATAGTGTGATAAAATGCCTGGAAAGATTAGGGTTTGTTTGTCAGTCCAAAAGCTAAAATGAATCATGTGGTAGTTGTGATGAAAAAGTCGTCATAAAACCAGCATGATCAAATTTACCTGAGTTAGTTAGTGAATGATTTAAAAGTTATATACATCAACCGTCAAAACTATGCCTATGCCAGCAAGACCCCTGGAAGCAGCATCAGGGCTAGCGGATACACGAAGAGTAAATCAAGCTGCTTCTTTATTTTGACAAGGTCAAATCAGATTAATAATTTTACTAGGGTCCTGTATGCGCGTTTCTGAGACGCAGCATACATCGATGGTACGAGATTCTAAAGTCCTAGCTAAGGAAGCCTGTTGCCCTATTTGACACAATGTCCGTACATTAAATGCTCCAACATATAGTCTAGAATGAGATTTCAAGAGACCAGGAATGACGTTTCGTGAACTCGCATCGTTTGCATTAGCGGTGCAGTCAGGTAAGGGAATGTGAGTAGAGTTAGTTGTGGAGAGAAGAGAGGTATATGTGGGTGTAGGAAGGATTTGATTTCGATCAATTTGGTCTCTCGTGCTGTTACGGGTATGAGGGCGGTTATCACTTCCCGGCTGCCCACACCGTGGAAGGTTGTTTCTTGAGGGACGTGAAAAGGAATATAGATTAGTGTTGGTCTTAGAGACCTGGGAGTGTGACCGCAGAGCTCAGGGGACAACTGCTTGAGGCCGGTCACGCACGGTGATCATTTGGTCTTAAATCGTTTTAATTATTATTGACAAATGGTACACTAGCAGTCCATTGATACAAAATAAAGACAGGTAGATTTGATGTGTTCACATGTTTACATAAAAAAGAGAAGTGTACTGGAATCACGGTAAGCTTTGATAATGTCATTTTTAGCACTCATTGACAATGTGTCTCGTGAACCTCTATCAAACTTATACTTTCAAGGATAATCAGATCTGTTTCATCCAGCGTTATTACAAGATAAAATAATTGTCATACTTCCCGTGATTCATTTATGAAGTTTAGCCAATCTAGCATCCTTTAATTATAATGTCTAATGTCATATCATGCGACTACTACCCAAAGAGAAGTTTGTGTTTTAATCTGTCATATGGTGCTTAAGAATTATGAGTTTTATTTCTAAGCCTCTGCTCATTAGTCAATTTGACTGGCAAAATTAAATTGACAAAGAGAACTAGAACTTATTGTAATCTACATCATATTCAATCAAAAGGGAATCAAATTTATTAGTTAAATCATATGGTTTTTTCTAGTTCTTTGAAAATTATTTATATAATCGATTAACAGTAGTTAGAAAACTTAAACACAAAAAATATTAGGCAGTTGTTTTATTAATGTCTAACTCTGATTGGTCTAGGTATTTTGTGCGACCTCACCCATTTGTTTTTGGTAGTTACTGCCTACACCCGACAGGGTTAAACTCCATTGGTCACGTCTTCTCAACTAGAACTCCGAGAATTTCCTCACGAAGCTAGTCACTAGTGAGCACTGTTACGATATTTTGGGGCACAGTTTTGGAGGTTTGCTTTTTTTACACATTTGAAATCATCAATCAATCATTGTTAGTACGCCATTAGAAACCTGGAAGCACTGGACGGCCGTTTCGTCCTGGTATGGGACTCATCAATGGCAGTATGCATCCACGACTCCTGCTCCTCGCAGGATTCGAGCCCGGGACCTTTGTCATTGTAAGCGAACGCCTTACCATCAGAGGAAGTTACCTTTTGACCTAATCACTACATATCAGCATGATAACTGTTTAGAAGTGAATCTTTATTCCCAGTCTTCTACATATATAATTCACAATATACATCGATGAGAAGTTTCAAGATGAAACTAAGTGGTTGTCAATCACATTTTATTTTCACGAGCACTAATCAGTATCTTTTATCGTTCACCAATTACACTGACCAAATATATGATACTTGGTTTTGGAACTCAAATGACTTCGTAATTAACAGATTGTTTTTATAATTAATATTGTTTTACGACTGATTCAGAATAACAATCCAATCGCAGAAGGCGTACCTACTTTCTGTGAACAGAAAGGATTTATTATAGACCAATTGACATACTTACTTTACTAACGCCTGTTACCTCTCACAAAGCATGGGCCGCCGACCAGTATTCGCTAACCTACTCTGTCTTGGCCCTCCCTTTCCACTTTGTCCGACTGTTGTTCAATCTTCTCATGTCTGTTTCCATTTCACGGCGTGATGTGTCCCTTGGCCTTCGTCTTTTCCTTTGACTTTGAGGTTTTTAAGCGAGGGCTTGCCTTGTGATACAGTCGGGTAATTTTCTCAATGCTTCTTCCTGATTTCTTCCTCCACTGGAATCTGGTTTGTTCTCTCCCTCAGTAGGTTGTTGCTGATAGTATCTGGCCAATGGATCCAACTGACATGATTACGTTAAATGGGCATATTTTGATAATTTGCAAGTCAATAGTATTACTGAACATATAGCAAGCTCATCATTATTGGACTCAATAGGCTAGTGGGCTGACAGAAGTCCAGTTCATAACAACACAAAGCTTAATAATTCAATAGAATTACGTATTTAAAATAACCACTAATATAGTGAAGGAGAACACAGGTGGGGCAACCGAATTGTATTTAACGAAAATTACAGAGTTACTCAGTAAAATTGGAAAACCGTATCGTAACCACTGTTAATTTTCAAATCTTCAATCCATCATCAATCCATTGTCTGACATTTCACTATTCATGCGTTTCATACAAATTCCATTGTGTTCCCACTCTTCTTCCTTTCTTGATCTTCCCCCATCTTCTGCTGCCAGACATTACGTTGACACTCACGTCAAATACTACTTATAAGTAGCTCGCACCACACTATTCCCTTTTAGGCATTGATTTAAAGTTTTATTATATTTTCGCTATAGTTTAATCATTTTGATTTATTGATTTCAGATTTCTTTCTGTTTATTTTTTTTTCTCCACATAGAGATGGTTAAGACTTTTCGATACAAACGATAAAGGCATAATTACAATTGAAGATGTTAGTCGTACTCTGGGTGTACCACCGCCAAAATTTTATGAGTAAGTAATTATTGAAATGGTTATTTTTAATATGAATCTATCAGTGTCAATCAATTCACGGTTTATTTTATTTTTCAATCGAAATAATAATGTTTCTCTTGCTTTGCCAATCCGTGTTTGTACATCTACATCAGATCCCTCATTTTTATCACATTGTACTGAACGGGTCTATGAAGGTTGTCATATTGTAGTGAAGGAGAACACAGGTGAGGGCAACCAAATTGTATTTAACGAAAATTACAAATGACATAGTCCTACTTGATGAAGATGCTGACAAAATGCAGAGTCTTCTGACTACCCTAAGCAACAATGCAAGCATGTTCGGGATGCGGTTTTCCCACTCGAAATGCAAAATGTTGCTTCAAGACTGGGTTGCATCGGCACTTGAACTAGTGATAGGGAGTGAAGTAGTCGAACGTGTAGACCGCTTCACTTATCTTGGGAGTCTCATCAGTGCCGATGGCCTGGTGACTGACGAAATCTCAGCTCGGATACAGAAAGCTCGATTGGCTTTTGCCAACCTGCGTCACTTATGGCGTAGGCGTGATATCCGTTCTCTAATCAAAGGACGAGTGTACTGTGCAGCAGTTCGCTCCGTTCTCCTATATGGCTGTGAAACATGGCCAGTGAGAGTAGAAGATATTCGTACGTTACTAGTTTTCGATCATAGGTGTCTTCGAAGCATTGCTCGTATATCGTGGGACAACTGAGTAAGCAATGTTGTCGTTAGGAAACGAGTACTAGGTAAGGATGGCAGATCAATCGATGAAGTAGTGAAACTTCATCAGATGAGGTGGTTGGGACATGTGTTGCGTATGCCTAACCACCGACTGCCTCGACGAACTTTGTTTTGTAGTGTAGGAGTAGGTTGGAAGAAAGTTAGGGGCGGCCAGACCAAAACATGGCATAAATCGATGAAGTCATTGACTAGTGGACTTAGCCATGTCGGTAATTGTCGACTACGTGGTTGGGGTCCGCGAGATGATAATAATCGATGGTTAGAGACCTTGAACGACATAGCGCGCACCACAATATCTTCCAAAGTTTCTTCGTCAAGTGTGATTTGATTGATGCATGTTGTGTTGTATTTAAGTATCTTGCTTTTTCATTTATGTATACTGAAGCTTAAAGCTTCAAAGGCTGATGCTATACTGGCCCACCTAGCGTTCATTGTCTCTGTGTGGAATAGCACAGCTAGGTGATCTGTTAAGTTGAAATTCTTCAGTTGCATTTATAGTTTGAAGTATTAGCTAAAATGTCATATTCATTCATTTATTGTAAACTTAGCTTATCAAGACGATGTACCGCCCATAAAAGTATGATGTTCTGTGCTTAGAACCTGTGTTTAAATATATTGATGGTGATTATTTTACTAAAGTATAATTAATATGATTTGAAATTATGTTTAAATATTTTGAACCTAATTTTCATCAATAATCTATCTGAATGACTAGCACAATTTCACTGTTTAAAGTAATGAATTCAATCGGGTGAATATAGGGTGTACTTTGTTGATCAATAATTACCCATCAACCAAGTACAGATTCTCATATTGCAGACGTACTTCAAACGATACTACTTCATCGCTTGAAACGAATTAGGCAGGACTACATTCGAACCTGACAATTATCCAATCCTTTCTAATTTTTCATTTGAACTTGAACTAATCTTTCTTCAAGATGAAGACAAATGTATGCTTTAATTTTTCATAATGTTTAGAATAACTTTAAGTTTCATCTAATTCAAATTGTTAGTAGTAGTGTAGTGAACGAGAACACAGGTGGGGTGACCGGATTATATCTAACGAAGATTACAGAGTTACTCAGTAAAATCGGAACACCATATCGTAAATCGTTAATTTGCAAAATATCAGTCCATCATATCGAACTGGACTGTTACTGTTGCAAAACATCAATCATTGTCTGACATTCCACTGTTCATGCGTTTCATACAAATTCCATTGTTTTCTAACTTTTCCTTTCTTGATCTTCCCCCATCTTCTGCTGCCAGACATTACATTGACACTCACTACTTATAAGTAGCGCGCACCACAGTAGTATTGTTAAAGATTCCCATTGTGAATAGTAAAACAACACATTTAAACGAACAATATAATTTTCAATTAGATCATCATGAGGCTTTACTCTAATGTACATGTATTGCTTGCTTACTCACTTACTTTCGTCTGTTACCCCTAATGGAGCATAGACCGCCGACCAGCTTTCTACAACCTATTCTCTCTTAGGCTTTCTTATCCAGTTCTGCTCGACTGTTGTTCATTCATCTCATGTCTGTCTTCAATTCTTGGCGTAATGTGTTTCTTGGCCTTCCTCTTTTCTTTTGTCCTTGAAAGTTCCAAGTGAGAGCCTGTGTTGTGACGCAGTTGTTTGCTTTCTTCAATATGTGTCCTGTCCACTTCCAACACTTCTTTCAACATTCTTTCTCCACTGGAGTGTGGTTTGTTCTTTCCCACGTGAATATTTTCATATGAAAATGTTAAATTAACCAAGGCAATTTATGAGTCAATAATCACAATGAAACAGATTACGTAACTACACAAAATAAATAGGTAAAAGTACAAGTGGATAGTAAGAAGACAGGTTTACTGTTGGTAGTAAGGATAATAAAATACAATAATAGAAGTTTATGTTAATAGTTCAACATTGGAACTTGTATGTTAAACTTGGATAAACAGACTTAAAATAATAATCGCAAAGCTCGTTTAGAATTACGCAATAAGAATATAGATAATCAAACAGTGAAAAATATAAACGAAAGGAGGTCAGGAAATGACAAACAAACACAGGATGTGAAAAGAATATGACTAATAGTAAAATAGCTTATTAAGTTATATCCAACCAATGAAGGGACAAGAGTGCCACGAATTTCTTGTTAGCAGTTGAATTTGGATTGAGGTTATAGATACCCATGGCTTTTGCTATATACAGGAGATGGTATCGAATGCCGTTGAGAAATGTAGGTATACGATAGATCACTGGAAATAGTCCGCTTTTATCTATATTTTGAGTACTGTTAGCGGGACATAGATGGAATTGAAGCACGACTACGTTGCTGCGCGCTGATTGGCTAATTTCCTATCCAATCAGCGCCTGATCGAAGCTTGGAGAACAGGATAGAAAATTCTCGTATTGTTAGCTGCATGCTGATTGGTCAAATCCAGTCCAGTCGATCACGTGAATTTTCTTCCAGAAGTTTTCTCATCTAAAGGCTATAAATAGACTCGCATTGTATTTATCTTTGCCTTCTTCGCCTTGGCTTTCACCATCACCTCCAGCTTCTTTTTCCTTGCTATTTTGGAATACAATCCTTCCTGTTCAACCGTGTTCTGATTTGGGTTACTTGTCCAGTGTTTTGTGTCAAGAATACTAAGCAATAAGATTTAGCCGGGAAATATCTTAATCAACCGTTACAACAAGTACTATCAATCATCTGTGCAAGGATCAAGCTACGTATCGTCTTGATCTATTTCATTATGATTATTGACTTATGAATTGCTTTCATCGGTTAATTATTTTCAAATGAATATTCATGTATATTAGAGTAAAGCCTAATGACGATCTAATAGAAAACAAAGACATGACCAGTAGAGTTCAGCAATGTTGGATGTAGGCAGTAACTACCGAACACAAATGGTTGAGGTCTCACAAAATCCCTAAGTTGATCAAAGTTATACATTAACACCGTTAGATGACAGCCGGCCCAGTGACCCAGAGGTTAGGCGTTCACGCGCAAGACCGAAGGTCCTGGGTTCGAATCCTGCCAGGAGCAGGAGTTGTGGATACACACTTTTGGTGAGTCCCATATTAGGACGAAGCGGCCATTCAGTGCTTGCAGGTTTCTAATAGTAGTCTAACAATGATTGATTAATTGATTTCAAATGTGTAAAAACACTAATCTCCATAACTCTAATCGAAAAAATATACTTTAATTAAGAGTTTGGAAGATAAAATTGTTTAGATTTATTCATCAGCAGTGCGCATCCGCGACTTCTACACCTCACAGGATTCAAACTCAGGACCTTCGGTCTTGCGCGTGATCACCTAACCTTTGAACCACTGAGCCGGTGGCATCTAACGGTATTCATGGCCGACATCATGATTAGATAATCTAGTTAAGGGAGAGAGAGAGAGAGAGAAACCTTCCGAATTCTTCTTCACAGTCAAAAAAATCTACATACCACTCTGATTATACACTTGTCTTCTGTTTTTAATTTCACTGTGTTGTATCACACAACTGAATCATTAACACACACACACACACAAACACAAAAACGCACAACTCAATTTTTACTTAAGCTACATACATGTGATTCATGACAAAAGTGAACAAACACACACTTCAGTCATCTCACCAATAAGAATGCAAATTAAAAAAAAAACTATGATTACAATGTTCAATTTTATCAGCTGATCAGCAGTTTTCACGTACAGTTTATTTATATACTATACTGAGTTGCAATAAAAAAATTAAAACAATATTTGATTCAAACTTAATACTTATTTGCATTACGGGGTTGTGAAGATTGTTAATTTACACATTTTTGAAACCATGAACCGATCAACGTTAGACCACTGTTAGAAACCTGGAAGCACTGAAAGACGGCCGTTTCGTTCTGGTATGGGACTCCTCAGCAGTGCGCATCCACGACTCCTGCACCCCGCAGGATTCGAACCCAGGACCTTCGGTATTGTGCGCGAACGCATAACCATCAGACCACTGAGCCGGTATCTAACAGTGTTAATGTCTAACTTGATCAAATTCATGGAGTTGCGCAACCTCATACACAGTCTTCGGTAGTTACTGTCTACACACGAACAGGTTGAACTTCACTGGTCACGTCTTTCATGTTAATTAATGTAAATGAGTTGGAGTGTATTATTAGTTGAATATTTAACCGGTAGGTATGAACAATTTGGGATACATATTTGTCCCTTGTTTTATTAGAAGTTAGTGAACATCATGTATTAGTCATGAAAAAAAATTCTCACTGATGACTGTGGAGGACAATGGCGCAATATTGAGGATTAATTAAAAGTGAACCGATGCAATATTGGATATCGGTTCAGTGGTTTAAAGAGTAAATGTTCATAATGGAAATCGAAGGTCTGGTTTAGATACTCTGTGATAGAGACAAAATGACTATCTAATGTTAACTGTTTTTAAAAATGGCTGCTTAATTTGAATCGATTCGTCATCTTATCGATTTTATGACTACAGTTAAGGAAAGAGGTACGCCACTTGTTTCTTAGGAGAGTTATATCAGTTAAGTGAATGCCTATTGGAATAAAACTTTGATATATAATATCTATGAATTTAAAATCTGAACAAGACAATGTAACTGATTACAAATAATTGTTCTTAACGTACTAAATGCTGAAACAAATATATCAAATATAGTAACATGGTTGATGTAAACTACTGAATTCTATTAGTAGTTATTGAAATTCTTACTAAATATTTTCACTGAAAGCTTTTTTCACAGCACTATTATACTTTAGAATAGAAAAAATTTACTGATAAATTCATTGTTTATTCATTTTTTCGGATGCAACTATTTTAAGGATTTTATATTGAATTTTAATGGAAAATTGATTTTGATAAGGAACAAGATTTAGTGTGATCAAATGATTTTTGTTTGTTAGAAAATTTGCTTATGATTATAATGATTGAAATTAATTAAACATGATGAATTAGTCTTGTGGTGCGAGCTACTTATAAGTAGTATATGACGTGAGCGTCAACGTAATGTCTGGCAGCAGAAGATGTGGGGGAAGATCAGGAAAGGAAGAGTTAGAAGAACACAATGGAATTTGTATGAAACGCATGAATAGTGACAATGGATTGTTGATGTTTTGCAACAGGAACAGTCCAGTTCGATATGATGAACTGATATTTTGCAAATGAACGATTTACGATATGGTTTTCCTATTTTACTGAGTAACTCTGTAATTTTCGTTAAATACAATTCGGTTTCCCCACCTGTGTTCTCGTTCACTACAGTCTTTTTTGCTTGAAAACCATTAGAAATCATGGATAACTGCGCAGATATCTCATCCTAATATACAAACTACAGAAAATTGTATACTTGTATTTTAATTCTTTCACCAAATGCGTTACAATTAAACTACTGAGTTATCATACAATTTAACATATTACTCATTATATCATGTACTTAACTTTTAACTAAGAGGTTGTAGTTTCGAATGCAGTAACACATTCTATTCAAGTAATCTAGTTAATGATTGAGATTGATCATGTTGAAATTTTATTTAAGCGACTAAACTTTCATAAAAGTAGAATATTTTGTCATGTTAGTGATTAGTTATTCACAATGATTGAAATATTTCAGTGACAAAATTTTCTGAATAAGAAATACGAATTTTAATTAAAACATCAACAGATGTGATATCAGTGTAGATCACAGAGGAATAATGTCATCATATTTAGTATTCAATAATTAGTAGTATATTTTGAAAACTACCAATAAAATCAAACACTGAACAAAATATATATACGTATACCGATCTTGAATTTAACATATATCTTATGTTGCTCATCATTTACAGTCATTTGACAGTGAATTCAGATTACTTAATTACGTAATTACACTTCTTATCAACCGTAGAGGATAGGTCATTGACCAACATTCTCAGCTTACTCTGCCCTGGGCAGTTCACGTTACTCAAACCTACAAATGCAAAAGGTTGCTTCGAAATGAGCTTGCGACGGCACCTAAAACTGGTGATAGGGAGTGAAGCAGTTGAGCATGTTGACTGTTTCAATTATCTTGAGAGTCTCAACAGTGCTGATGGCCTGATGTCTGATGAGATCTCAGGGCATATACAAAAGGCTCGATTGGCTTTTGCCAACTTGTGTCACTTATGGCGTAGGCGAGATATCCTTTTTCTAATTAAAGAACGGGTCCACTGAGCAGCAGTTCTCTCCGTCCTACTATATGAATGCGAAACATAGCCGTTAAGAGTTGAGGATATTCGTGGGTTATTAGTATTCGATTATAGATGTCTTCGAAGCATTACTCGTGTATCCTGGAACAACCGAGTAAGCAATCCTGTCGTTGGGAAACGAGTACTAGGTAGGGATGGTAATTCAATAGATGAAGTGTTGAAACTTCATCAGCTGAGGTGGTTGGGACATGTGTCACGAATGCCCGACCACCGACTACCTCGACGAGCGATGTTTTGTGGCATAGGAGCAGGTTGGAAGAAGGTTAGGGGGGACCGAACCAAAGCATGTCACAGATCCATGAAGTCACTGATAAGTGGATTGAGTCTGTTGTTAGGTGTAGACTACCTGGTTGGAGTCCGAAAGACGAAAATAACTGATGGTTAGAAACCTTGGGACGGCATGGCTCAAGAATGCTTGCGATTGCGCAGGCACATCCACTCTTTGTGCTTTATAAAGTTCTAATCGTCTAAATTCCTCATCAGCCTTCTCTTTCTAAATTTGTCACTGAATTATACTTGAATAATTTCTTCGAACCCCAATCTCTATTACCGTTAATACTTCTACTATTTCTACCACTGGGATTTGAACTGAGAACTGCGTCTCTGTGCTAATGTGGTATGGCAACCTGAACTTATGTACATGCGTACGAAGTTCTACATTGTAACTGACTGACGCATACAATTTATGTAAATGTATTCAGAGTCTTCCAATGATGATAACAGAAATGAATATTCTCTTGATTAAATTACGAACTGCTATTGTAAACTTTGGAGGCACTGTATGCTCGTTTCTTTCTAGTATAGGGATATTCAGTAGTGATCACTCAAGATTCTCCATCCAGGAGTTATGCCTAACAATTTCTATCTCGCAAGCAAACTCTATAATCCCTATCAATCTTCCTACACTAAAAATTAATATGTTGACTTCTTTATTAAAAAGCATATTTAACCGTTGACATCAATTTAGAAATGTTTAGATAGAGAGAGTATGGAACTAAAATTTCTCTATGAATAGATTTTAATCAATAGGAATATTATTTCAATTCTTAATGGAATTTCAAATCAGCGAACATTAGCTTGAATAGAATTACTTCCTATCGGGTCATTGTTTGTTGTTCTAGAATAAAAGTAATAATGGTAAGCGATTGTCTTTTTTCTACCTCATGGGCTTGTTGGTTGGTGTATAAGGAACTTTATCCATGATACCATTAAAAATAAACCAGTTGTCTTTTACTGCTGATATTTATTTATATGACTAAAGTTTTCCATAGTTATTCTATGGAAGCAAATAATACGTTAAATACAAAGGTTTCAAGTAATTTTTAGTACAATCTCGATAGGAATTGTAAATCTTAGCATTTTCATTAAAAGAAAAATATCAATTACTTTGTAGCTATTGTTAATTGTTCAATATATACTGATTTACAACAAAAAAATCTCTCAATCTACTAAGAATCTGTATCAGAAACTCAATGATATGTAGTTGTTACATACTTTAGGAAGGATTTGATTTTGACCAATATGGTCTCGCGTGCTGTTACGGGTATGTGGGCGGTTGTCACTTCCCGGCAGCCCACACCGTGGAAGGTTGTTTCTTGAGGGACCTGAAAAGGAAGATGGATTAGTGTTGGTGCGTGACCGCAGAGCCCAAGGGACAACTGCTTGAGGCCGGTCACGCACGGCCTTTTTAAGAAATGTTTTTTGAGGATTAGCTCCGTTCTTAAAGGCCCTTAGTGGGCACCCTTACCCAAGGAGACGGAAATCCGTGAGGTAGGGGAGGTGTGACATTTTTAGGGCCGACCTTTTCTAACCCTTCCTTCCTTGTGAGAAGGCAGCATCGCTGCAGATGCTGGTTATCCGAGGGAAACACCTTACTGCTGTCACACCCCTCTTCAGTCAGTCAGCAGTACGACGTCGCCCTCAGACCTTGGGTAGCTGCTTTTAGTCTCATCGTTCTCCAATCGACCTGCCTGGTATGGGAGGACCTGCAGGAACATATGTTCCAGCCAGTATAGCTCGATTGGGTCATCACGATAGGCAAGCCCGACCACCACGTCAAGGTAGCAGCCACGGTCGGGGTTGTTACATACTAAAATTCAGTAATTTGAGGCTATGAGAACCAAACAAAAACTGATCCCAAAATAATAAGTAGTAGATAAAGGCAAATCCTTTTAGATAGTGTTTTATTCTTTAAACTAGTTAGTTTGATTGTAAAGCTTTTATTTTAATTTTGGACAATATTCATTATCGGAATCTATTACATAAAATGGGCTCTCAGAGAATAAAACGCTATGGAAAGTATCCAATTAAGTTGGGAATTTTTATTATCTTAGAGCTTTAATGATTTTGTTTAGAAGAACAAATAAGAAGCTCCACAAGCAAAACATTCAGCTCAAAGAACGAAACTCCATCACAAACTTGAATGAGTAAGGCTATTGGTAATTTTATTTGCTTACTATAAAATGTGTTCACTACTAATAAACTGAACTCCACCCGGAGCCTCTCTGGAGCTACTACTGGTCCCAAGCTCGGATAAAGCAAGAAGGTTGGGCATGGGATTGTCGACTCCATTCTGCAAAAAAAAATCGCTAACCAGAAAACATAATTCAAACCATTTTAACTCTGCCTTTGGAGTTAGAAGGTTTGCTTTCAGAAGAGTTTTGACGTTTCTTCAACAAGATTTTGGATAAGGCACTCCAAACAACTGTCAACCATTACCAAAATCAGAATTTTCCATACGAAAGTCAAGATAGTTCTACTGTATGGGGCGGAAACGTAGAGAACTACGAAAGCTATCATCTGGAAGATACAGATTTTTATTAACAGTTGTCTACACAAGATACTTCCAATCCGTTGACTAGACACCATCAACACAAACCTATTATGAGAAAGAATAAACCAGATTCCAGCAAATGAATAAATAATGAAAACGCACTGGAGGTGGATAGGCCACACAATGCAGAAAGCACCCAATTGCGTCACAAGACAAAACCTCATCTAGAATCCTCAAGGCCAAAGAAAAAAATGATGGACAAGAAACACATTTCACCAAGAATTGGAGACAGACTTGAAAAGAATGAACAGTAATTAGATATAACTTAGATATAAGGCCCAGAACAGAGTAGACTGGAGAATGCTGATCGGTAGTCTATGCTCCATTGGGAGATGACAGACGTAAGTAAGTAAGTGAGTAAGTAAGTGCATAAGTGCATAAGTAAGTAAGTGAGTAAGCGTTAGTTGAACATAGATGGATTAAAGCATGACTGTGCTAGTTGTGCGCTGATTGGCTAATTTCCTATCCAATCAGCGCCTGATCGATTCTTGGAGAACGGGATAGAAAATTCTCGTGTTGTTAGCTGCGTGATGATTGGCTAAATCTAATCTAGTCGATCACGTGAATTACAATCCAGAAGCTTCTCATGTAAATACTATAAAGAAACTAACGTTGTATCTATTTTGCCTTCGCCTTCGACTTCGGCTTCTTATTTACATTTAACCTTTTTATTTGGAATATAATCTTTTTCCTGCTCCACCATGTTCTGATTTAGGAAACTTCGCCTTTGGCTTCGTATTTCCATTTAACTTTACTATTTGGAATATAACCTTTTCCTGTTCAACTGTGTTTTCGATTCTTTGGAACTTGTCCAGTGTGTTGTGTGGTCAGAGAATACTAAGCAATAGGATTTAGGTGGGAATTATCTAAGCAAGCGTTACAACAGTAAGTAAGTGAGTAAGTACTAATAAACTGTTTTTACTATTTTGATTCAACTTTTAACTGTACTATACCTAGAATTAATTGAATAAAACAATATTATTGTCTTTCACACTATTTTTTTTTCCAAGTGAAAGACATAATCGACGATTAAGCGGGAAATTAGACTCAACTAATGATGCATTCCGTCAAGCAGCAGCAAAATTTCGTTCTACTGAAGATATAACACATCATTCACAATCATCATCGTCATCATTTACATCAACTGGTAAATTTACAATGATGAATAAACGTAGTTATTCCACTGATAATGTTCCATCAGATTATCACAATAATAATTCATGGAATCTTCTGACGAAGAATAATGATAATCAAATTGATATTGATGAATCATCATTATTGATTGAACATTCATATGAAATAATTCAACAAAAATTAATAGAATTAATTGAAATCGCAATTAAAAAACAAATTGATTTTCAAACGATACCACAATTTATAGCAATTGCATTAGAAAAAGAATATGGTCGTAATTGGCATGTTATTGTTGGTCCATATAGAGTTGGTTGTGCTGTTGCACATTTAAATGGACGATTTGCTAATGCACAATGTGATACATGTCATGTTGTTGCATTTCAAACAATGGATTTGTAAATTTATATATATATTTTTTTGTTTATTCAATCATATTAAACATGTGTAATTTAAACTAGCGCGCTTTTCATCATCATCAATTAAAACAAATAATGTTTTTTTTTAAAAAAAATTTATTTATTGAAGTTTGATGATAATTTAGTTAATAATATAAATTATATATTATCTTTTTCAAATATAATACTAATAATTTTAGATTAAATGTCAACATTGAGAACTTCAAAACAAAAATTAAAAAAAAACGGAATGGCTGTACAAGCTTTTTGTAATGAAATGTTTGTTTGTTTGTTTTTAAATATTATGCTGTAAACTATTTTATCAAACAAATTCAAGTTTATAGCTGTCAATTTTGAACTTTTTTTTTGATTGCTTATAGTGATATTAATTTTAATGTTTAAAATGAAATTAGATGAAGTTGAATTTAGCGCTTGTAAGTTAATAATTTGAAAGTTGAATAGTTTAAATATGAATTGACTGTTGAATTATAAGAAGAGCAATAAATAAGTTTAACAGTCTAATGAAATGTGCTCATTAGTGAGAAACTGTGGCTAATGGAGTTCAACCGTGTTGGATTTAACCAACTACCTACTGATGACAATGGGTGAGTTTGCAGAAATAATGCCGATTGATTAAAGTTAGATATTACCACTATTGAATACTGGTTCATTGATCTATAGGTGAAGTGTTCGTCAGAGAGACTGAAGGTCCTGGATCCGATTTCTCGGTACATGGTTTGTGGATTGGCAGTGCTAATGAATCTTACACTAGGAAGAAACAGCTTTCCAGTGCTTCCAGTTTTCTAATCGTAATCTAACATTGATTGATTCATGAATTCAGTAATTTATAATTTTCGACCTCAGATGTGTATTTTCATCCTGTCAATGAACTAATGATAGTGTGGTGTGCGCTACTTATAAGTAGTGTATGAACGAGTGAAAACGTAATGTCTGGCAGCAGAAGATGGGGGAAGATCAAGAAAGGAAGAGTTAGAACACAATGGAATTTGTATGAAACGCATGAATAGTGACAATGGATTGTTGATGTTTTGCAACAGGAACAGTCCAGTTCGATATGATGAACTGATATTTTGCAAATGAACGATTTACGATATGGTTTTCCTATTTTACTGAGTAACTCTGTAATTTTCGTTAAATACAATCCGGTTGCCCCACCTGTGTTCTCGTTCACTACAAAGTGAATTTATGAAAATTATCTTCAAAATTAACATAAATTTCCATGGTACAGTAACAGCGAAACAAAAAACTAAGGTGTACAAAATTAATAAATAGACAAGAAACGAAAAAGTTGTTATCTTAGAACAATGGACTAATATAATTATGAATGATTCAAATGAATATTTTCTTTTTCTATGAAACCATTTGTTAAATTATCATTGAATAGAACTAGTGAAGTAATTGTATGTCACTTAGTCTGTTACAACGTAGAAGCTCGTACGCATGTACTTCAATCAGTTCAGGTTGCCCCATACCACATTAGCACAGAGATGCAATTGTCAGTTTAAATCCTATAATTGTAGAAATAGTAGAAGTATTAGTGGTAACAGAGAAGATTAGAGTTCGAAGAAATTATTCAAGAAGTATAATTCAGTGACAAATTTAGAAAGAAAGATAAAGGTGATGATGAATTCAGACGATTAGAATTTGATAGAACACAAAGAGTGGATGCGCCTGCGTCATTGCAAACGATTTTGAGCCATGTCATTCAAGGTATCTAACCATCTATTACTGTCCTCTCGCAGACGCCAACCACGTAGACTATACCTACAAACATGACTCGGTCCACTTGTCAATGACTTCATGGATTTGTGTCATGATTTGTTCTGGCCACTCCTCTAACCTTCTTCCAACCTGCTCCTACATCACAAAACAAAGCTCGTCGAGGTAGTCGTTGGTTAGTCATACATACGCAACACATGTCTCAACTACATGTATGTACATACTTGAAACTTAAATCTTTTATACATATTAATAAAATAATCAACAAATAAAATTTCACTAATCGAATCAATAATTAAATAAATAAAGACAAAGAATAAAAATAAATGAACATTTATAAAAACTAAAAATCAATGAATCTAGTTGCTACGCTCGTCACTTAGTCAATAAACCCGAACGAGACTTTTACCAGCGTCCAGGTAGGCTACCTTGAATCCCCAGCTGAAGATAAAAGCGTAGAAAGTATATTCTACAAACACCCAGCAATCACAATATACAATCAAGCATACAAGTCTCGTTTATTTATACATCGTAGAAACGTCCTTGAGAGAGTTGCGAAAATAGCTTACTGAAATACACAGCAGCCAATCACAACAAAGGATTACCTTGGTAGGAATTGAAATCTCAAGGTCAACTGATCAGCCCTTGCTGGCAAACGTAAAAACCAAAATAAGGCATTTATCAATCGAATTTTGGGGATCTAACATCCCCAACACTAGTCATCTGTTCAATGGTATCAATAATAAGTTACTCTACACATTCATTGATTTCAAATTATATTGGTCAAGTGATATTGTCAATAAACTTTGAAATTTTCCATTTCAATGTTTCATCATTCCTTATTCATCTTTCTTTGAAGTCTATACAATCTTAACCATTGAAACTATTATAACCAATTTTTCATTGGGGCCAATTATCAAAAAATAAAAACAAAACTGATGTAAAATGTCAATAAGAAATGATGCATAATTGTTAGAAAGAATTCATTTCATATTGTCATTGTAGATTTATTTATCTTTTATTTCTTGTTTGGTATTTCTTAAAATTATTTCATTTGATCTCATTAATTTACCGGTATATAAAATAATGATGACATGAAATCTAGGGTTTGTAAACTGTAATTGTAATGTTCTATTAAATATATATAACACAATTTCTTTGTAAAGAACAATAAAGAATCATGACATAAATGTAAAGAATGTACTACTGTGCAAGTAATTTACAATCAATGAAACAGTAAAGATAAATGTCACATTTTGGATAACTCAAAAAGAAGAAAAAATTCATCAGGATTTTGAAAATTTTGATTAAACGCCACCTACCTAGAACTTAACACCATAGAGAAAGCAAATGAAACCTTATTGTTGAGGATGTTAGATCCCCCAGAACTCGCTTGATCAATATCTTTATGCTGGATTGATTTCATGGATCGATCATTTGACCTTGAGATCACATTTCCCGCCAAGAAAATCCTTGGCTGTGATTGGTTACTGTATCATTTTAGTGTGCTATTTTTGTGACTGTCTCAAGGACATCACTATAGAGTATAAATAAACGCTATTTGAGTGCTTGGATTTATTGTGTGCTGGCCGGGTGTTTGAAGAATACAATTTTTACGCTATATCAAGACTTCTTGCTGGTACAGTTGGGTCAACGGATCATGGTAACCTACCATGACGCCGGTTCATTGTTTGTTCTGGTTATTCGACTAAGGTGAACCCATAATAATTTTAAGCATACCTAGAGATGAGTATAACATATATATATATATATATATATATATATATATATATATATATATATATATGCAGAACCACTCACATATTGACCAGAAGGTTTGTGAATAATAACCGCCAGTAGGATTTGTTTGATTACTATAACTGATCATTTAATTTTGATTTGATAGTTGAAAAAAAATCAATAGAAACTTGACTGTAGGAGAGAAAATGTCTCATCTCATGTCGATTTATGATCAAACTGTTGGCATTTTCCATCTTCGGAATCGCTTATGATCTAGGGTCCTAAAAAGTTACTATTTATTTTCTTCGGGCCTGGAAAATTCAAGTCTACAAAAATAAAAGACTAAGGGTGTGTAAAAAGTTCATACTACCAGAATATAAAATTATAGTCCCTAGAATTTATATGTACTATAAGTGGTTAAGCTGATTCAAGATAATGATATCTAAGCAGTGATTTATACTTCAATTACAGACAGACAGACTTCCAACAATTACATCTCACCTATTATGGAGCTGTGACAATAATTTTATGCTATAGCTTAGTATATTGATATAATACTGATTTCAATTTGGTAACCCTATCAATGATTTCTTTATAGAACTGGAGTTCAATCGAATAGATTTCAAAAACTAAGTGAGTGTATAACTAGTTATTCGGTAACTGAAGTCATTATTTATGCATAAGCAGAAGATGGGGGAAGATCAAGAAAGGAAGAGTTAGAAAACAATGGAATTTGTATGAAACGCATGAATAGTGACAATGGATTGATGTTTTGCAACAGGAACAGTCCAGTTCGATATGATGAACTGATATTTTGCAAATGAACAATTTACGATATGGTTTTCCGATTTTACTGAGTAACTCTGTAATTTTCGTTAAATAAAATTCGGTTGCCCCACCTGTGTTCTCGTTCACTACACTATAGTTAAAGTCTTTTTATTAGGTAACACACAAATAAATGTTAAATTACTAACTTCAGTCGTTTGAAACGATATCAACTCTTGATAAATAAACAGTAGGTTTACCTTTCACACTTGTAACATTTAGCATGATATAGTGAGCCAATCAAGAGTGACCAAATGAGAAAGCCATCTGATGACCACCAGAAAATGTCTTAAATGATGAATGGATATCATTGGCCAAGAAATGGATTCCTTTTCTAAGGAAGTGATATACATATATAGACAAGTATTCGTACATATCCATACATTCTGTGGCCAAACAGACTTTCACTTTTGCTCATGTGTTCTCGCTTAGGCAGCCAGATTGGATGGTTAATATGTATCACGGCCAGATTTCGGTTACCGCGCACAATAACAAAGTGTTCTATGGAAATTAGCCAGATTTCGTAGTTTGAGGTTCATATCTAAACCCCTTGGATTTCATGATAATATTCTACCTACCTTTTATACTAAACTATCAGAGTTTGATGGCTTATCCTCTAGATTTTTAGTTACTTAGGCTTATTGCGCGACAATTATGTGGTAGACGGTTTTGCATTCAAAGTTCAGGAAATTTTCTAGAAAACGATAACTAAAATGTAATAACTGTGAAAGTTTCTGAAATTTCCGATGGTTAGGCGTTCGCGCACAATACCGAAATTCCTGGGTTCGAATCCTGCGGGGTGCAGGAGTCGTGGATGAGCACTGCTGAGGAGTCCCATACCAGGACGAAACGGCCATCTTTCAGTGCTTCCAGGTTTCTAATGGTGGTCTAACATTGATCGATTCATGGTTTCAAATAAAACTTAACAATCTTCACAACAACCCCGTAATGCAGATCGAATCGGATCTTAAGTAATAATACACTTGTAGTGAAATACTTTTATGAAGAGGATGCGATTGGTTTAATAGAAACATTCATTATTATAACCACTTACTTCTATTAGTGATCGTTTAACTGTACTTTTTGTTTATAACACATTTAACGCGAAAATTTTCGGTTTGTGTTGCTGCCATTCTTTGCTGTAGCTGCTCTTTAATTTCACCAACTTTCCTGGTTTAATTTTGGTGTTCTTTGAACACCACGAAATCACCAGCAAATATATTCTTTACTCTGGATTCATTTATCTTTACGGTGACGGTTAATCACGACTCACTCACTAAAATTGGTGAGCTGATGTTTTATCCAAAGAAGTCAATATTATTCATCTATCACCGTTTTTATGATATAGTGATACTATTAATAATGTCATTTAATATATATTATAATTGCAACAACGTTCCGAACTGGTGGATAGCTATGATAATAGACTCTGAGGTGCAGGTCATTACATTTTCACCTGTCTCCTCCTCGTCACTTCAGGTTGCTCGTTTATTTTACATGCGCGATTTTTTGCACTAACGCTAGGTACCTAGTGGCCACAGGTGCTCAAGTTTCTGTCGTATCGTCTGGTAGCAACTAGTCTCAAACTACAATGCTTCGACCACGCTCTGCTAATGGCTGTCATTCCTACCTACGGTACATGATAGCTAACGATCAGCCTGAATAATAGACGACAGTATCTGTGGGCTTTCGTCACTGCCGACGTTTCCATAGCCGTACTCGGTATCGATTTCCTACAGCATTATGAATTGCTAGTTGATTCACGTAGGCTGCAGCTAATGGGTACTTCGTCAAACAACAAATTCATGGGCTTTAGAGCTCAAACAAATGCGGACCGTATCACAGGTGTATTTCACTCGCGTGATGACATATTAAACCACTAGCTCGAAAAATTCTCCCAGCTAACTAAACCACTCGAGGAGACTCCATCGATGACTCGCCACGCAGTATAAAGTTGGAAGATTGTGATTATTATATATTTATTAGTGATATCGAAATAATACCGAGATCGTGTCAAGGTTTACAGGCGAGACTACCATGTATACGTGAGCAAAGTCAAGGTCACAAACAACGGAAGATGTGTGTTTTTGGTACACAGTTCAACAAACAGGTACAGTAAAACAATCACTGGTACAATTGGTTATAATAATAAATGTTTCAATTACACCAATCGTGTTCTCTTCATAAAAGTAGATCACTACTACGTTCTAATTAACGAAAAATATGATTGCAACCCTTGGAAACTTACATTTCACTGAAATACAGATTATCAAGAGATAATACCTAGTGTTATGATTGTGAAGAGTTGATACTTTGGAAAAATATCACTCTTAATATTATATATATTATAAAACATGATTAGATGGTACGTTCTGTTAGCTTTATATAAAGGAATAAACTGTTCAGTTACATTATTCAAAACCATCTAACATCATGAATCAGCAACTATAATGAAAATTCTTTTATACGTTCATTGATCAATGACTTATAGTGTTAAGTTTTACCTACATCAAACACAACTTATCAATATTAACTCTATGTATCTCTTATCTTTCAAGTCCAGACTACTGAATGTTAGGATATTCATTCAATATCCTAAAAGAATGATTGCTTATTTCCTATTGGTCAATATTACGGTCGTCCTAGATATCAATGTTGCTTCTTATTGGTCATCCTGACTATCACTGTCACTTCAAATGTTGTTTCCTATTGGTCGTACTAACTGTCAATGTCACAGAATTCAATGTTGTTTCCTATTCGACCTAACTGTATAAATACGCATTATCTGGAACGTTTTATGATCAAGACATGGATCCCTAGTTCGGGAATCCAGATTCTCTTCTAAACTCGAACCTCGTACTTTCTGGATGCTTGTAGAATACAGGTTCTATTGCATATCAAGTCTTCTTCATTTACTCAATGGGGGTTTTGGACAATCGGATTAGAGTAGCATGTCGTGTCACCGGATCTTCGCTGTCGTTTTCCAACTAAAATAACTCGTCATAATTCAAACATATCGAATGACGTGTTTGCATGAATTCGTAACATTGAAATTTTTTTTTCTTTAAAAATTGATAAGCTGTATAATTTCTTCCTTTAGTATCAGTATAATATTTAGTCAGTCTTTATGATACATTCTTTTAAAATAATGTTTCCATTTTTTCTTTCTGTCATTTAACTAAAAAACTTTTCAAATAATTTCAATAGATTATTCACATTGTCCATACATTTAAATGAATATTGACAATTGAAAGTTTGTTTGTTTTTTTGTTTTTGTGTTAGCGTGGGAGAATCAAAAATTAAAATTGCATTACTAATCTATAGTATCATTTAATGTTTCAAGTTGAGTAAACGTCAAATTATAGAAATGAATATATTTTCTAATGAAGCTTGACTGAATAGTTCTACAATGGTTAATGTAAAACACTGAAGAAGATAATTATATTTCCAGTTTAAATACTGTTAGGTTCGTCACTAAGTATGCTTGAAGCTATTATGAGTTTACCTTAGTCGATAAACGCGAACGAGACAATTACCAGCGTCCAGGTAGGCTACCTTGAATCCAACGGTAAAACAGAAGTCGTGGTAAGCGTAGAAAGTATATTCTACAAACACCCAGCAATCACAGTACAATCAAGCATACAACTCTCGTTTATTTACACATCATAGAAACGTCCTTGGGACAGTTATGAAAATAACATACTAAAACACACAGCAGCCAATCACAGTCATGGATTTTCCTGGTGGGAATTGAAATCCCAAGGTCAGCTGATCAACCCATGCTGGCAAACGTAAAAACTAAACTAAGGCATTTATCAAGCGAATTTTGGGGATCTAACATCCCCAACAAATACAGAGATAATTTAACATGATAGATTTAAGTTATTTGTTGACTTTAATCGATCTCTATAATAATCATTGTAGCATTTTGTACAGATGAACATTTTTTTTGTTTGATAATACTTTCAACCAAAAATAACCCAAAATCAATAGTTCAAGTCAATTCTAAACTTGTCTTCGTCTGATACAAGTTGATGAACTAATTTGTTTTGGCATTGAATTATTCAATGATCTTTCCCAATAAGTTCATGCTTACATACATTGGTAAAATCATTGTGTTTACTAAATGAATATGCTGATTGTATTTTGAGCTACTTTTCTAACTAGTTAGATAAAACAATCTGGTCACAAAGAATTATTGATTATAGTCTCTGGATAAAACAAAATACTATTCAGTCAGTCAGTCAGATGCAACGTAGAACTTCGTACGTAAGTACATCAGTTCATGTTGCCATACCACATTAGTACAGAGATGTAATTGTCAATTCAAATTCAATAGTAGTAGAGGAAGTAAAGGTATTAGAAGTAATCGGAGAGGTTAGGATTAGAAAATATTATTCAAGAAGTATGATTCAGTGAGAAAATTTTAGAAAGGCAAAACTAGAGGGGTTGAAGAATCCAGAAGATTAGGATTTGAGAGAACACAAAGAATAAATGAACCGGCGCCATTGCGAACGATTTTGAGCCATGTCATTCAAGGTCTCTAACCATCGAATATTATCATCTCGCTGACCCCAACCAGGTTGTCGACAATTACCGACATGTCTCAGTCCACTCGTCAATGACTTCATGGATTTATGCCATGTTTTGGTTTGGCCGCCCCTAGCTTTCTTCCAACCTACTCCTACACTACAAAACAAAGCTCGTCGAGGTAGTCGGTGGTTAGGCATACGCAGCCCATGTCCCAACCACCTCAACTGATGAAGTTTCATTACTTTATCTATTGATCTGCCATTCTTACCTAGCACCTGTTTCCTAATAACAGCTTTGCTCACTCGGTTGTCCCACAATATACGAGCAATGCTTCGAAGACACCAATGATCGAAAACCAGTGACCTACGAATATCTTCAACTCTCACTGGCCATGTTTCACAGCCATAAAGTAAGACGGAGTGAAGTCATTCCTATTTCAGAATCATCAAGTATTCTACAAGCTATCTATTTGACTTATCGAATGTATAAAAAACAATATATGTAGTTGGAAAATTGATGACAAAATTGTATGAATCATTCCTGGTATACTAATTGACATTATCAAGTAGTTTCATCTCTTTTAGTCATAATTCGTTATAAATCATACCTGAATCACTGATATTAAATTAATCTATTTTAATAATCGATCGACAGGTCTCACAACTCTGTCTTAAGTCTTTCTAAAGATGAGGCTGTCCCAAAGGTTGATTGAGAGGTCGATGTTTTTACTTCGCAAAAAAGAAAACTAGAAAATTGCTACCACAAAAAGTCGATTGAATTCTGCTCTGAGGGTTGAGAAATTTCCCTGTAGAGGAGTTATACCGCCTCTTGGTAAATTCCAAAATCCTTAAGTGTGACATCCATTTTGAAAACCAGAGCAAAAGCAAACACAGAGACATGAAATATCTGAACGACAGCGGGAGGACAATTTAAATAGTGACGGAGCTTAGGGGAGACGACAAGGTTGGTGCTTGGAATAAGTCAAACCCATTGGATACGACCTGGAATGATAAGACTAACTTCGGCAGATATACTGTTGCATTCTGGTCATCGAGTTGAAATTGCCTCACAAATACATGAAATTGCACATATGCCATTCAAAGAAGCACGAAGAACGTTTATGGGAATGAAAAATAAGGGTTATCAAAGAGAAAAGTGTCACAATGAATGTCAACCAGTGCGATGCGCCTACCAACGATACAAGCGATGATAAGAATCGTTTTCATGCGAAGCTGACGTTTATCGAACAATGAAATTCCGGAAAGGACCTGAAGGTCGGATACAGCTGTGTGGATTTTACAATGAAAATGACTTAGCCCTTCCATTCCGGATATAGCGACAAATGCAGACGAAGACATCCGGTGTAATAGTGGCTTATATAACAGTAGGTCTCAACATACACAAGGGAAAGGCAAGATCCCTACTTACAACACACTGGATACCGGTGGGATTGCACTTCACGGGAAGGTCTGGAAATACATACTCGGGCAGCGTCATTGATAAACAAAGTGGATCTGATGCAGATGCGAACATATCGATTAGCAAAGAAAGAGTAGCATCACTACAAATGAAAAATATCCGGAACTTAAAACAACTGTCAACCAACACCAGAGTTACAATTTTCAAGACAAACGTCAAAAAAGTTCTATTGCGTGGAGCGAACACTTCGAGAACTACCAAAGACATCATCCACAGGATATACGTGTTTATTAACAGTTGTCGCGGATCCGTCGGCCATACACCATCAGCAATAAGCTATTGTGGCAGAGACCGAACAAGCTTCCAAATGAAGAGGAAACTAGGAAAATATACTGAGGTGGATAGGACACACGTCGCAAAACGCAACCAACCGCGACACCATACAAATCCTCACTTGATATGCTCAAGTTAGAGCGGCAGACCAGGGAACATGTTGCGCTATGATCCGGAGACAAATATCAAAAGAATGAATAGCAATTAAACAGAACTGAGGAGGCAAGCTAACAGGACTAATTAAGTCAATATCGAAAATTGGTTTGCTTATATATCCATAATTATTGCACTACGATGGTCAAAATCGAGCACCATCATTCTGGATAACGTCAGAGCACAAGTCATAAAGAATTCCTCCAGTTGAACCTTCGAACTTACAAAACACCACAATATCAGAAACATCCATCTCAGATGCACATCAACGTCATCTCCAAAAACCATCACCTTTATGTTCAACTAGTACGGAAATATCTCAAGCATCACTTCGAATGCATTCATTTTTTGACAGACCAGTTTCGATAATCTCATCTAGTTATTTCCTGTGAATTACATTCAGATAGGGTTTAGATGCCCACAGTCAACTTCCATCTGGTCGAAACATTATTACGATAATTAAATGTATGATTTATTGTTACTACGTATACATTCCGTTAACTAATCACGTCGATAATAAAAGCCGTATATTAATTGCTTGATGATACCCATGTTTCCTAATAATCCTCAACAACAGACAAACGACTACAAGATGTAACGATGGTGTGAAGTTCCATGGATGAGCTAACCAAACACTTTATCTCGATAAAATCTGCACATAGAACTAACAAGTTATGCATATGGTGGTGAACAGACATTTAGAAACTTGCATACTCAGAAAGCGTTATCTTATCGGATACCAATCACCCACCAACCCACTCTGTTCACATCTTCCTCCTTATATATCTCTTCCTAGTAGAACAAAACACAAATACATAGAATCCAAGCGTGCGCGCACACAAAAGCAAAACTATAAGGACATTATGATACCTTATTTATCGAATACACTGTGCAACGAACAGGTGATAAGGGTTAATCTAGTCAAAAACTTATGTTCCTAATACAATATTTTACAGATTCTCATCATCTTAAAAAAGCATTTCGTTCAAATTCTGAATAGTTTTTTCACCTAGTTCTTAGAGTAAGCGTATGCAGTTATTGTTCCATTGTGTACAAGAAACTTGTCAAAATGTCCCATACTGAGAAATCCTTTTTGCGATAAATGTACAACACTGAAAAACGCACCTACATATATATACACCATCGTTCCTACATATATATCATGGCTGTAACTAATTAAAACTCATCTCTTATCACGTTGGGCACTACTACCAAATTGTTTCAATAATCACTGAAAAATCACAATTAAACCGAAATGGATCACCTTTAGTGCTTGCTTGATTAGCAACAAGTGACAGTAACAAGGGAAATATAATTCATACTCGGATTGTATAATCCCAGTGTTGTTAGCAAGACCATGAAATTAAAATCTGCACACAAGCATACATATATAATACGATAGAATCAAGTCAGCTTAATTAATTAATAGAACTGTTACAATCATTTGTACCTTTAATAGAATCTAATAGAATCAATCAATCCCCTTAAACAACAAATCAGACTATTTCACATCATTATAAATGATATGGAAGACAAACCAATTATCCAAATAATCTGAATGTTGCAAAAATCAACATATATCTGCTTACAGAGAAACGATAAAGGTACTACTACTACTAATTGACAGATAGTATAGGACGGGATGGGGGTGAACGGAGGGGGGGCGAAAGAAGAGGTATACATGTTTTAATAAATTATTAAGCTTTAAAAATGAAAAAAAAACAAAAATAAAAAGGTGAACGGAGTCATAGTAGGTGTAATAATTAATAATAATAATAATAATAGTAATAATAAATGGTGTTATAATTCTGCATCCTCAAAATTATTGTCTCTCAACGTTACTAACAGAAAATAAAAGAAATTTATTTTTTCAAAAAGAAAAGAGAACAAACAAAAAAGGAGACAAAAAAACGAAAACGTAAACAAAACAAAAACGAATACAACTCAAAACTATCAAACAACAGGTTATCCAATTCATACACACACACACATACATTTTTTTACTCATGATATTACAACAACACTCTATCATCAATTAGGATTTATAATTAAAAATGAAATGAAATGAAGAGAAAAAAAAATGATACAAAGTTTAAACTATCTATCTAGTTAAACAAGAACTAAGAGAAAACATTTGCTTGCTTTATTCATATTGGGAAAAGTGTGTATAGTTGAAATGTTCATTTTCATACAATAAGAATTAAGGGGCCAAATATATATGTATATATAACATACAAGTCATATATCTTCTATCTGAGAATAGTTTACAAGCAAACATAACATGCTCAATCATGCAAACCATATATAATTCATGTAAAGGCATTACACAAAACCAATATGAAATACTGGGGAAAAATATATAAAGAGAGGAACTTATTTGCGCCTCATTGATGAAGATGATAACAAATCTGTTCCTTTTGTATTGTTGTACAATTAATTAGTCAAGAAGTAGATAATGAATAATAAATAATGGATTATAAGGAATGTAACTTCACTATTGAATGCTTTTTGCAAAATATTCTCACAAGTAGTTTCGATTTAACAAGTCAAGTTAATAACAGGAAGAAATCAAGCTTCGTACATGATATAACCTTAAAGTAAATCTATGAAGGATTTCTTTTTTTTTACATAAACTTCAATCCTCTGACATTTAAATATGTCGTATAAAATTTTACGGAACCTATACATATATATATATATATATATATATATATATATATATATGTAGAGAGAGAAATAGTGAATGTGACACCGACATCCAACACAGCAATACCAGATGGTACTATAGGTAAAAAAAGGCATACTTAAAAATAGGTGTAAACTTGTGCATCAGGTCGATTTTCGATTAAAACAGCGCCATTGTTCTAAGAGAAAATTAACTAATTGGTCTCTTGATTCATCTTTGGGTGAATACAGTTTCTGTTCACATTGAACACTCACTGCAACAGTTGCCCAAGATGTTTGTGGTTTTTTGGAATTTTCTCGGACTGAATCAGATTGTGGATTCGGCTCATTAGGCATGGGATTAGGAGAGTCATTTGTTTGTACAGGAGGTGAATCTCCCATTGCAGGGCCTAAAATGCGACTCCGTGAGAAATTGTTTTGATGAGGTCGACCAAGGTGATTTACAGGTCCATTGTAACGGTGAAACTGACTGGAACCACGAGGTGCGAAATGCTGTTGATGTGATCTTCGCAAGCTGCCATTATTAGCAGGACGTCGCCACTGATCGCCAGGACCATTTTGATATCCAGCAGGGATTGTCCCAGACTGAGGTGACATATTTACATTATACCGACCCATTGTAGGTCGGGTTCTTGTGTTGGCTCCGCCAACAGTAACAGGTGAGGCGTTTGAACGCTGACTGTTGACATCGTCTGACTCAGTGGCTTGAGTAGATGACTTAAATGAACGTGAAGATTTATGTGGATATCGAGGGAAAGTCCTATTATCACCATACTCATGTTCATTCGGCAGATCCGAAGAAACAGATGGGGCTGGAGAAGACGAATTAGATGCTGCAGGTTTAGCTGGTTCTGTGTTAGGTGTTGGTACATTTTTGTTGTTTGAATGTAAAGATCTCTCATACTTAAAGCGTGAAGTAGCTGAATTTGAAGTGTTTATTTCACTTGGGTTACGCATACTTAGTCCATCAATTGAATTACCATTAACAGTGGAACGTTGTATATCCATATTTTCTTTTGCATTTCGACTATTGCTATAACGAGAAGGATCAGGATGGCCGTTTTGAAGTCCTCTGAGTTTCTTTCTCTGTGCTTGCCTTATGTTAGAAGGACGCACTGGAGTCCAATGTTGACAAGATCGCTGACCAGATTCGGACTCAGCATTTTCGCCACAGCAACATGAGCATTCAACTCTATTATCAAAATCAGTAATACATTTCCCAGGATTGACATCGGTGTTTGAATGGAACGTCATAGCAGTACTGTTGTCTTCATTAACTGCATTTGTATATTCCATACCTACGAAAGATATTAATAGTTAGGTTGAATAATTCACAATTTCAATTGGTAAGCTTGTAGGAACTTAACAGAAATGCATCAAAGATAAATGAACTCTTTGTAGATAAATCTGAGGCAGCTAAATAGTGGATTAAACCAAATGTAACTCAAGTAATACAGGTTTTATTCGTACTAGTAACAAGCCACTGTAAGCCTGAGAAGTTTTGACTGATTTTAATGTGTAAAAACACTAATCTCCATAACTCTAATTGAAAAAAATCGTAAAATGTGCTCATTAGTGACTAGTTTCATGAGGAAATTCTTGGAGTTCTAGTGAGATGTGACCAGGGAATTTCAACCCTGTCGGTTGTAAGCAGTAACTATCGAACACAAATGGGTGAGGTCGTGCAAAATATCTAGATTGATCAGAGCTATACACTAACACCGTTGGATGGCAGCCGGCCCAGTGGTCTACAGGTTAGGCGTTCACGCACAAGACCGGAGATCCTAGGTTCCAATCCTGCAGGGTGAAAGAGTCGCGGATGAGCACTGCTGGTGAGTCCCACATCAGGACAAAATTACATTCCAGTGCTTGCAGGTTTCTAATGGTGGTCTAACAATGATTGATGATTTCAATGTGTGAAAATAGTTACTTCATGTAAACGTTTATGAACAGCATAAAAATATGTTAAAACATAATAAACAGTCTGTGAGCAGTGTCTATGAAATGTGGATTATTAATAATTTTGAGTTAGAATAGTCAAATGACAAAGATTGTTTTGAACAAAGTGGCTGCACAAAAACTGAAATCTATTGTCCCAAATTAACGCAAAATAAACACGTAGAATAAAAAACAGGAACAACTACGGAAGTACGGACATATTTTACTACTAGGTGGCTTAAGTATTGTCTAAAGATCAATTCTATTGGAGGCTGTGTTCAGTTGTCGAGAAACGCCCAGCGAAGGGGTGTAAGCCCTGCTGCTGCTTCCCGTGGCCTCGTTGGTGTAGATATGGCATTAAGTCCTAAGGCAAAACTAGCTCTCTTAGACCGGATCCCAGTAGGGAGTCGCCTATGCGTCGTCCGACCAAACGGGACAGCAACAACTCTTAAAGATAAGAACACTCGCCGTTGCTACTTCGTTGTCTTCGCTTACGCTCTTAACCTGGCGACCTCCAAAGTCGTCTCAACGTTGGACCCAACTAGATCACATTGCCATCAGCAACCGATGGAGGGGTTCGATAGAGGACTGCCGCTCGCTCTGGGGTACATGTTTAAATTCAGATCATGCCCTAGTGCGAGCGCGTATTTGTTTGCATCTTACTGGATATACGAAAGACACCGCGAGGAAAACCCCTTAGGGTTCTACATAATGATGGCAAAGCTAAGAATATATTTCTGGATCAACTAGAAAAACAGTTAGGCAACCATGTAACTGATACCCTCCCCGGGGAGCTTGTAAAGATATCAAAAAGGCTGTGGAAACAGTAGTGATATCCGCTAGTAAGGTATACCATAAGGTCAGTCAAAAGCAATCGGTCTTAGTAACATCTAATGAACTGATAGATACTCAGAAACAAATCCCATCTGACTCTGAACATGACAAAGAGCGGAGTCAGCTTAAACGCAGGCTGATAAGAGGCTAACTCAATGATCGCTAACAGTGGTGGTTAGCGAGAGCAAGGAAGATGGAGAAGGCAGCGGCGATGGGTAACTGTAGACAACTGTTTAGTCCTATCAACAAAACTGACATTAGGAATCAGACTGTAAATGAGACTACCTCGGATTGGCTTATTAGTCATTCTCAATCCAGCAAATTGGATCAATGGGCAGAACACTTTAGGGATTAGTTCAACTGGCCTCCAGCCACACTTCAATTACCCACAATCTCCAGTCAACCTGAATGGCTAGTTGATGCAAATCCTCCAACTCATATTCAAGTTGAAAAGGCAAACGCATAAACAAAGCTACATGGGTTTTAACGGACCACAGTACACAGAACTAAATCAATCACATCACACACCATGGAGGACGCAAGGACAAAGAGAGGAGCTGACAATAGATCTAGATCATCACTTGGTGGTGGCCAAGATGAAACTGAAACTCAAGGAGCACTGGGTAACCGAGCGAACAGCATCATATGACTTCCATACGGCCCTTCTTAGAGATACTGGAAAACTTAGTGAATTCGAGATAGCTCTCAACAACAAGTTCCAGGTATCTCACGATCTGCTCAATGGAGAGGAAACTACCATGGGGAAGAACTGGAAACAGATCAAACAAGGAATAACTTCAACATATCATGAAGTTTTCAGCCACAAGAAGCATCGTCACAAAGAATGGATCCCTACTGGTACTCTGGATAAGATTCAAGGGAGGAAGAACAGGAAGGCAGCAATCATGCTCCAGTACGAGTGCGTTTGTCCGCAGCTTACTGGACGTAAGAAAGACATGGCGAGAAAATGTCTTAGTGTTCTACTCAACGATAAAGAGGTCAGGAGCATACTTTGAGAGCAACTAGAAAGAGATAGATAGCCATCCAAGTGATGCCCATTCTGAGACAGCTTGGAATGACACGCGGAAAGCTACAGAAACAGCAGTGATATTTGCCAGAACGGCAAACCAAAAGGTCAGGGAGAAGCAAAGGATTTGGGTAGCAAGTACTGAACAGATAGATGTTCGGAAACTCATCCGATTGGGCTCAATCAATAACTGCTAGTAGATGAAGTCTACCATGTTAGGGTGGGCGAGACAAAACTAATCGGTGTTTAGTGACCTTGGATGACATGGCTAAAAATCGTTTGCAGTGGCATAGATGCAACCATTCGTTTTCTCCTCTCAAATTCTTAATCTTCTGATTTCAAGACCTTTTTTAACATTTATTTCACTGGATTATACTCCTTGAATAATATCTTCGAACCGTAATCTTCTCCATTACTCCTAATACTTCTACTGCTATGGGATTTGAATTGACAACTCCATCTCTCTGTGCTAATGTGGTACGGCAACTTGGACTGGTGCGCGTGCGTACGTCCGTACCCAGTTCTACGTTGGTAACTGACTGGAACAATAGGAGAATGTGAGTGATGAGTACTTTCAAATAACAATAGAACGCTTAGTATCGGAAACGGCTTTGCATACGTGAAAGCTTTGATGAAAAACATCTAACAGAAGTTTTTCATCTACTTCCTTGTTACGAATCTACTATACATGGAAAGATGCCATTAAAATCACTTTAACGGTAAATCCCTAAGAGTCTATCACTTATAAGAAACCATAAAATCACTAAAGGA
>OX103972.1:8663044-8680702 GCA_944470395.2 Schistosoma turkestanicum
GCTTGTAGGAACTTAACAGAAATGCATCAAAGATAAATGAACTCTTTGTAGATAAATCTGAGGCAGCTAAATAGTGGATTAAACCAAATGTAACTCAAGTAATACAGGTTTTATTCGTACTAGTAACAAGCCACTGTAAGCCTGAGAAGTTTTGACTGATTTTAATGTGTAAAAACACTAATCTCCATAACTCTAATTGAAAAAAATCGTAAAATGTGCTCATTAGTGACTAGTTTCATGAGGAAATTCTTGGAGTTCTAGTGAGAAGACGTGACCAGGGAATTTCAACCCTGTCGGTTGTAAGCAGTAACTATCGAACACAAATGGGTGAGGTCGTGCAAAATATCTAGATTGATCAGAGCTATACACTAACACCGTTGGATGGCAGCCGGCCCAGTGGTCTACAGGTTAGGCGTTCACGCACAAGACCGGAGATCCTAGGTTCCAATCCTGCGAGGTGAAAGAGTCGCGGATGAGCACTGCTGGTGAGTCCCACATCAGGACAAAATTACATTCCAGTGCTTGCAGGTTTCTAATGGTGGTCTAACAATGATTGATGATTTCAATGTGTGAAAATAGTTACTTCATGTAAACGTTTATAAACAGCATAAAAATATATTAAAACATAATAAACAGTCTGTGAGCAGTGTCTATGAAATGTGGATTATTAATAATTTTGAGTTAGAATAGTCAAATGACAAAGATTGTTTTGAACAAAGTGGCTGCACAAAAACTGAAATCTATTGTCCCAAATTAACGCAAAATAAACACGTAGAAGATTAAAAAACAGGAACAACTACGGAAGTACGGACATATTTTATTACTAGGTGGCTTAAGTATTGTCTAAAGATCAATTCTATTGGAGGCTGTAGTCAGTTGTCGAGAAACGCCCAGCGAAGGGGTGTAAGCCCTGCTGCTGCTTCCCGTGGCCTCGTTGGTGTAGATATGGCATTAAGTCCTAAGGCAAAACTAGCTCTCTTAGACCGGATCCCAGTAGAGAGTCGCCTATGCGTTGTCCGACCAAACGGGACAGCAACAACTCTTAAAGATAAGAACACTCGCCGTTGCTACTTCGTTGTCTTCGCTTACGCTCTTAACCTGGCGACCTCCAAAGTCGTCTCAACGTTGGACCCAACTAGATCACATTGCCATCAGCAACCGATGGAGGGGTTCGATAGAGGACTGCCGCTCGCTCTGGGGTACATGTTTAAATTCAGATCATGCCCTAGTGCGAGCGCGTATTTGTTTGCATCTTAATGGATATACGAAAGACACCGCGAGGAAAACCCCTTAGGGTTCTACATAATGATAGCAAAGCTAAGAATATATTTCTGGATCAACTAGAAAAACAGTTAGGCAACCATGTAACTGATACCCTCCCCGGGGAGCTTGTAAAGATATCAAAAAGGCTGTGGAAACAGTAGTGATATCCGCTAGTAAGGTATACCATAAGGTCAGTCAAAAGGAATCGGTCTTAGTAACATCTAATGAACTGATAGATACTCAGAAACACATCCCATCTGACTCTGAACATGACAAAGAGCGGAGTCAGCTCAAACGCAGGCTGATAAGAGGCTAACTCAATGATCGCTAACAGTGGTGGTTAGCGAGAGCAAGGAAGATGGAGAAGGCAGCGGCGATGGGTAACTGTAGACAACTGTTTAGTCTTATCAAGGAAACTGGCATTGGGAATCAGACTGTAAATGAGACTACCTCGGATTGGCTTATTAGTCATTCTCAATCCAGCAAATCGGATCAATGGGCAGAACACTTTAGGGATCAGTTCAACTGGCCTTCAGCCACACTTCAATTACCCACAATCTCCAGTCAACCTGAATGGCTAGTTGATGTAAATCCTCCAACTCATATTCAAGTCGAAAAGGCAAACGCATAAACAAAGCTACATGGGTTTTAACGGACCACAGTACACAGAACTAAATCAATCACATCACACACCATGGAGGACGCAAGGACAAAGAGAGGAGCTGGCAATAGATCTAGATCATCACTTGGTGGTGGCCAAGATGAAACTGAAACTCAAGGAGCACTGGGTAACCGAGCGAACAGCATCATATGACTTCCATACGGCCCTTCTTAGAGATACTGGAAAACTTAGTGAATTCGAGATAGCTCTCAACAACAAGTTCCAGGTATCTCACGATCTGCTCAATGGAGAGGAAACTACCATGGGGAAGAACTGGAAACAGATCAAACAAGGAATAACTTCAACATATCATGAAGTTTTCAGCCACAAGAAGCATCGTCACAAAGAATGGATCCCTACTGGTACTCTGGATAAGATTCAAGGGAGGAAGAACAGGAAGGCAGCAATCATGCTCCAGTACGAGTGCGTTTGTCCGCAGCTTACTGGACGTAAGAAAGACATGGCGAGAAAATGTCTTAGTGTTCTACTCAACGATAAAGAGGTCAGGAGCATACTTTGAGAGCAACTAGAAAGAAATAGATAGCCATCCAAGTGATGCCCATTCTGAGACAGCTTGGAATGACACGCGGAAAGCTACAGAAACAGCAGTGATATTTGCCAGAACGGCAAACCAAAAGGTCAGGGAGAAGCAAAGGATTTGGGTAGCAAGTACTGAACAGATAGATGTTCGGAAACTCATCCGATTGGGCTCAATCAATAACTGCTAGTAGATGAAGTCTACCATGTTAGGGTGGGCGAGACAAAACTAATCGGTGTTTAGTGACCTTGGATGACATGGCTAAAAATCGTTTGCAGTGGCATAGATGCAACCATTCGTTTTCTCCTCTCAAATTCTTAATCTTCTGATTTCAAGACCTTTTTTAACATTTATTTCACTGGATTATACTCCTTGAATAATATCTTCGAACCGTAATCTTCTCCATTACTCCTAATACTTCTACTGCTATGGGATTTGAATTGACAACTCCATCTCTCTGTGCTAATGTGGTACGGCAACTTGGACTGGTGCGCGTGCGTACGTCCGTACCCAGTTCTACGTTGGTAACTGACTGGAACAATAGGAGAATGTGAGTGATGAGTACTTTCAAATAACAATAGAACGCTTAGTATCGGAAACGGCTTTGCATACGTGAAAGCTTTGATGAAAAACATCTAACAGAAGTTTTTCATCTACTTCCTTGTTACGAATCTACTATACATGGAAAGATGCCATTAAAATCACTTTAACGGTAAATCCCTAAGAGTCTATCACTTATAAGAAACCATAAAATCACTAAAGGAATAAACCATATGAGATAAATAACAGCACACAATTTGGCAGGTCAGTCAGTTACAACGTAGAACTTCGTACGCATGTACATAAGTTCAGGTTGCCATACCACATTAGCACAGAGATGCAATTCTCAGTTCAAATCCCAGTGGTAGAAATAGTAGAAGTATTAACGGTAATAGAGATTGGGGTTCGAAGAAATTATTCAAGTATAATTCAGTGACAAATTTAGAAAGAGAAGGCTGATGAGGAATTTAGACGATTAGAACTTTATAAAGCACAAAGAGTGGATGTGCCTGCGCCATCGCAAGCATTCTTGAGCCATGCCGTCCCAAGGTTTCTAACCACCAGTTATTTTCGTCTTTCAGACTCCAACCAGGTAGTCTACACCTACCAACAGACTCAATCCACTTATCAGTGACTTCATGAATCTGTGACATGCTTTGGTTCGGTCCCCCCTAACCTTCTTCCAACCTGCTCCTATGCCACAAAACATCGCTCGTCGAGGTAGTCGGTGGTCGAGCATTCGTGACACATGTCCCAACCACCTCAACTGATCAAGTTTCAGCACTTCATCTATTGAATTGCCATCCCTACCTAGTACTCGTTTCCCAACGACAGGATTGCTTACTCGGTTGTTCCAGGATACACGAGTAATGCTTCGAAGATATCTATAATCGAATACTAATAACCCACGAATATCCTCAACTCTTAACGGCTATGTTTCGCATTCATATAGTAGGACGGAGAGAACTGCTGCTCAGTGGACCCGTTCTTTGATTAGCAAAAGGATATCTCGCCTACGCCATAAGTGACGCAAGTTGGCAAAAGCCAATCGAGCCTTTTGTATATGCCCTGAGATCTCGTCAGACATCAGGCCATCAGCACTGATGAGACTCTCAAGATAATTGAAGCAGTCAACACGCTCAACCGCTCCGCTCCCTAACACTAGTTTAGGTGCTGACGCAAGCTAATTTTGGAGCAACATTTAGCATTTCGAGGGGTAGATCGCATCCCGTTGAACCTTATCACCTAAATTGGGGTTTGATTATGTTGTTTGTTACATCTAAACAGGAACAAAACTTCAGTGATTATTAGCGGATCTTAATATTTTTGCTCACTCAAACTTTACGCAATTATTTGTGACAAACAACTATTATGAGCTTTCAATGTGTGACATTTTTTGTAATCGCAGGTAAGGCGGTCCAACCGATATATTCCAACTCGGTAGCGAGGATTCACACCAACACTGTTGAATCCCTTACGCAGGTTCATATCGAGCAGAAACTGATTACATGAGCTTACATTTATTAGCCTACAACTCAGACGATAGAATTTCGAGCTTCTATCTAACAATCATAACTACCGTTCAGTTAAATTACACATGCCCCTGAAATGTAGGAGTGCATTAGCTGCTACTCATAGCACCAGCATATTATTTTAAATTAATTATAAAGCAGGATGAGCGCGACTTATCCTAAAGCAGAGCATGATTGAGCCAAATCCTACTTTTCTAACAACAAAAAACACACGCTACAATTAGAAACTTTATACGTGATTTGATAACGCTTTATTTGATAGCTATTCCGAGGGCGAATAGATTATTGCAAATCTTTACGAAATTCCCAAAGAGCTGCCAAAGTTTATTTCCTGAAAAACTTTCATAAAATACACTGACCCAACAACTTGAAGACGAGCTCTCGTATGTTTTCTTATGACCATCACAAGCCGTAGGATAGATTGCTGTTCAAGAATAACACGAGCATTCTATGGGCGAAATGAAAAAGGTCGAAAACAAATACCTGAGCACCCTGTGACTATGTTAGTCATGCACTAGTGTCAAAAGTTAAGTAAGATGGAATTAATCCGCACCAATAATCAAAGCTGAAGCAAAAAACCTTGCCACTCACCCTCTCGTGAATTTTGTTCTTCGATTTTGCGGGTACTTCCACAATGCGTAACTTTCTCAGCAGGCATGACGTAAATATCCAGAGGGAGAATAGTCACCAGCCCGCTTAACTGTAAGCTTGTGTGCAGCTCAGTCGTTGATCGATTATAACAACTACAAAGTCGAAATATTAGTTACTCAGTTAAAAACAAATAAACTGAAACATTTTAATTTTTGGTGGGGAATTTCGATTTAAGCCTCGGTTCAAATTTTTCACAGCATGTATCTTCTGCCAGAACCATTGTAACGTATAGATAAAGGCTGTGATAAGAATAGAAGAAACTTTCACCTAGCAGCCTTCCATATCTAGTAGCAGTGGATCACCGATATCCTCAATTAGGAACCTAAACAAATTCAACAATAGAAAGAACAATACCAGCAAATTACGATGAATACTATTCTGGACCTTTATGAATACGTCTAGTTTCCTCATAATAGCGTGAGCAGGATAACACTAAAGACGAATCTTCGACACTACATAGTACCTGAGAAGGTAGCCAACATCATGAGGAACTCCTACGATGGGCTAGGCCACAAGATCATGCATGAAGGGAGGCTCACAGACTCATTCCAAGTGAGGACCGATGTCAGACAAGCATGTTTACTCTCACCTCTCATTTTTCTTTTGGTGGTTTATTGGATGATGAAGACGTCGATATTTGAGGGGAACCATAGGGTACAGTGGACGGCTCAGTCGCATATAGACCACTTGGGCTTTGTAGATGACTCGGCTCTTCTATTTCAAACGCACCAACAAACGCAGATGAAGACGGCTAGTGTAGCGACAGCAGCCTCTGCTGCAGTAGATATTAACATATACAAGAGAAAAACAAGATCCCTACAATCAACACAGCTGGTGCCAACGAAATCGCACTTCACAGAGAATCTGTGCGTGACATAGAGACTTCGGCACAACTAGGTATCATCACTAATAAACAAGGTGGATCTGATGCATATGTGAACATTCGGATTAGCAATGCAACGTTTCTACAATTGAAGGATATTTGCAACTCGAAACAACTGTCAACCAACACCGAAGTCACAATTTTTAATACAAACGTCAAGGCAGTTCAATTGTGTGGAGCGGAAACTTAGAGAACTACAAAAGATATCATCGTAATACGAATATTTATTCTGACATAACAATGTGTTACAAGAGGCATGACAGTTTACAGGCCAGATAAAATTATTACAATTGCTACCATATTTAATTTAAAAGTTACCGAAGTTAGATTAGAAATAAGAGTCTGTTTCTGATAGCGAAGTTACACCATGTCACTGACAGGAACAGTTTGGTTCAGCCACATTTTCAATAAGTGAGTACAAATAGGGAAGGTAAGCAGTGGAGTTTTTGGGTGTTCGCATAATTCAGGAGTGAATTTGTTTAGAAGTATTAATTGTAAAACGCTTGATATAATCTGTCACATACACGTGCGCGTACAGGTTCACTTTGCGTGCAGGCACCGTGGATGTTTCACTGCGAATAGGATTTTCAGAAGGGACAAAAGGGTTAGAAAAGTAAAAAGAGAGCAACGAGGCAATTGTATATATTTAACCAGAGCATTGCTTTACCTTGCATGCTGACTACTAAAATTTAAGTACATTATAGTAATATAGCTCACAAATTAAGGAGCACGGTAGTGAATAAGGAAGGGTTGTGGAGTATGTTAAGTGAATAGAAGTTGAAGTAAAAAGCTGGATAACTGCACATTGACCCGAAAGTTCAGTTCTTAGAGTATATTTTCATTGATAAAAACGATATAATACTACCAAACGCCTAGTTAGTCTAACCTCTTTAATACGTCAACAAGTTATTAGGCTTCCAAAATTAAACCGTAGATCTCCCAATATTCAAGATACGCACACCACAATTACCTCCCAAAACTTCACCCTTTGTCACCTCAAATCTCTAAGGGTAAGCCTTCTTTCTTCCTCATTTCGTACAAAGTGCTAGAATGCCAATTAGTGCAATGAATACTGTTAATACTATCCTGCTTGAGCATCCGCCTGATGTTTCTATACACAATTTCAGCCGGAATAACTTTTCCAAATCTCTGACCTCTCTTTCGAAAAAATTACCTCATCCTTTTTTAACTCTCACCTCCTCAAAAGGGCAATTTTACTATCTCCATTTGTTGAGGGCGATATTCCAACCTCTTTCAAGTAATCCCCTACATCCTGGAGTGTAATGGATGACAATCAGTCTTCGCCTCACCATCAATCTATCAAGCAATAGCAACGTAGAACTTCGTACGTACGTACGTACATCAGTTCAAGTTGCCATACCACGATAGCACGGAGATGCAATTGTCAATTCAAATCCAGTAGTAGTAGAGATGGTAACGGTATTAGCAGTAATCGGAGATGTTAGGATTAAAAGATATTATTCAAGACGTAGAAGCCAGTGAAATAGACCTAAAAAGATGAAGGGTCTTCGCCCCTAGCAACTCCTTCTAGTCGCAATACTTTTACGTCTGGTCCTTCTGACTCACCACCTTATACGTCTTCCACCGACTTGGACTACCTCACTCCGGTGGGTCTTCGAAACGATCCATCCTTATCCCCTTGGGTGACTTACGCATCTCTTTTTCAGGGATCGTCGGTTAACTGTGAACAACGATATCCACCATATTCTACCTCCCATGCTTCTCTGACCACATCAGTCTCTGAATCCACTCTCCAACCGACTATATTGATCTCAAACCAACCGAGAATACTTATAAAGCCTATGTTCCTTCTTCCTCCTATTCTTCACTTCACATCGCAGATAGCCCACCCAGTGCCCATCGTGCCTCCCTAAAAAATAAGTACTCACCCCGTGTAACACTAATATCAAATAATTCCCGATCTGTAATGTATGCGATTAAACAACACGTTACTTGTCTTGGTTACCGAAGGTTGGTTGTCCTCCTATATTCTAAACTCATACCTTCTCATAAACTCCTATGAACTCTTTCGCCGTGACAGGGGCTCAAAAAAGGGAGTGGTCGTCTCATCTATGTATCTAAAAACATCGAAGCAGACACGTTTAGTAAGACCATACTTAATAAGGTGCCTGATTCGATTTAGCTCATTGTGCACTCGCGCGAATGTAAAATACCGATTGGATGCAAATATCTAGCCCGAAACACTTATCGATCGATTGACATTGCTATGGTGTGAGTCATTTTCCAAGACTGCCCCTCTTAAATTCGCCTGCAAAATTATTTGTGGTGACTTCAACCTTCCTGGAATCAACTGGCAGACGCATTCAGGTCCATTATGCTTTGAAAGCATGCTTAGTCCCTGAGACACACATGGTTGGCAACAACATATACACTTGCGTACAAGAAACAAAAATATTCTTGTCATAGTATTTTGTTATGATGTCACAACATCTGTGGCGGTCTGCGAAAATTTTCACAACAGCGACCATAAAATAGTCTTCTGCATCCTACGGATTCTTGCAAAATGTGACCAATCCAAAACAGCAACGCATTTGCAATGCAGAGACTATGAACACACTGACTCTGAGAGCTTCCAGTTTTTAATTCAGCACCATGACTAGACTACGTTTTTAACTAGCCTTGAACTATGACTCCTTATATCATCCATAAAACCAGGTCTAAGCCACACAAACTAAACCGGGCAAATTGCATATCTAAGTACTTCAGCATCGTGTACAAAATCTACTCTGTACTTCAGGGTGTGAAAAATTAACATGAAGCGCGTAAAAACACGGGGGAACATAGTGCACGCGCTACTGCATTTAAATCCCAAAACTTCTGTCGTCCTCTCAAGAGACGCATAAATAAGAATACGTCATAAAATTTATTTGATGCTGCATGACGGAGAGACTTATAATAACCAAACTGTCATTTGTAAACTGTTTAGAACACGGTTCTCCCTCAATAATATTATATCTATTACCTCAGACATTAATCTTAACTATATCAGAAAGAGTAATCACAATATCATCAACTTTGTCCTTAGCAATATTCAAGCCGCCATTAAAACCCTCAAACCAAATCCAAGTTCTGGTGCTGATGAAATACAATCCATACACTTTAACATGGCAGTATCATATATTCTGGTACTTTTGCTTAAAATATATGTATTACCTGTGTTAGTTATTTCCATAACTAATTGTAGTCATGTCATAATTAACCAATCAAATTGTGGTTTAAGCGCCCGCCACGTGATCTGATCTGATGTGTCAGTAAATCTTCTTTGTTGTAAATGACCTACAAATTGATTGACATTATTATCTTGTTATATTGATGTGAATCATAAATTTACTCATTTCCAAAAGACACGCTATATTGGTCCGTACGTTTGCTCGTTTGTAATTTCCTTATTTATTGTACTAATGTAATTGATTTTATGTTTAGAAACAGATAAATTTCAAAGCAAAAGTTGGTCTTCCTCTGACTATAGCTTTCCCATAGAATCTGTGCTCGCCAATATTGCGTTCACCATTCAAGAATTACATCTGCAGGGCAAATTAAGTCCTACAACCTGTAGAGGCTGGTGTATATCCCAAAGCTCGGAAATTCACTCAGGGCCAAAAAACTTGATCCAAAACTACAGACCAGTTGATATCAGACCAAGTTATCTTGCGGGTGATGGAGAAAGTGTTAAATGATCAACTACTGGATCACTTATCTAGGGAAGGTTTCATCGACCCCCTCACAATATGGCTTCATTGGAACTAGGTCATATCTGGTAGATTTGTTATATGAAGTTACAGCCATATGCGACCAAGAAGCTTTCGTCAAGGTACCTCATAATCTCTTAATCAACAGACTCTAGTCCATCGCCGTTACTGGCTATCTATTATTATTATTATTATTATTATTATTATTATTATTACAATGGATTAGGTCTTTTCTCGAGAATAGATACCAAATTACCAAAATTAACTCTACTACATCTATACCTCAACCAATTACCAGTGGTGTTGTTCAGGGCGGTGTCTTGGGTCCACTGCTTTTCATGATCTGCAGCAACAACATATGCAGTGGTTTCAACACCAATAAAACCTACCTCTATGCTGATGACCTAAAAGTGATCGATAAAACTAACAAATCTGACAGGTAATTCGATACATACAATCCAGTATGAACTGAGTAATTTAGATAACTGGAGTAATCGTTGGGACCTAAAACTCAGTATTAGTCAGTGTGGCAGGATGTGTTTTGGAGACACGTCTGCTAACCTAAGACTCACCCTCGGCAGGAATGTTCTGCCTATACTCACATCAGTAACTGATCTATTAGTGCATTACTCGCACAGCTTAATCTTCTCTGAACATATTTTCAACGAAGTCCCCAGAATGAGAAAAATGCTAGGTTTCATGTTTTGTAACTTCCCTCATAAAAAAGCCGGAACAATTCTTTACAAAACATGCGTAAGACCTCTATTACTGAATACCGCTTATTCTTATTTTCCAGCTGACGCCTATCTGATCTGCTGAATGTTGGATGAATACAAGCGAATTTCACCTGTAAAATAATAAAAACTAACTCACTGACTATCCAACACGATGTCATGAACTTAAACTTCAACCACTCTGGAGTAGAAGGCTTAAGTGTAATCTAATCCTCCACTTTAAGTTCCAGCACAAACTCACACACATTACCAGCTCAGTATACGTTTATACTGTATCGAATTCAGAGCTAAATTTTATTTTTTCTCCTTCTCAAAAATAGTAACCAATTCTTCTAACTGGATAAAAATTCCTTTAGTTTGTGCTTGAAGTAGACAGGTAACTCAGTCAGTCGATCGATTCTGTTCAAATGTAACTGGCTGATTAGAGCGCACTCTACTGCTCTTACTAGTTGTCATCAAAATGTCACCATTTCCTGCTTAACTTCTCCCTATTTGTATTGGACAAAACCTTATCGACACCCATAGTTGTGTGGGTTCACTATTGCGTATTATCAGTTTTACTGTCCCCACATGCACTCTATTGACATACTATTGATCACATCTATTTATCTATTGCCCCATTGATAACTATAAATGGGGTACTTACTTAATTAACTTGTTTTCGCCACTATGTCCTAAATCCCTATGGTTTTTTTGAAAACCCGTTCTTTTAACCATAGTAATCATCTGTTGGGCATGAATGCCTAACCCATAGCTCATTAATTGTAACAGCCGGGCAAGCTTGCAAAAAGTAACTTGCAGATATTGCGCTTCCCGACAGGATGTGAAACATAGAGCCTCAAGCAGAAAAAATATTATTTTACAACCATTTTACTTGAACGTAACAACGCAAAAAGAGGGACGATGGAGTTACTGATCAGAAAAAAAATTTATGTTGTAGACGATTATTTCAATCTACTCATGATTGTGAGAAAGAACATTTTGTTTGCTTTCGGCTCATTTTGATTGATAAGGCGAATAATCAGTGATAATGATATTGCTCTTATACGCTTACTACTTCTGAGACTCATGTTTCCAATAATATTCTGAGGTTGCTATTCTGCCAAGACAACCTGCAACACACTTACTCAAGCAAATGGTGTAATATTAAAATACAGATACTTGGCAGTATATTTATCAATGTCTTTTACAATATAACGCTCCCTGAACTTTCAGCCACACTGTATAGTTATCCAGCTTTTTACTTCAACTTCTATTCACTTAACATACTCCACAACCCTTCCTTATTCACTACCGTGCTCCTTAATTTGTGAGCTATATTACTATAATGTACTTAAATTTTAGTAGTCAGCATGCAAGGTAAAGCAATGCTCTGGTTAAATATATACAATTGCCTCGTTGCTCTCTTTTTACTTTTCTAACCCTTTTGTCCCTTCTGAAAATCCTATTCGCAGTGAAACATCCACGGTGCCTGCACGCAAAGTGAACCTGTACGCGCACGTGTATGTGACAGATTATATCAAGCGTTTTACAATTAATACTTCTAAACAAATTCACTCCTGAATTATGCGAACACCCAAAAACTCCACTGCTTACCTTCCCTATTTGTACTCACTTATTGAAAATGTGGCTGAACCAAACTGTTCCTGTCAGTGACATGGTGTAACTTCGCTATCAGAAACAGACTCTTATTTCTAATCTAACTTCGGTAACTTTTAAATTAAATATGGTAGCAATTGTAATAATTTTATCTGGCCTGTAAACTGTCATGCCTCTTGTAACACATTGTTATGTCAGAATAAATATTCGTATTACGATGATATCTTTTGTAGTTCTCTAAGTTTCCGCTCCACACAATTGAACTGCCTTGACGTTTGTATTAAAAATTGTGACTTCGGTGTTGGTTGACAGTTGTTTCGAGTTGCAAATATCCTTCAATTGTAGAAACATTGCATTGCTAATCCGAATGTTCACATATGCATCAGATCCACCTTGTTTATTAGTGATGATACCTAGTTGTGCCGAAGTCTCTATGTCACGCACAGATTCTCTGTGAAGTGCGATTTCGTTGGCACCAGCTGTGTTGATTGTAGGGATCTTGTTTTTCTCTTGTATATGTTAATATCTACTGCAGCAGAGGCTGCTGTCGCTACACTAGCCGTCTTCATCTGCGTTTGTTGGTGCGTTTGAAATAGAAGAGCCGAGTCATCTACAAAGCCCAAGTGGTCTATATGCGACTGAGCCGTCCACTGTACCCTATGGTTCCCCTCAAATATCGACGTCTTCATCATCCAATAAACCACCAAAAGAAAAATGAAAGGTGAGAGTAAACATGCTTGTCTGACATCGGTCCTCACTTGGAATGAGTCTGTGAGCCTCCCTTCATGCATGATCTTGTGGCCTAGCCCATCGTAGGAGTTCCTCATGATGTTGGCTACCTTCTCAGGTACTATGTAGTGTCGAAGATTCGTCTTTAGTGTTATCCTGCTCACGCTATTATGAGGAAACTAGACGTATTCATAAAGGTCCAGAATAGTATTCATCGTAATTTGCTGGTATTGTTCTTTCTATTGTTGAATTTGTTTAGGTTCCTAATTGAGGATATCGGTGATCCACTGCTACTAGATATGGAAGGCTGCTAGGTGAAAGTTTCTTCTATTCTTATTACAGCCTTTATCTATACGTTACAATGGTTCTGGCAGAAGATACATGCTGTGAAAAATTTGAACCGAGGCTTAAATCGAAATTCCCCACCAAAAATTAAAATGTTTCAGTTTATTTGTTTTTAACTGAGTAACTAATATTTCGACTTTGTAGTTGTTATAATCGATCAACGACTGAGCTGCACACAAGCTTACAGTTAAGCGGGCTGGTGACTATTCTCCCTCTGGACATTTACGTCATGCCTGCTGAGAAAGTTACGCATTGTGGAAGTACCCGCAAAATCGAAGAACAAAATCCACGAGAGGGTGAGTGGCAAGGTTTTTTGCTTCAGCTTTGATTATTGGTGCGGATTAATTCCATCTTACTTAACTTTTGGCACTAGTGCATGACTAACATAGTCACAGGGTGCTCAGGTATTTGTTTTCGACCTTTTTCATTTCGCCCATAGAATGCTCGTGTTATTCTTGAACAGCAATCTATCCTACGGCTTGTGATGGTCATAAGAATACATACGAGAGCTCGTCTTCAAGTTGTTGGGTCAGTGTATTTTATGAAAGTTTTTCAGGAAATAAACTTTGGCAGCTCTTTGGGAATTTCGTAAAGATTTGCAATAATCTATTCGCCCTCGGAATAGCTATCAAATAAAGCGTTATCAAATCACGTATAAAGTTTCTAATTGTAGCGTGTGTTTTTTGTTGTTAGAAAAGTAGGATTTGGCTCAATCATGCTCTGCTTTAGGATAAGTCGCGCTCATCCTGCTTTATAATTAATTTAAAATAATATGCTGGTGCTATGAGTAGCAGCTAATGCACTCCTACATTTCAGGGGCATGTGTAATTTAACTGAACGGTAGTTATGATTGTTAGATAGAAGCTCGAAATTCTATCGTCTGAGTTGTAGGCTAATAAATGTAAGCTCATGTAATCAGTTTCTGCTCGATATGAACCTGCGTAAGGGATTCAACAGTGTTGGTGTGAATCCTCGCTACCGAGTTGGAATATATCGGTTGGACCGCCTCACCTGCGATTACAAAAAATGTCACACATTGAAAGCTCATAATAGTTGTTTGTCACAAATAATTGCGTAAAGTTTGAGTGAGCAAAAATATTAAGATCCGCTAATAATCACTGAAGTTTTGTTCCTGTTTAGATGTAACAAACAACATAATCAAACCCCAATTTAGGTGATAAGGTTCAACGGGATGCGATCTACCCCTCGAAATGCTAAATGTTGCTCCAAAATTAGCTTGCGTCAGCACCTAAACTAGTGTTAGGGAGCGGAGCGGTTGAGCGTGTTGACTGCTTCAATTATCTTGAGGGTCTCATCAGTGCTGATGGCCTGATGTCTGACGAGATCTCAGGGCATATACAAAAGGCTCGATTGGCTTTTGCCAACTTGCGTCACTTATGGCGTAGGCGAGATATCCTTTTGCTAATTAAAGAACGGGTCCACTGAGCAGCAGTTCTCTCCGTCCTACTATATGAATGCGAAACATAGCCGTTAAGAGTTGAGGATATTCGTGGGTTATTAGTATTCGATTATAGATGTCTTCGAAGCATTACTCGTGTATCCTGGAACAACCGAGTAAGCAATCCTGTCGTTGGGAAACGAGTACTAGGTAGGGATGGCAATTCAATAGATGAAGTGCTGAAACTTGATCAGTTGAGGTGGTTGGGACATGTGTCACGAATGCTCGACCACCGACTACCTCGACGAGCGATGTTTTGTGGCATAGGAGCAGGTTGGAAGAAGGTTAGGGGGGACCGAACCAAAGCATGTCACAGATTCATGAAGTCACTGATAAGTGGATTGAGTCTGTTGGTAGGTGTAGACTACCTGGTTGGAGTCTGAAAGACGAAAATAACTGGTGGTTAGAAACCTTGGGACGGCATGGCTCAAGAATGCTTGCGATGGCGCAGGCACATCCACTCTTTGTGCTTTATAAAGTTCTAATCGTCTAAATTCCTCATCAGCCTTCTCTTTCTAAATTTGTCACTGAATTATACTTGAATAATTTCTTCGAACCCCAATCTCTATTACCGTTAATACTTCTACTATTTCTACCACTGGGATTTGAACTGAGAATTGCATCTCTGTGCTAATGTGGTATGGCAACCTGAACTTATGTACATGCGTACGAAGTTCTACGTTGTAACTGACTGACCTGCCAAATTGTGTGCTGTTATTTATCTCATATGGTTTATTCCTTTAGTGATTTTATGGTTTCTTATAAGTGATAGACTCTTAGGGATTTACCGTTAAAGTGATTTTAATGGCATCTTTCCATGTATAGTAGATTCGTAACAAGGAAGTAGATGAAAAACTTCTGTTAGATGTTTTTCATCAAAGCTTTCACGTATGCAAAGCCGTTTCCGATACTAAGCGTTCTATTGTTATTTGAAAGTACTCATCACTCACATTCTCCTATTGTTCCAGTCAGTTACCAACGTAGAACTGGGTACGGACGTACGCACGCGCACCAGTCCAAGTTGCCGTACCACATTAGCACAGAGAGATGGAGTTGTCAATTCAAATCCCATAGCAGTAGAAGTATTAGGAGTAATGGAGAAGATTACGGTTCGAAGATATTATTCAAGGAGTATAATCCAGTGAAATAAATGTTAAAAAAGGTCTTGAAATCAGAAGATTAAGAATTTGAGAGGAGAAAACGAATGGTTGCATCTATGCCACTGCAAACGATTTTTAGCCATGTCATCCAAGGTCACTAAACACCGATTAGTTTTGTCTCGCCCACCCTAACATGGTAGACTTCATCTACTAGCAGTTATTGATTGAGCCCAATCGGATGAGTTTCCGAACATCTATCTGTTCAGTACTTGCTACCCAAATCCTTTGCTTCTCCCTGACCTTTTGGTTTGCCGTTCTGGCAAATATCACTGCTGTTTCTGTAGCTTTCCGCGTGTCATTCCAAGCTGTCTCAGAATGGGCATCACTTGGATGGCTATCTATCTCTTTCTAGTTGCTCTCAAAGTATGCTCCTGACCTCTTTATCGTTGAGTAGAACACTAAGACATTTTCTCGCCATGTCTTTCTTACGTCCAGTAAGCTGCGGACAAACGCACTCGTACTGGAGCATGATTGCTGCCTTCCTGTTCTTCCTCCCTTGAATCTTATCCAGAGTACCAGTAGGGATCCATTCTTTGTGACGATGCTTCTTGTGGCTGAAAACTTCATGATATGTTGAAGTTATTCCTTGTTTGATCTGTTTCCAGTTCTTCCCCATGGTAGTTTCCTCTCCATTGAGCAGATCGTGAGATACCTGGAACTTGTTGTTGAGAGCTATCTCGAATTCACTAAGTTTTCCAGTATCTCTAAGAAGGGCCGTATGGAAGTCATATGATGCTGTTCGCTCGGTTACCCAGTGCTCCTTGAGTTTCAGTTTCATCTTGGCCACCACCAAGTGATGATCTAGATCTATTGTCAGCTCCTCTCTTTGTCCTTGCGTCCTCCATGGTGTGTGATGTGATTGATTTAGTTCTGTGTACTGTGGTCCGTTAAAACCCATGTAGCTTTGTTTATGCGTTTGCCTTTTCAACTTGAATATGAGTTGGAGGATTTGCATCAACTAGCCATTCAGGTTGACTGGAGATTGTGGGTAATTGAAGTGTGGCTGGAGGCCAGTTGAACTAATCCCTAAAGTGTTCTGCCCATTGATCCAATTTGCTGGATTGAGAATGACTAATAAGCCAATCCGAGGTAGTCTCATTTACAGTCTGATTCCTAATGTCAGTTTTGTTGATAGGACTAAACAGTTGTCTACAGTTACCCATCGCCGCTGCCTTCTCCATCTTCCTTGCTCTCGCTAACCACCACTGTTAGCGATCATTGAGTTAGCCTCTTATCAGCCTGCGTTTAAGCTGACTCCGCTCTTTGTCATGTTCAGAGTCAGATGGGATTTGTTTCTGAGTATCTATCAGTTCATTAGATGTTACTAAGACCGATTGCTTTTGACTGACCTTATGGTATACCTTACTAGCGGATATCACTACTGTTTCCACAGCCTTTTTGATATCTTTACAAGCTCCCCGGGGAGGGTATCAGTTACATGGTTGCCTAACTGTTTTTCTAGTTGATCCAGAAATATATTCTTAGCTTTGCCATCATTATGTAGAACCCTAAGGGGTTTTCCTCGCGGTGTCTTTCGTATATCCAGTAAGATGCAAACAAATACGCGCTCGCACTAGGGCATGATCTGAATTTAAACATGTACCCCAGAGCGAGCGGCAGTCCTCTATCGAACCCCTCCATCGGTTGCTGATGGCAATGTGATCTAGTTGGGTCCAACGTTGAGACGACTTTGGAGGTCGCCAGGTTAAGAGCGTAAGCGAAGACAACGAAGTAGCAACGGCGAGTGTTCTTATCTTTAAGAGTTGTTGCTGTCCCGTTTGGTCGGACGACGCATAGGCGACTCCCTACTGGGATCCGGTCTAAGAGAGCTAG
>OX103972.1:8681177-8810531 GCA_944470395.2 Schistosoma turkestanicum
GAGATATCCTTTTGCTAATTAAAGAAACGGGTCCACTGAGCAGCAGTTCTCTCCGTCCTACTATATGAATGCGAAACATAGCCGTTAAGAGTTGAGGATATTCGTGGGTTATTAGTATTCGATTATAGATGTCTTCGAAGCATTACTCGTGTATCCTGGAACAACCGAGTAAGCAATCCTGTCGTTGGGAACGAGTACTAGGTAGGGATGGCAATTCAATAGATGAAGTGCTGAAACTTGATCAGTTGAGGTGGTTGGGACATGTGTCACGAATGCTCGACCACCGACTACCTCGACGAGCGATGTTTTGTGGCATAGGAGCAGGTTGGAAGAAGGTTAGGGGGGACCGAACCAAAGCATGTCACAGATTCATGAAGTCACTGATAAGTGGATTGAGTCTGTTGGTAGGTGTAGACTACCTGGTTGGAGTCTGAAAGACGAAAATAACTGGTGGTTAGAAACCTTGGGACGGCATGGCTCAAGAATGCTTGCGATGGCGCAGGCACATCCACTCTTTGTGCTTTATAAAGTTCTAATCGTCTAAATTCCTCATCAGCCTTCTCTTTCTAAATTTGTCACTGAATTATACTTGAATAATTTCTTCGAACCCCAATCTCTATTACCGTTAATACTTCTACTATTTCTACCACTGGGATTTGAACTGAGAATTGCATCTCTGTGCTAATGTGGTATGGCAACCTGAACTTATGTACATGCGTACGAAGTTCTACGTTGTAACTGACTGACCTGCCAAATTGTGTGCTGTTATTTATCTCATATGGTTTATTCCTTTAGTGATTTTATGGTTTCTTATAAGTGATAGACTCTTAGGGATTTACCGTTAAAGTGATTTTAATGGCATCTTTCCATGTATAGTAGATTCGTAACAAGGAAGTAGATGAAAAACTTCTGTTAGATGTTTTTCATCAAAGCTTTCACGTATGCAAAGCCGTTTCCGATACTAAGCGTTCTATTGTTATTTGAAAGTACTCATCACTCACATTCTCCTATTGTTCCAGTCAGTTACCAACGTAGAACTGGGTACGGACGTACGCACGCGCACCAGTCCAAGTTGCCGTACCACATTAGCACAGAGAGATGGAGTTGTCAATTCAAATCCCATAGCAGTAGAAGTATTAGGAGTAATGGAGAAGATTACGGTTCGAAGATATTATTCAAGGAGTATAATCCAGTGAAATAAATGTTAAAAAAGGTCTTGAAATCAGAAGATTAAGAATTTGAGAGGAGAAAACGAATGGTTGCATCTATGCCACTGCAAACGATTTTTAGCCATGTCATCCAAGGTCACTAAACACCGATTAGTTTTGTCTCGCCCACCCTAACATGGTAGACTTCATCTACTAGCAGTTATTGATTGAGCCCAATCGGATGAGTTTCCGAACATCTATCTGTTCAGTACTTGCTACCCAAATCCTTTGCTTCTCCCTGACCTTTTGGTTTGCCGTTCTGGCAAATATCACTGCTGTTTCTGTAGCTTTCCGCGTGTCATTCCAAGCTGTCTCAGAATGGGCATCACTTGGATGGCTATCTATCTCTTTCTAGTTGCTCTCAAAGTATGCTCCTGACCTCTTTATCGTTGAGTAGAACACTAAGACATTTTCTCGCCATGTCTTTCTTACGTCCAGTAAGCTGCGGACAAACGCACTCGTACTGGAGCATGATTGCTGCCTTCCTGTTCTTCCTCCCTTGAATCTTATCCAGAGTACCAGTAGGGATCCATTCTTTGTGACGATGCTTCTTGTGGCTGAAAACTTCATGATATGTTGAAGTTATTCCTTGTTTGATCTGTTTCCAGTTCTTCCCCATGGTAGTTTCCTCTCCATTGAGCAGATCGTGAGATACCTGGAACTTGTTGTTGAGAGCTATCTCGAATTCACTAAGTTTTCCAGTATCTCTAAGAAGGGCCGTATGGAAGTCATATGATGCTGTTCGCTCGGTTACCCAGTGCTCCTTGAGTTTCAGTTTCATCTTGGCCACCACCAAGTGATGATCTAGATCTATTGTCAGCTCCTCTCTTTGTCCTTGCGTCCTCCATGGTGTGTGATGTGATTGATTTAGTTCTGTGTACTGTGGTCCGTTAAAACCCATGTAGCTTTGTTTATGCGTTTGCCTTTTCAACTTGAATATGAGTTGGAGGATTTGCATCAACTAGCCATTCAGGTTGACTGGAGATTGTGGGTAATTGAAGTGTGGCTGGAGGCCAGTTGAACTAATCCCTAAAGTGTTCTGCCCATTGATCCAATTTGCTGGATTGAGAATGACTAATAAGCCAATCCGAGGTAGTCTCATTTACAGTCTGATTCCTAATGTCAGTTTTGTTGATAGGACTAAACAGTTGTCTACAGTTACCCATCGCCGCTGCCTTCTCCATCTTCCTTGCTCTCGCTAACCACCACTGTTAGCGATCATTGAGTTAGCCTCTTATCAGCCTGCGTTTAAGCTGACTCCGCTCTTTGTCATGTTCAGAGTCAGATGGGATTTGTTTCTGAGTATCTATCAGTTCATTAGATGTTACTAAGACCGATTGCTTTTGACTGACCTTATGGTATACCTTACTAGCGGATATCACTACTGTTTCCACAGCCTTTTTGATATCTTTACAAGCTCCCCGGGGAGGGTATCAGTTACATGGTTGCCTAACTGTTTTTCTAGTTGATCCAGAAATATATTCTTAGCTTTGCCATCATTATGTAGAACCCTAAGGGGTTTTCCTCGCGGTGTCTTTCGTATATCCAGTAAGATGCAAACAAATACGCGCTCGCACTAGGGCATGATCTGAATTTAAACATGTACCCCAGAGCGAGCGGCAGTCCTCTATCGAACCCCTCCATCGGTTGCTGATGGCAATGTGATCTAGTTGGGTCCAACGTTGAGACGACTTTGGAGGTCGCCAGGTTAAGAGCGTAAGCGAAGACAACGAAGTAGCAACGGCGAGTGTTCTTATCTTTAAGAGTTGTTGCTGTCCCGTTTGGTCGGACGACGCATAGGCGACTCCCTACTGGGATCCGGTCTAAGAGAGCTAGTTTTGCCTTAGGACTTAATGCCATATCTACACCAACGAGGCCACGGGAAGCAGCAGCAGGGCTTACACCCCTTCGCTGGGCGTTTCTCGACAACTGAACACAGCCTCCAATAGAATTGATCTTTAGACAATACTTAAGCCACCTAGTAGTAAAATATGTCCGTACTTCCGTAGTTGTTCCTGTTTTTTATTCTACGTGTTTATTTTGCGTTAATTTGGGACAATAGATTTCAGTTTTTGTGCAGCCACTTTGTTCAAAACAATCTTTGTCATTTGACTATTCTAACTCAAAATTATTAATAATCCACATTTCATAGACACTGCTCACAGACTGTTTATTATGTTTTAACATATTTTTATGCTGTTCATAAACGTTTACATGAAGTAACTATTTTCACACATTGAAATCATCAATCATTGTTAGACCACCATTAGAAACCTGCAAGCACTGGAATGTAATTTTGTCCTGATGTGGGACTCACCAGCAGTGCTCATCCGCGACTCTTTCACCCTGCAGGATTGGAACCTAGGATCTCCGGTCTTGTGCGTGAACGCCTAACCTGTAGACCACTGGGCCGGCTGCCATCCAACGGTGTTAGTGTATAGCTCTGATCAATCTAGATATTTTGCACGACCTCACCCATTTGTGTTCGATAGTTACTGCTTACAACCGACAGGGTTGAAATTCCCTGGTCACATCTTCTCACTAGAACTCCAAGAATTTCCTCATGAAACTAGTCACTAATGAGCACATTTTACGATTTTTTTCAATTAGAGTTATGGAGATTAGTGTTTTTACACATTAAAATCAGTCAAAACTTCTCAGGCTTACAGTGGCTTGTTACTAGTACGAATAAAACCTGTATTACTTGAGTTACATTTGGTTTAATCCACTATTTAGCTGCCTCAGATTTATCTACAAAGAGTTCATTTATCTTTGATGCATTTCTGTTAAGTTCCTACAAGCTTACCAATTGAAATTGTGAATTATTCAACCTAACTATTAATATCTTTCGTAGGTATGGAATATACAAATGCAGTTAATGAAGACAACAGTACTGCTATGACGTTCCATTCAAACACCGATGTCAATCCTGGGAAATGTATTACTGATTTTGATAATAGAGTTGAATGCTCATGTTGCTGTGGCGAAAATGCTGAGTCCGAATCTGGTCAGCGATCTTGTCAACATTGGACTCCAGTGCGTCCTTCTAACATAAGGCAAGCACAGAGAAAGAAACTCAGAGGACTTCAAAACGGCCATCCTGATCCTTCTCGTTATAGCAATAGTCGAAATGCAAAAGAAAATATGGATATACAACGTTCCACTGTTAATGGTAATTCAATTGATGGACTAAGTATGCGTAACCCAAGTGAAATAAACACTTCAAATTCAGCTACTTCACGCTTTAAGTATGAGAGATCTTTACATTCAAACAACAAAAATGTACCAACACCTAACACAGAACCAGCTAAACCTGCAGCATCTAATTCGTCTTCTCCAGCCCCATCTGTTTCTTCGGATCTGCCGAATGAACATGAGTATGGTGATAATAGGACTTTCCCTCGATATCCACATAAATCTTCACGTTCATTTAAGTCATCTACTCAAGCCACTGAGTCAGACGATGTCAACAGTCAGCGTTCAAACGCCTCACCTGTTACTGTTGGCGGAGCCAACACAAGAACCCGACCTACAATGGGTCGGTATAATGTAAATATGTCACCTCAGTCTGGGACAATCCCTGCTGGATATCAAAATGGTCCTGGCGATCAGTGGCGACGTCCTGCTAATAATGGCAGCTTGCGAAGATCACATCAACAGCATTTCGCACCTCGTGGTTCCAGTCAGTTTCACCGTTACAATGGACCTGTAAATCACCTTGGTCGACCTCATCAAAACAATTTCTCACGGAGTCGCATTTTAGGCCCTGCAATGGGAGATTCACCTCCCGTACAAACAAATGACTCTCCTAATCCCATCCCTAATGAGCCGAATCCACAATCTGATTCAGTCCGAGAAAATTCCAAAAAACCACAAACATCTTGGGCAACTGTTGCAGTGAGTGTTCAATGTGAACAGAAACTGTATTCACCCAAAGATGAATCAAGAGACCAATTAGTTAATTTTCTCTTAGAACAATGGCGCTGTTTTAATCGAAAATCGACCTGATGCACAAGTTTACACCTATTTTTAAGTATGCCTTTTTTTACCTATAGTACCATCTGGTTGGATGTCGGTGTCACATTCACTATTTCTCTCTCTACATATATATATATATATATATATATATATATATATGTATAGGTTCCGTAAAATTTTATACGACATATTTAAATGTCAGAGGATTGAAGTTTATGTAAAAAAAAAGAAATCCTTCATAGATTTACTTTAAGGTTATATCATGTACGAAGCTTGATTTCTTTCTGTTATTAACTTGACTTGTTAAATCGAAACTACTTGTGAGAATATTTTGCAAAAAGCATTCAATAGTGAAGTTACATTCCTTATAATCCATTATTTATTATTCATTATCTACTTCTTGACTAATTAATTGTACAACAATACAAAAGGAACAGATTTGTTATCATCTTCATCAATGAGGCGCAAATAAATTCCTCTCTTTATATATATATTTTTCAAATATTCTATACTTTGTCCCCAGTATTTCATATTGGTTTTGTGTAATGCCTTTACATGAATTATATATGGTTTGCATGATTGAGCATGTTATGTTTGCTTGTAAACTATTCTCAGATAGAAGATATATGACTTGTTTGTTATATATACATATATATATTTGGCCCCTTAATTCTTATTGTATGAAAATGAACATTTCAACTATACACACTTTTCCCAATATGAATAAAGCAAGCAAATGTTTTCTCTTAGTTCTTGTTTAACTAGATAGATAGTTTAAACTTTGTATCATTTCTTTCTTTTCATTTCATTTCATTTTTAATTATAAATCCTAATTGATGATAGAGTGTTGTTGTAATATCATGAGTAAAAAAATGTATGTGTGTGTGTGTATGAATTGGATAACCTGTTGTTTGATAGTTTTGAGTTGGTATTCGTTTTTGTTTTGTTTACGTTTTCGTTTTTTTGTCTCCTTTTTTGTTTGTTCTCTTTTCTTTTTGAAAAAAATAAATTTCTTTTATTTTCTGTTAGTAACGTTTGAGAGACAATAATTTTGAGGATGCAGAATTATAACAACATTTATTATTACTATTATTATTATTATTATTAATTATTACACCTACTATGACTCCGTTCACCTTTTAATTTTTGTTTTTTTTTTTCATTTTTAAAGCTTAATAATTTATTAAAACATGTATACCTCTTTTTTTCCCCCCCCCTTCACCCCCATCCCGCCCTATACTATCTGTTAAGTAGTAGTAGTAGTACCTTTATCGTTTCTCTGTAAGCAGATATGTTGATTTTTGCAACATTCAGATTATTTGGATAAATTGGTTTGTCTTCCATATCATTTATAATGATGTGAAATAGTCTGATTTGTTGTTTAAGGGGATTGATTGATTCTATTAGATTCTATTAACGGTACAAATGATTGTAACAGTTCTATTAATTAATTAAGCTGACTTGATTCTATCGTATTGTGTATGTATGCTTGTGTGTGTATGTGGAGCTTTTAATTTCATGGTCTTGCTAACAACAGTGGGATTATACAATCCGAGTATGAATTATATTTCCCTTGTTACTGTCACTTGTTGCTAATCAAGCAAGCACTAAAGGTGATCCATTTCGGTTTAATTCTGATTTTTCAGTGATTATTGAAACAATTTGGTAGTAGTGCCCAACTTGATAAGAGATGAGTTTTAATTAGTTACAGCCATGATATATATGTAGGAACGATGGTGTTTATATATGTAGGTGTGTTATTCAGTGTTGTCTGTTTATCACAAAAAGGGATTCTCAGCTTGGGACGTTTAGACAAGTTTCTTGTACACAACCGAACAATAACTGCATACGCTTACTCTAAGAACTAGGTGAACAAACTATTCAGAATTTGAACGAAATGCTTTTTTAAGATGATGAGAATCTGTAAAAAATTGTATTAGGAACATAAGTTTTTGACTAGAATAGCTCTTACCACCTGTTCGTTGCACAGTTTATATGCTAAATAAGGTATCATAAAGTTCTGATAGTTTTGCTTGTGTGTGTGCGAGAACGCGCGTATTCAATGTATCGGCGCCTTGTTTTACTATGAAGATATACAAGGGTAAAGATGTGAACAGAGTGGGTTGGTGGGTGATTGGTATCCGATAAGATATCGCTCACTGAGTATATGCAAGTTTCTAAATGTTTGTTCACTATGGTATCCATAATTTCGTAGTTCTGTGTTCAGATTTTATCGAGATAAAGTGTTTGGATAGCTCATCCATGAGACTTCAAACCGTCGTTACATTTTGTAGTCGTTTGTCTGTTGTTGAGGATTATTAGGAAACATGGGTGTCATTACGCAAATAATATTCGGCTTTTACTATGTACGTTGTGATTTGCTGACGGAATGTATACGTAATAACAATAAGATATACATTTGATTATCGTTAATATGGTTGGACCAAACGGAAGTTGACTGTGGTCATCTAAACCTTACCTGAATGTTATTCACACGAAATAAATAGATAAGATTATCGTAACTGGTCCGTCAAAAATAAATGCGTTAGAAGTGATGATTGAGAAATTTACGTACTAGTTCAAAATAAAGGTGATGGGTTTTGAAATGACCTTGATTTGCATCTGAGATGGATGTTTCTGATATTGTGGTTTATTGTAAGTTCGAAGGTTCAACTGGGGGAATTCCATATGACTTAGTCTTTGAGGTTATCCAGAAAGACAGTGCTCGATTTTGGCCATCCTATTGCAATAATCACGGATAAATAAACAAACCAATGTTCGATATTGACTTACTTAAGCCTGTTAGCCTGCCTCCTTTCGAGTTCTGTCCAACTGCTGTTCATCCTTTTGGTATTTGTCTCCGGGTCATAGTGCAACATGTTCCCTGGTCTGCCGCTCTAACTTGAGCATTTCAAGTGATATCTTGCATCGTGTCGCAGTTGATTGCGTTTTGCGGCGTGCGTCCTATCCACCCCCAATATATATTCCTAGTTTCCTCTTCATTTGGAAGCTTGTTCGGTCTCTGGCACAATAGCTGATAGTGTCTGGCCGACGGGCAACATCCGATTTGTGAACTTTGCGCGAACCGTATAGCCGTGATGTATGAGATCCAGCCGGTTTAATCGAGTCATGAATTTCCGACGTAATTATCCCCTTTTTCTTTAGTTCCTTAAGAGAATTAGTCAGTTGTTTCTCCACTTTTTTACTGATGACAATAATTCTGTCAACTGTTTAAAATTTGCTAGAATGATCAAGCATTACTTCCATTTTATCGATGAAATCGGTTTTGTTCATCAGAACTATGCTTGTCTGTGTCCGATTTTGTGTCCATGGTGTTACCAGGTAGGAAGTTAAAGACTCTACGACTGAGCCATCCATCTCGTAGATTTGGCATCCAGCCAGGACAAAACTGCTTACTTATGTTCAAGAGGTCACAAACCGAGCAGTTAGATTCAGTTTCAAATGTGTCGTTTTCTCATTTTGAGTTCTTAGATGTGAGGTTTGAAGGTCAGTTATATGAAGAGGTTCCTCTGAGGTTTATCATACTTTCGAATAAGGATGTTACGGTCCACAAAGACTACCAATTAGAGTGTCTGTAGTAGTTTCGCTCCCGGAACTGATCAGAAACGTGCGAGTGTAGGACGAAAGTGTTGTAGAACAGGAAGCGATTCTTCTACGTTGAACTGTACAGTATTAACGTGCCAGCTTGTTGCTCGAGTTTGCGTACCATACCAGCGTGGCTCGTATCCAGAGTCCGAATATTGCGTTCGTTGGTGTTGGGACCAGAAAACTCTGCACACGTATGATGGAACCAGAAACGACCGTAACAACCAAGTTCGAAACCATACGTATTCCAGATATATTCCGAACCAGATCATTTACAAGAGAGTGGGTGATCAGGCCAGCTGTCACCAGGATTGACTGAAGTCGAGGGTTTTAACAGGGCGAAGTAGTAAACGTTAGCTCAGTATGAAAAAAGTCGAAAAAAATTAGAAAAGTGTAGCATGCATGTAGTATGGGGGTCAAGTCCTGTACTGTAACCGTTGTTGGTTGGGTGGTTAGTAGCGAAAGCATCGAAGACGAGACGACTATGAGCAGAATTTACGATCGGTCGAGGAGGACCAGTAGAGTTATCCTACAGGATAGTACCTGAGCTAGTAGCTAGGGACACTTCCTGGCACTGAAGGGATGTAGGTTGTTGTGCTTCTGTACAGAAGGGATCGTTTGCTTGAGGAGAGGCAATAGCAGGAAGTTCAAGGACCGGTAAAGTAAGTGCATTCACTTGGATATGTGACAGAGAATAAGGTAACATAGTTCGACACGCCTTTAATATGACGAAGGTCTGTCGCGAACTGAGAGATATAGTCCGAATTTCTGTACTGTCGAGGTGAGTAGTGGTCAGACCTGGTATGCAAAGCAAACGTTAGAGGTCTGTGACTAATATGAAGTCGCGACCTTGTACTGCGTGCCGGAAATGTTTGGTGGCATAGTAGGCTGTTAGCAGTTCGCGACCAAAAGCGCTATATTTCGTCTCAGTGGGAGTAAGGCGTCGTGAGAAAAATTCAAGAGGTTGCCAACTTCCAGAGATGTTCTCTTGCATAACGGCTCCTAGAGCGAAATCTGATGCATCAACCGCCAAAATAAGCGTGGCTGATGGGTCAAGATGGGCGAGAAGCGTGACTTCAGCTAAAGCATTTTTATCTCTAAAAATGCAGTAGCACGGCATCGTTCAATTCTAATTCACGTGGATTACTGCGAAGTAAGACTTTTAATGGTCGTCACTGTTCTGCTGCATGTGGAGTGAAACGTCGGTAGAAGTTAAACAAACGGAGAAAAGCCTTGAGTTCTTTGAGTGAGGACGTTACGGTGTACTCAGTGATTGTACGTGCTTTATCTTCACAAGTTAGAACACCCTCATGTTTAATGATATGACCCAACAATTTTATTTCTGCCTTGCCCAGTTCACACATATCTGGGTTAACTACTATTGCATTATCCGAAAGGTGCTGGAATAAGAGTGTAAGATGTTGATGATGTTCACCTACGTTTGATGATGCGATTAGCAGATCATCAAAATAGACGTGAACAAAATCGAAGTCTCGTACTATGCTATCGATAAACCTTTGGAAAGTTTAAGCACCATTCCGTAATCCGAATGGCATTCGTAGGAACTCAAAAAGACCGAAATAAGTCGTGTTGGCAGTTTTCTCAATGTCTTCAAGGGTGACGGGGATCTGATGATATGCTCGTACCAGACCAATCTTAGAATAAACAGTCGTGCCCTTGAGTGATGCAGTGATGTCGTGTAGGTGGGGATGGGATAGCTATCGAAACGTGTTACTACGTTTAATGCTCGGTAGTCGCCACATGGTCGCCAACTTATCCCATCCTTTTTGTGAACCATGTGGAGTGGTGACGCCCAGGGACTGTGAGAAGGACGAACAATACCGGTAGCTAGTAAACTGTCAAATCTACGTTTGGCAAAAGCTAATTTGTCCGTTGCCAGTCGACGAGGTCTTGCTGTTACGTCCAAGTTTTGCTCCCTCCCGTTATTGAAGTACAGTATGTCGATCTATTTGCAATGCACGAACCCAAATTAAGAACAGAACCAAACTCCAAAGTTAGGTACCAAATTCTATTCGCAATTCACAAGTAGTCGACCAAAATGTCGTTCTAACAACAATAATTATGATAACTACAAAAACCTCCAATTTTATGGGTTCCTGGAGCAAAAACTCCCAATTACCAAACCAAGACAAACAGAATCCAGAATGTCCGAAAATAATAGGACAAACAAGTTAATAAGTTAAGTAAAACAGTGAAATTAATGATATTTATATAAAGGTTTTAATCAGTCAAATGTCTTCATTTCTCCCGTAACACTTGCCGTGACTGGTGGTCCGCGGGTGAGGATGTGGTGTACCAAATGGTGAGTCACCGTTGGAATCTCCGCGAGTGGTTTAGTTAGGTGGGGGAATTTTTCGAGTAAAGCGAGGAACATATCACGCGACTGAAATACACCTATGATACGGTACGCACCTGTTTGAGCTCGAAAGCCCATAAATTTGCTGTTCGATGAAGTATCGATCAGCTGTAGCCTATGTGAATCGACTAGCAATTCAGTGTTGTAGGAAATCAATATAGCTGTGGGTAAATCGGCAATGATGGACGTCCACAGATACTGTCATCTGTTACTAAGGTTGGCCGTCAGCTGCCGTGTACCATAGGTAGGAATGACAGGGCAATTCTCAGCACGTGGTCGATGCATCGTAGGTGGTACTACAGGAACTTGGGCACCTGTATCAACTAGGTACCTAACGTTAGTGCAAATATCGCGCACGTAAAATAGGCAGCTAACCTGAGGTGAGGGGCCGGTGAGTTCGGCCGCGTTTACTCGGCTCGGGAGGTTGCCGCCTTGTACGAGGAGGGGGCTTGACAATGACGGACATCGGACCTAAACGTCTGAGAGAACCAGCAGAACGGTCAACAAACTTGAGACTACTGTGAATACAGCAACCCCGAACTCCTTGAACCTGCAAGCGACTCTCATCGAGGTCTACGTTCGTGTGTGAAGTGGAGGCAATCATTTAGTTATCTAGCTAGCTAGTTCGCGCAAAAATTTTGTCTGCTATGAGGGTAGCCTGGTTAAGTGGCGTGTCGTCGAGCAGTGCAGTGACCGTAGGCCGAATGTGTGCTGGCAAGGGTTCGAGCCACAGCTCCTTCAGAGTCGGCTGTCATAGGTCCCACCAACGACTGCAGGTGTGTTATGTGGTTGCTCGGTTTACATCACCCAAGGGGTGACGTGCTAACAAGGTCCCCAATCGTTCCTCCATCGATAAGAGGAAATGTCTGAAGATCGTCTGCTTGAGACGATCGTAGACGTCTGGTACGTCTGGTTAATTTCAACCGTATCTAAACATCTGGTGGATGAGTTTTACTACTCCATTAAGTCTCACGCGCAATTCTTGGATAAACTCAAGGGGATTCAAATCAAAAACGACGAAACTATGATATCCTTCAACGTAACAACCTTATTCACCTCAATAGAGCCATGCTCAGCTAAAGAAACTCTTTCGCTACTCCTCAACAACGACACAAACCTACAGAAATATACGAAACTTCAGAGCCAAAGTCCGCTAGGGCTCGTCGGTGTATGTTGAACAACGTATTGTTTATTCAACAACAGAGTCTAGGAACAAACGAAAGGAACAGCGACAGGATCATCAATATCAGGACTCATCGCCACCAGAAGGAACGAGCTGAATCAACAACGTCTTTGATGATATAAAAGTCTCGATGGAAAAGGAATCAAACAACAGTCTATCATTCCTAGATGTACTAATCACCAGAACTGACAGAGGAAAACTTGAGACTCAAGTATTTCGGAAGCAAACTCATGCGGACGTAATCCTCAACTAGGGTAGCAACAACCCGAAAACCCATTAAATCAACTGCATACAAACTTTGTACAAGAGAGCGAAGACACACTGCAGCTCATATGAAGCACTAAAAAGCGAGGAAAAGCATCTTATGACTATCTTACAAAAGAATGTCTGTCTACGCAACTTCATCAAATAACATCAACTGAAATCATCGACAGAAGCAAAATCAAGTGCAGGAACCAATAAACGGATCATCCTACCATACAGAAAGGACATATTGGAACATTCAGCACGACTACTGAGACCATTTAGGATAGATGTGGCACACAAACCAACAGAATCACTTCAATCAATCCTATGTAGACCAAAGGACAAAATGACAAAGGAGGAAAAACCAAATATCATCTACAAAATCAACTGCTCAGATGGTGTAAAACACTACATAGGACAAAGTGGACGTCCTCTTCAACTTCGTTTATGTGAACACCGATTAGAAGTCGAATGATACGGCAATTCTTCGGTTAAATCAATACATACGGACAATTATGGATATACATTCGACTGGAACAATGTGGAAATACTGGACAGAGGAAGCACAAAGGAGACTAGAGAATTTTGAGAAGCTTGGCACTCAGTAAACGACAAGCATATTGACAGTGACCCAATTTATCAACTAATCAGAAAAACCATATGCGACTTAGTATCAAAACACAGATCAAAAGGGGGATACAATCAAAACAAAGACGCGAACAACGATACGTTTAGGGTCAACAGCATCCAATCAAGATCGAGTTTAACAGAACAAGTTACGCGTCAAATGTGGACAAATTTGAATGCTTCACCACAAAACATAGCTCATCGCGGCAGTCGGTGGTCAGGTATACGAAACACGTGTCCCAACCATCCCAATTGATGAGGTTTCAATATTTCATCTATTGACATGCCAACCTTACCTAAAACTCGTTTCCTAACAACAGCATTGGTAACTCGGTTATCCCATGATACACAAGCAATGCTTCGGAGACACATGTGATCGAAAACCAGTAACCTACGAATATCTTCTACTCTGACTGGCCATGTTTCACAACCATAAAGTACTACGGAGTGAATTAATGAGCAGTGCACTTGTCCTTTAGTCTGCAAACGGATATTTCGCCTTCGCTAAAAGTGACATAACTTGGCAAAAGCTAATCAAACTTTCTGTATCCGTGGTAAGATTTCTTCTCATACCAGGCCATCAGCACTGATGAGACTCCCAAAATAAGGGAAGCGCTCTACACGTTCGACTTCTTCACTCCCTATCACTAGTTCAGGTACAGATGAAACTCAATCTTGAAGCAACATTTTGCATTTCAAGAAGGAAAGGGGCATTCCGAACATGCTTACATTGTTGCTTAAGGCGGTCAGAAGACTGCATTTTTTCAGCGTCTTGACCGAATAGAAGAACTATGTCATCGGCAAATTCAAAGTCAACCAATGAATCTCCTAGCAAAAGGTCTACTCCTGAAAATTCAAACGAAGGTATTCAAGTAGAGAGCTTGTATGATGTTAATGTACTGCTTTGGCACACCTATCAATGACAGACACTGCCACAGAACCTCACGATCCACTGAGTCGAATGCCGCCTTTAGGTCCAGGAAGACAACTGTTGTCGGACGCCTGTATGTGTGTCTGTGTTCCGGAACCTGTCTTTGTGTGAAAATTTGGTTTATACAACCACGTCCAGGTCTGAAACCAGCCTGGTTTCCTCTAGTCCGCTCTTCATCAGCTTTCGTTAAGCGTCGGAGTATTATTGATGTCAATATTTTAGATACTGTATTAGTTAGACTTATTCCCCTGTGATCGTGTCCTTTCTTGTAAACTGGGACAATCAGTGATTGAGACCAGTCAGATGGGATTACGTCCAGCACCTGGATTCTGCCTAAGATCTCAGTCAATCTAGTTGCTAAGACTGGACCACCATCCCTAAAAATACCAGGGGTCAATCTATCAGGACCCACTGCTCGCCTTCGCTTCAAATTCCCTATCGCTTTATCAACTTCATAAAGAGTTGAGGGACTTGCGTGGATTCGCCATTCAGGAAGACTGGAGATCGTGGGTAGTTAAAGTGTGGCTGAAGGCCAGTTGAACTGATTCCTAAAGTGTTCTGCTCATCGATCCAGTCTCCTGGATTGAGAATGAATAATAAGACCATCGCCTTACGAAATAGTCTCACTTACATTCTGGTTACTAATACCAGTTTCCTTGATGATTCTGAACAGTTGCCTAACGCCGCTGACTTTTCATCTTTCTCGCTTTCCCTGCCCACCACTGTTCATGGTCGTTTCGTAGGCTTGTTATCAGCCAGCGCTCAAGCTGACTTCATTCTTCATCATGTTTAGAAACATGTGGGATGAGTTTTCGAGCATCCATCAGTTCAGCAGATGCTACTGAGATCCATTTTTCCTAGCCATATGGTTTACCTTACTAGCAGATATCACTGTTGTTTCCACAGCCTTTTTGATATCATACCAACCTGCTTCCGGATAAGAATCGCTCACATGATCGCCTAACTGTTTTTCTAGTTCCTTCTGAAATATTTTCTTAGCTTGATTATCATAAAGTAAAGCCACGAGAGGCTTGCTTACGATGTCTTTCCGACGTCCAGCAAGCCTCAAAGAAATACGCGCACGCACTAGAGCATGATCTGAATCTAAACATGTGCCCCAGAACGAGCGACAGTCTTCTATCGAACCCCTCCATCAGTGGCTGATGGCGATGTGATCTAGTTGAGTTCAAGGTTGAGACGACTTCGGGGGTCGCCAGGTCAACAGATGCTTTTCCTTATGCCTAAAGTTGGTGTTCGCTAAGAATAGGCGGTTATCTGAGCATAGTTGCAACAGAGGTCGCCATTGTCTGTTCTTTGAGCCGCAACAACATAAGATCCACCCAGGTGTCTTTTTCGCTTACTTAGTCTACCTACTTGGGGAATGATGTCGCCAGCCATTATAACTACATCAGAGTGCCTCGCATTTTGGAGGAGGTTCGAAAGCTTTCTGTAAAACTCATCTTTAACCTCGTCTGAACTGTAGAATCCTTTTTGAATGTTTTGTTTTTTGGAAAATCCCTCCATGTTTACATATTTTTGTTATGACATGACGGACTCTTTCTGTTGACATTTTTGGTATTTTATTTGATTCCGATTTGAGAATTTATCATTGTATATTGTTATTATTTCTATATTTTGTACTTATATTGAAGTTTTTGTGTTTGCTTCTGAACTGTATATATGTTGTTTAAATCTGATCTTTAATATGGCTACAGCCATATTTGGATTGATACAGTGGCGGTTGGACTTAACGTCACTTATTCATCTTTGTCTTGGATACTCTTCGGAGTAATTGTAACCTGGAAGGTGCATCAATTCCAGGTATTGCTTTGTATTTCCATCTTTTAATATAATACAGACCGTTTTCTCCTAGAATTGTTGTGTTTTCTGGACCTTGAATTGGGAGATACGCGTTCGGATTGCACTTATTGGAGACCATTTGAACCGCTACGGTAGAAATCCATTTATATGAACTGCAGTCAGTTGGGGCATAGGCAGATACGACGAAGAGGCAACGGCGTGACTCTGTCCTTCCGAGACCTTACTGTCCTATTTAGTCGAACAGCGCGCGAGCTATACCTACCCCAGCGAGACCCCGGGAAGCAGCATCAGGGCTTTCGGATACACGAAGAGTAAATCGGGTTGCTTCTTTATTTTGACAAGGTGAAATCAAATTAATCACTTCACTCGGATCCTGCATGCGCGTTTCCGAGACGCAGCAAACATCGATTGAGCGAGATTCTAATGTTCTAGCTAAGAAGGCGTGTTGCCCTATTTGACACCATGTCCATAAACTGAAAGCTCCAACATCTAGTCTAGAACGGGGTTTCAGGTGTGTTACGTTCTTCACTAGGTACGCTTGAAGCTATTACTAGTTCACCTTAGTCTATAAACACAAATGAGACAATAACCAGCATCCAGCTAGGCTACCTTGATCCCGAAACTGCAAAAGAGAAGTCTTGATAAGCGTAGAAAGTATATTCCACAACACCTAGCAAGCATAATAAAATCAAGCAAACAACCCTCTTTTGTTTATATATCATAGGAACGTCCTTGGGACAGTCACAAATGTAGCACAATAAAATACGCAGCAGCCAATCACAACCAAGGATTTTCGTGGTGAAAAATGAACTCTCAAGGTTAACTGATCAGCTCATGCTCGCTAACGTGAAATCCAAAATAAGGCATTTATCAAGCCAGTTCTGGGGATCTAACTTCCCCAACAAGGAGGCCAGGAATAACTTTCCGTGCACTTGCATCGTTTGCAATAGCGGTACAGTGAGATAAAGGAATGTGAGAAGAGTTAGTCGTGGAGATAAGATAGATATTAGGGGTTGTAGGAAGGGTTTGATTGTGACCAATTTGGTCTCGAGTGCTGTTACGCGTATGAGGGCAGTTGTCATTTCCCAGCTGCCCACACCATGGTAGGTTGTTCCTTGGGGGACCTGAAAAAGAAGGTAGATTAGTGTGGGTCTTGGAGACCTGAGAGAGTGACCGCAGACCTCAAGGGACAACTGCTTGAGGCCGGTCACACACGGTCTTCTTATAAGAAGTTTTTAAAAATTGTTTGCTCCGTTCTTCAAGTGGCATTACTGTTACGGGAGAAATAGGACATTCGGCTGATTAAAACCTTTATATAAATATCATTAATTTCACTGTGTTTTTGGGTATATTTGTTTTACTTAACTTATGAACTTGTTTGAATTATTATTTCCGGCCATTTTGGACTACTGTTTGTCTTGGTTTGTTCGTTTGCAGTTTTTTGCTCCAGGAACCTACAAAATTGAAGGTAATTGTAATTATTATAATTATTGTTGTTAGAACGACATTGGTCGTCTATTCGTAATAAATGAACGACATTTTAGTCGATTATTGTGAATTAAGAATAAACTTTGGTACCTACTTTGCAGTTTCGTTTTGATATAAATTTGGGTTCGTGAATTGCAAATAGACCGACACACAGTACTTTTAAGGAGAAAGGAGCAAAAAATTGGACGTAACAAAGGTTCTTCATTTTTGATCTTTGGTCATACATTGGATACTTTTGGACATTTGGGTCCAGAAGTTCTTCAATTTTATTTCTTTTGTCGTACATTGGATACCTAGAGACATTTTGGCTCCAAGATATTTTGCGTCAAAATTTTGTTATTATTGGTTGAATACGTTTGGATTAATTTACAATGGCCGAATTAGAATGTAAGGTCATGGAAAACGATATGGAAGCGACTAGTCATCTGCGTGCGAGACAGAGGAATTCTTCAAATGTGTTTGCACCTACCTCACATCCGGAACTTAAGAGAGTCGTTAATTGTATTAGAAAGGTATATCCTCCTGAAGACCGAGCATGTGACCTGATGGTTTAAAATCCCGTGATGTGTATCCTAGTGAGAAGTCGGTTTGTGTAGCAGATAAGATGGCTTTTTGAATATGGAAAAGAAAGAAAAGGGCAAAAAGGGTAGGCATCAAGACGGATCCGAGGTGTGTGATGATAGAAGCTTCTTAACTTCTCGAAATGCAAGGAAAGGTGATTTGGATTCGAGCAAACAGAGGTTGATGAGTGCTGTGAAGATGAATAAGGACAAAACAGGTTTGACTGTATGGAATAAAGCTTATGTTCGGAACCCTTCACGTAGGGTAAATTATTTGACTCGACCTAGAGTTGATTCTAGGACAACAAGGATGAATAGTGACACTGCACTTCATGTTGCTGAGCAATCAGGATGTCTGCAGGCTACTGTATCTAGTTCTATGGAGCATCATGATATTAAAGCGGAAGATAATAGCAGCTTAGCGCGTCCTGCGGATGTTTGTTTACAATCAACGGATGGACGGTTGTATACTAGTCCAAGTAGTAACAGCAACATCGATAGTGTTAGTGTAAGTGGCAGCAGTGGTAGCTTAGCTTTAAAGCCTGCATGCCAACTATCTCGCAACTCTTCATTAACTGTGAATGGAACTTCTACTTGTGAATGTCTGAAAGTAGATTCAGAGGTATTTTCATTAGATTAACGGGGTTCTATAAAGATCAACAAGGCCTATAAGACTAAGAAACTTCCGATTGGTTAAGCAGAACCTTTAACCGAACTCCAGCTGAGAAAGTGGAAACATTCAAAGGACATAACCCTACCGAGGTCGCAAAGTAATCTTGTAGGAATATTGATTGGGTGTGATGCTCCAGATGCACGTTGGGTCCTTGAACAACGCCTGGGAGACAGGAAGCATCCGTTTGGTGTGCGTACTCATCTCGGTTGGATGATTTTAGGTCCTAAAGAAGCATCGAGGTCTTTACATCAAGTTCAGTGGTGTCATTGTTCTACTAATGATATTTTGCGAGATATAGAAAGATTATATAATCATGAGTTCGAGGATGCAGATGGGTTTCGTAATGGATATTCTGTCGAAGATAAAAGAGCTCTAGAAATAGTTAGTAATTCCTTTAGACTGGAAAGTGGCCATTTCCAAGTTGATCTACACTGGAAGTATGATAAGCCAAGGCTACCGAATAATTTGGAACTAGCTGAACGTAGACTAGAGTGTTTAAGAAATAGGTTTATGAAGGATAATAGTCTTCTGGAGACATATCAACTTGTAATGAATAAACATTTAAGTAAGGGCTCCATCATTGAAGCTAGTAAGGAGGAATTCGACGGTGATTCTGTTTGTTGGTATATTCCTCATCATCTTGTTATCAACCCTAAAAAGCCTGGTAAATTAAGAATTGTTTTTATTTGTGCAGCTGTCTATCAAGGTTGTTCTCGTAACAATCAGCTTTTGAGAGGACCAAATACTGTAAATATTTTAATTGGTATACTTCTACGATTCAGATTATGCAACGTAGCATTAGCCACTAATTTCGCCCTTTGGAAGACGGTAGATCTATTAGTAAAGGAATTGAATAAAGATGTCCAGGAAGTTGTAGATAAGAATTTTTATGTCGACGACTATTTAACTTCAATTGATAATGTGCAGGATGCAATCGAGCTTGCAAAAACCCTTGGTTTACTACTCAGAAAAGGTGGGTTCAGACTTACCAAGTAGATAAGTAACTGTTTACAGGTTCTCGAATCAATTCATCCAGAAGAGAGAGCAGAAGCTGTAAAGAAGATTGACTATGATAGGCTTCCTACGCAACTCACATTGGGATTATTTTGGAATACTATGGTTGATGTGAATAATAAAGGTGATGCAAGCGAGAGTGGAATCACTATAGGTAGTGCTGTTTCTTCAGCTGCTGTTACCAATGTAGCTTCTTTGAGTACTTCGGGTCAAGACGAAATTGGATGTTTGAGCGTGAAAAATGTAGGCGTCGGTGGCAATAGCGTTAGCCACAGTGATGGCACTACTGAGGGGGCTAACATTCGGTACCCTAGGTACGATGAGGAGTCATCTAGGTTTAATGGACTTGCTGTTGTGTTGAGTATGCAGCATGAGGAATCGAGCATGGAATTGTCCACCTGTCGCACTCCACCATCATTGACTTGTGCTACAAGTATCGGGATGAGCACTACCAACAGTGATAAGATAGAAGAGGTTAAGAGCATTCCTAGTAAGGAAAGCAATGTTGACCGTGTAGGGTTGGACACTGTGCATGAGTCGACTGGATGTCATGAGAAGATGACTGCTACTAGTACAGATGCGGCTACTAATGATATTAGCATTGATAGTACTGCGGGTAATAGTGATCGATGGAAGTTGAAAGACACTCATTTTCGTCGAAATGATCGTACGTTACGCTCACATACTGCTACCCAAGCTAAGAAGCATAAGAAACGGCATGATGCTACTATTATTAAGAAGCGTAAACTTCGCTCTCTTTCGGATGCTGTGACTAGCAATGGAAATAGTAGTCATCAGAATCTTAGTAGTGACAGCGATAGTAAAGAGACAGAAAGTGTGAGCAGTCCACCTATAGTGACTAGTCGATCAACTTCATCGAATGAGCATTATAGTGTTTTGACATCATCGAAACCTGCCGCGAATGTTAAGTTGATTGAAGATGCACAAGGTTGTGCAACTGTAACTGTTTCTACTCCGGTTGACTGTCAGTCGAGTGATGATGAGAAGGAAGCGTCTGATGGTAACAGCCAGTCTACAGTTTTCATGATAACAGTGCTATTGATGCGCATGTGTCTTGTGTCTCTGAAACGGAACATGAAGAACAACAAGTGAGTTTGTCGGTTTCGAATTGTGACACTAATGCTGTTCTTTCATGTAGCGAGATGAGTTATACAAAATGGAAGAGTTTCACTCTACGGGTGCTAGTGTAGACAGAAACAACGTGACGTGTCTGAGAGAACGGAATCATGTTGACGATGATAATAATCTGGATGTCAATGATGTGACAAATGAGTTGCCGACGATGACGAATGCTGATCGAACCTCCTCTGTATCAGGAGATGGAGAGATAAATATTGATCCTATGTTATGCCACTTTAAGTCTTCGGGAGACGAGGAAATATCAAAACTGGAAATCCCAACCTTGCATATTATTTGTGGGTAAAGAACTTCTGTTGATAAGTCCGAGTGATGGTATTCCACCATCTGCGATGGCACGACAAATTCTGTTGACAATGGCAATAAATGGTATAGCAAACTTTGAAACTTTATCGAAGTGTTTGTTCTACAGACCTCACCTAGTGCCGAAGTTATGAAATTCATTATGTCATCAAAAACTAGATAAATGACTTTCTCAATGATAGGATGCATTGAGTAAAAGGAGCCTAATGAAAATGGGAATAGGTAAGAAGTGGGGCTCGCCAAGATACAATAATAAGCAACGACCTTAGGATTAGGAGTGATTGTAAGACTGACTGTGTCGGTCGATTGATCGTGTAGCAACATTATGGATCATTGTGGAATAATCAATTGAATGGAATTCACTGTTGGGGATGTTAGATCCCCAAAACTCGCTTGATAAATGCCTTATTTTGGATTTCACGTTTGCCAGCATGGGCTGATCGGTTGACCTTGGGATTTCATTCCGCACCAAGAAAATCCATGGCTGTGATTGACTGCTAACTCCGCCAGTAGAACCTTCGGGGCTACTGCCAGTCCCAAGCCCGGGTAAAGGAGGAGGGTTGGACATGGGGTTGGCGACCCCATTCCGTCAAAAACTAACTTGCCAAAAAAACGCTAACCAGAAAAAATAATTCAAACCATTTCAACTCTGCCCTGGGATTTGGAGGAAGAATTATGACGTCGCGTGATGAAAGCCGAGTTCCCTCGGAAGTCACGGGGCCAATGCCTCTTCTCACAACTAGAGCAACCATTTTCTTAGGTACCTGGAACGTTCGCAAATTGGGGGAGACTGGAAGACTATTTCAAGTTGCGGCAGAAATGAAAAGATACAACCTCGAGGTGCTCGGCATCAGTGAAACACATTGGACACAGGTAGGACAACTGAGACTAGCTTCAGGGGAACTGCTGTTATACTCTGGTCATGAAGAGGAAAACGCTTCACATACACAAGGAGTTGCATTGATGCTATCCAAACATGCACAAAAGGCACTGATAGGATGGGAATCTCATGGACCCAGGATCATTAAAGCATCCTTCAAAACAAAGAAACAGGACATTACAATGTTATGCACCTACCAATGACTACAATGACGACGTTAAAGATCAATTCTACGAAAGGCTGCAGTCAATCGTCGAGAAATGTTCACCAAAGGATTTGACGATTCTTATGGGAGACCTGAATGCCAAGGTTGGAATGGACAATACTGGATATGAAGACATCATGGGATGACATGGACTGGGAGAAAGGAACGAAAACGGTGAGAGATTTGCAAACCTATATGCCTTCAACAAACTGGTCATCGGTGACACAATATTCCCACACAAACGCATTCACAAAGCCACATGGATTTCTCCGGACCACAATACCCAGAACCAAATTGACCATATCTGTATCAACAACAAGTTCAGAAGGACCATGGAGGATGTGAGAACCAGGAGAGGAGCTGATATAGCTTCAGATCACCATTTGCTAATCGCCAACATGAAACTGAAACTAAAGAAGCACTGAAAAACGGGGCAGATAACATCACAGAAGTTTAATATGGCCTTTCTTTGGGATACCGTAAAACTTAACGAATTCAAATTAGCCCTCACCAATAGGTTCCAGGCCTTTCAGGATCTACTCAATAGAGAGGACGCAACATTGGAGAACAATTGGAAAGGGATTAAGGAGGCAATCACTTCAACATGTCAGGAGGTCCTTGGTCGCAAGAAACACCATCACAAGGAATGGATCTCTGTTGGTACTCTTGAAAAAATTGAAGAAAGGAGGAATAAGAAGGAATTAATCAACGTCAGCCGAACAAGAGCAGAGAAAGTTGCCGCACAAGCTGCATACACAGAAGCAAACAGGGAAGTAAAGAAGAGCATCAGAGCTGACAAACGGAAATATGTGGAAGATCTAGCAATGACGGCGGAAAAGGCTGCAAGAGAAGGAAACTTGAGACAATTGTATGAAACAACAAAGAAGCTCGCCGGGAACTATCGTAAACCAGAACGACCAGTGAAAAGCAAGGAAGGCAAAGTAATCAGTAACACTGAAGAACAGCGAAATAGGTGGGTAGAGCACTTTAAGGAACTCCTGAATGGACCAGCTCCGGCAGTAGCCCCTAAGGTTCTACTGGCGGAGTTATTATACCCTGTAATCGGTTTTTAAAATTTTGGATATCAGGTACTGGAAACCTATCTGATGTGGTTTGAATGTTGAGGGCTCTGTAATCCCCACGCGATCCCGATTCAAGGCTTTTATTTTCAATTATCGGTACTCGATTTTACTTAGTGTTTACTTTATTATGGGGTTCAAGAACCGAATCCTCGTTTTTTGTGTGAAGCGGATATGGTGAAACGAAATCAAAGATGAGAGAGAAAAATGGCGGAGAGTCTCATTGACCCATCTTATGAAGACGGACTGAGACGCCTCAACCTATCTGAAAAGAGTTCCTAAGGAAGTTCAAAAAATGGGGATCAAATTGTTGACATCTGGCGTTCCGTTTTTTTCATTGAGTAGTGAATTACTAGAATTCTCTACTTGGACACGTATCGTCAGTATCTTCTTCCGATAAACTTAGTAAGAGGTTAGATCTTTATAGTACTATAAGTTGCATGGTTAATATAGATTGACTGATCTCTTATGATTACTACCGATGACTAGTTGTGATTAAGGTTCAATATCTCATATTACTCGCTACCTTTGTTTGTAAGCACGTTCACTTTAAAGCCGCTCTCTGTGGATGAGACATGCTTCAGTCTGCGAATGTAGGTTATTATGTTTTATTCTATCTATAATAGATTCATGCCCTTGCTTTGTCCAAAATAGTTAAGCCGGACAAAAAACCGGTCACCCCACTAGAAGAAGAAATTGCTCAAGTATGTTCATCTGTGTGCCTGGTGATCTTTTTAGGCCATCATTGACTTGCAGATTCACGATGATTGGTCCGACACAATGAAGCTCTTGTACTTTTGTGAAGCAAAAGTTTGTCGTTTAATTTATTATTTATGTGTGTCAGGAAATGACCATAGGTAAAGAAAAAGCAGTCGTTATATATGTACCTGTTCCACAACTTCGAACATATCAAGTCATACATAACAGATTGGTAGGGGAGCTCGAGAAAAAGCTTCGAGGTCCTCATGTTGTACTCTTAGCTTTTCGAAGGATCATAGCAAAGCCGAAAAGAAACTGCAAATTTAATCCGAAACAAAAGCGTCCTAGAAGTAGGACCCTAACAGCTGTGCATGAAGCTATATTAAAAGATCTTGTCTATCCAGCTGAAATTGTTGGTAAACGCATTCAAGTCAGATGTGATGGGAGTACGTTAATCAAGTGTCACTTGGATGTCGCGCAGAGAAACTACATAGAACATAAGGTATGATTTGTGTACTGTTAACACTTCGTTTAGCTCAAAACCATCACAGGTTTATACAAAAAGTTGACTGGGAAAGATGTCCAGATTGAGTTTCCGGATTGGGTATTGTAAAAGTATGTAATATATTTCTAAAAATGGACTATTTTGTTCTCAGTCTGTTCCTCCGCAATCTCGTCTTAAGGGTGGTTTTAAAGTACTAGGGCTGTTCATCTGTGTTATTTCCTTGAGATCAAAAGGCGACCAAAATTTCCTGGCAATTTAAAACCTTACAGCACTGAAAAGCTGTTTCGTCCCAAGTCTTAATGATTGGCAAAGTTACACCAGTCCATGATTTTAATGATATTCAACGGTATTCGTAGTCTCGTATTAACATGTAGCATTTTTACAAAATCGTAGCTGTTTTATAGAGTATCAAAACAGCATTCAAAGATTGCTTCTTATAAGTTGCTTATTCGGCCACCTCACTAACATATTAACTAGAATCCCGTCTTTCTAGCAGGTTAATTTATATGGAAATTGATTTGTTTGCTAATCGGTTTTCACTGTACTTGGCGAGTTAAATCGAAATCTCTCAACTAAGTTCGACTATCTACTGATGTTTCAGATGGTAGTAAACATTGCAAGCGGGTTTCTGTATCTAGTAGTAGTGGATCACCGATGCTTCCAGTTATGAAATTAGGTTCAATCAACAAGGAGTATTAGTAAGTTATAGTGAAGTATATTTCGAGTCTCCAGTTAGAAAAATTCATGGGAAGTCCTTGACCAGTTCAGCCGATAGCAAATATAAGAATTTGACTACTCGTTAAGAGTAGGAAGTGTCCACTGTTCATAGGGTTCGGACTGATTTTGCGGCCAGCGCATTCTTTTAATTTTAAGTGGAAGGAAACTATTTCTATACCATAAATTGAATCGTAACCTGAACTAATTTACGTACGTGCGAATTTCCACGACTTCACTAAATGCCTGACTCTAAATTGTGCTGAATGAGCCATTGAAGACGAGACGTCACTGGTGCAAGGTCTGCTCGGAAATTATTTCTATTACAGCTAGTTTAAAACGGAATCATCGGATATCAAGGCTCCTAGATCTTTTTTAAACCTCTAGAGAAGAGTTACATCGGTTTTATGTTTCAAGTGAACTACTACGAGCATTCTACCGGAAAAATTGTCTGGTTATATTTTATGGCAAACTTCCATCGGGATTGATTACTTCATGTGGTGTTCGTCACGGTTGTCCACTTTCCCCATTCTTGTTTAATTTTGTCATCGACGTGGTTTTATAAACGTCACTTTCATCATCTGACTTTTTAGGAGTTGAGATATCATCAGAAGATTCGTTTGTTGACTTAAATTATGCTGATAACGTAGTTCCACTTGGTGAAGACGCTGACAAAATCACTTAGTGTCGCGTGTGTATACACTTTGTTTTCTTTCATGGGCTCAAGAGCTTTTTTCGCCTTTTGAATTTATCTCACTGGATTTTACACTTTGAATAATATCCGAACTCTAATTTTATCCGTTGCTCCTAATCCTGCTACTACATCAACCACTATGTGATTTGAATTGACAATTCGATCTCATTGTGATAATATGGAATGGCAAGTTGAACTGATGTACGTACGTACGAAGTACTAAATTGTAGCTGACTGACTAACTTTGCTGCAAACGTGTTTCCTGGATACAGAAAGCTCGGTTGGCTTTTGCTAGGTTGCGTCACTTATGGCGTAGGCGAGATAGTTCGCTAACCAAAGTACGGGTGTACTGCCCAGCAGTTCGCTCCGTTCTCCTATATGGATGCGAAACATGGCCGTTAAGAGTAGATGTTCGTAGGTTACTAGTATTCGATCATAGGTGTATCAGAAGCATTGCTCGTGTATCATGGGATAACCGAGTTAGCAATGCTGTTGTTTGGAAAAGAGTTTTATGTAATGTTGGCAGGTCGAAAGATGAAATATTGAAACTTCATCAGTTGAGGTGGTTGGGACATTTGTTTCGTATGCCTGACCACCGACTGCCGCGATGAGCTATGTTTTGTGGTGTAGGAGTAGGTTGGGAGAAAGTAAAGGGCGACTAGACCGAAACATGGCAGAAATCCATGAAGTCACTGACAAGTGGACTGAGTCATGTTGGTAGATGTAGACTACCTGGTTGGGGTCCGCGAGAAGAAAGTCACCGATGGTTAGAGACCTTGAATGACATGGCTCGAAATCGTCTGCAAAGGCGCAGGTGCATCCATTTGTTGTGCTCCCTCAAATCCTAAACTTCTGGATTCGTCAGCACCTCTACCTTTGTCTTTCTAGCCTTATCTCACTGAATTGCACTTCTTGAATAATATCTTCAAACCCTAGTCTTCTTCATTACCATTAATACCTCTACTATCTTTATCACTATTTGATTTGACATTTGCGTCTCTGTGTTAATGTGGTGTGGCAACCTGAACTTATGTACATACGTATAAAGTTCTACGTTGCAACTGACTGAGACCTATGACTGATCTTTTGTAGTACTACCAGTTCGGCTAATACTCACATTTAACTAGTATTTCGCGGTCCTAATGTTGTGTGTAATCTTGAACTGATACACGTAAATGCTGGGTTCGTTATTGTGCGTAACCGACTAACCTATATGTTTGAAAATCTTCATTGACGTCACGAGTAATCCAATAATAAATATGTAATGACTTATGATTACTTGTTGGTTTGTTTCTATCCTGTGAATTTCGATCGTATGTAGGAGTAAATTATTAAACACTAAATTATGTCGAACATTTATTGCACTAGATTTCATGATATGGCATATGAGTACAATAAGGTTTAGCCCTTTGCAAGCTCAGCAGTCTATGCAACAAGTAGTTATTACTAACAGGTTATTGATACAAATCTTGTTTCTGCAGTTAGTTAGTATCACTAGCCCTTTTGAGACTAACTAGTCGCTGAGTACTTAAGCATCGTGTCTTCAAATGAATTATGTTATTGATTCCATCCTCATCTCATGACAAATTCTGTGACAACCGCACATGTTTAGGTTCGTTGACGTGTTTTCATTCACAGTCATTAACTCAGCTTGTGTGTGGAAACCTTCAGGTTTCACCTACACCTATGCGAGTAACTTCACAATTACTCACTTGATATTTTCCCCATCAGAGAACATCTATGAAAATTTTTGAGACCATGAAATTACTTGGTAGGAACTATTCTCAGTATATAATCACTTTCAACGGTATCCTTGGTGCAGAAACTGACGGGAACTAGATGAGCTTTCTTATTACGGCTGATGGGACTGAAGATATCCTACTATTCCACAAACTACAGTTGAGCTAGGCATCAATACAAACCAATAAAGAAATACTTTGGATCTAAAGGGAAATTAATATATCCAATATATTTCTGAATTGTTATTATAGGCGTTTAAGTCTCCCGTTACTCTAATATTTTTATAAAGATTTAAACCTGTCTATGCTTCCACACGTGGATGTAAATACAGTTCACATTTAAATTTGTTAGACAGTACCATTTACCTGGGAAAGGGGTTCAAATAGTTTTTTTTTTCAACAGATTTTTCATTGTAATGAACAGGTCATGTCTAATTAGTTTGTTTGTCGATATGAAATGCGATAATTTCGTCATTCATGTGTTCAGATAATTTCGTGCTTATTTTCTTAAAATCCTTCTATAGATTCTACTTTACAAAGGATATCAAATTATGATAGTACCATAAGCTGGATTTTAACCTTCAATAACCAGAGTAAAAGCGTTCTACTGTTGTAGTTTCTACTCTATGACTGAAGAAAACGGTATACATGTTTCATTTTGAAACAGTATTTACTTTATTTCAATAACTTTGAATAAGTGATAAACTAATACACTAGTCAACTGTCATCTTTCTCAACTTACCTATGGGTGAATATTTGGACGCCATTATTAGCTTATTATTGGAGGAACACGCATCGCTGTAGCAATATTTTCCACGATTTAGACTATAATTGACAGTACTTAATTAACCGGTGTTCTCCTACTCCCTTAGTCAAAAGCATATCGGTAACCGTGATTTGGGTTAATAGCATTACTCTACACGTATAACTTTGTGTAGCAGTTCTTTTAAGGCTCACATATAGATGTATGCAAGATGATAGGCGGATGTGTCGTTTCAACTGAGATTATACTGTGTTTTTCCAATCCTTGATAAGCAACAGGGAATATTGTATGCATATGAATTGATCCATTGATCGCCAGACTATAACACACTGAGAAGGAATCATCAAGGCAAACTTTAGAATAATAGAGGTAGTAAGGTCATCATTGATGAAGAAAAAGATTAGGCAAAGGCTCATTGATTCGAAAGCAATAAGCTTGCTGCATAGCGAGTACATCTTTTACCTTGCCTACGCTCCCACTGACTGCAGTTCAGACAACGTAAAAGAAGAGTTTTACAGAAAGCTTTCGGACCTCTAAAAAGCTAGACGCTCTGATATAGTTATAATGGCTGGTGACTTCAATGCTCAAGTAGGTAGACTCAGTGAAAAGGAAAGACACCTGGGTGGATGTTGTGTTGTCGTGGCTCAGAGAACCGCCTATTTCTAGCAAACACTAACTTTGGGCATAAGGAAAAGCATCTGGCGACCTCCGAAGTTGCCTCAACAATGGACCCAACTAGATCACATCGCCATCATCCACCGATGGAGGGGTTCGGTAGCAGACTGCCGCTCGTTCTGGGGCACATGTTTATATTCAGACCATTTTTGTTTGAGGCTTACTGGACGTAGGAAAGGCACCGTCAGGAAGCCTCATAGGGTTTTACTTGATAATAAAGCAAAGAAAATATTTCACGAGCAACTAGAAAGAGAGGCAATCATGTGAGCGATTTGCACCTGGAATCAGGTTGGAATGATATCAAAAAGGCTGTGGAAACAACAGTGATATCTGCTAGTAAGGTAAACCATATGGCTAGGAAGAATGGTCTCAGTAGCATCTACTGAACTGATGGATGCTCGAAAACTCATCTCACATGTTTCTAAACATGATGAAGAATGAAGTCAGCTTGGGCGCAGACTGATAAAAAGCCTACGAAACGACCGTGAACAGTGGTGGGTGGCAAAAGCGAGAGAGATGAAAAGTCAGCGGAGTTAGGCAACTGTTCAGAATCATCAAGGATTTTGGTATTAGGAACCAGAATGTGAGACTATTTCGGAAGGCGATGGTCTTATTATTCATTCTCAATCCAGGAAACTGGATCGATGGGCAGAACACTTCAGGGATCAGTTCAACTGACCTCGAGCCACTCTTCGGTTACCCACGATCTCCAGTCATCCTGAATGTCAAATCGACGTAAGTCCCTCGACTATTTATGAAGTTGAGCAAGCAATAAGAAATCTGAAGCGAGGGCGAGCAGCAGGACCTGGTAGATTGACCCCTGATGGTGGTACAGTTTTAGCAGCTAGATCGGCTGAGATCTTAGGTAGAACCTGGAAACTGCACGTAATCCCATCACACGGGGAATCAGTCTAACTAATATAGTTTCTAAATTGTTAGCCTCGATTATACTTAGACGCCTAAGTAGAGCTCGTATAGACCTTCTACCAGAAGATTCATTGGTTGATTGAGAATATGCCGATGACATATTCCTACTTGGTGAAGACGCTGACAAAATTCAGAGTCTTCTGACAACCTTGAGCAACAATGCAAGCATTTTCGGGATGCGGTTTTCCCTCTTGAAATGCAAAATAATGCCACAAGATTGAGTTTCATCTGTACTTGGACTAGTGATAGGGAGTGAAGTAGTCGAGCGTGTAGATCGCTTCACTTATCTTGGAATTTTGATCAGTGCTGATGACCTGGTTTGTGACGAAATCTCAGCACGGATACAGAAAGTTCGATTGGCTTTTGCCAAGTTGCGTCACCTGTGGCGAAGGCGAGATATCCGTTTGCTGACTAAAGGACGAGTGTACTGCGCATTAGTTCGCTCCGTCCTACTATATGGTTGTGAAACATGGCCAGTGAGAGTAGATATTCGTAGGTTAGTGGTTTTCAACCATAGGTGTTTCTGAAGCATTGCGTGGGACAGTCTGTAGTGAAGGAGAACACAGGTGAGGGCAACCGAAGTGTAGTTAACGAAAATTAGAGTTACTCAGTAAAATAGGAAAACCACATCGTAACCGTTAATTTGCAAATCTTCAATCCATCATCAATCTGTTGTCTGACATTTCACTATTCATGCGTTTCATACAAATTCCATTGTGTCCAGCTCTTCCTTTCTTGATCTTCCCCCATCTTCTGCTGCCAGACATTACGTTGACACTCACGTCATATACTACTTATGAGTAGCGCGTACCACAAGCCGAGTAAGCGATGCTCCTATTAGTAAACGAGTACTAGGTAAGAATGGCAGATAAATAGATGAAGTGGTAAAACTTCATCATTTGAGGTGGTTGGGATATGTGTTACGTAATCTTAACCAACGACTGCCTCGTCGAGCTATGTTTTGCGATATCGGAATAGGTTAGACGAAAGCCTGGGGTGGCCAAACCAAAGCATGGCAGAAATCCATGAAGTCTCTGACAAGTGAACTGAGTTATGTCGGTAGGTGTCAACTGCTTGGTTGGGGTCCGCGAGATGTTAGTAATCGATGGTTAGAGACCCTGAGTGACACGGCTCAAAACCGTTAGCTCTGGCGCCGGTGCACTTATTCTTTGTGTTCTCTAAGACCCATAAACTTTTTAATTCTTCATCACTTTATCCTTATCTTTTTAAGTCTATTTAACTAGATTCTACTTCTTGACTAATATCTTCAAATCCTAACCTCTCCGAATACTGCTAATTCCTGTACCACTATTGGATTACCTCTCAGTGCTAATGTGGTATGGCAACATGAATTTATGTACGTACGTACGAAGTTCTATCTTGCTATTGGTTGATTGATTGACAAATAATTTGAACTTAAGATTTATTGATAAAACAAATATTGAACGCACTGACGTTACTAAGACCGATACTGAGTCAAGTTACCCAATGTGATATTTCGACTTTAAGCCCTACTACCAATGCCGTTAAGTATTGTGATGGTATTTCGTTCATTGATCTGGATGTTTTGGTTGTGGAGCTTTCATTGTTCTGAACAAAATCGTCAGCACTAACTGCAGGCAGAGAAGTGAAGTATTCGAATTTTTCCACATTTGACGTGTAACTTGTTCTGTTTACCTCGATCTTGATTGGATGCTGTTGACCCTAAACCTGTCGTTGTTCGCGCCTTTGTTTTGATTGTATCCCCCTTTTGATCTGTGTTTTGATCCTAATTCGCCTATGGTTTTTCTGATTAGTTGATAAATTGGGTCATTGTCGATGTGCTTGTCGATTGCTGAGTGCCAAGCTTCTCAAAATTCTCTAGTGTTCTTTGTGCTTCCTCTGTCCAGTATTTCCACATTGTTCCAGTCGAATGTATATCCATAATTGTCCGTATGTATTGATTTAACCGAAGAATTGTCGTATCATTTGACTGTTAATTGGTGTTGACATAAACGAAGCTGAGGAGGACGTCCACTTTGTCCTATGTAGTGTTTTACACCATCTGAGCAGTTGATTTTGTAGATGATATTTGGTTTTTCTTCCTTTGTCATTTTGTCCTTTGGTCTACATAGGATTGATTGAAGTGATTCTGTTGGTTTGTGTGCCACATCTATCCTAAATGGTCTCAGTAGTCGTGCTGTATGTTCCAATATGTCTGATAAGTTCGTCACTTAGTATGCTTGAGGCAGCTTCCAGGGAGGCTACCTTGAATCCGAGGCTGAAGTGAAAAGACTTTGTAAGCGTAGAAAGTATATTCTACAAACACCCAGCAATCACAGGAAAATCAAGCATACAACTCTCGTTTATTTATACAACATAAGAACGTACTTGAGACAGTTAAAAAATAGCATACTAAAATACACAACAGCCAATCACAGCCATGGATTTTCCTGGTGGGAATTGAATTTCAAGGTCATCTGATCAGCCCATGCTGGCAAAACGTGAAAACCAAAATACGGCATTATCAAGCGAATTTTGGGGATCTAGCATCCCCAACAATGTCTTTTATGTATGGTAGGATGATCCGTTTATTGGTTCCTGCACTTGATTTTGCTTCTGTCGATGATTTCATTTGGTGTTATTTGATTAAGTTGCGTAGATAGACTTTCTTTTGAAAGATAGTCATAAGATGCTTTTCCTCGCTTTTTAGTACTTCATATGAGCTGCAGTGTGTCTTCACTCTCTTGTACAAAGTTTGTATGCAGTTGATTTTATGGGTTCTTGGGTTGTTGCTACCGTAGTTGAGAATTACGTCCGCATGAGTTGGATTCCGAAATACTTGAGTTTCAAGTTTTCCTTTGTCAGTTCTGGTGATTAGTACATCCAGGAATGATAGACTGTTGTTTGATTCCCTTTCCATCGAGACTTTAATGTCATCAAAGACGTTGTTGATTCAGCTCGTTCCTTTTGGTGACGATTGTGTCGCCTACATAGGGAACTCATATTTTTGGCTTGACCTTTGTCAAAACCGATGCTTCTAGTCTCTGTATTAGAGCTTCCTCGATAGGTCCTGATATTGATGATCCTGTCGCTGTTCCTTTCGTTTGTTCCTAGACTCTGTTGTTGAATAAACAATACGTTGTTGAACATACACCGACTAGCCCTAGCAGATATTGGCTCTGAAGTTTCGTATATTTCTGTAGGTTTGTGTCGTTTGTGAGGAGCAGGGAAAGAGTTTCTTTAGCTAAGCTTGGCTCTATTGAGGTGAATAAGGTTGTTACGTTGAAGGATATCATAGTTTCGTCGTTTTCGATTTGAATCTCCTTGAGTTTATCCAAGAATTGTGTGTGCGACTTAATGGAGCAGTCAGACTCATCCACCAGATGTTTAGATACGGTTGAAATTTACCTTGATAAGTCGTATGTCGGGGTCCATTTGACTAGTACCAGACATCTACGATCGACTCAAGCAGACGATCTTCAGACATTTCCTCCCACCGATGGAGGAACGATTGGGGACCTTGTTATCGCGTCACCTCTTGGGTGATGCTAAACCGAGCAACCAATTAACGCACCTGCACTCGTTGGCGGGCCCTGTGAAAGCCGACTGTGAAGGAACTGTGGCTCGAATCCCTGCCAGCACACATTCGGCCTACGGTCACTGCACTGCTCGACGACACGCCAGTTAACCAGACTGCCCTCATATCAGACCAAATTGTAGCGCGAACTAGCTGGTAAGACATCTACATGGTTGCCTCCACGTCACGTACGAACGTAGACCTCGATGAGAGTCGCTTGCAGGTTCAAGGAGATCGGGGTTGCTGTATTCACAGTCGTATCAAGTTTACAGACCGTTCTGCTGGTTTCCCCAGACTTTTAGGTCCGGCGCCCGTCATTGTCATGCCCCCTTCCCGTACAAGGCAGCAACCTCCCGAGCCGGCGAGTAAACGCGGACGTACTCGCCGACCCCTCACCTCAGGTTAGCTGCCTATTTTATGTGCGCGATATTTGCACTAACGTTAGGTACCTAGATGACACAGGTGCCCAAGTTCCTGTCGTACCACCTATGATGCATCGACTACGCGCTGAGAATGGCCCTGTCATTCCTACCTATGGTACACGGCAGCTGACGGTCAACCTGAGCAACCGATGACAGTATCTGTGGGTGCTCATTGCCGGTGTTCCCACAGCTATATTGATTTCCTACAACGCTGAATCGCTAGTTGATTCACGTAGGCGGCAGCTGGTTGATACTTCGTCGAAAAGCAAATTTATGGGCTTTCGAGCTCAAACAGGTGCGTACCGTATCATAGGTGTATTTCATTCGCGTGATATGTTCCACCCTTTACTCGAGAAATTCCTCACCTAACTAAACCACTCGAGGAGATTCCAACGGTGACTCACCATGTGGTACACCACATCCTCACCCGCGGACCACCAGTCACGGTAAGTGTTACGGGAGAAATGAAGACATTTGGCTGATTAAAACCTTTATATAATTTCACTGTGTTTTTTGGGTATATTTGTTTTACTCAACTTATAAACTTGTTTGATTTATTATTTTCGGACATTTTGGTTTCTGTTTGTCTTGGTTTGCTAATTGGGAGTTTTTGCTCCAGGAACCCATAAAATTGAAGGTTTTTGTAGTTATTATAATTATTTTTGTTAGAACGACATTTTGGTCGACTACTTGTGAATTGCGAATAGAATTTGGTACCTAACTTCGGAGTTTGGTTCTGTTGTTGATTTGGGTTCGTGAATTACAAATAGATCGACATACTGTACTTCAATAACGGGAGGGAGCAAAACGTGGACGTAACAGCAAGACCTCGTCGACTGGCAACGGACAAATTAGCTTTTGCCAAACGTGGATTTGTTAGTTTACTAGCTACCGATATTTTTCGTCCTTCTCACAGTCCCTGGGCGTCACCACTCCACATGGTTCGCAAAATGATGGGATAAGTTGGCGACCATGTGGCGACTACCGAGCATTAAACGTATTAACACGTTTCGATAGTTATCCCATCCCCACCTACACGACATCACGGCATCACTCAAGGGCACAACTGTTTATTCTAAGATTGGTCTGGTACGAGCATATCATCAGATCCCAGTCGCCCTTGAAGACATTGAGAAAACTGCCAACACGACTTATTTCGGTCTTTTTGAGTTCCTACGAATGCCATTCGGATTACGGAATGGTGCTTCAACTTTCCAAAGGTTTATCGATAGCATAGTTACGAGACTTCGATTTTGTTCACGTCTATTTTGATGATCTGCTAATCGCATCATCAAACGTAGGTGAACATCATCAACATCTTATACTCTTATTCCAGCACCTTTCGGATAATGCAATAGTAGTTAACCCAGACATGTGTGAACTGGGCAAGGCAGAAATAAAATTGTTGGGTCATATCATTAGACATGAGAGTGTTCTACCTTGTGAAGATAAAGCAAGTACAATCACGGAGTACACTGTACCGTCCTCACTCAAAGAACTCAAGGCTTTTCTCGGTTTGTTTAACTTCTACCGACGTTTCATTCCACATGCGGCAGAACAGTGACGACCATTAAAAGTCTTACTTCGCAGTAATCCACGTAAATTAGAATTGAACGATGCCGTGCTACTGCATTTTTAGAGATAAAAATGCTTTAGCTGAAGTTACGCTTCTCGCCCATCTTGACCCATCAGCCACGCTTATTTTGGCGGTTGATGTTGGGATAGTCAATCGAGAATAAGCCACGAATATTGTGGATTAATGAACTATTTGATTTTTGTTCATAATAAACCATTTCATTAATGATGAACTATGTTCATGATAAACTATTTCATTAATGATGAATTATATGATTAATGTTCATGATAAACTATTTGAAGCATGTTCAAATAATTAACGACTTTTATATAATTGTATAAATACGCATGTTTGATTGTATATTTTTGATTCTGACAAGAAGTGTTCTACAACGTCTTCCGTCTTCTTTCTTTGAACGGAGGGGTCTAACGTTCGGGTGTCATTAGTACGGTGGTTGACCTTACATCAAGTACAAAACATAAAAGTGGCGACGGGGTAAGAACCATATCCACAAAACATAAAAGTGGCGACGGGGCTCACAATTCACAATGTCAATTAATCTTGAACAGTTAGAATCTTTACTGGAACGTCAAGGTAAACGATATGAACAGTTCCAGGAACGTATGTTGGAGCTGTTAATGAAACAAATGAATTTGAATCACAGAGGTTTTACCGATGATTCATATAATCCGCATACAGACTCGATAGTTAATTCCATTCATGAATTTCATTTTGATGGCCTTGCTGGTGTGACTTTCGAGTCTTGGTTTAAGAAGTATGAGGATTTGTTCAAGGTCGACCTCAACAATCTTGATGACGCCACCAAAGTCAGAATCCTTTTTAGAAAGCTCGGCACAATCGAACACGAACGTTATAGTAATTTCATCCTCCCAAAGAACCCACGAGATTTCTCTTTTGATGCTACAATTGATACGCTGTCGCAAATCTTCTCTGAACAGTCATCTCTCTTTAATATTCGTTATCAATGCCTCAAAATAATCAAGTCAAATGAAGATGACTGGGTAAAGCATGCTGGCTTAGTAAATCGTGAATGTGAACGATTTAAATTATCATCAATGACGGAAGATCAGTTTAAGTGCCTTGTGTTTGTGTGCAGCTTACAATCTCCCGACGATGCTGATATAAGAACCAGAATCCTAAGTAAAATTGAACAGTGCCCAAACATCTCGCTTCAAGAAATAACTGCAGAGTGCCAGAGATTAGTAAACTTGAAGCATGATACCTCCATGGTCGAAAACAATGGCCTCTCATCATACGTGCATTCCATTAGTGAAAAGAAAAATTCCGTCTCACAAAAGCATCACAAGAGCACAGACAACCAGCCCTCATCTCCATGCTGGTCATGTGGAGGTTGGCACTACAAGAAGTTTTGCCCATACAAAGATTATGTTTGCTCTAAATGTCACAAAAAGGGTCACAAAGAATCTCGATGTAGGACAAAAACTCGCAGACATTACTCCGCGAAAGTCGATTCCAAGAAATACAGTTCTGGTAAGTCAATAAACAAAGTATTGGTGTCTCATAATCAGACAAGAATTCACCAAAGAAGAAAGTATGTGACTTTGGATATGAATTCACACCGTATCCGTCTTCAACTTGACACAGCATCTGACATCACCCTTATCAGTCCAAAAACTTGGGAGAAAATTGGAAGACCTACAGTTCACCCTACGAAGCAACTAGCACACAGCGCATCTGGTGGCAAGTTAAATATTGTTGGAGAAATACTGTGCACTGTTTCAAAATATGGGACAACAACAAGTGCAACTGTATACCTAACTAAAAACCCAGACCTTGATGTATTGGGGTTGGATCTCATAGATGCATTAAAATTAACAGACCATTCTATCAACAATATCTGCTGCCGAGTTAGAATCAATAACCCTTTAGAGTCAAATCCGGGAAATGCCATTATAGAAAGGCATCATCACGTATGTCCAGAAGCGTTGGGCGAATGTACAAACGCCGCGAAAAACCCTTCGAAATGCGAGCCTCAACAATGGCAGAAACCTACGGGACCTTGGGAAAGAATTCATGCAGATTTCGCTGGCCCTATCCAAGGTAAAATGTTCCTAATTATTGTAGATGCGTATACAAAATGGCCAGAAATATACAGCATGCCGAATTGTACAGCCTCAGAAACTATTCAGAAGCTGTCCACCTTATTTAGTTGTTTCGGAGTGCCAGAAACCTTGGTAACTGATAATGGATCACAATTCGTTGCCGACTCATTCACGCGATTCTGCAGTTCAAACGGCATAACGCATCTACGGTCCCCACCTTACCACCCCCAATCGAATGGACAGGCTGAACGCTTCGTGGACACTTTCAAAAGAGCTTTACTGAAAGGGGGAGATGAGGGACCAACTAGCCAAGTAATCACGAGGTTTTTAACGGCTTACAGAAGCACTCCGAACCCTATGGTCCCAGAGGGGAAGTCTCCAGCCGAAGCGATGTTTGGAAGACGTATTCGGACTATTTTTAACGCAATGTTGCCCCCTAAAAGAGCGAATAGATATAGGCCAAATCAAAATATTCGCAGCTTCAACGTGGGCGATAAAGTGTTCCTAAAAACATATCGTGGTAAAAATCAATGGGAACCAGGAACAGTCGTCCAAAGACTAGGAAGAGTTTTGTATCGAATCATAGGAGCTTTCGGAAGCTGTGTTAGACACACGAACCAAATGCGAAGGGATCAAAGAATGGCACGCTCGGGTGATAATCGCGTGAATCTACCCCTAGAGTTGATCACAGAACCGACAACTGCACATTTGCCCCGGAATGCCGAAGAAAAGGGAAGGTTGGAGACATTAACTCGAAACCCCATAACCAGAATGGAACGCCGCCGCAAACCAGTCGTAAGACTACAAGTGGACCCAAGAAAAAAATCTTATTCCGGGGAGGTGTTGGGATAGTCAATCGAGAATAAGCCACGCATATTGTGGATTAATGAACTATTTGATTTTTGTTCATAATAAACCATTTCATTAATGATGAACTATGTTCATGATAAACTATTTCATTAATGATGAATTATATGATTAATGTTCATGATAAACTATTTGAAGCATGTTCAAATAATTAACGACTTTTATATAATTGTATAAATACGCATGTTTGATTGTATATTTTTGATTCTGACAAGAAGTGTTCTACAACGTCTTCCGTCTTCTTTCTTTGAACGGAGGGGTCTAACGTTCGGGTGTCATTAGTACGGTGGTTGACCTTACATCAAGTACAAAACATAAAAGTTGATGCATCAGATTTCGCTATAGGAGCCGTTATGCAAAAGAACATCTCTGGAAGTTAGCAACCTCTCGAATTTTCCTCACGACGCCTTACTCCCACTGAGATGAAATATAGCGCTTTTGGTCACGAAGTGCTAACAGCCTACTATGCCACCGAACATTTCCGGCACGCAGTACGAGGTAGCGACTTCATATTATTCACAGACCTCTACCGTATGCTTTGCATACCTATTTTACGTCCACGATATCCGCACTAACGCTAGGTACCTTGTTGACACAGGTGTCCACTGGGTAGCAGCAAGTCTCAACCTATGATGCATCGACTACGCTCTGCGAATGTCTCTGTCATTCTTACCTATGGTACACGACAGCTGACGGTCAATCTGAGCAACCGATGACAGTATCTGTGGGCGCTCATTGCCGGTGTTCCCGCAGCTATATTGATTTCCTACAACGCTGAATCGCTAGTTGATTCACGTAGGCGGCAGCTGGTTGATACTTCGTCGAAAAGCAAATTCATGGGCTTTCGAGCTCAAACATATGCGTACCGTATCACAGGTGTATTTCATTCACGTGATATGTTCCACGCCTTACTCGAAAATTTCCTCACCAAACTAAACCACTCGAGGAGATTCCATCGGTGACTCATCGTGTGGTGCACCACATCCTCACCCGCGGACCACCCATCACGGCAAGACCTCGCCGACTGGCAACGGACAAATTAGCTTTTGCTAAACGTGGTGTCCCTAGCTACTAGCTCAGATACTATCCTCTCCGCTTCGTATAAGGACAGGCAGCGCTGTATGGTTGTTCTCCGAATGTCACGACTGACCAAAGACAACAATACGAGTCCTAATTGTTTTCCTCACTAATTTGGCTGATTGGTACGGAGCGCATACGCAGTATCGCCTGTAGTGAAGGAGAACACAGGTGAGGCAACCGAATTGTGGTCAACGAAAATTACAGAGTTACTCAGTAAAATTAGAAAACCATATCGTGAATCGTTAATTTGCAAAATATCAGTTCATCATATCGAACTGGACTGTTCCTGTTACAAAACATCAATCCATTGTCACTATTCATGCGTTTCATACAAATTCCATTGTTTTCCCACTCTTCCTTTCTTGATATTCCCTCATCTTCTGCTGCCAGACATTACATTGACACTCACGTCATATACTACTTATAAGTAGCTCGCATCCCACCGCCTACCACCCAGCTTCAAATGATATACGACATGACATTGCGTCTGCCTGGGGAATCTTTCACAACACGGAGCAGAAAATAGTTTAAGAAGAATAGTACACAGATCATTGCTCCTATTTTTCTGCATGCTGGCTGTGATGCCGTCTGGTCCTTCAGTGTACTAAATTTTCTGTACACTGAAGTCAACATTGGCTATTTCAAAGGAAGGAATTCGGTTCAGATGTGATTCATTTGTTGGGATTTCGTTTGTTAATGTAGCACAAAAATGTTCGCTAAACAGTTCTGCAATACTTTTAAGGCCTTTATACACTTGGTTGTCCTTATTAACTATGCTCTCTTCTTTGATTTTAGAGCATTAATGTTTATTTCGAAGGAGCTTAATAAGTGCAGAAGATTCATTATGCAGCTGAACAGCATGCTTTTCATGTGTAGTCGCTTTTTAAGTACGTATTATCTCTGCTTCGACACATTTCTTAGTCATCGTTACTAATGAGGAGAAGTCATTGCAATTATGAGGTCTGGAATCATGCATTCGGAGACGTTTTCGTATATGACCTGGTATGAAAAATACATTTATTAGTTCATTGGTAATGTTTTTGGTAAAGTAGTTAGTCCAGTCAATGCTTCTGAGGCGATTCCGGAAGTTTACCCAATCAATCCTACGAAAGTCCATACGAAGTGTACAGTACGTTTTACAGTTGTAGCTCATATACCAAGACTGCATATTACGATATAATAAACTGCTGCCTGGGAACTGTTTTCCAACATATACAGTATTCGGAGTGAGATAGCTGGTGAAAACTAAATCCATTTTATTTTGATTTCTGTTCGACTCTCCAGACTCTAAACATCCAATAAATGATTCAAATCGTTTGGGGGCTTTGGTTGGGAACCAAGTGATTACAGGCATGTTGAAGTCCCCACGAATGGCCTTGCTTGTAAACGGTAGGGATAAAGCACACCTGAATACTCTTGACAATAATGCTAGATTTCAAGTTAGTGCATCAGGCTGACGGTAGACGTAGCCGAACAGTACGGAAACTGCGTTTGTGGATTTATGAACGATCCACACAGAATCTGGCGATCTGTTTAGTTCCGACATATCACATAAGAGTGAGCTTGGGCTAGAGTGGGCATATATGAGGCATCGCCCACCTCGTCCATGTAACCTATCACTTAGGAATAGATCATGGTTTTCAAGAGATGCAGGAAGATCAGAAATATTACAAGAGGTCCATGCCTCATTTATTATTATAAGTGATGGTTGGCAAATAGTTGCAAACATGAATAGATTTGTCTTTTTATTACAGATCGAACGAGCATTAATAAGACATATATTAAACAAATTTCCCGCTAGGCTAAAATAGTTTAGAGTTTCTGGAGTAAAGGAGTCACTATAATCTACATGGGTGTGGTATGAGGAGTTAGGGGGACGTGTTAAGTAAATTACTGGAATTTATAAGAAGGGTTGTTAGCCCGGGGGAAAGGTGGAGAACGTTGCCTGTCGGAGATTGTGCTAGGGGAGTGCTTTTATACTCTGCATGTGGTATGAAATTACTTGAGCAATAAGTTGCGCAAAAGGTACCACAAATGGCTGTATCTCAAAAAGATTTTTAGTAGGCTGACAGTGTTGTGCACCGCCGTTTTTAGTATAGTCTTGATAATACAACTGGTTATTCATGTTAAATTATAATTTACTCTTGCAGTTCACTTCAAACCCGAATGGTGTAGGTTTATACGCGTCCCGCCCAGTCCAAGTCCAAAAACGATAATTCTGGGAAAGAACGGTTCTATATTTAATTAAGAAAGGGAATTCAGACAATGACCAAAACAATATTACACCTTCAAATTTCCAATTACTACAATAGGTTCTGTTGCCGGAAGAATAAGTGCTTCCAGTCCGTTACTGCTAGAGTGTCAAATCCAAATACGGCTGTAGCCATATTAAATATCAATTTTAAACAACATATGTATAGTTCAGAAGGAAACATAAAAACTTCAATATAAGTACAAGATATAGAAATAATAACAATGTACAATGATAAAATCTCAAATCTCAAAAAGAGTACCAAAATATCAAACAGAAGAGTCAGTCATATCATAACACAAATATATATACATGGAGAGATTTTCCAAAAACAAAGCCTTCAACATAGATTCTACAACTAAGGTTATGTTTATTCGGAATGGTTTTAACTTGGGGAAGGTTTGCCTTGTACCACTGCCAGTTGTTATGACCTTTTCCAAATTTGAGGGTCATGTTTACCAGATGTCTTGGTAGGGTAGGATGCACCCAGTTTTCATTCTTAGCGCTTTTGTGGGTAAAGGCCTGGGTATTGAGAATAGAGTGTGGGGTGAAAAATCTTCTTCAGCACTCAACAATAACTCTAGGTTTTGTTAGTTTTCCATTGTACCTAGCTCTTGGATAATTATTATGTGTGCATGATCAGATTTTAGTGTGACATGTTTTTAATGTTATCAGGCACATCACATAACATTAAAGGGGCTAACCTGTTCATCGTAGCTGGGAAATTCACAGGTAAGCTTGTGTGAACCCTACCTATTTTTTTATCTGAGATCCAAGACTTAGTCTGTTCACTCTTCTTAGTTAAAGATGGAGAGTGCTTTGGTCCCCTAGACGTGTTTTCCGAAAACAATTCAGTCTATTTTGCGTACGCTCGTGAAATAAATTTTGGGGATCAAGTCTTAAATTTATTAACTTTAGCTGGAATTGTGTTGTTTTTGGGACGTATTCAATCAATATAATGTTCGAACAGCCGGGATAAGGAACGCAGGTGTCGTTATATTTCTCGATGACAGACGGGGTTCGTACTTTGCAAGAAGATCTACAGTCCACAGGCTCATCAAGATCTACAGGTTGGGTTGTGTTTTTTTCTATTTTTATGACATTGAGCGTTGTCTCCAGTAGATTGTCTGCCATGACACAGTCATGCAATCTTATCGCCTCTTTTTTTATACGATGCTGTCAAGGCGTTATGTCCGGGGCAAACTTGTGCCTTAGTACAGGGTTAATGAGCTAATAATTTTGCTTAAATGGATAAATTGTTTGGTATCTTTACAGTACCTCTTATATCTACGAGTTTCACTGCTGGTATACTTGGTGAAGAGTTGTAACGCAGATTGCTGGCTAAAGATGACGAAATTTGTTGATAAGAGGTACAGAGATCATATAAAGAAGGTGCGACTCTTCCAATAACAGATTCATCAGGCTTAGGGTTTTAGAATCCAATTTGAAGGCTTTGTTTTTGGAAAATCCCTCCATGTATATATTTGCAGTATGTTGTTTCTGACACTTTCTGTTCAATATTTTGGTACTCTGTTTAATCCGATTTTGTGATGTTATTATTTGTATTTTGTTATTATTTCTACTTTTTGTACTTTTATTGGAGTTCCTATGTTTCCTACTGAACTGTATTATGTTGTTAAATTGATGCATAATTATGGCTACAGCCATATCGGATTTCATACCTTGGCGGGTAAAACGTGCATCTGAACTGGAGGGGTGCAGTTTGGATTGTAACGGAGGCATTCTTCCAGAAGTGGAAACACATCGTGTTATTCTGGACAGAAAAGAGTGTAATATTGTTTAGGTAATTATCTGTATTTCCTTTTTGACTAATAATAGAACTGTTTCTTACCCAGACAAATTGCTTTCTATTTGGATCAATTGGGCAAGGCGCGTATCTAAACTTCTAGAACTGTTTTTCCGAAATCGAAATCCACTGTGGTTTCTGCAGGGTTTACAGGTTTTGATCTTTTCGATGGTTTAGAAGTAGGTAATATTTCTCCTTTACTCGAACTATTGGTCATAATGGAAAACTGAACGCAGATATATAAGTGTTTAACTTGTGTATTAACTGAGTTAATACTAAAATCATAGGAGGTAGGATGAGATTTTATATATAAGATGTTCAGTTTTTGAGTGTAAAAATTACTGTCAGTTGATTGGTAGGTTCCGAACAATGTTTTCAGAATTTAAGATTGTCATCAAACTGTTGTGGGTTTATATTTAGCATTTCGGAATGCTAGTCAACGACTACTGTGTGTAAACTGGTCAACAACCTAGAAAGTTAGTTTCGCAAAGGCGAACCAGATAAATACATAATTCGAAAATAACAATATAATACCCTACAAATGATAAATTTCCGAAGAAAACCATACCAATTGAAAAAAATGTTACCACTTTCAGATTTTGAGCAGCTGTTGCGAAGCAAAGTGAAGAAAGCGAAGGAGCAAACTCCATATAGTGTGGCATGACTAAGCATTTATAGTCGGGAAAATAAGCTAGACATGTAGTACGTGACGTAAGCAGCACAAACTCAGGTAAAAACAACCAACGTATTATTATTATTATCATGTTAACAATGTCGGAAGATATGTGACTAATGATTCAAATAAAAAAGATCAGTCAGTTTGTCGAAAGGCTGGGACGAGCCATGTATGCTCACCATATTAGCACAAACACTGCAACTATGTATGTTGAAAGTTTCCTGCTCGACTGTCATGATTTTGTATTATGTGTAGCTTGAGCAGTAGATGTCGAAGTTCGCAAATGACTGACAAATATCAAGATGAAGTAGCAATCGGGAAATATAGTAGGTATAAAAACTCTTCCGGTAATGTGTTCAGGATGTCAACTTCGTGGCAGACTTGTGTGAATTCAAGCGCCTAAGAACTTTATCGATTTTCAGTTGTCCATATTCCACGAAGCTTAAGTTGGACTGAATAATGGTAGGCATCGTCTCTGCTCAATGAAGGTGGATGGCTGTTTTCTGCTTTATCGTATCGATTTCATTATGCTAATGATGTGAAAAAATTAGTCATGAAAAAATAAGGCGAAAATTCGTAAGGAGTCAGTCCAAAGTCGTGTCATTGACAATAAACTAAAACTTCAGTAACTCAAAAAGTAGAATAATTCATCCGCAAGATGTTGCGAACTAGATATAAAAATAAAGTGGTAAAAGATCCAGGATAATCGGTACTGTACGATCTAACTGCAATGAATGTTGTTGAGTACTATGCTCCAACCAACGATCACAATACATACGTTACAGATCAATTTTACGAGAGGCTACAGTCAATTGTTGGGAAGTGCCTAACAAAGAACTTCAGCATTCTGATGAGAGACCTAAATGGCAAACTTGGAATAGACAACACTGGATATGAAGACATCATAGGACTACTTGGACCGGGAATAAAGACGGAACTTGTGAGAGATTCGCAAACCTATGTGCCTTCAACATACTGGCCATCGGCGGCACCATATTTCCACACAAACGGAAACACAAAGCTACGTTGATTTCAACGGATCACACTACTTAAAACCGAATCGACCATATCTGCATCAATAAAGCGTTTAGAAGGACCATGGAGGAAGTGAGAACCAGGAGAGGAGCTGATATAGCCACTTGCTGGTCACCAAGATGAAACTGAAACCCAAGAAACACTTGACAGTGGGACAGATAACATCACAAACGTTTAGCACAGCCTTTCTTCGAGTAACTTACAAACTCAACGAATTCAAGATAGCCCCCAGCAATTGGTTCCAGGCTTTGCGATATCTACACAACTGAAGGGAAACTACCATGTAGAACAATCGGGAAGGGATCAAGGAGGGAATCACTTCGACTTGTCAGGAGGTCCTAGGTCACAAGAAGCACCAAAACAAGGAATGGATCTCCTTTGGTTCTTTGGAAAAGATTCAAGAAAGAAGGAAGAAGAAGGTAACTACCAATAAAAGACGAACAAGAGCAAAGAAATCCGAAGCACAATTTGAATATTTGGAAGTTAATAGGCTAGGAGCATCAAAGCCGACAAACCTAAATATGTGGAAGGTCTAGCAGTGACGGTGGAAAGGATGTCAGAGAACGCAACACGAGAAAGTTTTGACGCAACAAAGAAGCTAGCTGGAAAATATCGTAAACCAGAACTACCAGAGAAAAGCAAGAAGGGTAAAGTAATCACCAATACTGTAGATGTGAGGGCGCAGACTGGCAACGTAAGGGCAGTATTTCTACAATTTAAGAGCATCTCGAACTTGAAGCAACTGTCGACCAACACCGAAATCCGAATTTTTAATAAGATAGTTCTACGTACAGGGTGGAAACTTGGAGAACAACTAGAGCCGTCATCCGGAAGATACAAGTATTAATTAACAGTTTTGCCCCACTTACATAAGAAGTAATAGTGTTTACTTTCCCAGCTAACTTTGAACGTACACAAAGTGCAGCGACGATATCAGTTCATGGACTCGAGTTCAAACTACATGAGTAGTTAAGATTTAGAATCCACTAACGAATGCTGTAGTTCAAGAAAGCTCCTTGGCGTCTTACGAGAAAGAACTTATTACAGGTTGAGTGACCTGTCAGTGTCATCCTGGAAAACCCAAAGGTCATTGTTTATCCAGGTCGGAATGTAACTAATAGAGCTTACGAGGTTAATTCATATGTAATCAACTTCTAGGTCATCGTGATTTACAACTAGGTTTCCTGATCGAAGATACTAGTAAGTTACTTTAAGTAAGAATAACATTTTTAAAAACGCTTTTGATATTAAGTTGATGCTAACAATATATTCTTGTCGCCCCTATTGAAACTTGATGACTAGTTGCAAAGATGAAAAACGTGGCTTCGAAGAAGATTTTCTATTTGACGTAATGACTTTTTCCGGCTGTAAAGTCATATTTAGAGGTGATTGAAAGTGAGCCTTTGTGTCGAGGCTGGCTGCCATGGCTTACCCGAACGTTAGAGCCAGTCTCTCTAACCTTGTAGATGATCTTGAACTATTATTCTCGTGATTATCTATCCCTAAACGTATTCTATTTAGTAGATATGTAATTTTGTTTTTTTTACAAATTGACAATCCTGTGACAGATTAAGTGACCCAATGGTTTCCTATAATACATCCTCACTCTTGTTAATAGTGAAGGTGGGAATTAATTTTCTTAAAGACTGTACAGATAAAAGAAAATTATCTAAAACCAATTAGAAAGACTTCGTCTAGACCCTGTCGTGAAGTTTGTTAAATTCCAATATCTTATTTGCAAACTAGTATAAACGGTCAGTCAATCAGTTACAATGTAGAACTTCGTACGTAAGTACGTCAGTTCAAGTTTCCATACCACATAAGCACAGAAAGGCAATTGTCAATTATCATCCCATAGTAGTAGAGGTAGTAACAGTACTAGAAGTAATCGGAGAGATTAGGGTTCGAAGATGTTATTCAGAAGTATGATTCAGAGAGGTAAATTTAGAAAAAGAAAGAGGTAATGAGGAATTCATTAGGTTAGAATTTCATAGAACACAAAGAGTGGATGCACCTGCGTCATTGCAAATTGTTTTTAGCCATGTCATTCAAGGTCTCTAACCATCGATTATTATCTTCTCGCGGACCCCGACCAGGTGGTAGTCGACACCTACCGACATGATTCAGTCCACTTGTCAATGACTTCATGGATTTGTGCCATGTTTTGGTTCGGCTGCCCCTAGCTTTCTTCCGACCTATTCCTATTTCGCACAACATAGCTCGACGAGGCAGTCGGTAGTTAGGCATACGTAACATATGTCCCAACCACCTCAACTGATGAGGTTTCAATATTTCATCTATCGACCTGCCAACCTTACCTAAAACTCGTTTCCCTAACAACAGCATTGCTAACTCGGTTATCCCACGATACACGAGCAATGATTCTGAGACACCTATGATCGAAAACCAGTAACCTAAGAATATCTTCTACTCTGACTGGCCATGTTTCACATCCATAAAGTAGGACGGAGTGAATTAATGCGCAGTACACTCGTCCTTTAGTCAGCAAACGGATATCTCGTCTTCGCTATAAGTGACGCAACTTGGCAAAAGCCAATCAAACTTTCTGTATCCGTGCTGAGATTTCGTCACAAACCAGGTCATCAGCACTGATCAGACTCCCAAAATAAGGGAAGCGGTCTACACGTTCGACTTCTTCACTCCCTATCACTAGTTCAGGTGCCGATGAAACTCAATCTTGAAGCAACATTTTGCATTTCAAGAGGGGAAACGGCATTCCGAACATGCTTGTATTGTTGCTCAAGGTGTTCAGAAGACTGCATTTTTTTCAGCGTCTTCACCGAATAGAACTATGTCATCGGCATATTCTAAGTCAACCAATTAATCTCTTGGTAGGTCTTCCTCTGAAAATTCAGACGAAGATGATGTCATATCTAGGAGCATGTCTATGACAAAATTGAACAAGGATGGGGATAGCGGACTACGCTGAAGGACACTACTTGAAGTAGAGAATTCAGATGAAAGTTCTCTATAAGCTCTCACTTGACCAGTGGTGTTCGAGTAGGGAGCATGCATAAGGTTAATGTACTTCCTTGGCATACCTTTCAATGACAGACACTGCCACAGAACCTCACGATCCACTGAGTCGGATGCCGCCTTAAAGTCCAGGAAGACAACTATTGCCGGACGCCTGTATGTGTGTCTGTGTTCCGGAGCCTGTCGTAGAGTGAAAATGTGGTCTATACAGCCACGTCCAGGTCTGAAACCAGCCTGGTTTTCTCTAGTCCGCTCTTCATGAGCTTTCGTTTAGCGCCGGAGTATAGGAAGGATACTAAATTCCTATTTAATATCTAAAATCATTTTTAGCGGGAATAATTTAAGTATTAGCTTGCTGACATAAATCAGGTCTAGGTTTAACAAGTTCTGGTTTCATCTTATAGGAAAACGACTTATTCAGTTACTACAAATCCTGCTGGTCCTTAATCTTAAAATCTTTATAGAAGAAGTAGCGAAACCAGTTAGATTACTTATCATCTGTATACGGACAAGATATTCAACTTTTGTCAGTTTTTGGAACAGTAGGCTATAAATTAAATCTTTGTAACTGTTACGATTAATGATTTAAATGTGACGCTTTTATAGCTATAATTGTGCTAATGTGCTAATGTGGTATGGCAACATGAACTGATGTACTTACGTACGAAGTTCTACGTTGCATCTGACTGACTGACTGACTGACTGTCTGAGTAGTATAAGAGGTTATGGTTCTAAAGGTGAAAGCAAATACATTTCTCTATTATTAACTCTTTGTAGATTTAAAGTCTCATGATCGCTTTTGAAAATCTAGCATATATCCTTTTTTTTCGCTATTTTATTTGGCTTAGAGATGGAACTCATTTCATTCAAGTTTTCCTTAGGATCGATTGATTACCTAGAGATTCTGTAATCCATAAAGAAAGTACAGACAATATTCTTATTTGAGGCAATCTCAACCTGACTTCAAGCTATTCAAACACTGTGAGTGACTGTACAAGGATGTCTAGGATGTGTTTCTCAACCCTCAAATGTAAACAACTTGTTTTAGAACTAGTTTTTATCCATGTCTAATTCAAAATTAACGAGAAAAACACTTGGTTGGACTGATTGGCACATTAAATCTGGGAATTTCGTCGACCACTATAGGTTTGTAGTTAAAAAGATTACAATACCGATTTATGTAGTCCATATGGCGGCTTTGTAAATGTATTTTAAAGAGTGGTATCTATTTATCTCATGAAGTAACACTTTTATACCAAATCATACTTTATCTGTGACTACAACTACCTTTGTATAGAAGAGAAGTTGCATTAGATGTGCTAATGTTATCAATAAAATATCATGTAAATGGAGCGAATCGAGTGGAATTTTCGAACCCTTACCCAACATAATTAGGCTGTATTTTACGCAAACTATCACCACCTACTTTGATGTATATTGTGAGCTGGGTTAGCATTAAGTTCAATGTATAAGTTACGGTTAGTCCTTTACATAGCACCAGTCTAAATAACTAACGTATATTCATCTAATTTATGTTGGTTACCAGGGTATCGTACCTGAAATGACTTTAATCATGAACCACTTCTAAAATCACTTCAATTCTACGATCCAAACTTACAAAATTTGTTCTGAAACGGCAAGTGCCCCTAAATAGTACAATTAATTATTCATTAATGTCGTATAATGGGCTAATCACTTCGTAACTAATTCAAAACACTTGAAAATGGTGTCATATATTTTTTTGGCTTTTTTTTAAGTGTTGTAAATTAATATTATCAATTTTCTCATTTTCAGATTGTTGCCAAGACTATGAGTATGATGAGCTCGAGTATTGCTTACAATCAATATGATTGTGGAACACAAGCTCAAAGTACTGAAGTCGTTAGTAGTCAATTTCAAGGATTCAATCCTGTCAATGAGTGCCGAGACACAAGTTATGTTTTAAACTCATGTAATTCATCATATACTATAAAAACTAGCTTATCAGATCCTAAAGAGCTTCAAAAAATTTGTTGTAACATGTTTACTACTCCTAAATTCTGTGAGTGGTTAAAACATGAATGGTTATATTCAAGCATAGACAAGTAGGATGTGTTTTTATTATATTAACTTATATTTTCATTAGAGAAATATTTTTAAGGGTCAATGACTTCCAGCTGATATTACGAGAACATTTTCCTACTTTAAAATCACGAAAATTAACTCGAGCTCATTGGTCAACTATTCGACGTATCATAGGAAGACCACGTCGTTTTAGTGCAACATTCCTCGCTGAAGAACGACATTCTGTACAAGTAAAACGTAGAAATATACAATATATTCAACATATTATTTTAACAAGTTCTCTTGGTCCAATGGCATCTGAACATTTAGATAATCTTCTATTATGCTTACCACCAACAATTCGAATTCCTCTTAGATTACCAGTTGGTATTAGAGTATGTGTTTGGTGAGTATATATACATATATTTATTTAAATAATAATGATCTTAATCTATTTAGCCTTCATACTCCTATGCAAGGTTTATATCTTGGTTTAATACAAAATTCATGTCCTGGTGAAGGAAATTACACTGTTTGGATTGATGAATTAATTATTTCAAATGATTACATGGAAATGAAATCATCTAATCATTATGGTTGTCAAATTGTACCAGAAGAAGATGTTTTCCCTTTACCAAATCAATCATTACCGCCATGTTTAAGTCTTTTAGAAATTCGTAATTGTTTTAAAGAAAATATACTTGGTAGTAATGATGTGACAGTGTACTCATCATCGGAATTCAATACTACTAATTCTATAAATATCAATAATAAAATGCTGCTTGAATCATCTAATCATCATCATCATCATCATCATCATGATTTACATGGTATTGTTCGTAAGTTTTCATTTTTTTTTTTCCTGAAATAAACTTTTAAGAATCATTATCATCACCTACTACTACTACTACTGCTGTTGCTGCTGTTGCTGCTGCGGCTACTAGTGGACCTTTATTAAGTGAAAATATGTATGATGATGATAATCATGATGATCGTGATGATACAGATTTGCCTTTACAACAAATGAATAATTCACAAGTATCATCTGCTGATGATCTTTTAATTCAACCGGTGAAATTTAATATTAGTAATCATCATCAACATCAACATCCTCATCATCCTGATCATCCTGCTGCTGTTCCTGTTCCTGTACCTGCTCATGTTCATGTTTCTCCTCTTCTACCGCCGCCGTCTTTTATTACATCACCATGTTCAGAGCAACCATGTTCACAGATTATGTCCACTGATTATGAAGCTTATAATAAATTTCTTATTGATATTGTAAGTTATTTATTTTGATTGTTTTGTTTAAGGTTTTTCGATTTTATTATTGAATCATTTGAATTATTATTGTTAATGATTGATTAGTGTCAAATTTAATGATACTGTGGTGTGTGCTACTTATAAGTAGTATATGACGCGAGTGTAAACGTCATGTCTGGCAGCAGAAGATGGGGGAAGATCAAGAAAGGTAGAGTTAGAACACAATGGAATTTCTATGAAACGCATGAATAATAGTGAAATGTCAGACAATGGATTGATGATGATGGATTGAAGATTTGCAAATTAACGGTGGTTACGATATGGTTTTCCTATTTTACTGAGCAACTCTGTAATTTTCGTTAAATACAATTCGGTTGCCCTCACCTGTGTTCTCCTTCACTACAGTACCATTTAGAGAAGTTTTAGTTTTTTACTTCGTTTTTGTCAATCATTTTCAGTGGCGCAGGTGCATCAATTCATTGTGTTCCCTCCAAATTCCAGTCTTTACAATTCCTCATAACTTTCATCTTTCTCCTTTTTAAATTCATTTCATAGGGATATACTTCTTGAATAATTTCTTCGATTCCTAATCATTTTGATTATCTCGAATACTTTACTAACTCAACTGCTATGGGATTTTTTAATCGACCATTCGATTTCTGTGTCCTAATCTGGTATGGCTACTTGAACAGATGTACGTACTTCCGAGGACAAAAATGGAATGAAACCAACAGGTGTGGAGGTAGGAAAAGTATTAGCAGTAATCGAGAAGATTAGAGATCGAAGATATCATTCGAGAAGTGTATCCCAGAGGAATCAAAATAAACAAAAGAGAGGTGAAAAACGGTCATGATGAATTCAGAAAGTTAGAATTTGAGAGATGACAAAGAATAGATGTATCTGAGCCATCGCAAACGATTTTGAGCCGTTTCATTTAAGGCATTTAACCATCGGTTAATATCGTCTCGCTGACCCTAACCAGGTAGTCGACACCTACCAACATGGCTCACTCCAGTTGTCAGTGACTTCATGAAATTTTTCCATGTTTCCGTTTGGCCACCCCCCTTCTTAGCAAATTCATTGATTACTCACTGGTCTCAGGATTTACTAGGAGTGCTTTGAAGACACCTATAATCGAAAGCTAATAGCCTACGAATATCCTCTACCTTTACATGTTTTGCTTCTCAACCATAAAGTAGGAGCGAACTGCTGTGCAGTAAACCCGTCCTTTGCCTGCTAGATGGGTATCTCACCCATGCCACGTTGGCAAAAGCAAGTCGAGCTTCTGTATCCGTCAGACGCCAGACTTATCAGGACTGATGAGACTACCAAGATAAGTGAATAGAACGAAACTCCACGAAAATTACCCATCTAAGCTACAAATTTTATCCACCACCACTTGAAGAATCAATTCTGATACAGTTCGCCATAAGCTCCACATCGACCAGCGGTGTTCGACTATAAAGCTTGTATATGGTTAATATACTTTTCTGGTACTCCTTTCAATGACAAGCACTACCATAGAACCCCACGATCAACAGAGTCAAACGCCGACTTAAGTTCGAAAAATACCACTATTGTGGGATATCTGAACGTGTTTCTATGTTCTAGGACCTGACTTAGTGTTACTATGTTAGCCTATACAGTCGGTCAGAACGCAGAACCTCACACGTAAGTACATTAGTTCAGGTTGCCATACCACATCAGCACAGAGACGCAACTGTCAGTTCAAATCCAAGATTGATAGCGATAGTAGAAGTATTAGCAGTAATGGAGAAGATTGGGGATCGAAGATATGATTCGAGAAGTATAATCCAGTGAGATATCTTTAGAAAGATAAAGATAAAGATGATGAGGAATTCAGAATATTAGACTTTGAGAGAACACAAAGAGTGAATACACCTGCGCCATTGCAAACGGTTTTGAGCCATGTCATTCAAAGTCTCTAACCATCGATTATTATCATCTCGCGGACCCCAACCAGGTAGTCGACACCGAACGACATGACTCAGTCCACTCGTCAATGACTTGATGGATTTGTGCCATGCTTTGGTTTGGCTACTCGTAGCTTTCTTCGGACCTATTCCTACACCACAAAACATAGCTCGTCGAGGTAGTCGGTGGTTAGGCATACACAACACGTCCCAACCACCTCAACTGATGAGGTCACATTACTTCATCTGTTGACCTGCCATCCTTACCTAGCACCCGATTCCTAATAACAGCGTTACTCACTCGGGTGACCCACGGTATACGAGCAATGCTTCGAAGACACCTATGATCGAAAACCAGTAACCTACGAATATCTTCTACTCTCACTGGACATGCTTCACAGCCATAAAGTAAGACGAAGCGAACCACTGCTCTAAATATGCCATTATTATATTAATGTAACTTTAATGTGTATTATTTTTTATTTATCTTTTTCTGTATATATATTTTTCTATGCTTTTATTTTTTTCTTGTTTCTAAAGATTAAACTTTGCAAAATTTTGGAAAGAAAATATTCATCTATTGAAACATTGAAACAATTGAATGATACCGCTGAATTAGAAGTAAATTGTTATTTTCAATGTTAAATTAATCATTTGAAATTATTATTTATTATCACTATTATTATGATGATTGTTTATTTTATTTTTTTTTGTTTAAAGCTTTCAGTTAATCAAAATAATATTACAATACAATTTCAACATACTTATGCAATACTTATATTGAATATTGATAAAATTAATCAAGAATTAAAACATTATATGAATCAAGTACTTTCTTATGTGTCAACGGTAAGTTTGTTTGAATTCTAATATTTTCTTTTTTTTTTAGTCAAATAATTATGTTTTTATCATTTGATTTCGACCAATTTGGTCTCGTGTGCTGTTACGGATATGAGGGCGATTGTCACTTCCCGGCTGCCCACACAGTGGAAGGTTGTTTCTTGAGGGACCTGAAAAGGAAGATAGATTAGTGTTGGTCTTGGAGACCTGAGTGCGTGGCCGCAGAGTCCAAGGGACAATTGCTTGAGGCCGGTCACGCACGGCCTTTTTATGAAGGGTTTTTTGAATATTAGCTCCGCTCTTAAAAGCCCTTAGTGGGCACCCTTATCGACGGAGACGGGATTCCGTGAGGTAGGGTGAGGTGTGACATTTTTAGGGTCGAGCTTTTCTAACCCATCCTTGCTTGTGAGAAGGCAGCATCGCTGCAGATGCTGGTTGTCCGAGGGAAACACCATACTGCTGTCACACCCCTCCATCACAGTCAGCAGTACGACTTCGCCCTCAGACCTTGGGTAGCTGCTTTTAGTCTCATCGTTCTCCAATCGACCTGCCTGGCATGGTAGGACCTGCAGGAACGTATGTTCCAGACAGTATAGCTCGGTTGGGTGATCACGATAGGCAAGCCCGACCACCACGTCAAGGTAGCAGCTACGGTCGGGACAACATCAACAAAAGATGCTTCAGATAAAAATAATAGTTGGATAATTACTTGTCTTTAAAATTGCGCAAATTGTCCGAGGGAAACACCTTACTGCTGTCACACACGATAGGCAAGCCCGACCACTACGTCAAGGTAGCAGCTACGGTCGGTTAGGCATGTGCTGCGTATGCCGAACCACCGCCTGCCTCGCCGAGCTTTGTTTTGTAGTGTAGGAATAGGTTGGAAGAAAGCTAGGGGAGGCCAAACCAAAACATGCAGAAATCCATGAAGTCATTGACGAGTGGACTCGACCATGTCGGTAGTTGTCGACTACCTGGTTGGGGTCCGCGAGATGATAATAATCGATGGTTAGAGACCTTGAATGACATGGCTCAAAATCGCTGGCAATGGCGCCGGTGCATTTATTCTTTGTGTTCTCTCAAATCCTAATCTTCTGGATTCTTCAACCCCTCTAGTCTTAACTTTCTAAACTTTTCTCACTGAACCATATTTCTTGAATATCTTATAATCCTAACCTCTCGGATTACTGCTAATACCCTTACTACCTCTTCTACTATTGGATTTGAATTGACAATTATATCTCTGTGCTGATGTGGTATGGCAACATGAACTGATGTACTTACGTACGAAGTTCTACGTTGCATCTGACTGAATGTTTTTATCATTAAATTTTGATGATTTTATAATTCTCTGTTAGTAGAACCCAGCTATACCTACCTATTGCGCTTAGTAGTCTCGGACACGAATCCATTCGACAAGTCCCCAAATTAGAACACGATTGAACAGGAAAGAGAATATATTCCAAATAGCAAGGTTAAATGAAAGTAAGAAGCCGAAGCGAAGGCGAATTAGGAACAATGTTAGTATCTCTATAGTTTTTTGCATTAGAAGCTTCTAGAGTGTTCTCCAAGTATCGACTAGCGCTGATTGGATAAGAGTTAGCCAATCAGCGTGCAGCTAACACAATCATGCTTTAATCCCATCTATGTCCGGCTAACAGATGATATATTTTTAAATAGAAAAGATAATTAATTCTTAAACTATTTAGTTTGAAATTAACTATTTTTCCTGTTTATGAAAAGCACAAATCCATGAAGTCACTGACAAGTGGACTGAACCATATTGGTAGGTGTTGACTACCTGGTTGGGGGTAGCGAGACGATACTAACCGATGGTTAGAGACTTTAAATAATAACAGCTCAAAATTGTTTGTATTGGCTCGGATGAATCCGATATTTGTTTTCTTTCAGATTCTAATCTTCTCAATTCCTCATGGCAACATGAACTGATGTACACATGCGTACGAAGTTCTACGCTGTAATCAATAAAAACTTATAAACTGTCCAATCGGATTTTTACACTCAAAAATATTGTTAACAACACAGGTTTACGATTGTTTTAAAGTAGAAAACTGATCAATATTATCGATTCTCTGTTATATTTAATTAACAAAGAATAACTGAGATTTATAAAGAGTTTGTGAATATTGTTGAGTTCTTTAGAACCACGAAATGATTATATGTTAGACAAGTATTAAGAAGCACTAGAAAGCATTGAACAGATATATCGTCCTAGTGTTATGCTCCTCAGTACTGGACATTTATAACTCCGCCTACATTACGGATCATTGTGGAACAATCAATTGAATGGAACTCACCACTCTACATCAACTTCATCGACTACGAGAAAGCATTCGATAGCGTGGATAGGAAAACACTGTGGAGGCCTCTTCGACACTACGGTGTGCCTGAGAAAATACTTAACATCATCCGGAACTCTTATGATGGATTAAACTGCAAAATCGCACACAGAGGACAGCTGACAGACTCTTTCGAGGTGAAGACCGGTGTCAGGCAAGGTTGCTTACTCTCACACTTTCTCTTTCTCCTGGTCATCGACTGGATTATGAAGACGTCGACATCTGGAGGGAAGCACGGTATCAACTAGACAGTTAAGACGCAGCTGGACGATCTGAACTTCGCAGATCACCTGGCTCTTCTATCTCACACGCAACAACAAATGCAAGAGAAGTTGACCAGTGTAGCAGGAGCCTCTGCAGCAGTAGGTCTCAACATACATAAAGGAAAAAGCGAAATTCTCCGATGCAACACAACATGCACTAACCAAATCACTCTTGATGGAGGTGCGTTGGAGGACGTTAACACCTTTACATATCTGGGCAGCATCATCGACGAGAAAGGTGGATCCGATGCAGATGTGAGGGCACGGATTGGCAAAGCAAGGGCTGCATTTCTACAGCTGACAATTTCTGGGACTCCAAACAACTTTCAATCAAAATCAAAATCAGGATTTTCAATACAAATGTCAAGACAGTTCTACTGTATGGAGCGGAAACATGGAGAATTACGAAAGCCATCATCCAGAAGATACGAGTATTTATGAACAGTTGTCTTCGTAAAATACTCCGGATTCGTTAGCCAGACACGATCAGCAACAACGTACTGTGGGAGAGGACAAACCAGATTGCAGTGGAGGAGGAAATAAGGCAGAGGTGGTGGAAGTGGATAGGACACACATTACGAAAAGCATCCCACTGCGTCACAAGACAAGCCTTCACTTGCAACCCTTAGGGCAAAAGGAAAATAAGAAGGCCAAGGACACATTAATCCGATAAATAGAGAAAGATATGAGAGGAATGAACAGAAATTGGACAGAACTGGAGAGGGAAGCCCAGGACAATTACCGACATGGCTCTGTCCACTCGTCAATAACTTCATGGATTCCTGCCATGTTTTGGTTTGGCCGCCCCTAGCTTTCTTCCAACCTATTCCTACACTACAAAACAAAGCTCGACGAGGCAGTCGGTGGTTAGGCATACGCAAGACATGTCCCAACTACCTCAACTGATGAAGTTTCACCACTTCATCTATTGATCTGCCATCCTTACCTAGTACTCGTTTCCTAATAACAGCGTTGCTCGCTCGGGTGTCCCAGGATATACGAGCAATGCTTCGAAGACACCTATGTTCGAAAACCAGTAACCTACGAATATCTTCTACTCTCACTGGCCATGTTTCACAGCCATAAACTAAGACGGAGCGAACTACTGCGCAGTACACTCGTCCTTTAGTCAGCAAACGGATATCTCGCCTTCGCTTTAAGTGACGCAACTTGGCAAAAGCCAATCGAACTTTCTGTATCCGTGGTGAGATTTCGTCACAAACCAGGCCATCGGCACTGATGAGACTCCCAAGATAAGTGAAGCGGTCTACACGTTCGACTACTTCACTCTCACGAACAATATTTTTGTAAAATTGTATTGTACAATCCACACAACAACAACGACATTGTTTGTAAGATACTTATCTTAAGTTTTACCGACAGATGTCATGTTTCTACTGCTTTTTTTTTGAAATTTGTATCATTTTCGTTTATTTATTGCATTGCAGTGCACTCACTGTACGATCGCATTATTATTTTGACATTTTGGCATTTTCATTTTCTTATAGATGGCAAAAGAACAAAATATGATGGAATTAAATTCCATTATCGATTGGAGACGTCGTTGTGATGATGAAGCACAAGAAATAGTCAATCGAATGAAAGATTTACAAGTAAATTAAGTTTGTTTGTTTTAAATTGTTATAGAAATGAAATGAATAAGTAAATCTGAAAGTTAAAAGTTCAACTGAAAACATACTATGATAATTAGAAGTATTTGAATTATAGGATGAACTAATAATCCCGGAAATAACTTAAGTGGATCAAGAACTACTAGATAAGCACGAAAGAATTTACTGTATTTAGAATTGGGAAGAGGTGAATTGAGAGCCATTGTCGGATACGATCACATCTGGTATGCCGTTTCGTGAGAAAATTTCAGAAAGGAGCTGTATAGTTTTAGTTGTAGTGGGCGGCATAACGGGGCTGATTTCCGGCCATTTAGAAAAGACGTCGACGACAATTAAATACATAGTTCCATTTATTGGGCCAGCGAAGTCGACATGTATCCTGGACCAAGGATGCTCAGGTTTGGGCCATGAAACCAGTGGAATTTTGGCATTCATCTTTGCCTCCTGCTGACACCGCATGCATTTTTCAACCAACGCTGTGACATGTTGATCCATGTGAGGCCAGTATGCATAACTCCTGGCTATGGACTTCATTCGTTTAATCCCAGGATGACCAAGATGGAACTGTCTCAGCACTTTTGCACGAAGGGATTCTGGCACCACTACTCTTTCACCAAACATCAGACAATCGTTCACGATGCATAGTGACTCCCGCCGCTGATACAGTTGCTTCATGTCACCTTCAAACTTTTTCGACGGCCAACCGTTAGTGACATATTTCATCGTCATCTTGATGATGGGGTCGTTTCTAGAAGCATTTTGTATGTCTGTTGCAGACACCGGTAATGCGCGAACTGCGGTTGTCAGATAACATTCTGCGTGGTCTTCTACTGACAGAGATGCGATTATCATGTTTTCCTCAGCCGCCACTTGATCATTAATGAGTTGTGACAAAGCATCTGCTTGACCGAATTGTAGAGTACGTCGATATTGGATTTCGAAATCATACCCCAAAAGTACCAAGGCCCATCGCTGAAGACGATTTGCAGAATGGGCTGGAATGCCAGACTTTGAACCAAATATTGCTAACAGAGGCTTGTGATTTGTGAGGAGCGTGAATCTCCGGCCGTACAGAAACTTATGGAAACGGCGAACAGCAAACACAAGGGCAAGAGCTTCTTTCTCTATCTGGCTATACTTCTTTTCTGCTGGGGTCAGTGTACGGGATGCATGCATAACGGCTTTTTCTGACGCGTCTGGAAACTGATGTGAAATAACAGCACCTAGGCCATATGCTGAAGCGTCTGCTGCTACGATGATCGGCATGGATGGGTCGTAGTGTGTTAATAACAATTCCGAGCTAATTATAGACTTGAGTTTACCAAAAGCCGCGTCACACCCTTTAGTCCAGTTCCATGTGCTATGCTTCTGCAGTAGACAATTCAATGGAGCGCGAATATCATGCATCGAGGGAACAAAAGCTGAATAATAACTGATTAAACCGAAAAAAGATCGTAATTCGGAAACATTAGTGGGAGTGGGCATCAGTTTGATAGCTCGGATGTTTTCAGGATCCGGTCTGCGACCGTCGGCATCAAAGATGAATCCCAAATACTTTACCGATTGCAATAGAAACTGGCATTTTTCTGGGCGTAACCGGAAACCATAATCACTGATGCGTTGTAGTTCCAATGTCGTGCGTTCCCGTAGCTCTTCTACGTCTTCGCAACGTCTTCTTGCAATTAATTGGTCTCTCAGCTGCACATGAAGTTGATCACCGAAATCACATTTGACAGCTTGTTTCTGCAATTCAAGAATGAATTCCTTAACCTTTTGGTCATTTTGACGAGTCATCTTATGAAATTTCGCCCTTTCGCGGCATTCAAAACTAGTGCACTTTACTTACTTACTTACGCCTGTTACTCCCAATGGAGCATAGGCCGCTCACCAGTTTTCTCCAACCAACTCTGTCCTGGGCTTCCCTCTCCAGTTCTGTCCAATGTTTGTTCATTCCTCTCATATCTTTCTCTATTTCTCGGCGTAGTGTGTTCCTTGGCCTTCCTCTTTTCCTTTTGCCTTGAGGGTTCCATGTGAGGGCTTGTCTGGTGACGCAGTTAGGTGCTTTTCGTAGTGAATGTCCTATCCACTTCCACCGCTTCTTCCTGATTTCCTCCTCCACTGGAATCTGACTTGTTCTCTCCCACAGTTCGTTGTTGCTGATGGTGTCTGGCCAACGAATACGAAGTATTTTGAGTAGACAGCTGTTAATAAACACTTGTATCTTCTGAATGATGGCTTTGGTAGTTCTCCAAGTTTCCGCTCCATACAGTAGAACTGTCTTCACATTTGTATTGAAAATCCTGATTTTGGTTTTGGTTGGTTGTTGTTTGGAGTTCCAGATATTCTTCAACTGTAGAAATGCAGCCCTCGCTTTGCCAATCCGCGCCCTCACATCTGCGTCCGATCCACCTTTCTCGTCGATGATGCTGCCCAGATATGTAAAGTTGTTAACGTCCTCGAAAGCATCTCCATCAAGCGTGATTTGATTGGTGCATGTTGTGTTGCATCGGAGAACTTTGCTTTTTCTTTTATTTATGTTGAGACCTACTGCTGCAGAGGCTGCTGCTTCACTGGTCAACTTCTCTTGCATTTGTTGTTGAGTGTGCGATAGAAGAGCCAGGTGATCTGCGAAGTCCAGATCGTCCAGCTGCGTCCTAACTGTCCAGTTGATACCGTGCTTCCCTCCAGATGTTGACGTCTTCATAATCCAGTCGATGACCAGGAGAAAGAGAAAGTGTGAGAGTAAGCAACCTTGCCTGACACCGGTCTTCACCTCGAAAGAGTCTGTCAGCTGACCTCCGTGCACGATTTTGCAGTTGAATCTATCATAAGAATTCCGTATGATGTTGACTATTTTCTCAGGCACACCGTAGTGTCGAAGAAGCCTCCACAGTGTTTTCCTATCCACGCTATCGAATGCTTTCTCGTAGTCGATGAAGTTGATGTAGAGTGGTGAGTTCCATTCAATTGATTGTTCCACAATGATCCGTAATGTAGCAATTTGGTCAGTACATGATCGATCCTTACGAAATCCGGCCTGTTGATCTTGAAGTTGGGCGTCTACGAAGTCGTTCATTCTGTTTAACAATACTCTGTTGAAGACTTTGCCTGGTATTGAAAGAAGAGTGATGCCTCTGTAGTTCTCACACTTACTGAGATCGCCTTTCTTTGGTATTTTGATGAGGTATCCTTCTTTCCAATCTGATGGTACTTGTTCCTCATCCCAAATCTTCTTGAAGAGGATGTGAAATATTTTTGCAGTTGCTTCCACATCTGCTTTCATTGCCTCTGCTGGAATGTTGTCTGGTCCTGCTGCTTTGCCGCTCTTGATTTGTCTGATGGCCATACTGATCTCCTCAATCGTAGGTGCGCCAATATTAATTGGGAGGTCTTTGGATGCTGCTTCGATGTTGGGTGGGTTCAGTGGAGCTGGTCGATTCAATAGTTCCTTAAAGTGCTCTACCCACCTATTTCGCTGTTCGTCAGTGTTGCTGATTATTTTCCCTTCCTTGCTTTTCACTGGTCGTTCTGGTTTACGATAGTTTGCGGCGAGCTTCTTTGTTGTTTCGTACAATTGTCTCAAGTTTCCTTCTCTTGCAGCCTTTTCCGCCGTCATTGCTAGATCTTCCACATATTTTCGTTTGTCAGCTCTGATGCTCTTCCTCACTTCCCTGTTTGCTTCTGTGTATTCAGCTTGTGCCTTAACTTTCTCTGCTCTTGTTCGGCTGACATTCACTGCTGCCTTCTTGTTACTCCTTTCTTCAACTTTTGCAAGAGTATCAACAGAGATCCATTCCTTGTGATGGTACTTCTTGCGACCAAGGACCTCCTGACATGTTGAAGTGATTGCCTCCTTAATCTTTTTCCAATTGTTCTCCAATGTTGCTTCCTCTCCATTGAGTAGATCCTGAAAGGCCTGGAACCTATTGGTGAGGGCTACCTTGAATTCGTTGAGTTTTACAGTATCCCGAAGAAAGGCCGTATTAAACTTCTGTGATGTTGTCTGCCCCGTTGTCCAGTGCTTCTTTAGCTTCAGTTTCATTTTGGCGATCAGCAAATGGTGATCTGAAGCTATATCAGCTCCTCTCTTGGTTCTCACATCCTCCATGGTCCTTCTGAACTTTTTGTTGATACAGATATGGTCAATTTGGTTTTGAGTAGTGTGATCCGGTGAAATCCATGTGGCTTTGTGTATGCGTTTGTGCGGGAATATTGTGCCACTGATGACCAGTTTGTTGAAGGCACATAGGTTTGCAAATCTCTCACCGTTTTCGTTCCTTTCTCCCAGTCCATGTCGTCCCATGATGTCTTCATATCCAGTGTTGTCTATGCCAACCTTGGCATTCAGGTCTCCCATAAGAATCGTCAAATCGTTTGGTGAACATTTCTCGACGATTGACTGCAGCCTTTCGTAGAATTGATCTTTAACGTCGTCATTGTAGTCATTGGTAGGTGCATAACATTGGATGACGTTCATTGTAATGTCCTCTTTCTTTGTTTTGAAGGATGCTTTGATGATCCTGGGTCCATGAGATTCCCATCCTATCAGTGCCTTTTGTGCATGTTTGGACAGCATCAGTGCAACTCCTTGTGTATGTGAAGCGTTTTCCTCTTCATGACCAGAGTATAACAGCAGTTCCCCTGAAGCTAGTCTCAGTTGTCCTACCTGTGTCCAATGCGTTTCACTGATGCCGAGCACCTCGAGGTTGTATCTTTTCATTTCTGCCGCAACTTGAAATAGTCTTCCAGTCTCCCACAATGTACGAACGTTCCATGTACCTAAAAAAATGGTTGCTCTGGTTGTCAGAAGAGGCATCAGCCCCGTGACTTCCGAGGGAACTCGGCTTTCATCACGAGACGTCATAATTCTTCTTCCAACTCCCAGGGCAGAGTTAAAATGGTTTGAATTATTTTTTCTGGTTAGCGTTTTTTTGGCAAGTGAGATTTCAACGGAATGGGGTCGCCAACCCCATGTCCAACCCTCCTCCTTTATCCGGGCTTGGGACCGGCAGTAGCCCCTAAGGTTCTACTGGCGGAGTTTAGTGCACTTTACATGATTTAATAATAACTCCTTAAGCATTGCATAGGGAAGTGAGATAGGTTTTTCCGGATATGCAAAAGTTTTTAATAAGCTGTACCTTTCGCTTCTGATGAATGCCAGGAAATGTGCCACAATCTTATCATCTTTAACATCTTTCTTGGTCATGCTCCAGATTTCAAACCTTTCCAAATAATCCTCAAAAGCTTCAAAAGTTGAATGAATATTTAACTGTTCCATCACAAGCTCCATCGCGACGCCAATATGATAATTAGAAGTATTTTAATTTTTGGATGAACTAATAATCCCAGAAATAACGTAAGTGGATCAAGAACTACTAGATAAGCACGAAAGAATGTACTGTATTTAGAATTCGAAATCAGGCATTCAACAACAACAAGAAGTAACTAGTTCATTCAAACACCACACATACTCATGCCTGATTACGTGGAAATAGTTAATTAAAGCAAGAAATATTGGTTGAGAAAAGCGTTTGAACTTCCTGGTCGAAAACTGGGTCTCATTGAATTATACTTCTTGAATAATAATCTTCTCCATTACTGCTAATACTTCTACTATTGCTATCACTCTTGGATTTGAACTGACAAATGCATCTCTGTGCTGATGTGGTATGGCAACCTGAACCGATGTACATACGTACGACGTTCTGCGTTGTATCTATCTATAAAAACAACAGTTTGCATGTTAGCGAAACAAACACATACACACACATCTTAAACATGCTTGTATTTGTTACACAATGAGTTGATCAGAAAAGATACACTGCATTCTCACCACATTAGGCCATCATGCAAATTACATATTAATCCAGATAAGAGTTTCCATGAAGGATAAAAATCACTCCATCTAAAGAAGAATATCATAAAGTTTTTAACTCACAACTGATAATTGATTCTGTTTATAAACTAAACTAAAAAAAAACTTCTTCTTTTTTTACTTTTTTCAGATTTATAAATTAATTGATGAAACTAAATTGGATCTTGTTACAAAACTGATTTCTATTCTCTTATATTTAAGTGTAAGTTACATTATTAATTATTCATTGATTGTAACAAAAAAAAATCTAGAATTTATCTGATCATCGATATATGAATCAAATTCCAGCATGTCTTGATAGTATTTTCAATGAAATTAAACATGATATTCATCCAAGTAATATCAAGTGAGTGAATATTGCACTGAATTTTTTGATTAAATTTTATTTTTCTTCTCCATTATTTATGATGTTAAGGATATTCATCAAAGTAAATATTTCGTTTTGAATTATGGTGGGAACTTATTATTAGCAGGGATGGATGAAGGTTAACAGTGGAATCCAGTATGCGTATATCTGCTTCTATTTAAGAATTGTCAGCTGACTGTGAATCGGCATCTCAGAGACTCGAACCCGGTACCGTTCAGTGTCAACGTCATCATGTTATCTACTACTGAGTTAATAATGAATCCAGGATAGACACTAGCGTGTGTGTAATGTGGTGAACTGTATTATATTTTGTGTTGGCTGTTTAAATCTTCCTATGAGTGTTTAGAACTAGAATGGATGAGTCTCTTCTTGGTATATATATATATATATATATATATATATATATATATATATATATATATATATATATATATATATATGAATCCTATGTGGATTAACCTCAATATTGATATATTAAGTCGCAAGTATGATAAGTATAGATGGATAAAACGAAACACCCTCCTCGGATTCGATTGCTAACTTGTGACAAGATGATGTATATATGCCAAAAAGAGACTGTTGATCAATCGCAAGATTTAGTCAATCCCCCAAAACAAATCATTTCACGTTTATTAGTTTTAGAACCAAAAAAGTACGCTTAAAATTCTCAATATATTCAGTCGACGTTTTAGCTGTTTAACAATATATCTACAAGATCTTTGGAGGGAGGTTTTGTGTATAAATATTTTGCTACAGATCACACAGAGAGACAATTTTCCGGATTCAGGTCATCAGTCAGTCAATCAGATGCAACGTAGAACTTCGTACTTAAGTACATCAGTTCATGTTGCCATACCACATCAGCACGGAGATCTAATTGTCAATTCAAACCCAATAGTAGAAGAGGTAGTAAAGGTATTTGAAGTAATCGCAGAGTTTAGGATTATAAGATATTCAAGAAATATGTTTCAGTGAGAAAAGTTTAGAAAGTCAAAACTAGAGGTGTTGAAGAATGCAGAAGATTAGGATTTGAGAGAGCTCAACGAATGGATGCACTTGCGCCATTGCAAACGGTTTTGAGCCATGTCATTCAGGGTCTCTAACCATCGATTATTATCATCTCGCGGACCCCAACCAGGTAGTCGACAACTACCGACATGGCCAAGTCCACTCGTCAATGACTTCATGGATTTCTGCCATGTTTTGATTTGGCCGCCCCTAAATTCCTTCTAACCTACTCCGACACTACAAAACAAAGCTCGTCGAGGCAGTCGGTGGTTATGCATACTCAGCACATGTCCCAACCACCTGAACTGATGAGGTTTCATTACTTCATCTATTGATTTGCCATCGCTACCTAGTACTCGTTTCATAACGACAGCATTGCTTACTCGGTTGTCCCACGATATACGAGCAATGCTTCGAAGACACCTATGATCGAAAACCAATAACCGACGAGTAACTTCTACTCTCATTGGCCATGTTTCACAGCCATAAAGTAAGACGGAGCGAACCACTGCGCAGTACACTCGTCCTTTAGTCAGCAAACGGATATCTCGTCTACGCCATAAGTGACGCAGGTTGGCAAAAGGCAATTGAGCCTTCTGAGATCTCGTCACACACCAGGCCATCAGCACTAATGAGACTCCGGAGATAAGTGAAGCGGTCTACACGTTCGACTACTTCACTCCCTATCACTTGTTCAGGTGCCGATGCAACCCAATCTTGAAGCAACATTTTGCATTTCGAGGGGGAAAACCGCATCCCGAACATGCTAGGATTGTTTCTTAGGGTGATCAGAAGACACTGCATTTTTTCAGAGTGGTGTTCGAGTAGAGTGCTTGTATAAGGTTAATGTACTTCTTTGTACACCTTTCAATGACAATCACTGCCACAGAACCTCACGATCAATAGAGTCGAATGCCGCGTTAAGGTCCAGGAAGACAGCTATTGTAGGACGCCTAAATGTGTGTCTATGTTCCAGGACCTGTCGTAGTGTGAAGATGTGGTCCATGCAACCACGTCCAGGTCGAAAACCAGCCTGGTTTTCTCGAGTTTGCTCTTCACGAGCTTTCGTTAAGCGTCGAAGTCTTATTGAGGCCAATATTTTAGATACTATATTAGTTAGACTTATTCCCCTGTGACTGTCACAAGAAGACTTTTGTCCTTTCTGCAGCTCGCCCTCGCTTCAGATTTGCTAACGTTTTCTCAACTTCATTAAAACTAGGAGGACTTACGACGATTTGCCATTCAGAGTGACTGGAGATCGTGGGTAACCGAAGAGTGGCTCAAGGCCAGTTAAACTGATCCCTAAAGTGTTCTGCCCATCGATCCAGTCTCCTGAATTGAGAATAAATAATAGTCCCATCCTTTTCCGAGAATGTCTCACACTAGTATTCCTAATACCAGTTTCCTTGAAAAGTCGGAAAAGTTGTCCACTGTTGCCGATCGCCGCTGCCTTTTCCATCTCTCTCGCTTTCTCCACCCACCACTGTTCTCGATCATTGCGTAGGCTTCTTGTCAGTCTACGTCTAAGCTGATTCCGCTACTTATCGCCCGTCAGGTCATCAGTAATTCATCCAATATCCTAAGATAATTGTTTGTAAGTCTAATTCTATTGGTCGTTCTTACTATCAATGTCGTTTCCTATTCGACCTAACTGTATAAATATGCACTATCTGTAAGGTTTTATAACCTGGGATCCTTATCCTCTTCTGGACTGGGACATCGTACTCTCCTGGATGCTTGTAGAATACACGTTCTACTTCATATCAAGTCTTCTTCTTCTACTTAATGGGGGTTTGGGACGCTCGGATTAGTTAGAGTAGCCTATCGTGTCACTCTTTATGTTCTCTGAAATTCTAACCTTCAGAATTCCTTATCATCTCTATCTTTCTCTTTCTAGAGTTATGTCACTCAATCATACTTTTTGAATCACATCTTCGAACCTTAACCTTCTCCATTACTGCTAATACTTCTACTATTGCTATCACTCTTGGATTTGAACTGACAGTTGCGTCTCTGTGCTGATGTGGTATGGCGACCTGAACTGATGTACGCACGTACGTACGAAGTTCTGTGTTGTATCTGTCTTTCGTGTCACTGGATCATCGATCCTCGCTCTTATTTCCTGACTAAGATGAACTCGTAATAGTTCAAGCATATCAATTCGACATGTTCACATGCAATTCGTAACAATCTATGCATATTTGTTTTTCATTGTTTTATTTTTCACTGATGTATCACAGATGTTTTGAAACAACAGTGGAAAGTGTAATTGGACAAATTTTGAATCCAGTCGCTAATAGTGCCGCTTATAATAATAATAATAATACACGAATGTATTATAAATATCATCATCCAATGATGTATAACACACAATGTCAACAAGACAATCTAATTTAAACTGTGTATGTATGTATGAATGATTAAAAGGATATTTATTTTTTTGCTTTTACACTTATCTCTTTAGTTTATTTATAATTAATAATTTTTTTGTTGTTATTATTACTATTATTTTATTCTGTTCTGTTCTGTTCAGTCTCTGTGTGTGTGTGTTTATTTTATTTTGCATTGTCTTGTTTGCTTTTTTTTTCTTTCGTTATTATTCTTTTCATTTTCATCATCTGTTTAATTTGTAAACTTTTTAAATGATGCATAAAACTTATATTGTATTTATTAATTTTTGCTTTTGTAAGAAAAAAAAAAACTAGAGATGAATACTCCTCCTATTTTGGTTGTGTTCTATTATTATTATTACAATTATTATTATTATTATTATTATTATTATTACTATTATTATTATTGGATACTGGTTGTTGTACATTATTATTATTATTGTTAAACAGATGATATATATAACTATTGAAAACAATGTGAATTGTTTTGAGTTTGTTTTTGTAGGGTTCGTCATTAACTAGGTACACTTGAACCCTATTACGAGTTCACCTTAGTCGATAAACACAAGTGTAGTGTAGGAGTAGGCTGGAAGAAAGTTAGGGGTGGCCAAACCAAAACATGGCAGAAATCCATGAAGTCACTGACAAGTGAACTGAGCCATGTCGGTAGGTGTAGACTACCTGATTGGGGTCCGCGAGATGATAATAATCGATGGTTAGATACCCACGAATGACATGGCTCAAAATCGTTCGCAATGGCGCCGGTGTATTAATTCTTTGTCTTCTCTCAAATCCTAATCTTCTGGATTCCTCAACACCTCTAGTTTCGACTATCTAAACTTATCTCACTGAATCATACTTCTTGAATAATATCTACTAACCCTAACCTTTCCGATTACTTCTAATTCCCTTACTACCTCTACTACTATTGGATTTGAATTGACAATTACATCTGTGTGCTGATGTGGTATGGCAAAATGAACTGATGTACTTACGTACGAAGTTCTACGTTGCATCTGACTGACTGATAAACACAAGAACGAGACAATCAACCAGCGTCCAGATAGGCTACCTTGAATCCCAAGCTGAAGTAAGAAGACTTTGTAAGCGTAGAAAGTATATTCTACAACAACACCCAGCAATCACACAATACAATCAAGCATACAACTCTCGTTTATTTATACATTATAGAAACGTCCTTGGGACAGTTACGAAAATAGCACATTAAAATACGCAGCAGCCAATCACAGCCATGGATTTTGATGTTGGGAAATGAAATCTCAAGGTCAACTGATCAGTCCATGCTGGCAAACAGGAAATCCAAAATTAGGGCATTTATCAAGCGATTTTTTGGGGGATCTAACATCCCCAACAGTTTTTTTAGAAAATTGGTCACTCTTGTGGTGTTACCACACAGGTAGATGTATTTGACACCCCAATGGACTATTCACACCATTTATATACACTTGTAAGTATATATATAGTAGTGATTGTTTCCGATTTGTGATCGCGTCTGTAATATCAAGCAAGAGTAGTAATGTGAATATAGGAGAATTTTAACTCTATTGGTAGTACCAGTTTAATTAAATGTTTCACAGTCCATAGACAATAATACTGAGCTACCTCAAAAAACGTTTTTCAGTATAAAATATTCAGGGTCTCAACAATTTTCCGTTTGGAATATTTCCCGTAGCACGTGGGTTTTACTTTGGGGCCCTCCTCGAGTTTTTGACGTAGATGTCTAGTCCGCAAGGCAGTGAGGCAATGTTAAGAGGTGCAGTCACGTAGTAGTTGGTGACAACAATAGGTTAATTTGCCACTCACTCCTCCAGAGTATACCACTAGTCTGAAATCTTAACCTCTCTGAGTAGACCGTTTGTGCCCACCGACCCTGTCTAAGTCCGATCGGATACTTATTTTCTGTGAACAGCCGCGAGAAGGCATATGAGAGGATTTGGCGTGGGGATCTTCTCAATCGTGTCTGAGCGTTTTGGAGGTAAATACCAGAGAGCACTGGTGGGCCGTTTCTCCCCAGTTTCGGACTATTCAATAGTGAACATTCACGATTCCGCAACCAGAAACCGGACATAAGACCATTACTTTTATGCAAACGCTTGGCCTCTAGGCCAGTGAATTAGGCTGTGTGAGAGCATTCTGAGAGGATGGGCGAACTATCCTAGCTATATCATGGCATTTGTAGTCGTCTAATCAACAACAGATTACCTGTTGTAACAATTATAGGTAGATAATTATTAGTTCTTTCAAAAGAATATAAAACCATGGAGAGTGTTCTCTATGGATTACTACTACAATACAAGACGTGTACTCTTTGAATTGGTCAATATGAAATTAGGGAGACTTGCACTTCTTAGGTTCTAGATGTTGTTACTCTTAAATATTTTTTTGATATTAGTAAGAAAGGATGTAAAAACTCCTCTAGCATAAGCCTTATTTTGGTTTTTTGAACAATTGTCAAGATGACATGTGAACATGTGAATTCATGTCAAGTAAACAAAACACTTTAATAATTAATATTTATTTCTGATAATATACAAAAATTCCGTTAAAGAATAATAATATCACCATGAAGAGAAATCAGTCAGTTGTGATTTTAATACAAGTTTTTGTTTTTTACGCAAAACTTCTTCATTCATCTGTAAATTGGAATCATTATCTTTTCCATGTTTATTAGTAGTTATCATAGTTTTTGTATCAAATTGATCTAGATGTTCATGAATAAATTTACCAACACCGGTTCGATACACTTCTTTTGCAATGATACCTGAAAGTAAATCATGTGTATTTAATAAAGAAAAAAAAATTGTCATTAAGACATAATGGTTTCTATGGGAGTAAACTGTGGCAAAATCTATGTAGTAGTAGTCTATGTTGTTTAGTTGTTTGATTTACAACATCAACAATCGTTTGCATTAGCGGTGCAGTCAGATAAAGGAATGTGAGTAGAGTAAGTTGTGGAGAGAAGAGAGGTATTAGGGGGTGTAAGGAAGGATTTTATTTTGACCAATTTGGTCTCGTGTGATGTTACAGGTATGAGGGCGGTTGTCGATTCCCGGCTGCTCACACCGTGGAAGGTTGTTTCTTGAGGGACCTGAAAAGAAAGATAGATTAGTGTTGGTCTTAGAGACCTGGGTGCGTGACCGCAGAGTCCAAGGGACAACTGCTTGAGGCCGGTCACGCACGGCCTTTTTATGAGAGGTATTTAGAGGATTAGCTCCGTTCTTAAAGGCCCTTAGTGGGCACCCTTACCCAAGGAGACGGAAATCCGTGAGGTAGGGTGAGGTGTGACATTTTTAGGGTCGACCTTTTCTAACCCTTCCTTCCTTGTTAGAAGACAGCATCGCTGCAGATGCTGGTTGTCCGACGGAAACACCTTACTGCTGTCACACCCCTCTACCTCATACCTTGGGTAGCTGCTTTTAGTCTCATCGTTCTCCAATCAACCTGCCTGGCATGGTAGGACCTGCAGGAACGTATGTTCCAGCCAGTATAGCTCGGTTGGGTCATGACGATAGGCAAGCCCGACCACCACGTTAAGGTAGCAGCTACGGTCGGGACAACATCAACAAAAGATGCTTCAGATACAAAAAAACAGTTGGATAATTACTTGTCTTTAAAATTACGCAAAAGTATCCTTGATAAAATGACATCATCTAGAAGATACAAGTTTTGATTAACAGTTGTCTACGCAGAATACTTCAGATGCGTTAGCCGGACACTATCGCTAACAACCTACTGTGGGAAAGAACAAACCAGATTCCAGCAGAGAAGGAAATCAGGAAGAAGCGCTGAAAAAGGATAGGACATACATTACGCAAAGTACCAAACTGCGTCACAAAACAAGCCCTCACTTAGAACCATCGAGGTCAAAGGAAAAGAAGGCTAAGGAGAACATTACGCCAAGAAATGCAGACAGACATGAGGACAATGAACAAAAATTGGACGGAACTGGAAAGGGAGGCCCAGGACAGAGTAAGTTGGACAATGCTGGTCGACAACCTATGCTCCCTTGGGTGTAACAGGCGTAATTAAGTAAGTAATCCCTGATAAAATGTACGTAACACAATAGGATTCGAACTCAGGACCTGTTGTCTTGCACGCGAACGCCTAACCACTGGGCCGGCACCCAACGGTTTTGAATTAGTCGTCACTTATAAACAGTAACAGAGACGTTAATAGTTGGTGAACTGAATGAAAGCTTACATTTCGAACAACTAAACATAAAAACATACACCGAATTACCGGAGAATAGTTTACAAAATTTTATGTATTATTCTATTAGTTCACCCATTTATATTACCAATTTATACGATCTGAGTATAAATCTTTAGTCTCTGCATTAATTCATTTCAAGTTGTTTAACATCTAGCCAAACGATAAAATTCCTAACTCAGAATACAAACGCATGACTATGTGTTCCTTATTACAGCTAGGTAAAAGAATTCTCTAGCACTGCAATCATTGACTGTTATTTTTTATAAAAGAACTCCATTGAGAATAAGGGAAAAACTATACTAGATGAATGGTTTGACCAGTCAGTCAGATGCAACGTAGAACTTCGTACGTAAGTACATCAGTTCATGTTGCCATACCACATCAGCACAGAGACGCCACTGTCAATTCAAATCCAATAGTACAAGAGGTAGTAAAGGTATTAGAAGTAATCGGAGAGGTTAGAATTAGAAGATATTAATCAAGAAGTATGATTCAGTGAGTTAAGTTTAAAAATACAAAAGTAGAGGTGTTGAAGAATCCAGAAGATTAGGATTTGAGAGAACACAAAGCATAAATGCACCGGCGCCATTGCGAACGATTTTGAGCCATGTCATTCAAAGTCTCTTACCATTGATTATTATCATCTCGCGGACCCCAACCAGGTAGTCGACAATTACCGACATGGCTAAGTCCACTCGTCAATGACTTCATGGATTTCTGCAATGTTTTGGTTTGGCCGCCCCTAGCTTTCTTCCAACCTATTCCTACACTACAAAACAAAGCTCGACGAGCTTTGTTTTTGTTTGACCAAACTGAAATAGACCAAGCATAGACAACTGTTCATAAAATAAATGATTTTATTTATTTTACTAACTAAAAAGCATTAAATTGTGAAAATTACCTAAGAGTAACATAACTTTTTTTAAAATTAACCTAATATATTTTTTTTCAAACAATAACCACTTACCATTTTGTTCATTGCGTTTAGCACGTTCAGCAGCTTCTAAAGCTTCTTCTTCTCGACGATTGCCTGGTTTCGGATGTAAAGTTTTATCAGTAGTACTATCAGTGTTTTTTGCTTCACTAATATTAGCACGTTCTTTCATTAACATTTCATCAATATCTTTAAATGGATCCACATATACTTCACAATTGATTATTTGTATATCTTCCTAATCAAAAGACAATGATGCATGCATGTGTTCATTAAACAAACAAAGCTATAAAAATATGCAGAGTCTTCTGACTACCATAAGCAACAATGCAAGCATATTCGTGATGCGGTTCTCACCCTCGAAATGCAAAATGTTGATTCAAGATTGGGTTTCATCGGCACCTGAATTAGTGATAAAGAATGAAGTAGTCGAACGTGTTGATCGCTTCACTTATCTGGGGAGTCTCATCAGCGCTGATAGCCTGGTAACTGACGAAATCTCAGCTCGGATATAGAAAGCTCGGTTGGCTTTTGCCAACCTGCGTCACTTATGGAGTAGGCGAGATATCCGTTTGCTGACTAAAGGACGAGTGTACTGCGCAGTGGTTCCCTCCGTCTCACTTTATGGCTGTGAAACATCGCCAGTCAGAGTAAAAGATACTCGTAGGTTATTGGTTTTCGAGCATAGGTGTCTTCGAAGCATTGCTCGTATATCCTGGGACACCCGAGTGAGCAACGCTGTTATTAGGAATCGGGTGCTAGGTAAGAATGGCAGATCAATCGATGAAGTAATCAAAGTTCATCACTTGAGGTGGTTGGGACATGCGCTGCGTATGCCTAACCACCGACTGCCTCGAAGAGCTATGTTTTGTAGTGTAGGAATACGTTGGAAGAAAGCTAGGGGCGGCCAAATCAAAACATTGCAGAAATCCATGAAGTCATTGACGAGTGGACTGAGCCATGTCGGTAATTGTCGACTACCTGGTTGGGGTCCGCGAGATGATAATAATCAATGGTTAGAGACCTTGAATGACATGGCTCAAAATCGTTCGCAATGGCGCCGGTGCATTTATTCTTTGTGTTCTCTCAAATCCGAATCTTCTGGATTTCTAAACTTTTCTCATTTAATCATACTTCTTGATTAATATCTTCTAATTCTAACCTCTCCGATTACTTCTAATACCTTTACTACCTCTACTACTATTGGATTTGAATTGACAGTGGCGTCTCTGTGCTGATGTGGTATGGCAACATGAACTGATGTACTTACGTACGAAGTTCTACGGTGCATCTGACTGACTGACTGACTCTTATTGCCATGACTGTGTAGCAATCGCCTTCTCGCGGCTAGGGCGCTGTTTACGAAGAATGAATGTCCAGCAGAACTTGAACCAGGTTACTGGGTACAGAGAAGCCACCTGGAGATGTTAAAAAAACCCTGACTACAGATCAATGAGTTCCAGGATTCTGGGAGAACTAATGCTGGATAAACCTATTGTTGTTCATCGGCTATCACGGTACTACGTCCCTGTTCTATTGCCATGCAGACTAGACATCGAGGTCAAAGAGTCAAAGGAGTGGGCCCATAAGAAAACTAGGTACTTTGGTTCGAGCGTCTTGTGGACATTACAGCCCACAAAAAATCTCAGTGGTTTGTGTGGCACATATATATAAATAAGTAACAAAAGAGAAGCTCAAATGCTTTGTATTAGTATTTCATAAAGTAGATCATAAAACTTACCGTCTATTTTTGGACATATGCTAATTTCAAATGAGTGGCTGAGCATTGGAATGAAATATCATGGTTTCTGATATTGCTAGTGTAAATTCCTCTCTAGTACTAATAAACTTTTACATTTGGAAACCTTTAAAACTATTGACCTTGAAATGTTCACCTGCTTTTCTCATGTTTTAACAAATGACAGCTCTCCCCATTTCTTATTGTTGATTGTACGAAGTGTATAGTCAACGAGCAATTCGTTAGGTGCTAATTACGTAATGACCATCCCAATAATACAGCACATAAACCATACATCTTTACTATTGGTTACTTTATGAGTAAATTTACTCTATTGTAAATTTCAACAAATTAATTTTAGTATGTGTACCGCCGAAGCGAGTACAAATTAATGTAAAAAGTGAGAGTTTAGTACGAATTTGAATTGGCAATCTAACTGATTGTTTTTAAACTTGATATACTTTCGTTTCTAAAGTCGAACCGCATCATTATCTGATTTTACAGCAGGTATAACCCAAAAGACAAATCTGTGCTGAATCACTGAGTGATTGTATACTTAATCACGGTAGACAACTGTATTTTCAGTTTAAATACAATAATATAAACCAGTATAAAAACAAAAAAGTACGTCAAAACTATCGGTAACAAAATAAATCTATTTCACTTACCAATGGTCGATCATCTTTATCGGTTTCCATCATTTCAATTTTTCCTAAGAAATCTAAGCCTCCAACAACCCTGAATTTTATTTAATTATATGAGAAATATTACAAGACTTACTTGCCGAATACAGTATGCTTTCGATCTAAATGTTTGCACTTTCGAAAAGTAATAAAGCTGAAAAGATATTCTAAATGAAAATGTAAAACGCTTACTTACAATTGAGATCGATTAGTATTTGGTCCAGAATTAGCCATCGATACAACACCACGTGTATCATGACTTAAATTAGGCACGAACTCATCTTCAAAAGATCCACCCCATACTGAATCACCACCAAATCCAGTACCAGTTGGATCACCTCCTTGAACCTAAAAAACAACATCGCAATGTGAACTGTCTTTGCAGATAATTCAAATGAACATACAATGAAGTAGCGAATAAGTCTATGAAAACTTGTATCATTATAATAACCGGCAGAACAATGACGTAGAAAATTTTCACATGTTTTTGGAACTAAATCACAATGCAACTCAAGGTTTAATTTTCCATGTGAAGTAATCAGACTGACATAACCTTTCTTTTTTACATACTTATATCGGACTACATCATCTTCGAGAATGGCTAAAATTGAAATAAATCAGTTTTATCGATTAGATTAGGGGGGGATGAAAAGCAAACCTGGTTCAATTTTTGTTACCGGTTCCATAACAGTTGAAGTAAGTGAAGCTGCTGCTCGACCAGTTGAATAAGTAGCCTAAAAAAGAGATCAATTAAGAGATAACATGTAATAATGATAATGTACTTATTTACTGTATTAAAAACGTCACGTTTTTTTCCTGTATCTACTGAATTTTTCTTTGATGAATACATATAGTCTGGTACTGAAATTTCTTTCGGTAATTCAGCCAGAGTTTCTTTTGTTTCTTGATTTAACGAACGTATAACTACTACATTGCCTTCATCTAAACAATATATCATAATGAATACAATTTTGTTTTTTTTTTGACAAACTTTGAGCTTCTTCTTTATTTTTCACATGATAAAAAGCGGAAATGTTAAATTTTTCTAGTTGTGCAGGATCTTGTATTGTAATGACATCATCTTTTGTAAATGGTTCAGAATTGAGTAAGTCAAGAAAATTATTTGCCTTTAAATTTAAACGTTGAACAGCCTATAAATGTGTAAGTATATTTCATTGATAGAATAAATTAAAAATTTAACATTACATCAAAGCAATACACATTTCCTGTTGGTTTAATGGCAACAATATGTGTATTTTCATTGAATACTTTAAATGTTACAGGACAATGAAATTTTCCATCAGAATTACGATGAAAATTTAACTTGATCAATTCACTCATTTTCATTTTCTACAAAAAAAAATAATTAGTTGAAAATATTATGGAAGACTAATTTGCTTACCAACCCAGTAACAGGATTAATTCCATGCTTTTTGAGAAATGGTAAAATATTCCTATAAATTAAAATTTTCACTGTTTGATTGACTTACTCTAAATCGAAAATTATTCCCTCTTTTGTACAATATGGATTTAAGAAAGGTTGAAAAGAAATGCTTAAGTGGAAAAAAAAATACAGGAGATGGTTAACGGTATAATCTTAAAGAGAAATAATTTACTCACCTGCAACAGTGGAATGGAAGCCGTTTAAATTGTCGGCCACTATCAGTAGCACGTTTTCCACCATACAATGTACTCCATTCTGTACATGTAATATAACTTTGTTACACACAAAATTAGATAATTAAATGGACAACTTACAGTTTGTCTTTCTGATGCTGCTTTTTTCCCATGATGAGCAGTTACTGACCGACTGGAAAAGAAATGTGAGTAGCCTAGTATGAGAAAAAAACCGAACCAAAAAGCAGACACTCAATTTTTTTACATGCACGTTGTAATAACACTTATAGGAAACAAAAAAGGTAGAACGTAACATAGTAGTGCACTGGGACAAACTCGGAAAAAATTTGTAAAAGCAAAGTGGAAACGAACGAAGATTTAAAAGTAACAATAACCAAGTGAGAAGATATGAAAAGGGTCAGGCGCGAACCTACTTTTGCACAAACACAGTTGTACACTTTTGAAATGCTCTCCCAGTCAAAGAAGTCAAGGACCCCAAAACCGATAGCTTTAAGAGAAGACTTTACAACCACACACACCGTGTATGTCTATTTCCAACTTGGATTAGCTGTACCTGATGCATCTCTAAAAACTTATCAGCCACCACATTCCATTAGCCGGTGGTAGATATAGGCCACCCTATTCGGACATTGTCATTTTATCGTTTCCTTTTACCTGTTGTTTTTTCACTTCTGTCTATTTATGTTGTTTGCGTCATTGAGTTATTGGTTTGATCCTCGCCGTTGTTTTTCTGAAATCTCACGAGTTAGAATTTTTCCAATAATATTCCTTCCGTCTGTTAATTTGATAGACTTGTGTTTTTGCGCAAACACGCTCACTCAAAATACAAGATGAACAAACCTTAGACAACTATCAAATTAACCAGGAATAGCGCAGTCATTAGACTACAGCCGTCACACGTGAAATCAGCAAAGACGAGTAACCCTACGGAAAGAACAAAAACTGGGCAGAAAGACAACACGCCACTTTAACTAACTCATGACAAAGATATTAGATTTGATTTTAGTTAGAATAGTGAGTCAAAACAAGCATCAACTTTGAAGACGTTACGTCAAAAAATCTAAGGTAAGAAAACCCGTTTGAAATGTATGGTATTTATATATGGAAATCACAGTATTTTTTCAAACGTAATGGTATTGCTAGGCATTACTTGAAAAAGAAATTCATACCTGTATGAAAAAACAAAGGAAGTGTTAAGATGTACGAGAATTCATCAACAACAAAAGACAGCTACGGCAGATATAGAAAAGTTACGCGTTTGTCAAAACTTGCACATCATAATCCAATATCCAATATCTGTCTCACAAGCTAATATAAACCAATTAATTACTTTGTACTCGATTCTTGTTCTTTCAGTACGGTTCCAGGTGTTCCGTAGTGTCCAATGAATGGAGGTCTAGCCACTAGACTGTCTAACTCTAGTCAGTTGGTTGTTTGTCTTGTGATTTGAATGAAAACGTTTGTTACAGGGCAGTAGGGTCTCTGGATACCAGCAGTTATCACATTACCAGATCGGAGATCAGTTAGTTGCAATGAAGAGAATAATAAGGAAGAAAGTCTAATGCTAATATGAATAAGGTTTCAGAACTAAGTAAATCAGTAGATAATTTAGTTTATTAATTGGTAGTGAAGATTGTAAGAGAGGATTGAAGTGTAAGCAAGGGAGAGGAGACAGAGATGATAGGCGAGACAGAATAATTGAGTGATCTGAGGAGATGTAATTGATAACAACTAGCAGGTCTCAAGATATGCATCAGGCATAGACTGACCATGAGGGTGATGATAATCCGTATATGAGTATGTAATTATCAAGTCTCTTCTTAAACCTGTCCACTGAGAGGAGCATTCCAAGTTGCGGCTACTCGCAATGAGAAAAAGTGTTCACGAACCTGAGTATTCTCTCTTCATTGTGCAATTTTTCAAGATTTGCTTCGAGGGTAGTGGTGATGCATCTGTAAGATGCTCATATAGGGATGATTTAACGTGCCTAAATATGTTGAACGCCATAATCAGATCACCTCTGACCCTCCTGTAACTCAGTGGGAATGATCCCAAGTACTGGAGTCCATCTCCGTAAGGTTTATTCTTCAACCCTATCACCCATTTGGTTGATCGCCTTCGCACTCGATCCAAGAGATTTATGTCTCTTTTAAGAAAAGGGGGTGCGATGATGTTGTGAACCTCCAGGCGAGGGCGCGCGTATGTCTTAAATAACGTTAAGAATAATTGTAGGGTGATAACACGAAGATATCTCTGCATAAAGTGAAGATTCGCATTTGCCTTGGCTGCGTCCCCTATTTAGTTCGGGCTCGTGTGGAGGCTTTCTGCCGTTAGTAAACCGAGATGGCACCCTGAGGAGACATTCAGGAGCGAACTTTCATTGAGGGTATAAATAGTTTGCCTCATATGGGGCAGAAGGTACATGACATGACACTTCGGTAAGATGTAAGGTCGTTTTGAAGCTCAGTCGGATCCTCTGTGCTTCTAATGGAACTCCAGGTCTTCGCATCGTATGCTTAGATCAATGCCGGGGAGCTAACTGAGCCCAACATCTTCTTCTTACGCCTGTTACCCCCAATGGAGCATAATCCGCCCACCTAACCAACTCTGTCCTGGGCTTCCCATTCCAATTCTGTCCAATTTTTGTTTATTCTTCTCATGTCTTTCTCTATTTACCTGCGTAATGAGTTCCTTGGCCTTTCTCTTTTCCTTTTGCCTTGAGGGTTCCATGTGAGGGCTTGTCTTGTGACGCAGTTAGGTGCTTTTCGTAATGTGTGTGTCCTGTCCACTTCCACCGCTTCTTCCTGATTTCCAACTCCACTGGAATCTGGTTTGTTTTCTCCAACAACACGTTGTTGCTGATGGTGTCTGGCCAACGAATACGAAGTATTTTGCGTAGACAGCTGTTAATAAACACTTGTATCCTCTGGATGATGGCTTTCGTAGTTCTCCAGGTTTCCGCTCCATACAGTAGAACTGTCTTCACATTTGTATTGAAAATCCTGATTTTGGTTTTGGATGAAAGTTATTTGGAGTTCCAGATATTTTTCAATTGTAGAAATGCAGCCCTTGATTTGCCAATCCGCGCCCTCAAATCTGCATCCGATCCACCTTGGTTGTCGATGATGCTGCCAAGATACGTAAAGATGTTAACTTCCTCCAAGGCATCTCCATCAAGAGTGATTTGGTTAGTGCATGTTGTGTTGCATCGGAGAATTTTGCTTTTTCCTTTATGTATGTTGAGACCTATTGCTGCAGAGGCTGCTGCTACACTGGTCGTCTTCTCTTGCATTTGTTGTTGAGTGTGAGATAGAAGAGCCAAGTCATCTGCGAAGTCCAGATCGTCCAGCTGCGTCCTAACTGTCCAGTTGATACCGTGCTTCCCTCCAGACGTCGACGTCTTCATAATCCAGTCGATGACCAGGAGAAAGAGAAAGGGTGATAGTAAGCAACCTTGCCTGACACCGGTCTTCACCTCGAAAGAGTCTGTCAGCTGTCCTCCGTGCACGATTTTGCAGTTGAATCCATCATAAGAGTTCCGTATGATGTTGACCATCTTCTCAGGCACATCGTAGTGTCTAAGAAGCCTCCATAGTGTTTTCCTATCCACGCTATCGAATGCTTTCTCGTAGTCGATGAAGTTGATGTAGAGTGGTGAGTTCCATTCAATTGATTTTTCCACAATGATCCGTAATGTAGCAATTTGGTCAGTACACGATCGATCCTTACGAAATCCGGCCTGATGATCTCGAAGTTGGGCGTCTACGAAGTCCTTCATTCTGTTTAACAATACTCTGTTGAAGACTTTGCCTGGTATTGAAAGAAGAGTGATGCCTCTGTAGTTTTCACACTTGCTGAGATCGCCTTTCTTTGGTATTTTGATGAGGTATCCTTCTTTCCAATCTGATGGTACTTGTTCTTCATCCCAAATCTTCTTGAAGAGGATGTGAAATATTTTTGCAGTTTCTTCCACATCAGCTTTCATTGCCTCTGCTGGAATGTTGTCTGGTCCTGCTGCTTTGCCGCTCTTGATTTGTCTGATTGTCTTACTGATCTCCTCAATCGTAGGTGCGCCAATATTAATTGGGAGGTCTTTGGATGCTGCTTCGATGTTGGGTGGGTTCAGTGGAGCTGGTCGATTCAATAGTTCCTTAAAGTGCTCTACCCATCTATTTCGCTGTTCGTCAGTGTTGCTGATTACTTTGCCTTCCTTGCTTTTCACTGGTCGTTCTGGTTTACGATATTTCCCGGCGAGCTTCTTTGTTGTTTCGTACAATTGTCTCAAGTTTCGTTCTCTTGCAGCCTTTTCTGCCGTCATTGCTAGATCTTCCACATATTTTCGTTTGTCAGCTCTGATAATCTTCTTCACTTTCCTGTTCGCTTCTGTGTATGCAACTTGTGCCTTGAATTTCTCTGCTCTTGTTCGGCTGATGCTGATTGCTGCCTCATTGTTCCTCCTTTCTTGAATACTATCCAGGATACCAACGGTGATACAATCCTTGTGATGGTACTTTTTGTGACCCAGAACTTCGTGACATGTTGAAGTGATTGCCTCCTTAATCCCTTTCTAATTGTTCTCCAATGTTGCTTCCTCTCCATTGAGTAGATCCTGAAAGGCCTGAAACCTATTGGTGAGGGCTATCTTGAATTCGTTGATCAGCAAATGGTGATCTGAAGCTATATCAGCTCCTCTCTTGGTTCTCACATCCTCCATGGTCCTTCTGAACTTTTTGTTGATACAGATATGGTCAATTTGGTTTTGAGTAGTGTGATCCGGTGAAATCCATGTAGCTTTGTGTGCGCGTTTGTGCGGGAATATTGTGCCACCGATGAACATTTTGTTGAAGGCACATAGGTTTGCAAATCACTCACCATTTTCGTTCTTTTCCCCTAGTCCATTTCGTCCAATGATGTCTTCATATCCAGTGTTGTCCATGCCAACTTTTGCATTTAGGTCTCCCATTAGAATCGTCAATTCCTTTGGCGAGCATCTGTCGACGATTGACTGCAGCTTTTCATAGAATTGATCTTTATCGTTATGATTGTAGTCGTTGGTGGGTACATAGCATTGGATGATGTTCACTGTAATGTCCTCTTTCTTTGTTCCTATCAGTGCCTTTTGTGCCTGCTTGGACAGCATCAGTGCAACTCCTTGTGTATGTGAAGCATTTTCCTCCTCATGACCAGAGTATAACAGCAGTTCCCCTGAAGCTAGTCACAGTTGTCCAAAATGCAGGTGAACCCGAAATATATATTTAGCTTTATGATTAAAAGAAAACCTAAAAATCAGGCCCAAATGGCGAAGATCATACCAAATAAAGATGACTGAGATCTTTAGTACCAACTCCACCGGCGAGTTAAGCTGATGGACAGGGGAATTTCCAACTTACTCCTGGCTTACCACAAGTACAATCGAAGGAAAGAGAAGAATCGGTAAATGAGCGAATGGAGTAATACATGGATAAGAACAATATACTTCATGAGGCCTAACACTGGTTGAAGAAGGACGAGTCGTGTGTATCCAGTTTCCCATATCATGTCATAGCTGGGAAATTGCTAGTGCCAAAACTGCGGGTTCATATAATATTTCTCGTCTTCAAAATCTTCGGTGCTGTACCACACGTATTCATATTAGCAAACATTTCGAAAATAGGTTAAATGATCCACTTCTTTTTTGGCTCCGAGACCACCTAGTGGAGAAAACGTTCTGTACTAAGATTTATAGAGTAATTGCAAGTCTCAGCACCTGGAATTTCAAAGGGGACTATTTTAGGTTCATTCCTCTTCTTGATATTTTCAAATGACTTGTTAGATAATATGAGCTCAGAGACATAAATCAATACAGATAATGCAAAGTTCTGAAGGTTCATAAGATACGATGAGGATTCTGGCAATACAATGATCTCACAGCATCAGAACAGGCTAAAACGTAAGCAGTCGAAATATTACATCATGAACCTTCTGCCCCACGCGACACAAACAACTCAAGTCCTTATCGTAAGTTCTCTCCAGAATGATTACTCAGAATGCGAACTCCCTCTGGTAATCACAGAAAACCTGGACATAAATTTGAAGTATGTAGGGTATGCATCCAAGGCTAACGTAACTCTTCACTTATTTCAAAGGTAACTTGGTGCAATCACCTAACAGTAGTAGTTACCTCTCCTTAAATCACACTCACGGCCACACACTGAAGTTCACGTTGCCGTTATTTTTGCAATTTCCTCAGATCACCGACCTAACCTCTCTCGCTTATTATCTATGTTTCCTCTTCTTTGCTCACACTTTGGTCCTCTTGCACAATCTTCACTAGCGATTAACTAACTTATTTGTATGTTTATTTACTTCTGAAATCTTCTCCTTAGCATCAGAATTTTCTTCTTCTTCTTGTCCTCCTCATTAAAACTAGCTAACCTCTGGCCTGGTGACATGATAGCTGCTGATATGCAGAAAGCCTACTGCTTTGAAACAAACACACTAATTTGAATCACAGGACATACAAATTCACAGACAACTACCAACTGACTAGGACCAGTGCAGTCGGGTGGCTTAACCACCATCTATTGGACACAACCAAATTCCTGGAACCGTGCCGAGAGAACGAGAATCGGGCGCAAAGAAATCAATTGTTTTTAACTAGCTCGATAAAAAGATATTGAATACTGGAAACCTCAAGGTTTAGGTCAGGCCACTGGTTTGTATTATCGCGAAAGGATGGTTTTCGAGTCACTGGTTACGGATCTTATCAATAGGTATTTAGGCTCTTATATAGAGGCACTAAACGCATCCCAATTGAAAATTGGTCTCCTCGGAGGTGGGTTGATTTCTGTCTGATTTATTTTGTTCAGGAAATGCCCAGCTTGACAACTTGGACATCAAAGCTAATGCTTTCGATGATTTGGATCTACCTGTTAAAGTACTTCAGGGTCACATAAGTAAGCATTGATTACTGCGCCCAATTTCAGGTTCTCTTACACTTAAAATCCCCTTCAAAAATCTATTTACGGAACCTACGATTGCTGAGTTAACAGGGCTTTATATTCTCATTGTTCCAAACATAGGTAAGATAAAATCCCGAGGTAAAGTATTTTTACAGCTGTGGAATATGACGAAACGAAGGAAAAACGCTATGCCAAAGAATTGAAACAAAAGGAGTTATCTAGTGTGGAGGCAGCTCGTTTGAAACCCAAGAATGCGGCTGGTATTTTAGACTTTAAATAACCTTTCAAACTCTTTTCAGATGATCCTAAAGCAGATTCTTTTGGCGAAAAGTTGGCAGCGCAAGTCATCAAAAACCTACAAATTTCTATCAAAGATATCCATATACGATATGAGGATAGCTATAGTATTCCGAATCGTACTTTCTCTCTTGGGTTAACTCTAAGTGGGCTAACGTTTCAGGTAAGATTTTTGTCAATTTGCATATCGTTTTAGACTTGCGACAGTAATCAGAAGCCTATTCTTATAAAGGATGAGTCCATTCGTCAATTCAGCAAAGTTAGTGCAACAAGTCACTAATAATCTTATAGTTTATAAAACTTACAAGCCTTGGTGTGTATTGGAATCCAATGTCTACGAAGTTCGCAGAAAAAGCCAAAGTTCCTCTTCGGGTATGCGTCTAACTTCTTGTGGAATATTGTTCTCTAGAGTGCTATGCGTAATTCGATCGCCAGCCCAGATAATCTTAACACTGGCTTTCATTACTGTAGGTTTCATAACACATTCATATTCCTTTTTAGTGGTGAAACCGATTTCATCTACGGCAATGCTTCATGTCCATACAAGACCAGAAGAGACGAATTACTCCATACCACAAATGGACTTAGTTGTTAACTTTGCTGAGATTGAATTATGTTTTAGTCTTTCCCAATACCATGATATAACATGTTTCTTGGAAGCTCAGGATAGAATAGTGACCCAGGGAAAATACCGCAAATACAGACCATTAAAACAGAATTTACAAAATTACAAAGTTCGGTGGGTTTTATTTTTTTGTTTTGGTAAATGAATACTTCGTCTAAGTTCCTCCTATAATTTTAGACTTGATTGTTAGTCTTTAGTGGCTCAAGTATCGGAGAGTCGCAAAAGCTAGTCGAGCCTTCAATATTTGTGACAGCCCTGACAAACACCACTTGAAGCAGTCAATTCTGATGATGTTTTGTGATTAGTTCTGACTCGACAAATAGTATTCAGGTAGAGAGCCTGTACAAGGTTAATGTATTTCTTTGGTTCAGTGACAGACAGTTACAGGATCTCACGGTGAATATAGTCGAACTCTGCTTTAAAGTCAAGGAATACAACTACTATCGGACGTCTGAATGTTTGTGTATGCTCTAGGACCTGAAGAAATGTGAATACATGGTCTGAACATGCACATCCAGGTCTGAAACCAGCCTGGTTTTCTCGAGTCTGCTCTTCACGAGCCCCGATTAGGCGTCGGATTATTATTGGACCTAATATTTTAGACACTATTTTATTTAATCTGACTCCCCTGTGATTATCGCAAGAAGATTTTCATCCTTCCTTATAGACTAGCACAATCAGCGATTGATACCAGTCGGATGGGATTACACCCAGTCCCCAGATTCTGCCAAAGATTTCAGTCAATCTGACTGCTATAGCTGGACCACCATCCTTAAAAATCCCAAGGGTTAATCTATCAGGACCTGGTGCTTCCCCTCATCTTAGCTAACGGAACTTTTTGTCTTGTTTGGCACGAAGTTCGAACATTAAGAGCTCAAACATGTAGTTCTGAGATCTGTTTCAAAGGACCAGGAATAACTTTTCAGGTCATTAGCATTTGCGGCGCGAGGTGGTATAGGTTTGCGAGTAGGGTCAATCATGGAAACGAGAGAGGTATTAAGAGATAAGGAGAGGCTTTGATTGTATGTTCGTCTGGTGTGCTTTTAGTAGTGTGAGGACAGGTGTCACTTTCCAGCTTCACACTCCATGGAACGGTGTTTCTTGAGGAACCTGAAAAGGAAGTAGGATTAACGTTGTCCCTAGCGACCGTGACCGTATGTCCCATGTGACAATTGCTTGAGGTCGGTCACACACGGCCTTTTTATACGAAATTTTTAGTGTGTTAGCTCCGCTCTTTTTGTATGAAATCATTGTAAAATGCAAATATGATTGCTTCGTTCAATCATTTGTAGGTGGCATTTTGCATACAACGCTATTTTGGAAGAGTTTGTTCGTCGCAGACGTCGCATGTGGTCATGGGAGCATATATCAAAACATAGAAAAATATCAAGAGAGTATATTGCAATCTGGAGAAAGAAGCTATCTGGAGATAAACTAAATCAAACTCATCTGGCTAATTTAGAGGTAAAATTCATTTCCTGTCAGCCTGATCATATGTTATGTTTAAATTTGATATACGTTTAATTATATTTCTTTTTTAATATTACGTGGATCGTTATAATTTCTGACCATGTTTTACAAATTTGAGGATGTGTAAGAGTAGTAAGGGTAAAATAACTGAGCTCACTATTATAGGTTGCTAATGCAACTGGTCTGCCAAATATGTGTTTTTATGCACATGGGTTTAAGCAACAGTTTGTTTAAAGGCTATATTGATGCTACTTTTCTACTGAGATCGAATTAACTCAACAGATGTTTTTTGGATCTGAAAACTGTTGGTTTAAGACCCAGTGCTTTCATCAATCACTGAGCGACCACAATGTTATTTGACAATATCAAACCGCTGAGAACATGAGTCGATTTTGTTATTTCATAAGTTTCTAAAGTGTAAATCTTTCGGTAGACAGATAGCAGTACCACACAACTTTGCTTTTCATTCTTCCAAACAAGTCATAGGTCCTCCTTTTTTTTCACAATTAAATTATCCAACGGTACACCGCTAAAAAATTCTTATGATGGATTCAACTGCAAAATCGTACACGAAGGACAGCTAACAGACTCTTTCGAGGTGAAGACCGGTGTGAGGCAAGGTTGCTTACTATCACCCTTTCTCTTTCTCCTGGTCATCGACTGGATTATGAAAACGTCAACATCTGGAGGGAAGTACGGTATCAACTGGACAGTTAGGACGCAGCTGGACGATCTGGACTTCGCAGATGACTTGGCTCTTCTATCTCACACTCAACAACAAATGCAAGAGAAGACGACCAGTGTAGCAGCAGCCTCTGTAGCAATAGGTCTCAACATACATAAAGGAAAAAGCAAAATTCTCCGATGCAACACAACATGCACCAACCAAATCACACACGATGGAGATGCCTTGGAGGACATTAACACCCTTACATATCTGGGCAACATCATCGACAATCAAAGCGGATCTGATGTAGATGTGAGGAAGCGTATCGGCAAAGCAAGTGCTGCATTTCTACAGTTGAAAAATATCTCCAACTCCAAACAACTTTCAACCAAAACCAAAATCAGGATTTTCAATACAAATGTGTAGACAGTTCTACTGTATGGAGCGGAAACGTGGAGAACTACCAAAGCCATCATCCAGAAGATACAAGTATTTATGAACAGTTGTCTACACAAAATACTTCGGATCCATTGACCAGACACCATCAGCAACAACCTACTGTGGGAGAGAATAAATCAGATTCCAGTGGAAGAGGAAATCAGGAAGAAGCGGTGGAAGTGGATAGGATACACACTGCGAAAAGCACCTAACTGCGTCACCAGACAAGCCCTCACATGGAACCCTGAAGGCAAAAGGAAAAGAGGAACGCCAAAGAATACATTACGCCGAGAAATAGAGAAAGATATGAGAGGAATGAACAGAAATTGGACAGAACTGGAGAGGGAAGCCCAGGACAGAGTTGGTTGGAGAAAACTGGTGGGTGGCCTATGCTCCATTGGGGGTAACAGGCGTAAGTAAGTAAGTAAGTAAGTAAGTACACCGCTAGAAACATACATATTTGGTCTACAAATCTTTTTCATTCTCTCCAATAAATATGTACCGTAAAGTACTTTTACTGACTATAGTCATAGGAAATTTTGTTTGGTGTTGAATATTTTCTTGTTTTTTTTCAAATTTTATTTTAGGCATATGAAGAATTTCTGGATGTATTCAACATTGTATTGTGTCGGCAACAAGCTGAACTTCAGGTATAGATCTTCAAATGATTGTATAGACTTTACATGTTGTTTCCATGAGCCTTTACACGAATTTCTATTTTAATTGTCACTAAGAATGGATAGTGCTATATATATATATATATATATATATATATATATATATGGATAAATCGATGGGAGAGCAAGTAATAGTAGTCTTCACATTTTCTGGGTAATTTCGATAACCATCGGCTGTTGGCTAGTATGCTACCGCATTCGTTCTATTTTGGCAAACTCCTACTGAGAGTGCTGACACTCCATTTTTGCAATGAATGACCTAGAACTAAGTACTTAATACATGATCCACTTCTACTGAATATTATACAGACATGTAACTTGTATTTAAATAAGAAGTTCCATTTTACATGAATAATCAGTCCTCTTCTGAAAAAAAAATGGTTGGTAGTGTATCTTGTCTATCATATATTGTCTTCTAGTTCTTATTTTCCTCTGATCAAACAAAGTCTTCAGAAAAGAAAGTAAAAAAGCGAAAACCACGTTTTAAGAAGGTATGTTTTTAATGTTGCATCTCTTATCTGTTCAATCGTCAAAGGATATATTGATGTAGTAGTACCAATGGTATTTATGTATGTTTGCTGTTGTTGTACTTCAATTGATCGTGGTAACTTGTGAAATTAAGAGTTGTACACCTTATAATTAGATGTTATAAAAGTTTAACTTGAGTTTGTAGTTATTCTTCATAATTAACTGTGTCTGTGTCTAACCATATTTTGTATTATACTAATTGATGTTGTGGTTATATGGATTTTTGTGAATCAAGTCTTTTTGATAAGTTACTGGTAATTTTTATACATAGCATGTTGATTTCAGCGAAATCATTGTTAAAAATAGAAATTTATTCAATTCAATTTTTTTAAATTCTAATTAGAAACATATCCTGATAATTTTAATAAAAGTGTCAAAACATAAGGTGTTGTTGACTAGGCCTTAAAATATCAGCCGTTACACTTTAGATGAGAAATTTAAAGTTCAACATTGTTTATGATGCTTTTTTTTGTAAACAAAATTTCAAAATATATGTGATACTTTATTTCTGACAAATGTTTGGATGTAATCTTCTAGTTATATTATTTAATAGTATGCGAATTCTAATATAAACTGTTTAGTTATTGTGATAGTGTTTTGTTGTCTGAGCTGGATAGTTTGATCATGAAGCTTTCATTATATTACTAGCCAATATTATCAGCTTATACTTTAAAATAGAGTGGCATTCTCTGGTAAAATACTGACAGCTTCGCAATAAAACTACATAGTTCAGAGAACAAACAATTTTCTCGAGAGATAAGTTTTCTTTTTCAGTGATTATATCACTATCAGGTTTCCTGACACAATTCTATTTGAACCAGTTAAAAATAGTCACTCACTGAATTGATATATCAAGGTGGGGGGTTGTGGAAGCAATTAAAAAGAAAGCAGTTGCATAAGAGCTTCTCATTCAATCAAATCAAGAAGATCGTGCGATACAATCAACTTTATCAATAAGAATTCCAAGGTTAGACATGGAATAGTGAAAAGTTAAACGAATCACTGTTTTTTTATAGCGACAATAGACTTTCTGTTATGGGTTTGTTTCGTTTGCATGATATTGATATTTTTATCATCAGTATCTGTGTATTATTAATCTAAGTTTTCACACATCTACCGATATAAGGCTTTGGATTCTTGTTAGGTAGTTAGTTCTATGACTCTAGAAAACAAAAATAGTAGTTTTACATGTTGAACTCATCAGTCAATCATTGTTAGACCATCATTAGAAACCTGGAAGCACTGGACGGCCGTTTCGTGAGGTTAGGCATTAACACTGTTGGATGCCGGCCAGAGATTAGACGTTCGCGCACAAGACCAAAGATCCTGGGTTCGAATTCTGCGAGGTGCAGGAGTTGTGGGTGCGTACTACTAGTAAGTCTTATATCAGGACGAAACGGCCTTCCAATGCTTCCATGTTTCTGATGGTGGTCTAACAACGATTGATTGATGATTTCAAATGTGTAAAAACACTGATCTCTATAACTCTAATTGAAAAAAATATTACCAACCTCATAGAAATAACTGGTCATAAATCTCTCTACACATCAATTTGTCTAAACCATTCGACTACCAATGCCTCGTAGAATTAATTTTCTAAGCTACAAGATTTGTTGATTGAATGTTGATTGTCTTGACCGATAGGCCAAAGTTACATTAAAAACTACTCACAATGGCCTATTTTTTGGTGGCTTTCCACTTTCTCATTATTGATATTCAAAACTAAATTGATCAGTAGCTCTCTGTTACTTGCATGTTAGATAAATTATCTTTTAAAAACTACTCATTATGAATTATTCTCGATATGAAATTTTATTTCTCAAAATGATGATCATCAGCAAACATTGGGCAATTTAATCCTCCTGTTCAACTGTTACAAATAATTCGTAACATTTTCAATATTGAACACTTTTTTCTCCATATTCTCCTTGTATTCTCAACTTCACACAGTTTAATGCCTCCAAGCAGAAACGTGATCAAAAAGCCAATTCAAGTGGTGGTGGTGGGGGCTGGTTTAGTTGGTTTTCACGTGGATCCACCGCTACGCCAGATGATACAGAAAATGCCTCAGAAGGTGATTTGATCAAACGTTTAGCAACCGAAATGACACCAGACGAGAAAGCACGTCTATTTGCTGCGATTGATTATTCCGAATCAGCTGCCGCAGGTGTTTCTGGTGCTGCAATTAATTTTCCCGCAAGTTATGTATCTTCTGCTGTAGCTGTCACTTTAAGACAATTTAGTTTAGTTTTGTTAGATGATAAATTAAGGTAAATATACAATTTTCTAAATTTCTGCATATGTTTCGTGTTTTTAATATGTTGTTTCCTTAGCTAATATTTACTTACCGCCTGTTTCGCCTAATCGAGCATACGCCGCCGACCAGCGAATTATTTTTCTGGTTAGCATTTTTCTAAGTGAGTTGGATTACTACCAGATGGGGTCGCTAACCCCATGCCCAACCTTTCTTCCTTATCTGGGCTTGGGACCGACGATAACCGTTGAAGGGTTCCAGGCGGAGTTCTTATTAGCTAATTTAAAATATTATTAGATTTTTAAAGAATAGTGGTTGTTGATTTTCTATTTTCGATATTCGGTTTTACCTTGGTTAATCATCTAATATCTACTTAGTAATCTAGCTGTACTATCTTGGTTGATTATTTTGTGCAAGAGTGATAGTTAAAAATATTTTTTTGGATTTCGATATTCCTTATCATGGAATCCATCTGATTGGGATTTAATGATTGATCTCATGAACGAAATTATCCTACTGGTTATCCCTGGTTTTTTTTTAAAAAAAATCAAATCTATTCACCTATTATATTAAGTATTGCAAGCAAATATTCACTCAAACTAGTTCTTATCCAAAATGGAAAGGTTCTGGTTTAGTCATTTTTTCAAAAAGACATCTCTTCCTGTAGTGGTGTTTCGTTTTCTCTAAGCTGGATGTTTTGGTTGTAGAGCTATTCAATGTTCTTTTGATGAACAACAACATCATCAGCACAAACTTCAGGTAGACAGAAGTGAACTATTTGAATTTCCTCGCGTATAATCCGTAGCTTGTTCTGGCAACCTCAATCTTGATTGGCTGTTGTTATTGACCTTGAGCCTCTTCATGTGAAATTTCATTGGATCTGTTAATCAACTCGCAACACTATGAGATATGAAGATGGAAATGCAAGGAACATGGCTGATTTGAAGATCGTTTTCATTTAGATCATTATTGATTATTATTGTTATTATCAATGCATCTTATTTCGTAACTTGTTAAGAATATTTCCATTAGTTTTGTATATCCCTTCTTCCTTTTTTTTCCCAGTGATCCTAATGTGCTTAAATTTTCTGTGAATAAACTTACCGCTGATGTTAAACAACGTGCAGGTGATCAAGCTTTAGCGTAAGTAACTTAAAGTACACATTCATTTAAGATGTATTAAGTGCATATAATGAAACAGATTACTGATGATACTCATGTAATGTGTAATAATGCATTGTAGTCTGCTTGGTTGAAATGAATAACGCATAAAACTGAGAATCAATCAGTCACAACAATACTGATTCATTAAGATTTTTCGTCTCTATCTACAGTAAAAAAATCGGTTCTTTTTCGTATATAACACTTTTTTCTCCATTCCTTCTTATTGTTTAGTATTTTTCATAATTATCATAGGTGCCTCCGAAGCATTGCTCGAGTATCGTAGAACAACCGAGTAAGCAATGCTATTGTTAGGAAACGGGTGCCAGATAAGGATGGTAGGTCAATGAAACTTCGGCGGTTGAGGTGGTTGGGACATGTGCTACGTATGCTTAACCACTGACTGCCTCTTCGAGCCATGTTTTGTGGTGTAGGAGTAGGTTGGAAGAAAGTTAGGGGTAGCCAAACCAAAACATGGCAGACATCCATGAAATCACTGACAAGTGGACTGAGTCATGTTGGTAGATGTAGGCTACTTGGTTGGGGTCCGCAAGATGATAATAATCGATTGTTAGAGACCCTGAGTGTGACATGGCTCAAAATCGTTTGCAATGGCGCTGGTGCATTTACTTTTTGTTTTCTATGAAATTCTAACCTTTTGAATTCCTCATAATTTCTATCCTTTTTCTTTCAAGTTTATTTCACTAGATTCTACTTCTTGAATAACATCTTCGAACCCTAATCTCTCCGATTACTTTTAATGCTTTTACTATGTCTACTACTATTGCCTCTGCTAATGTGGTATGGCAACTTGAACTGCTGTACTTACGTGCAAAGTTCTACGTTGCTGTTGATGATAATGATGATTTTCATAATCATTATTACTCCTGGTTTGATTTCCATCTGTTTACTATTCATCTGAATTTTATGTGAATTTATATTTTCATTTTTTTATCTACAATCCAATATATCCAATTATAGAGTTAATTAATGATTAAGGTAACTTTTATTTGTCGATACAACCATTTACTCTGTCTTCAAATCAAACAATGCATAAAATAAGCCCACTTAAAATGACTGTTCTACACATACAGTATGTAAATACACTAACGATGTTTTAATTATTGAAGTAATAATATTACAAGTTATGTACTTGACTTTGAGTCACACTTTTAATTGCAACAGTTAGTAATGCTAATCAGCTGTTCAAACCTAAGTCAGTCAGTTAGTTGTAACGTAGAACTTGGTACGTACGTACATAAGTCCAAGTTGCCTTACCATATTAGCACAGAGATACCATTATGAGTTCAAATCCAATAGTGGTAGAGATAGTAGAGGTATGACTGGTAATAAAGAAGATTAGGGTTCCAAGATTCAGTGAGATAACTGTAAAAAGAGAAAGATAGAGATGATGAAGAATTCAGAAGATTAGAATTCGAGAGAACACAAAGAGTGGATGCACCTACGCCGTTGCAAACGATTTCAAGCCATGTCGTTCAAGGTCTCTAACCATCGATTGCTATCATCTTGCAGACCCCAACCAGGTAGTTGACACCTACCAACATGACTTAATCCACTTGTCAGTAACTTTATGGATTTGTGCCATGTTTTGGTTTGGCCGTCCGCAACTTTCAACCTACTTCTACATCGCAAAACGTAGCTCGACGAGGCAGTTGGTGGTTTGGCATACGCAATACATGTCCCAACCACCTCAACTGATGAAGTTTCAATACCTCATCTATTGATTTTCCATCTTTACCTAGGACTCGGTTCCTAACGACAGCATTGCTTACTCGGTTGTCACAGGATATACCAGCAATGCTTCGAAGACATCTATAATCGGATACTAATAACCTACGAATATCTTCTACTCTGACTGGCCATGTTTAGCATCCATATAGTAGGACGTAGCGAATTGCTGTGCAATAGACTGATCCTTTAATTAGCAAACTGATATCTAGCCTACGGCATAAGTGACGCAAGTTGGCAAAAGTCATTCGAGCCTTCTGTATCCGTGCTGAGATTTCGCCACACACACCAGGCCATCAGCACTGATGAGATTCCCGAGATAAGTGAAGCGATGGACACGCTCAAACCGAAGTATGTGGTGCAGTGTTTGAACCTGTAAACTATTGATTGAAAACCAATTCTTCATTGTTAGAACATTAGGTTTGTGTATGTAGTAAAAGTAATGGTATCCTCCCCTCTCCCCCTTTTGGACTTCCTTTGAAAAACAATGGTTTGATTATCTTGTACTGTGTATGATTTTAATTGATGTTAAATTCATACTTGCTTCATTTATTATTCTAGTGTTTCATTAAGAATGGATAGTCTTGAAGCGGTAGGTGCTCAACCAACATCAAAAGAATCTTGTCTTGCTAAATCATCAACTAAACCTGTATTGATCACAAGTCAAATAAATCAGTCATCATTATCCAATAGTAATAATCAAACTAACAGTACTAGTACATTGAAATCTAGTCATCTGCTGTGTATTGATTTTGAAAAGAATCCTCTTGATCGTAAAGCTGATCAATGTGTTTACATTCAAGCTGATCCATTACAAATAGTTTATGATGCTGAAACTATTAATAAAATTGTTCATTTCTTTACTCCACCAAAAGATGTTCATTTGCAAGAGTAAGTTGTTTTTAATGCTAAAAGAAATATCCAACTTGTAGTGTTTGTTTATAACTATTGACTCGAGTTAGCATTGATTTTTGGTTTATTTAATACACATAATTCCTGTTTGTAATTGGGGACCGAAAAACTATGTTCCATACAATTAAAGTGACGGTCGTATGAAGGGAGGCAAGTCCATAAAGCACTCAAACCTCTGAAGCTCCGAAAGTCACTGAACCCGGACAACCTGCCACCCGGTTTTTTTTTAGTGGTAAGGGCGTACTTTTGGTCAGGGAATCGACAACCTAATGTTTAAAAAGTTTTAGGAAACAATGTTTCGACATTATGGAATGATGTTGTAGTGAAGGAGAACACAGGTGAGGGCAACCGAATTGTACTTATCGCAAATTACAGAGTTACTCAGTAAAATAGGAAAACCATATCGTAAACGGTTAATTTGCAAATCTTCAATCCATCATCAATCCATTGTCTGACATTTCACTATTTATGCGTTTCATACAAATTCCATTGTGTTCCCACTCTTCCTTTCTTGATCTTCCCCCACTTCTTCTGCTGCCAGACATTACGTTTTCACTCGCGTCATATACTACTTATAAGTAGCGCGCACCACAATGTGACAGTCTTCTCATTTAAGAAAAGTTTACACAATATGCACAACAATTATGATATGTCTGCTCTAAATAGAGTCCAAAATAACACCTCACAAATTGTACAAAATCCATGTAAGATTGACTACTGAGGAGCAAACTGGTTTACGATCTAGTCATGAATCGCATCTTCTGTATTGGTAATATTTACTCAATTCAGTAATCACCTGTAGTCCCGTTCAAACTTATTTTACAAGAGTTAAGAATACTAAACCAGTCAGCAACTAAAAGTTCAACTTCATAACATTTATTTGGATTCATAGCAGTTAGTTATTCATTCATTATTCAACCTATAAATCATTTTACAATATATAGATGAACGTATTATCAGTGGTTCATTTTTCTGTTTTATGGGATCAATAAGTTAGTCAACTGATTCATATTTGAATGCTTTCAAAGTGAAATCTAAGAAGATATAAATGTTATTGTAGCACTTGTAAATGATGTATAATCAGGAGGAGACATTTAAGTCATGTTTATTTCAGATTCATTAAACTACTTATTCTCATTTACTTTCTATACTACTTTCTCTCATATATATTAATTATCCATGTTTGTTCAAAATTTTATTTTATTGTTAGATTATCTAATACAGTGTTATCATCTTTTGAAGAAGTTAAAGAAGTAACTACAAGTGGTTTGAGACATCTAGCCAATAATCGTTCGTACACAGATGTTCGTATTGACATTAAACCAAGTTATTTTATATTACCAGACTCTGGGGTATTCAGAAGGTGAATTTTACGTTTATTTTTTAATTAGTACTAATTTTTTTCTAATCCTATTTATAATTTTATATATCATTCAGTCAAACGCAAATTACAAGTAAGTTCCAGATCATAGCTGATCCCTTTATGTGGTGTTCAGGCTTGCTTGTCATGACGAATCGGTCGAGCTGTATTGTCTAGGAATCTTGTTCTCCTAGATCCTACCATACCAGACAGTTTCGGTTAGAGAATAGTAAGACTAAAAACAGCAATTTTAGGTTGGAGGGCGAGATGAGACCACTGACTGTACTGAGGTTGTAGTAAGGTGTTTCTCTCAGGTAACCAGCATCTGTGGCGGTGCTGTCTTCTCACAACGAAAGAAAGGAGTTAAAAATTTTGACTCTAAAAATCTCACCCCTCAGATTTGGGTCTTTGGCAGTTAGAGATCTTTTAAAGTACGGAGTTAGCAGATGAAAAGCTTGCAAAAAATCATTTCTCCAGGTCATTAACCCAGCTTCCTTTTCAAATCCTTCATGAAAAAAATATCTTTCCATGCTATATTCTACTGTGAAACGACAGCCATTCTTAGACGTCTGACAGTACCCAAAATCTTTTTCACAACCAAATCCCCATATGACCTGTCAATGTTTCTCCTGTCTCCATGGTCAACTCTTCTAGCACAGGTTTATCACTACGCGTCATCAATGCTAACGGTTCAAGTCGACAGAATGTTATTTCTGGTGTTTTGAAACCCATACTCTAACAGTAGTTGTTGAACAAATTCGTTCCTTGTTGTTGTGCGTTCAGCCTCAAATTTTCCATTGATCTTCCACAATTATATGGTTATTTATTTGTCAAATGCAACACTGAGACTACTTCTGTAGTTTAACTATTCAAAAAGAGAAAAACAAAGTAACCATTACCATTTCACCGTTAAATTAGGTCGTTGTGTAGTGAAGGAGAACACAGGTGAGGGCAACCGAATTGTATTTAACGAAAATTACAGGGTTATTCAGTAAAATCGGAAAACCATATCCTAAATCGTTAATTTGCAAATCTTCAATCCACCATCAATCGATTGTCTGACATTTCACTTATTTATGCGTTTCATACAAATTCCATTGTGTTCCCATTCTTCTTACTTTCTTGATCTTTCCCATCTTCTGCTGTCAGACATTACGTTGACACTCACGTCATATACTACTTATAAGTAGCTCGTACCACAGTTGTAGTGTTCATCTGATATAGTTTAGAATCCAAATGACAGTATAATATAAAAATTGATTGAAAATGTTAAAGCCAACAATGTTTGATTTTAATCAGATAGTCAGTGAATGGTGTTAACTTTCAAACTTGACTATTGTATCAAATGTTTCGTGGATATCGGAAAACCCTAAAGCACACTGGTTAACCATTTCGTGCGTGGTATGGGAATCCTCACCAGCGCAATACTCGTAACTCCATGATTGGGATTTGAATCCAAGACCTACGGTCTAGAACGGTGGACTGGCATCCGACTGCCTATAACGTTAACTTTTTTTTTAGATCGAGATATTGCGTGACCATCTTCTATGGTCTTTGGTGAATAACTCCTTCACACCCCTACATAGGTGACCTCCACTAGTCACAGCTTCTCCTTATTTACGTTTATATTATCACATTCTTGAAAGAATCAATAAACATTTATTACTGTCTTCTATTCATCTGATATTTATTTTTTCATGTTTCTAATATGTATGTTGTTTTTTAAATTTTAATAATGTTAACAGTGATTGTCGTCTACTGTTGGTAGATCTTGGAAGTTTCACTGTTAATTCTAGTCGTACATCAATTGCATCAACATGTAAAAAAGAACAAAATCAAACTGAATCAAAAACTAGTGAAAAGAGTACTGATTCTCTAGATAAAACTAGTACGAAGAGTTCTGGTCAATTAAAACAAAAATCTGGAAAATTAACATTTGATGAATTGAAAGATGAAGCTTATGATAAATTCCATATCAGTTTATCATCAGTTCAAGTTATAATGGTTAATGAAGGTAAATTGTCCTTTTGATTCGACTTTTAAAAAGAAATTTCCTAGTAATAATTACATTCTATTTGACTGGATAGTTTTAATCGGGATTGACTACTTTTATCATGTGTAGTTAAATTGTTCATACCTAAAAACTGCTGTTATTAATGGAACGTTGTCGTTCGTTATCCTATAGGATAATTCAACAAAGACACATTTTAAAAGGTAACTATGGATAGATGAAATGAAAAACTTGACAGTCATTGAATCTCTATTCACATAATTTGACTTACCTGTAGGTAGTGAAAACGTTTCAGCGCTCACTTAAAAATTTTGTGATCATTTGCTATTATGGAAATAGAAAAAAACCATTGAACTGTAAAGAGCTAACTGCTAAAGTTGTTGTCTGAATAGGAATATCTCATACTTACTTACTTACTCAGTTACGCCTATTACCCCTGATGGAGCATAGGCCCCCAACCAGTGTTCCCCAGCCTACTCTGTCCTGGGCTTCTCTTTCCAGTTCTGTCCAATCTCAATCAATCAATAGCAACATAGAACTTCGTACGTACTTACATCAGTTCATGTTGCCATACCACATTAGCACAGAGATGTAATTGTCAATTCAAATCCAATAGTAGTAGAGGTAGTAAAGGTATTAGCAGTAGTCGGAGAGGTTAGGATTAGAAGATATTATTCAAGAAGTAGAATCTAGTGAAATAGACTTAGAAAGATAAGGGTAAAGTGATGAAGAATCCAGAAGATTAGGATTTGAGAGAACACAAAGAATGAATGCATCTGTACCATTGCAAACGGTCTTGAGCCATGTCATTCAAGGTCTCTAACCATCGATTATTATCATCTCGCGGACCCCGACCAGGTACTCGACACCTACCGACATGACTCAGTTTACTTGTCAATGACTTCATTGATTTGTGCCATGTTTTGCTCTGGCCGCCCCTAGCTTTCGTCCAACCTATTCCTACACCGCGAAATATAGCTCGATGACGCAGTCGGTGGTTAGGCTTACGTTCTATTTCTCAGCGTATTGTGTTTCTTGGAACCTCCTTCTTTCCTTTGACCTTCAGGGTTCCAAGTGAGAGCTTGTCTTGTGACGCTGTGTGTGCTATCCACTTCTAGCATTTGTTTCTGATTTCCTCCTAAGCTGGAATTTGGTCTGTTCTCTCCCACGGTAGATTTTTGCTGATTGTGTCTGGTCAACGGATAAGAAGTATTTTATGTAGACAAATGTTAATAAATACTTGTATCTTCTGGATGATGGCTTTGGTAGCACTCGAAGTTCCCGCCCCATACTGTAGAACGGTCTTGACATTTGTATTGAAAATTTAGCACTCTCTCATGGTACAATAAGAATTCACATAGATTATTTATACATGAAATGGAATATACATATCCAAACAACCTCAGTCGGTAGTAGTTTTTCACAGCCTTATCAACTTATCTTTAATTAGCATTCTATGTGTAGCTTTAACATTGCCCGCTCGGTTGTTTCACAAAAACTGGGACAATTCTTTGAATAGGTCTGCGGTCAAATACTCGCCAGTTTACGTATATGTTTTACTTTCGTAGTATATGTTATACAACTTTTAAAGAATTATAATGTGGACCACTGTACAGTAGTAGTAATACGGTAGACAAAGATCTCGTCTATGCTCCAAGTATCACAACTTATCAACAGTTAGGTGGGCATTTTAAATTTGTGCTCATGACATTAGTATTACTCAAAAGTTGCTCTTCACACCTGTAACTTATTACTAAACAGACTGTCAGCAAATGTACATCATCGCAAGTGATGTAAGTTCGCTAATTATTTCATAAATTATTGTTTTTTTTTTCAGGATTTTAGATAGTTTTTGGTTTTTTTTAGAAATATAGACCCCTTGTTTTTTGTAAGAACGTTTATTTGTTAGATAATAGTTCATTTGAATGTTTATTTATCATAAAATATCAGAGGATACAATTTGTTTCAGTAAATAATAATAATAATAATAATAATATAAATTATATATTTTCAATCTCTAAAATATCCTTGTTGTGATGTTTATTTTAAAAAGGTGATGATTGGCGATCTCTACGAAAAATGGATAAATCATCCAATCATATATTGAAACCTTTAGCTTTAAATTGTACGCTAAGACGATGTTTGCTGCGAAATGATGTCAATTTACCAAGGTAAATAATAATAATAATGATAATAATTATGCTAAAAATAGTAACAGAAAATATTTTAGGGATTATTGCTTATTTCATCATTCAATTGCGTGTTTGTTCTTTTAAATGTCAGCGTTTTTTTTGTTTAATGTTCAGTTGAATGGAATTGAAAAGCTTTTAGGAGTAAGAAGCTTTCACATTGATTTTCAGCTAATTTTAGAATCACTGTATCATATGAATGTTTCTAAAGTGTATTCAAGACAAAGTATGTGTGTTGTTTTTGCTACGAACTTGTTCAAATCAAAGTACATTACATCATGGTTAGCGTAGACTACCTGTTTGGTGGGGTTCACGAGATGATGGTCAGATACATTGATTAACATGGCTCAATAGCGTAGGGGCATTCACTCTTTGGCTTCTCTCAAATCCTCATCCTCTGGATTCTTCATCACCTTTATCTTTATCTTTTTAAGTTTATTTTACTAGATTCTACTTCTTGACTAATTTCTTCGAACCCTTATCTTCTCTATTACCACTAATTCTTTTACTATCTCTACTCCTAATGAATTTGAATTGACAATTGTGTCTTTGTGCTAATGTGGTATGGCAACATGAACTTATGTACATACGTACGAAGTTCTACGTTGTAAATGATCTTATATACAAGTGTTTATTTGCCAGACAATGAATAGCACTTATTCTACATAGAATATTTGCTCTTGTTAATCTTTTCTATACTTGAGTATATGGAACCGAGTGCCTGATGGCTAAAAGCAAACGTTTGAATTATTTAGATCCAGAAGATCAAGGTTTGGCCGTTCTATCAGATAACATATTCCTGTACATTTTGTTCCATTGAAAGAAAATTCACACTGTAACTCACCAACCAGTTTTAACACGCCACCTGAAGCAATTTTGGCTGTTTTCTCTTAGATGGCTCCATTGGCTATCTTCCCAGCAAGTTATACGTTTCTCTAGACACTAAGGTGATATCTGATGCCGTGTCGATTTGAAAACGAGCTGATACACCGTTCATATCTGGATAGCAACATACTTTCTCCGAACGTCATAGTCTGTTTGAAAAGCAGCTACCCGAGAAAGTGATTTAGACTCGGCTAATTTCACCACATGTGGAGTACGTTTATGCTTCTTCCTGGGTTGTGAGACATACGATTCGGTTGACAATGGCCTTCTTTATGTCCACGTTTGTTGCACATCTGACATTTATGTTTTTTAAATGAACAGAACCATACGTAATGCCAATCACCACATACTTACTTAATTACGCCTGTTACTCCCAATGGAGCATAGGCCGCTGACCAGGTTTCTCCAACCAACTCTGTCCTGGGCTTCCCTTTCCGATTCTGTCCAATTTTTGTTAATTCTTCTCATATCTTTCTCTATTTCTCGGGGAAATATGTTCTATGGTCTTCCTTTTTTCCTTTTGCCTTGAGGGTTCCATGTGGGGGCTTGTCTTGTGACTCAATTAGGTGCTTTTCGTAGTGTGTGTCCTATCCACTTCCACCGCTTCTTCCTGATTTCCTCCTCCACTGGAATCTGATTTGTTCTCTCCCACAGTAGGTTGTTACTGATCCTGTCTGGCCAACGAATCTGAAGTATTTTGCGTGGACAACTGTTAATAAACCTGTTTTCTAACCACTGAATAAAAATTAAAACACAATGCCCCATATACAAATTATGTCAACAATACTAATGTTTTTTTTCTACATTTTCACTTCTTTTTTCTCACTCAAAAAACGCCATTGTTTTTATTCCTTCTTTTCTTTTTTTTTTTTAAATATAGAATCATTGTTAATGGTTGTTTACCAGTGTTCAGTGTAGATTTTACAGATACCGTTTTACAATCCTTGTATGAATTAATTGTCAATGTCCCATTTCCGGAAGCCAATAAAAATCTTACTACACCAGCAAATCCTGATGAATTATTAAAAGTAAATTTGACTGGTTTTCTCTTCTTTTTGTAGAAAAAGATCTCTTTTTGTCAATTTTTTAAAAAATATCGTCGTTTTCCTTCTTATATCTTGTATGTTTGTTTGCTTTGTCACTGATATTTTAATATGTTTACTGATATAGAGGATGTAGTACGCGATTATTATTATTATTAGTAGTAGTAGTAGCAGCAGTAGTAGTAATAGCGGTCGTAGCAGTAGTAGTAGTAGCAGTGTTCAGTAGTAGTAGTAGTAATAATGGTAGTAGTACTAACAGTAGTAGTGGTAGTGAGAGTAATAGTAGTGAGAGTAGTAGTGCTATTGAGATTGAGGGTAGTAGTAGTGGTAGTAGTAGTAATAGTAGTAGTAGTAGTAGCAGTAGTAGTGTCAGTAGTAGTAGTCTGCGTAGTAGTAGTAGTAATAATAGTAGTAGTACTAGCAGTAGGAGTGGTAGTGAGAGTAGTAGTAGAGTGAGTATTAGTAATAGGGTGCATAGTAGTAATGTGAGTAGTAGTACTAGTGAGACTAGTATCAGTAGTAGTCGTCTGAGTAGTAGTAATATTGGTCTTAGCAGTGTTAATAGTAGTAGTAGTAGTAGTACTATTACTTAAACATAATTTACAACCACACTTTAAGCATCATCACTTAGCTTAGTGGTATATTCTACTAAATAGTTTACAGTAATGAAATTTGTGTTTTCTATTGTTGTAAGTGTTATATTAATAATATATAGTTTGCAAATATGAGTTTATTTCGTATGACCTATCTGTAAATAGTTTTGTTTATGAAACTATGGATTTATTGAAACAGATAATTATTAGTACAAACAGGTGCCTAAATATTGAAATATTGAATTTGTGAGTTGGGTGGTATACTATCCGGTTACCGGAAACAAAGCAAGTGGTTTTCCTAGGACGCCACCCATCTAATCCACAAAGAAGTACTGGAGCAACGATAGGAAATGCGGTCCCATAGCAGCCAGTGATTAACACTAGGTTCATGCACCAATTATTCCATTAGGATCTTGGAGTACACATATGTACCGTTGTTATGAAATCGGTGTGTTACAACTCGTCTAGCTAGATATATCCTCTAAACCCACCATTTCGGTTTAGGCCTTCATCGGGCTTTCGCTTTTCGTCTTCTCAATTTTGTAAACAACACCCCGCCACGAGATCTGAGCTGTGCTAGTAGATGCAGACCACAACTCGCTCAATAATCGTTAAATAATGGCTACAGAGAGATGTTGAGTGACATAGTTGCTTCGTAAAATCAATACTCATGACATACTTATTATTCTGTTATTTTTTCCATGTGAAGATTCAATATAGTAAGCGATGCTGTTGTTAGGAAACGGGTGCTAGGTAAGAATGGCAGATCAATAGATGAAGTAATGAAACTTCATCAGTTGAGGTGGTTGGGACATGTGTTGCGTATGCCCAACCACCGACTGCCTCGTCGAGCTTTGTTTTGTAGTGTAGGAATAGTTTGGAAGAAAGTTAGGGGCGGCCAAACCAAAACATGGCACAAGTCCATGAAGTCATTGACGAGTGGACTGAGTCATGTCGGTAATTGTCGACTACCTGGTTGGGGTCCGCGAGATGATAATAATTGATGGTTAGATACCCTGAATGACGTGGCTCAAAACCGTTTGCAATGGCGCCGGTGCATTTATGCATTGTGTTCTCTCAAATCCTAATCTTCTGGATTCTTCAACCCCTCTAGTTTTGTCTTTCTAAACTTTTCTCACTGAATCATACTTCTTGAATAATATCTTCTAATCCTAACCTCTCCGATTACTCCTAATACCTTTACTACCTCTTCTACTATTGGATTTGAATTGACAATTATATCTCTGTGCTGATGTGGTATGGCAACATGAACTGATGTAAGTACGTACGAAGTTCTACGTTGCAACTGACTGACTGACTAATTTACTCCTTATAATTCTATTTTTGATCAAGAGTTGTTGCATAGAATTACTCATGTTTTATGCAGCAATTGAATTGTGTTTTGTTTTGATTATGATCCTCTCCACAATGATAATATTGTATTTTGTTGTTGTTGTTTTCTTTTCTTCATCATCACCACCCCCCCTCATTCACATCCGCCACCAATCTCTCACACAAACCATACCAGGATGTTGTAGTTCTACCTAATTCCATAAAACCTGGATCTGTATTAGCCACTAGAGATTTAATTAAAGTGACACGTCATTTAAATCGAAACGACAGTGATTCTACGCTAAGCAGTTGGATATCCGACATGACTGAAGATGATGATGATGAGAGTGAACAAGATCAAATTAGTCAGCATTCTAAATTGGAAGCTGATGTTGTTGATGAGAATGATGGTGATCACGATAGTCGATCGATGGATAAGGGTAAAACTAAAGTAAGTTGCAGTATTGATTAGTGTTGATGATTTCAGTTCTCTTATAATATTTTCTTTTGTTAAAATGTTAACTCTATGCATGCACGCATTCAGATGTTGAATGAAAATAGTTTTTTTCAATAAGTAATTTATTTGTTATGAAATTATGCGATTTTTCTTTAATTTTCTAGTCTTTGCATGCCGGCTCAGTGGTCCCGAGGTTAGGCATTCGTGCTCAAGACCGCAGATCCTGGGTTTGAATCCTGCGAGGTGTAAGAGTCGTACATGCGCACTGCTGATGAGTCCTATATTAGGACGAAACAGTGATCCAGTGCTTCTAGGTTCCTAATGATGGTCTAACAATGACTGGTTCATGGTTTCAAAGTAACTGAACAATCTCCACAACCTTATAACGGTTATCAAATGGAAAACTAGAGTGTAGAACAATTGATATTATGTAACTCTGCAATTATTTCCTCATATCTTGAAATCATTTTCAATTGTGTTAGGTGCATTCTCTCTTTGCAATTAGTTAGTTGATGGTGACAAATGTCATTATCTATTGTCAGGTCCTTCTTAGTGCTGATCGAGTATTGGTCGATCAAGCTGCAATAATATCCTTCCCTCAGATCTTATATTTCTAAACCCTCCATAATTTTTCTTCGATTAGTTCACTAAATTTATATTTTTTTCTGTTGAATTTTGTATCTTCAATGTCCAATCTTCACTGGTGCTACCAATCCTGCTACTATCTGCCGTGACAATTTCATCCAGCTGTGTTAATGGATTATGTCAACTTGAACGTATGAATTAGGTGCTACGCTGTGTTTTTAATTAGCTTTATTTTCAAGCCTACGTAATATCTTATCACATATAGGCAGGCACATAATCAATAAATATTCGAATATTTGAGTTTACCAGTAGCGTATCGGTTTCAATGCGGTAAAAAATATTGCATAAATCATGTACTTTTTTCACAGTAATGCAATATCACTGGTTCAGTTAGACTCTTGAATAAAAAGTTTTCTTGGCTCTAACTGTATCCAGCTGATGATTGTTATGCTCACTTACTGAAGTCCATTACCCCTCGTGGAGCTTAGGTCACCACCAGGCTCGCCTTTGCAGCTTTTACCGGGTACGCTTCATTCGTTAGGTGTCTACCTCCAACTCCCAGAGCGATGCGTTCTTTGGTCCACCTTTTATCCTTTTTCTTTGAGGATTCTAAATTGGGACTTGCCTTGTGACTCAGTTTGATAATCTTCGCAATGTGTGTCTTATCTACCCACATCCAGCGTTTTCTCGCAATTCCCTCTTGAGTTGGAAGTTGATTTGTTTTGTGAAACATTTGGTTGTTTCTAATGCTATCTGCACAACGGATACGAAGTATCGTGTGTAGGCAGCCGTTTAAACATACCTGTACCGTTTCGGCAATGTTTGTAGTAGTCCTCCATGTTTCAGCTCCGTACATTACGTCTGTCTTAATGTTTGTATTAAAAATTCCGACTTTCGTGTTGGCTGAAAGTTGTTTTAAGTTGTAGATATACTGAGCACATAAAATGTTATTCCTGGTCTTTTGAAACAGCGTTCCAAACCATATGTCGGAGATTTTAGTGGAAAAGATGTCGGCGGCAGGTAACAGTGGACAACTGTTTGACTGGTATTAGAAATCCGACTTTCAGCGAAACTCACGGCAAAAGGTGGGATTACCATTCTCACTTCAGGTGATTGGGTCGATAGGCAGAACACTAGGGAGTAGTTAAACTACCCTTCAGCCACACTTTAGTTCTTCGCGATCTCCAGTCTACCTGAATGGCAAGTAGATGAAAGTCTGGGGCAAAACTCGAGAAAACGAGGCTGGTTTCAGACCTGGAAGTGGATTTATAGACCGATTATTCACGTTTCTGCAGGTTCTAGAACACAGTCATGCTTTTCAATGTCCTACAATTGTTCTATTCATTCACCTTAAGGCTGAGTTCTACTCTGTTCACCGTGAGGTTCTGTGACTGTGTCATTGAACGGTGTACCAAAGAAGTACATTAACCTTGTACAGGCTCTCAACTTGAACACTACTTGTTCAGTCAAAGCTGATGATGAACTGTCATCGAAATTGATTACTTAGAATGGTATTCGTCAAGGATGTTCACTTTCTCGATTCATTTTTATCTTTTTCATCAACATGCTTGTAGAGATTGACTCTTTCATCGTCTGACTTTTTAGGAGTTGACTTCCTACAAGGGAATTTTCTCTTGTTAGATCAGAATAGGCCGATGACATAGTTCTGTTTTTGGTGAAGACTCTGATAAAATTACAGTCTTCCGACCACTTCGAGCAATAATAATTCAAGTATATTTGTAATACGATTCTTCTCTTCGTTATGCAAAATATTGCTTCAGGATTAACTTGCGCGGGCACTTGAACTAATTATATGAAGTGAAGCAATGAAGCGTGTTGTCCGCTTCACTTATCTGAGGCGTTTCATCACTACTGATGGCCAGATACAAAAGATTCGACTGGAGAAACTTTATTATTTCATTGCAAGCTTGATTGTTCTGCGTTTGATCAGTTTTCGTCGATGTATACTTTTACATAGAACGCTCATCCATTCTTATCACTGATTGTTTTAATTCAAATGGTCAAGCTAGCGGGCACATCTACTTCATTTTCATAGTATATCAGTAATCATGACTTGATTTTAACGCTTAGTTATTCATAAACTGTATATTACTATGCTAAACTGAATGAAACACATTGCAAAATTAGTGTACTATTCGAGACTATTTACTCCGTTTTAGTAATATTTTCATTAAAAAATAAGTGTGTGTGTTATTTTGTAAATTATTTGAATATTTGATATTTTTTATTTACATTTAAAATATGATTGTTACATGTACAACACACAGACATTTTTTATTATTCAATAACAATCAAAAATTCAAACTTGATACATTGTCTTTGTTTTACACATTATTAAAAACTTCTCCTTAGGCTATGATACGTCAACGTCGTGATCTCTCGAATTTACGTCGTAAACGAGCGAAATTAATCGATTTGAAATTAGATTTTGTTATACGCAAAGTAAGTACTTTCTACATACATACATTGCATACATACATATACATTGTATACATATGTAATCAGTTTACTAATTCCCCCCTTCCTTTTTATTACATTTGTGTGCAATTTATCATGTTGATTTATTGTCACAATCAATCAGTCAATCAATCAATCTATATGTGTTATGTTGTGTTGTGTGCACTCATTGCCTGTCTTAAAGAAAAAAACAAATGTCGTATTTTAAATCTTTTTGGTTTTTACACTTTTAATATACTTGATTTCAGTAAAAAAAATGATTTGATCATAATATGTCAAGAGATCATGATCAATCTTGATCAATCCTGTCAATATGAGTTCATTTTTTTAAAAAATTAGATGTCTATAAACTGACACAGATTAGTTTTTTTTCCGGAAAATGTGATTTTACGATTGGTAAGACAGAGAGAAAGGAAGAAAGAAAATATCCTGAACATTCTTGGATTGTTATTGAATACTTTCTGAATACAGTGTTTTTCCAGAGTTAGCCGTGCTTAACTGTGATCAAATGGTATGAATCTTAAGTGTTAGTGAGACATAGATTGGATGGATTATAAAGTATGATTGCATTGCTGCACGCTGATTGGCTCTTTTGCATCCAATCAGCGATAGTCGATACTGGGGGAACATTCTAGAATCTTCTTATGTAAGAAACGTCTTTTTCCTTTGGACCTTGTGTCTTCCATTTCTAACCTTGCTATTAGAATATAATCTCTCTTTCCTGTTCAACCGTCTCGAGTGAATTGGTGTGCGAGAATACTAAGCATTAAGGAATATCTGGGTTGTAATATGAAGAGAGAATTATAACACTGAAGCTTAAAGGTATTTCTATAACAACTTAATGGTTTGGCGGGTCGTTGTGAAATCTGTAGGTCATGAGTTCGAACTCTGGCTTAGTTATGCCTGATTACTGATAGGAATCTTAAGTTAGAACGAAACAGATGTTGTTCACGGACTCCTGGTTTACAACGACTGTCAAACTAAAGTCGGTTTCTAGTGTCAAATTACAAATTTAGTTATCTTCAACCCACCTCTTTTGTAAAAAAGAAGGTTCAAAGTGAAAGTATATTTGAAGAACAGGACAGCTGATCGCCAAATAGTTATTATTTTCTAGTATCATGACACCCCTAGCAAATCTTTAACATGAAAAAATAGACACAACATTATATGTTATAAAACAAGTGTTTATAATATTTGGGTTTCAATAGGTTACTTATCAGTAACCAAGGAGATTGTGATCTAATTATAAAATACTTACTTTTTATTCCCGTTTTTAACATTATTAAAATGTACATTTCTAATCACATAAATATATTTACATTACTTACATACTTATGCATGTCACCCCCAATGGAGCATAGGCTGCCGACCAGTATTCTTCGACCAATTCTGTCCTGGGCTTCTCGTTCTAGTTCTGTCTAATTTTTGTTCATTCTTCTCATATCTTTCTCTATTTCTCTGTGTAATGTGTTTCTTGGCCTTCCTTATTTCCTTTTACCTTGAAGGTTTCAAGTGAAAGCTTGTCTTGAGACGCATTTGGGTGCTTTCCTCAGTGTGTATTACATCTTCTATGTTATTATTAGTACTAAAAAAATGAACACAATGAAAATGAATACTCATTAGTCTCTTCTTATATCGTTTTTTTATACAACAGATTGAAATTCAAACATTTGAACGTCAGTTAGACTCACAAAATAAAAATATTGAAGATCGTTTAATTTTGTCTTTCACTATTCATGAAGTTGGTACTAGTTTGATTAAACGACGTTGGTCACAAGAAATTCAGGTATATTTTTATGATCAGTGTTTTTTTTTGTTCATTCTCTCTTGAATGCATATAAACTCTTTGTATTGAAAATATTGTCTGATCATCCATCTGTTACGGATAAGTGTTGGTTTTTGTGAGACCTGGCAGCGGGATCGCATAGCCCAAGGGTTAACTGCTTGAGACTGGTCACGTATGGCTCTTTTATGTGAAGTTTGTAAAATGTTAGCTCCGTTGTTCCGAATCCCTTACCGCTGAAGACGGAAACGCGTGAGTTAAGTAAGGTAAGGCGTGACATCTCTAGAGTCGACAGTATCCAACCCCTTTATACGTTTGTGAGAAGATAGCATCGCTGCAAATCCTGGTTATTCGAGGGTAACTACCTTACTTTTGTCAACTATCTAAATATCCACTAAGTATGCAGCAATTATACTTGATGTCATTCAGTCAGTCAATCAGTTGCAACGTAGAACTTCGTACGTATGTACATAAGTTCATGTTGCCATACCACATTAGCACAGAGACGCAAATGTCAAATCAAATCCCATTATGATTGAGATAGTAGAGGTATTAATGGTAATGAAGAAGAATATGGTTTGAAGATATTACTCAAGAAGTATAATTCAGTGAGGTAAGGTTAGAAAGACAAAGGTAGAGGTGCTGACGAATCCAGAAGATTAGGATTTGAGAGAGCTCAACGAATGGATGCACTTGCGTCATTGCAAACGATTTTGAGCCATGTCTTTCAAGGTCTCTAACGATTGGTGACTTTAGTCTCGCGGACCCCAACCAGGTAGTCTACATCTACCAACATGACTCGGTCCACTTGTCAGTGACTTTATGGATTTGCGCCATGTTTTGGTTTGGCCACCCCTAGCTTTCTTCCAACCTACTCCTACACCACAAAACATAGCTCGTCGAGTCAGTCGGTTATTAGGCATTCGTAACACATGTCCTGAATGTAAATGATGTGATTCAAACTTCATTTTTACATTATCTTAAATACTGGCAGGTAAAGATCTTCAAAGATTTCAATTCCTCAAATTAAAAAAAAAGTGAACTGAATACTTGTGTTACTGTTAATGCTGTTTATTTTTAATTTTTTTCTAAAAAAGACCTACTTATATATTCATATTTTTTTATATATTGTTCTCTCATAAATTTAATTTTTCCAGGCTCATGTTGGCAGTTTATTAGTTGCAATTCCACAATTTACGCTTCGTGAAACACATGAACCAATTTATTTAGCACGTACAAAACGTCATGAAGAATCAGGTCATCATTTGTTGGCGGTTCAATTAATTATTGCAGAGAAAAATGCTCCTGATTTTGATACATATTATCAAAATACACGTCATCGTTTACAATGTGATTTCAAAGTATTAGATGTAAGTAACCGCTCCCACATACACACACACTCTATATATATAGATGTCATGAAATTTTTGCTTTAATTACCTACGCCTGTTACCCCTAGTGGAGAATAGGCCGCCGACCAGTATTCTCCAACCTACTCTGTCCTGGGCCTCCCTTTCCAGTTCTGTCCAATTTTTGTTCATTCTTCTCATGTCTTTCTCCATTTCTCGGAGTAGTGAGTTCCTTGACCTTCCTCCTTTTCTTTGACTTTGAGGGTTCCATGTGAGGGCTTGTCTTGTGACGCATTTGGGTGCTTTCCTCATTGTGTATCCTATCCCCCTCCAGCACTTCTTTCCGATTTCCCCCTCCACTGGAATCTGTTTTGTTCTCTCTCACAGTAGGTTGTTACTGATGGTGTCTGGCCAACGGATCCGAAGTATTTTGCGTAGATAACTGTTAATAAATACTTGTATCTGGTGGATGATGGCTTTTGTAGTATTCAAAGATTCCGCCCCATACAGTAGAAGTGTCTTGACATTTGTGTTGAAAATTCTGATTTTGGTGTTGGTTGATAAGTGTTTTGAGCTCCAGATGTTGTTCAGTCGTAAAAAGGCAGCCCTTTCTCTGCGGATCCGCGCCTTCATATTTGCATCAGATCCACCTTGTTCATCAATGATGCTGCCCAGATATGTAAAGGTTTTACATCCTCCAAGTCCTTTCCATCAAGAGTGATTTGGTAGGCACATGTTGTGCTGTGTCGAGGAATCTTGCTTTTCCCTCTATGTATGTAATGAAATATAAATTGTGTTATACCATATGGCCATCGCATCCGAATATTATAGTTCATTCATGTTATTATTTATCGCATAAATTATTTTCTAGATAACGTACTGTATATGTTGTTGTCGCGTTGATTCAGTGGTTAAAGCGTCTAAATTTAAGACAGACCACCAAGTCACAAGTTCGATCCACACTTTACTTACGTCTATGTAAGCCATCAAGTAGTATCATTATTCTGTTAACACTCAAGGAATAACTTAAGTGCCCAGTAAATGAATCATTATCTGGCAACCTACTTGGTCCCGGGTCTGCCTTTCTAGTTCTGTCCAACTTTTTTTCATTCCCTTCATGTCTATCTCCATTTCTCGGCGTAATGTGTTCCTTTGCCTTCAATTTTTAAATATTCCTATTATTTAGCATATAAATATTATATCTTTTAGTCCTTAATTACTTGCCTTACTCATGCCTGTAACCCCAAATGGAACATAAGCCTCCTGGAGCCCATCTAGTGTTAATGGCGGTCCCAAGCCCGGATAAATGCGGAAGGTTGGACATGGGGTTAGCGTAGAAATATAAATATTAATGGGTAACATTGCTGGAAATTTAATTCAATACTTTTATTTATATATATTTTATCATTCATTTTCTCTTTAGATCTATATTCATCAAGAAGCCACTTTATTATTAATGAATTATTTCAATAATTTACGTATATTATTATCAAAACAATCTGAAGAAATTCAGCTATCATCAGCAACTGAATGGGCTGCATCTATTGGAGATACTGAAGGTTTAATACAAGCACAACAACGTGAAGCATTAGAAAATGAAATGAGACAACAATTACCTGGACGTTTAACTGCTGTCGATGCTGTGGAAAGTCATATTGCACGTAAAACTGAACGTCGAGTGATTCGATTGAAGGCTGCTTCTTTAGCACAGAAAACAGGTAGGTTTTTTTCCAAATGAAACGAAATGAAATTAATCAAGTTTTTATTCATTTCATCGTGTGTTTTTTATTTGATAAAGATTTTAGAATAGAGTTATATTTCTGTTAGTATTATTATGAACGATAATACTATTAGACACTACTTTTATTTCTACTTGTTAGGCATGTACGTAAGCACGTCATGTGATATGCTTGAACTATTACAAGTCTACCTTAGTCGGAAAACGAGAGTGAGTATCGAGGATCCGGCGACACTACAGGCTACCCTAATCCGATTATCCCAAACCCCCAAATTGAGTAAAAATAAGAAGACTTGAATGTGGAGTAGAACCTGTATTATACAAGCATCCAGAAAGTACGAGGTCCGAGTCCAGAAGAGAATCGCGGTCCGGGTGATAAAACGATACAGATAATGCGTATTTATACAGTTAGGTCGAATAGGAAACAACATTGAAGTCTGTCAATTTGATAGTTAGGACGACCAATAGGAATTGACGCAGGTGCATCGACTTTCTGTGTTCTCTTAAATCCTAATCTTCTGGATTCGTCAACACCTCTACCTTTTTCTTTCTAAAGATATCTCACTGAATCAGACTTCTTGAATCATAATATCATGAACCCTAATCTTCTCCATTACTGCTAATACTTTTACAATCGCTACCACTATTGAATTTGTACTGATAGTTGTGTGTCTGTGCTAATGTGGTAAGGCAACCTGAACTGATGGACTTACGTACGAAGTTCTGTGTTGTATCTGTCTCTCTGCCTGTCTATTGCGTTGCATAGATTGATGTTTTTATAATATGCATACTTAGTATTTATGTTTTCTAAATACAGTGTTGCTTTGTTCTCGATTAAGTAAATCGATAGATCACTCAAAAACTTATTCAATTTAAAGAAATAACACATTCACCATTTATTTGGTTTCACAGGATATGTATTCCGTTTGCTGACTAAAGGACGAGTGTACTGCGCAGCAGTTCGCTCCGTCCTACTATACGGATGCGAGACTTGGCCGTTAAGAGTAGAGGACTTCCGTAGGTTACTAGTCTTCGATCATAAGTGTCTTCGAAGCATTGCTCGTATATCGTGGGACACCCGAGTGAGCAACGCTGTTATTAGGAATCGGGTGCTAGGTAAGAATGGCAGATCAATAGATGAAGTAGTGAAACTTCATCAGTTGAGGTGGTTGGTACATGTGTTACGAATGCCCAACCACCGACTGCCTCAACGAGCTATGTTTTGTGGTGTATGAGTAGGTTGGAAGAAAGCTAGGGGTGGCCAAACCAAAACATGGTAGAAATCCATGAAGTCACTGACAAGTGGACTGAGTCATGTTGGTAGATGTAGGCTATCTGGTTGGGGTCCGCGAGATGATAATAATTCTGACCTCTTCGATTACTTCTAATTCTTTTACTACCTCTTCTACTATTGTATTTGAATTGACAATTACATCTGTGTGCTGATGTGATATGGCAACATGAACTGATGTACTTACGTACGAAGTTCTCCGTTGCATCTGACTGACTGACTGACAGGATATGTATAGAACAAACCCAACCATATTTTGCAACGCAAAGAATATTTAAAAGTCAATGTGTGTGTGAATGTGTGTGCACATAGTCTTCATCAATCATCTATTTTACAATTCAAACAGGTTATTGACTGTCTTCTCTGAAATCTCTTCCGTTATTCAAAAATACTCTGATCACGCCATACATTTTAATCTCGTGACACTTTTTTTCTGTCTGGCTGCAACTTTTTACATGATGCTCCACTGAATACTACTTATAAGCTAATTTGTGAGTAGCATCTATCATACATACTGGGACCTTAGATCAGTTTAAACTTCAGTTATCATTCAAAGTTTCAATTATTATTTATTATTTGATGAATTTATTTATTTTTTGATTTCTTAAAGGCAAAATTGCAATGATTCGTGAATTAAACATCACACAATGGATGGTGAATGCAACACTTGATAAAGTCAATGTTAAATTAGGCTCCATGGAAAATGATTTATTTTCAACTACTGTTAATGGTCTACGAATTGATGTTCGTACCACTTATAATACTGTTGAAGTTTCAGCAATACTTTCTGAATTCATTGTAATTGATCATATTCTAAACACGTCTTATCGAAAGGTTAGTAAGAGATGTATTTGAATTTGATTTTGTATGAGCATATCGATTTTTTTGTGATTACTATTGTTATGTTGTGTGGTGTTTGAGATTTAAACGTGATACGCCATAACTCTTCAAACCGTCTACTTGAGCCATAGAACAAGAGTGGAATTGAAAGTCTACTTGTCTACCGAATAATAGACAAAAATACTCATTCACACATCTATGTGTACTGATCTCCTAACCGATGATATACAGTCATTATTCAGGGCATTTCTGAAGGTCACCAAATGACCTTGTTTGGTCACTTCTGATTGGTTCTCTGTGTTAACTATTCATCATAGTTCAGTTATTTTCTTATAATTGAGGTAATAGTGTAGTGAATGAGAACACAGGTGGGGCAACCGGATTGTATTTAACGAAATTTACAGAGTTACTCAGTAAAATAGGAAAACCATATCGTAAACCGTTAATTTGCAAAATATCAGTTCATCATATCGAACTGGACTGTTCCTGTTGCAAAACATCAATCCAATGTCACTGTTCATGCATTTCATACAAATTCCATTGTGTTCCCACTCTTCCTTTCTTGATCTTCCCCCATCTTCTGCTGCCAGACATTACGTTGACACTCACGTCATATACTACTACCACATTAGGATAGATACTTGATTGAGAAGTTAATTTTTGTATTTTGAAATAGACACGATTGAATTTTTACACTAGAAATAGATACAAAAGAGTTTATGTCACAATATACGGTATTTCAACTCGTTTTAAAATTTTCACAACGTTTTTTTAAAATGTTGTTTAGAAAATAAAAAGAATACTATTTTTTTTATATTAAAGTCTTCTTTAGCAATCGGTTTTATAAACAGTTGCGACGTATATGCCTCGAATTTGTGGTTAATTAATTTACAGAATTTAATATTTAAGATTTGTAAATGATTCATTAAATCCCCGCTTGCCACTGATCTTCTTATATACAATGGATTTAATTTTTGAAAATGCAAATTCAAATGGATTAAGCATATAACTAAGTATAAGGGGGACAAAAACATAACCTTTACTCCCTTTTCATTAAAAAAATTTTTTGGTGATATTGGAGACATGGATCTTCGCATTATTATCAAGGAGAAAAATGCAATTCTTAAAAATTGATTTTTGATTGCATTTTCCAATCAATTGATTAAAAAAAAGTGATTGAACTTATCGGAGTAAAAAGAACTTCATTTTCTGTTCTTGCAGATATCAAACTTACATTAGTTCAGCGTGTTCACAGAACCATGGCAGTTGCTGATTTTCCTCTTGTATATAGATCTTTCCAAAGTTCTCAAATACAAATTAAAGGATGACTCATCGATAAAAACACCTTACTGCTGTCACACTCCTCTGCAGTCAGCAGTACGACTTCGCCCTCAGACCTTGGGTAGCTGGTTTTAGTTTCATCGTTCTCCAATCGACCTGCCTGACATGGTAGAACCTTCAGGAACATACGTTCCAGCCAGTGTAGCTCGGTTGGGTCATGACGATAGGCAAGCCCGACCACCACGTCAAGGTAGCATCTACGGTCGGAACGAAGGAGTCTTCGATATTTATAAAATCTTGCGCATATATCTGTCTTTTAATTTTACTTGTGTCTGAGTTGATATTAATCCATGTATAAGGAAGGACATTTTAAGGATTATAAAATTTTTTTAGGAAACTCTGTGAAAATTTTAAAAAACAAGTTGAAATACTACTATATTTGATGAAAAGAATGTCTTGAAACTAAAAGCTGTACTAAAGGTTTTTTCTTTCATGCAAAAACTGTTTGCACGTATATTTATATCATTCTTGACAAATTAATTAATTGTTTGGTTTTTGTTAATTTGATTTCAACTGATAGTTTATTCGCTATTTTATATTTACAATACTATGGAAATGTTTTTGAATAAGTCAGTCAGTTGCAACGTAGAACTTCGTACGTAAGTACATCAGTTCATGTTGCCATACTACATCGGCACAGAGATGTAATTGTCAATTCAAATCCAATAGTAGAAGAGGTAGTGAAGGTATTAGAAGTAATCGGAGAGGTTAGCATTAGAAGATATTATTCAAGAAGTATGATTCAGTGAGAAAAGTTTAGAAAGTCAAAACTAGAGGTGTTGAAGAATCCAGAAGATTAGGATTTGAGAGAACACAAAGAATAAATGCACCGGCGCCATTGCGAACGATTTTGAGCCATGTCATTCAAGATCTCTAACCATCGATTATTATCTCGCGGACCCCAACCACATAGCCTACATCTACCAACATGACTCAGTTCACTCGTCAGTGACTTCATGGATTGCAGTCATGTTTTGGTTTGGCCACCCCTAGCTTTCTTCCAACCTACTCCTACACTACAAAACAGAGCTCTTCGAGGCAGTCGGTAGTTAGGCATACGCAACACATGTCCGTTTTTGAATAAGGTGTTCTACAATTTCTAGTCAATGAATGAATGCTTGTTTGTTTAAATTCATTCGTTCTGATTGTGTTTTTTCTTAATCTCCTCAATTTCCCAATACCGGACTTTAGAAAAATCTCTTCAATCTAAGCGTCAACTGGAACTTTCAGCTATATATTGATTAGTGTTGAGATGATTAGCTGGTGCTTAGAAGTAGTTGACAAGTAACCCCTTGATTTATAGCATTAGCGTTCTAGCTCCCACGGTAGCGTTTAAATGGTTTGAATTATTTTTTCTGGTTAGCGCTTTTGTTTAGTTTTCTACTGGATGGAGTCGCTAATCCAATGCCCAACCGTCCTTTTTTATCCGAACTTGGGGATTGGCAGTAGCCCCAGAACGGATCTAGGCGAAGTTGCTTACATATATAGGTTTTATGCAATTTGTCACTTGTCAATGTGGTGTACTTATCATCTTGACGCAATTGGTGATTCGATCCATTCAGTTTCACAATCAATTATCTTAGCATTGATTTATTCAGATCGCAGGTAATCTTTTGTGTTTGAAGATTAATTTTGCTTCTACAATTTTATTTACGAGTCTATTTTCTTTTTCTGAATTTAGATTTTATGGGTTGATCCAAATGAAAATGTGGTTTCTTTACAAATTACACATTTTCAAGATGCTACACAATCTGTGGAAACTGCTATGGATCCAGACAAAGTTGACTTGGCTATTAGTCTTCAAATAGGAAAATTAAATTGTATTTTCTTATATCATTTTATTAAACGTGTATTAGTAAGTTTTTGCACTTTGCTGATAGATATTATGTGTGTTTTATGAATAGAAAAATGTGTAATTGCAATCATTGAATTATGTAGTACAGTTAATCTAGTCAAATAATCTCAAATACTTACACTTTGATGTATTCACATTTAGCTATTGATCAGATGATACTTAAAATTGATTTATACTTAGGCTTTGGTGTTTAGAGGCTTTTTTGATCAGTTGGGATTGTGACCAGTTTGGTTTCGTTTGTTGTTACGCCTATGAGAGCGGATGTCACTTCCCTGCTGCTCACATAGTGGAAAGGTATTTATTTAGCAACCTAAAAAGGAAATTGGTTTAGCGTTGGTCTGATAGACGTGGCAGGGTGACCGCAGAGCCAAAGGGACAGTTGCTTGGGGCATATCACACACGTCATTTTTATGGGATATTTTCAACGCGTTAGCTCAGTCTTACCACCGTAGACGGAATTGTGTGGGATAAGGTGAGCTGTTTCATTTTTGGAGTCGACCTTTTCTAACCCTTCCTTCCTTGTGAAAAGGCAGCATCGCTGCAGATGTTGGTTTTCCGAGGAATAAACTGTCACATCCCTCTACAGTCTTCAGTACGACTTCGTCCTCTGGCCTTGGATTGCTGCTTTTAGTGTCGCCATTCTCCAATCGACCTGCCCGATATGGTAGTAAGATAAAGTAGTGAACCTTTGTCAGTTGAAGTAATTGGAACCTGTACTGTACGTTTGCCCAACCACCGATTGCCAAGACGAGCGATGTTTGGTCATCTAGAGGTATGCCGGAAGGAAGCTAGCGACAGCCAAACCTTGACGCGGGACAAATGTTGGTAGATGTAGACTGCCTTGTTGGAGTCCGTGAGACAATGGTCACAGATGGTTAGAGACCTTGAATATGATGGATAGAAATCGTTTTCAATGATGCTGGTGCATCTATTCTTTGGCTTCTCTCACGATCTCATGAGTTCAGGACCTTTTCTTATTACTTTTCAAATTTATTTCACTCGAATTTACTTCTCGAATCATATCTTCGATCCCTAATCTTATTGATCACCACTAATATTTCCACTACCTCAACTACTATGGGATATGTATTGAGAATTCAATCTCTCTGTGTTAATTTTGTATGGCATCTTCAAGTGTAGTACGTACTTACGTACGAAGTTCTCCAATGTAACTCACTGACTGGCTGATCGGTTGTGTGAATTGTGTTCGATGCACAATAGTATCGTTATCTGTAATCTTTTTGCTTTTGTTTACCACTAGTAATATTAGCTTTTGTTTCTGTTTATCTTACTAAATAGATCGTTCGTTGTGTCTCTCTATTCCTCATAATCTCTATCTTTCTCCTTCTAAATTTATCTCACTGAATTATACTTTTCGAATCATATCTTTGCTCCCTAATCCTCTCCATTGCTGCTAATAATTCTACTATCGCTATCACTGTTGGATTTGAACTGACAGTTACGTCTCTGTTCTGACGTGGTATGGCAACCTGAACTGATGTACTACTTATGTATGAAGTTCTGCGTTGTATCTGAAGTCATGTCATCACGAACAGTACAATTGTTTTGACAAGTTATTCACAGTCCAATTGATTTTGTAAATGAATGTTAACATATTGTGTTTTTTTGAAGAGATCATTTTTTTTCAACGAGCTAGAGATGTTCATATCTATTTTTGTTACTTACTATATACAATGTTGAATTCTGTATAAACTATCACAAAACGATTGTTTGGGATTGTTGAATCCTAAATAATTTTTTGGCTGATGTTGGTTGATCAGTCAGTTATAAGCAACTTTAAACATGGTACATTTGATAATACTAAAACCTCAAGATATAAGGATTAAGGCAATTAATCAATGCATTTGGATCATCGTGATTGATTCTAAGCCGATGTGACCCGAAGTTTGCAATCGTTAGTCACGACAATCGCACATACAGCAACCTGATTTTCTGTGTCTACTGACATGGCTTATTAGTTCAACAATTAGTGATTTAATGTCCCGATGTTACATATATTAGTTTGGGCGCCATTAAATTTCTTTCAACCTGCCGGTTAGCCTGTTGGTGGTTGAGTATGCATAGTACTTACTCGGACTGCCTTGGTCGATTTCAATATGCAATAATAATAATAATAATAATAATAATAAAATTCATTTGCACCACACAGTTTAATGCACTTATAGAGCTGCACTAATTTTTGTAAAAACTAGTGATTATATCGGGTTATATTTAAACTCGATATAAATCTAGCACAGTTCAAAAATGTAATTGTTAAAGTTTGCATATTTACGTAAACATGTAAATTATGTAAGCATACATGTGATCATTCAAATTATATGTAATTATCCTGTCAATATGCTGTTATACTTTAATTTATTTACTTTAACTAATTGCTTAAATCCTGTTGTTTTTTTCAAACATTCATTAATGTTTCAAAAAGCATGTTTTCGTATTTAACATACACCATTATGTTATTTGTATTCAGTGACAACAACAACAGTTTCATAGTTTCACAAATCAACTTTTCCTATTTTTATTATTATTATTATTATTATTATTATGATATTTATAACTCGTTACCAGTTATTTTTTTCATCCATTATTCATACAACTCCCAAATTATGGTTTCAAATAGATAATCTTTCCTACTTCATACATATTGTGCACACCTGTGTGTAGTTGGTTTATATAGTACAGAAAATAAGCGTGAACATATTTCTTGATCTTTGTCATTGTGACAGTATTATAATCAATACAATGAAACTGATTTGAAGACATTATTTTCAGCAGATAATGTGTTATGTGAAAATTTTTTTTCCTCTCGAGTACCAATCTTGGTCATATGAGGTAGTGAAAGTCACCTGGATGGATTCGGTAAAATAACTGTAGTCTGTGGCTCGTTATGTCATCTAGGATTTATTGGGAGAGTGTAACTGCATTTAGGTGTTGAGATCCAGTTCTATCGAATCGCTGTTCATTCTTCTCATCTCTGTCTCCATTTCTTGGTGTAATGTGTTCCTTGGCCTCACTCTTTTCCTTTGTTCTTGAGTATTCCAAGTAAGGGCTTGTCTTGTGACGCATTTGGGTGCTTTCCTCAATGTGTTCTATCCACTTCCACCGCTTCTTCCTAATTCCTTCCTCTGCTGTCCACTGAATACCGTGCTTCCTTCCGAACGTTGACGTCTTCATAAGAAAGTCAATCACCAAGGATTTGAGAATGGGTGAGAGTAAGCAACCTTGTCTGACACCGGTCTTCACCTCGAACTTGTCTGCTAGCTGTCCTCCGTGCACGATTTTGTTGTTTACTCCGTCATATGAATTCCGTATGATGTTGACTAGTTTCTCAGGCACTCTGTAGTGTCAAAGAAGCCTGCAAAGTGTTGTTCTGTCGACTATCAAATACCTTCTCATAGTCAATGAGGTTGATTTAGATTGGTGAATGTAGGGTTCGTCACTAGGTACGCTTGAAGCTATTACGAGTTCACCTTAGTCGATAAACGCGAACGAGACTTTTACCAGCTTCCAGGGAGGCTACCTTAAATACCCAAAATCGGAATAGAAGGCTTTGTAAGCGTAGAATGTATATTCTACAAACACCCAGCAATCACACAGTACAATCAAGCATACAACTCTCGTATATTTATACATCATAGAAACGTCCTTGAGACAGTTAAGAAAATAGCACACTAAAATACACAGCAGCCAATCACAGCCATGGATTTTCCTGGTGGGAAATGTGTGATCTCAATGTCAACTGATCAGCCCATGCTGGCAAACGTGAAATCCAAAATAAGGCATTTATCAAGCGAGTTTTGGGGATCTAACATCCTCAACAGTGAATTCCATTCAATTGTTTATTCGACAATGATCCATAATGTTGCTACACCATCGATCCTTACGAAATCCAACCTGTTGATTTTAAAGTTGGGCGTCTACGAAATCCTTCATTCTGTTCTCTTGATTACAATACTAGTTACAAATCCATATATTTTGTATTATCATGATTATTATTTCACTTTTCATACTTTTTATTCTTGATTTAAATTCAAATCACTTTACTGATGTTAAAAATATAAAGCAACTTGATTTAATTTACATTTCTTCTCAAAACTCTTTTACATTTTACTTTTCACTGATTAAAGTTTGCAAATGTATTATGATGCATCAATTGTCCGCTTATTTATTTCGTTATGTATCCTAATTTTCTGTGTTTCTTTTCGCCTAGAATTTTATGCAAGTCTATCAAGTTGCAATGGAAATGATGTTGAATAAAGTTCAAGCTTTATCGGATGCAGCAGTTCAACAAGTTAGTTTTGTTCACATATATATATTTTTAAAAAAAGATTCATATTCTTCTCAGTGAGCTTTTCATCAGGTGTTACTCTCATCTACCTTAATATTTTTTATGCAACTGATAAAACCGAATCAAAGAGCAATCATCAATGAGTCATTGATCATTAATTGTAGAATACAAAGTACAAATTGATAGTTGTTATGATAAGATGAATTAATAAAGGTTTATTAAATCAATATTTCATACAGCTCAAATAATAAATACTCAGTAGAACTATATAGATCGCATAATAAGAAATGTTCAGATATTTCGATAGTAAGGCTTTTTATATTTGAAGAAAACACAGTGTTGGGGGGGAGGGGGGAGTGAATAACACTAATCGAATAACACATATAAGCGAACAATATTGTTTTCGATTAGATCGTCATCAGGCTTTACTCTAATATACATGAATATTTATATGAAAATGTTAAACCAATCAAGGCAATTTGAGTGATAATCACAATGAAATGAAAAAGATTACGTAACTACATCTAATAGGCAAAAGTTCAAGTGGATAATAGGAAAACAGGTGTACTGATAGTAGTAAGAAAATTTGTAAAATATGATAACTAAAGTAGGTCAAGGGTGGGTGAATAGAATTCAAATAATCATCAAAAACGTCAAAAACATTACGTAATAAGCAAATGTGTAAAAATAAAATAAAATAATAAATCAAAAATAATAAAAATAAAAATATGTCAATCATTAGTTACGTGATATCCGGCCACGGAAGAGATAGGGGTGTCACGAATTTCTTCTGAACACATAAATTAGGGTTGAATGTACGTATTCCTATGGCTTCTGCAATGTGTAGGAGACGGGATCGAACTCCGTTGGGAAATGATGGAGGTATACGATAGATCACCCGAAAAGATCTAGATTTATCTACAATGTGACCACTATCTACCAGGTGTGCTAAGATAGAACTGCGTATTGTTTTTGACTGACCCTTCGTAAACCATGCTGGGAGATGTTCACTCATTCGTTGGTTAAGTTGCCTGGAAGTACGCCCGATATAGCTATCTCCACAGGAGCAGCTGAATTTGTAAATGCACATAGAGGAGGCCAGCTCAGGTAACTTATCTTTCGTTTGAGTAGACATCGCAGGTCGACTGGAGAAAGTCAATGCAAGTTTTGCAGCGTTGAATGTTCTGTTGATTACTCTTCTTAATCTATCCTGCAGAGTATCGCAGGATGATTATTTGAATTCTATTCACCCACCCTTGACCTACTTTAGTTATCATATTTTACAAATTTTCTTACTACTATCAGTACACCTGTTTTCCTATTATCCACTTGAACTTTTGCCTATTAGATGTAGTTACGTAATCTTTTTCATTTCATTGTGATTATCACTCAAATTGCCTTGATTGGTTTAACATTTTCATATAAATATTCATGTATATTAGAGTAAAGCCTGATGACGATCTAATCGAAAACAATATTGTTCGCTTATATGTGTTGTTCTAATTTTCACAATGGGAATCTTTAAAATTACTAATCGAATAGACAAGTAGTAGTATGAGAAAGAATGATAGTCACTTATTTACTTACACTTGTTATTACCTAATGAAGCATAAGCCGCAGGTCAACATTCGTCAACCTACTCTTTCCTGGGACTTCTTTTCTAATTCAAACCAACTGCAGTTCATTCTTTTCATGTTTGCTTCCAATTCTCCTTTGGCCTTGAGGGATTCCAAGTAAGGGCTTTTCTTGTAATGCAGATGGGTACTTTTGGTAATGTCTTTCCTATTCACCTCCATAACCTCTTCTTGATTTCTCCCTCGTGTTGAAATCTGGTTTGTTCTCTATCACAGTAGGTTATTGCCGATGATGTTTGACCAGTGGATCCCCAGTATCTTACATAGACGAGTAAATAATCAAAATCGTCTTATAAGGCCAATCCAGTCAAGGAAGGGATAGATTTGTCACAGATTTTAGAATCCTTAAAGCTTCTGCTGTGTGTACGAGACGAGATCGAATGCCATAGGGAAAACTTGTAGTTATAAACGATAAATTACTTTATTCCACTGTTATCACCATTAACTCATAATTTGCCTTGATTGATTTTATAATTCCATATAAATATTCAGATATATTAGAGTAAAAAGGCTGATGAGGAAGATCTAAGTGAAAACAACAATATTGTTCACCTAGATGCCTTATCCAAGTTAATTTTTACTCAGTTTATTATCTCTTTTTAATAAAATAACACAACTGGTTTACACTTTTAATATCACATAAATTTAAGATACTACATGCTATAAAAAAAATTATCACTCTCTTATTATGCATACATTCACCTCTAGAACTAGTTTTGATTAACCAAAGACTTCTAATGATATTCTCTTCCTATTGATCAAAGAGAATTAGCTAGCTTTGGAGAGGGTGGCTGTTAATCTTGTAAATTCTAGTGGTTGAATATGGAAAGCTAACAGAAGGGTGGTCGATGCATTCAATTTCTGATATGCTCGTCAATTGATTTGCTTGAAGCTATGACGAGTTCACCGTAGTCGGTAAACGAGAGCGAAGACGATGCGATAACACGATAGGTTATTCTAATCCGTTGTCCACGAGCCAGCTAACTATATCAAGAAGTCTTGATAAGGCATTGAAAAGTGTATTCTAAAAGCACCCAGACAATATGAGGTTCACAAACACACAAATCGAGCATGACAGTAACGTCCTTGAGAGAGCCACAAAAATAGCGTACTAAAATAATCCATCAACCAATCTCCAGTCAAGGTTTTTCCGGGCTGGAAATGTAATCTCAAGGTCAACTAAGCAGCTTATGCGCGATAACGTAAAACATCCAAAATTAGGACCTTTTCCCAGTGAGTTCTGCAGATCTAACGTCCCCAACACTTCTCCCCTTTTTAATAGCGTACGTTCCTGGAGTCGACTTTCATCTTGACTTTTGTTCGCCGCTGTTGGAGAGGATACCTCCTGGAACGCAGATCAGCTTGTTGTTGATTTTTTTCTCGGGGTGGGATTGCCAGTAAGTTGAAGGTATCAAGTAGGATATCAAGGGGAAGATTTACTCCTGTAGATGGACTATCTGGGGCTAGTCGTTTGCGTATCTGGTTACGATGGCGTGACTATCTTTCGATTCCTACCTCTACTTCGTACATAAGTCCAACTCTTCTAAACACTCGTGCTTCTTTCCAAGGACCGTGGTTTGTTCTGTAGTCACGGGCAAACACAGGAAATCCCACTTCGTAAGTGGATTGCCCTTACGACTTTGTACTGGAGTCGGTGCATTACTCGGATACATCAGTCTGTGGATCTTTTCCAGTCTTAATTCCATCAGGATTTCGGCTGGAAACGTTTGCTCCGGTAACGTCTCATTGGTGTTTTTCGATTAACGTACAAGAAATTTTGTAACGCGTCGGCTCCACTTAACCAATGCTGTTTTAAACGTATCCATAAACCTTTCCGATCGCCCATTCGACTGCGGTTGGTGTGGTGGCAAACGTAAGTGTTTGATGACTAGCCATCGACGGAAACCTTTGAATTCGTTAGAGGTGAATTGCGACAAACGAAACTAGGGGTTGATAGAGTAAGGTTTCGAATGCATTACACGTAGTTATATGTTTCGGGTGTTAGTTTATATGTTACGTGTTCATAGTTTGTAAATACTAGTTTGAAATCTTATGAGATGATTTTTCTGTAAGAAAAAAGTAACAAACTCATCAAGTTTTTGTAATTTTATCCGCATTTTTTATATGCAACCTCATGATACTGCTACCACTTAGTTGATTGAATTGCATTAGCAAAGGTTAGGGTAGATTGCTTCAAGCTCTAAATTACTGTATCACACACAAAACATATGCCAACTTTGAGACATTAAACTTCCACATGCAAAAATAAGCTAATCAGAATTGTAAATTCCTTAACCCAATTTTTTTACCAGTATGGAAATGTGGAGATTTTAGGATTTTGCTGAAATTACGATTCTTTTGGATTTATACATTCATTAAAAACCCAGAGACATTAAACCGTTGTTTCATCCCAGTATGTAATTCCTCAGCAGTGTATGTATCTACAACCTTTTACGCGGGAATGAACCTAGGACTTTCGGTCTTGTGTGCGAAAGCTTAGCCACAGGACCATGAAACCCCAGTATCCAACGGTTTTGATGTCGAACGCTGATCAATTCACAACATTAAAATTTCATTTCTTTTTTTAAAAATGTATTTCAAATATATTTAACTTAAAATCGACAACAATAGTCAATTAATTCTAGGGCCATTAGTACAATGCAAATCACCATGATATGTTGAAGAAAACCGTTCAATGTCACATTGATAAATATTATACAGATGCTGATGTAACATGTGTAACCAGCAGTCGCTGAAGGGCGGATAGGATCTAAAATCACAACACACAAGGTTAGTTTAACTCCCTCACACCAAGAAAGAACATGAAGTGGTAGACACGGCACTTTTTTATTTGAAAATTAAAATACGCGGGGTTTGTACAGAAAAGAAGTGGCTAGTTTACCAAAGTCTTACGAGTCATCCTTGTAAGTTCAGAGCACTCAAGGCTTGTTTCTTCAGCTTCCAAAGCGTGTTTATGTTTGATCGCCATGAAATAGAAAGAAAACAGAGAACGGCTTAGCAATATCATACATGGTGATTTTGACTCTGTTACACTGATTTCTAATATATTCATTTCGTATAAAGTTTTATTTTGTGCTTGCTATCTTCATTGTTAATTTTTTAAAGGTTCAAGAAGCTGTAGACAAATCTTCACAAACTCGTCTTAGTTTAAATATTATTGCACAAGCACCAGTAATTTATATGCCACAACATTCATTGTCAACTATTTCTTTAATGATTGATTTTGGGCGTATTACATTATCAAATCATTTCGAGTTTATTAATTCGTCAAAATTATTGCCTAATATAAAAATTCCTATACCTGAACCTGGAATTATGCTTGAGCATACAGTGGTGAAATTGGAAAATTTACGTTTATCAAGGTAAGTGGTATATGTATGTGAGTCTGTGTGTGTGTGTGTGTAAATGAACTAACGAATTCTAAAATTTGTATCGAAATTTGCTAGAATGAATTCCTTTTAGCTTTATTTTTAATGATCTAGTTGGACTTAAGCATTCACTGTGATGGTTGAGGTATATGGTATGTATGTTCAATCATTCATTGCCTACCTAACATGTGGTGTAAGAGTGGGTTGTGAATGAAATCTAGAGCTGGTTAAACTCAAATGCAGCGTTGGTCAATGAGGCTATTGATAGTTGAACTAAATCATGTAGGTAGGTGTAGACTACCATCTGGTTGGAGTCCTCGCGATTAACACAACCTTCGAGTGAAATGGTTTGGCATCATTCGTAGGAGTACTGTTGCGTCCACTCACTCACTGTTTACCTTCCTTTGTAATTGGCTTCTCGAAATCTTGTACTATCTTTCTTTTTCTATTGTTAGTCTTTTCTGCTATAAATAATACTGTTACTAATCCTACACTGGCATTTGTCTTTTATTTCGCTTTGCTAATGTGATATCCCGAATTGCACTAACGCGTACATGTGTCAGATACTACTACATTGTATGTGACTGACAGTATCCTCGCTTTAGTATCTGCAAGCTTTATGATAACCTAATTATTAGAAGTATTCAGTCTGGATCTGTATATTCGTCAAGAAACAACCTTCCACGGTGTGGGCAGCCGGGAAGTGATAACCGCCCTCATACCCGCAACAGCACACGAGACAAAATTGTTCAAAATCAAATCCTTCCTACATTCCCTAATACCTCTCTTATCTCCACAACTAACTCTTCTCACATTCATTTATTACAGTGCACAGCTAATGCAAACGATGCGAGTTTGCGAAACGTCGTTCCTGGTCTCCTTAAACCCCGTTCCAAACTACATGTTGGAGCATTCAATGTACGGACATTGTGTCAAATAGGGCAACAGGCGTCATTAGCTAGGACTTTAGAATCTCGTTCCATCGATGTGTGCTGCGTCTCGGAAACGCGCATACAGGATCCGAGTAGCATCACTCATTTGACCTCACCATGTCAAGATAAAGAAGCAGCTCGATTTACCCTTCGTGTATCCGGTAGCCCTGATGCTGCTTCTAGGGGCCTCGCCGGCGTAGGTATAGCATTGAGTCGTAGGGCAGAACAATCTCTCCTTGACTGGATCCCTGTAGATAGTCGATTGTGCGCCGTCCGACTGAACGGGACAGTAAGGACTCGGAAAGATAGGGACACTCGCCGTTGCCTCTTCGTCATATCAGCCTACGCCCCCACTGACTGCAGCCCAGATGATGTAAAAGATGAGTTTTGCAGAAAGCTTTCGGACCTCCTCCAAAAAATTTAAGCGCTCTGATATAGTTATAATGGCTGGTGACTTCAATGCACAAGTAGGTAGACAAAGTGAAAATGAAAGACACCTAGGTGGATGTTACGGTCTCGCGGCTCAAAGAACAGACAATGGCGACCGTCTGTTGCAACTATGCTCAGATAACCAACTATTTCTAGCAAACACTAATTTTAAGCATAAGGAAAAACACCTTTTGACCTGGCGACACCC
>OX103972.1:8811031-8858104 GCA_944470395.2 Schistosoma turkestanicum
TACAAGCATCCAGAAAGTACGAGGTCCGGATCCGCGTTCAGGTCCTGGTCCTGGTCGTGGTCATAAAATGTTACAAATAATGCGTATTTATACATTTTGGTCGAATAGGAAACAGCATCGAAGTCTGTGACATTGACAGTTAAGACGACCAATAGGAAGCAACATTTGAAGTGACATTGATAGTCAGGACAACCAATAAGAAACAACATTGAAGTACATGACATTGATATCTAGGACGACCATAAAATCGACCAGTGAGAATTAATCAATAGGAGTAGACCAATAATTCTCTTAGGATATTGGATGAATATCCTAACAGTATCCTACCAGCAACCAGAAAATACGAGGTTGTTAAGCACAAAAAATCAAGCTTATTTATACGATGATAGAAACACCCTTGGTGAGAGCCCTCAAAAAAGCGTACTAAAATAATCCATCAACCAGTGACACTCAAGAATTTTACGAGTGGGAAATGTAAACTGTATGTCAACTAAGCGTCTCTTGGCGCAAAAAATATAGAAATTCAAATTTTCAAAAATGATTTACGAAGTTAGGACTTTTTCCATTGTGAGTTCTGGCAATCTAACCGTCGCAACAATATCTTGCAAGAAATTTCTCTATATCAATATATGTCACAGGAATTTTATGCTTTTTATCATGTGATAGCCTATGAAAATTTCTCTTTCCCTCCTAATCCATGACGAAGTAGACGTTTGATAATAAAGTATTTTTTTTAAAAACAACAGTACAAACTGCAATTCAACCATTATGTATTATTCATATGAGATTTTAAACAAAGGTCATAACTTTGTAGTTTTTCTTAAGACCAACTTACTTAACCTCTGTTTTGATTATCACTGATCGATCGAACCTTGAACATAATATACATTTAAATTAGGCTTTCATAACCATAACATTAAATTAGATAGAATTATCAGTTGTACAGAATTAAAGTAAAGCTTGAATGTTAGTTGTATTGTAAGCGAAATAAAATATAAAATTGAGAAAATATATTTTGTGATAAAAAAATGAAATTAATCTGCATTATACTACTGATCGATTGGAGCTGAGAAAAATAAACACTGAATGAGGCTTTTACAACTACATGATCGGTTAGATAGAATTGCCGACAGTGAAGAACAAAGTGGAGTCGGAATATTAATCGTAATGAATATAACAGTAGCCAATTATACTACAAAATAGAGACAGACAGATACAATACAGAACTTCGTACATAAGTACATCAGTTCAGGTTGCCATACCACATCAGCACAGAGACGTAACTGTCAGTTCAAATCCAAGAGTGATAGCGATAGTAGAATTATTAGCAGTAATGGAGAAGATTAGGGAGCAAAGATATGATTCGAGAAGTATAATTCAGTAAGATAAATTTAGAAGGAGAAAGATAGAGATTATGAGGAATTCAGAAGGTTAGAATTTGAAAGAACACAAAGAGTGAATGCACTTGTGCGATTGCAAACGATTTTGAGCCATGTCGTTCAAGGTCTCTAATCATCGATTACTATCATATCGCAGGCCCCAACCAGGTAGTCTACACCTACCAACACGACTCAGTTCACTTGTCAGTGACTTCATGGATTTGTGCCATGTTTTGGTTTGGCCGCCCCTAACTTTCTTCCAACCTACTCCTACACTACAAAACATAGCTAGTCGAGGCAGTCGGTGGTTAGCCATACGTAAAACATGTTCCAACCACCTCAACTGATGAAGTTTCCAAACTCGATTTATTGATTCACCATCCCTACCTAGAACTCATTTTCCTAACGACAGCATTGCTTATACGGTTGTCCCATGATACACGAGCAATGCTTCGGAGACACCGATGATGGAAGACTAGTAAGCTACGAATGGCCTCTACTCTTAACGGCCATGTTCCAAAATAGAGAAAATATAGAAAATAAACAATATGAAATTCAATTGAATGTTAGAACATTTAGGCATATTTGGTTTAAAAAAAATTTGAAATCATGAGTAGTAGTCAGTCATTCACATTTTGGCTACGTGTTTCTGTTACGCATGCACGTAAACACGTCACTTTGATATGCTTGAACTATTACGAGTTTACCTTAGTCGGAAAACGAGAGTGAGGATCCGGCAACATGACATGCTACTTAAAACCGATTATCCCAACCCTCATATTGAGTGAAAATAAGAAGATTTGAATGTGAAGTAGAACCGGTATTCTACAAGCATCCAGAAAGTACGAGGTCCGAGTCCTAAAGAAAATCAGGATCTCGGACTAGGGATCCGGGACCGGATCCTGGTTATGGTCAAAAAAACTAAAAGACATTTTCAACCAGATCCGAATAAAATTGTGAAAAATACTATGTTAGTAAACAGTGTTTTGTGTTTTTCTCTAGATTGAGAACTATCAAAACTTCTCCAAAACATAATTCTACTTTCCTGTCATTATTATCGATCCTATTTGGATGATGATTTCTCATTACATCTCAATAATTCACGATTCTTTTCTAATATTTCATATTCTCTATTTTTTTTTGGACATCATCTTTATTTCTACTGTTTGATTTTTTTTTCCTTCTTCTTCATTTCATCTACCAGTCTGTTGATGATATTGAAACCAGTCATCCAGCTGCATATACTGGTGCATTACTTTATTCATCTTTGTCCAAATCATTTTTTGGTAAACGTAAAGTAAGTCCTCATCAATCAATATCATTTTATGTGTATATATATGCAGTGTTTTTTCTTCTCAGTTATTGTTGATTTATACCATGAATAAACATAAGGCCTCAAGAAGTTTTTTTGTGATTGATTAAGCGAGACCGAAGGGTTCGATTCTCGCGTGTGTGGTCATGGATGCACACTATTGATGAGTTCCGTACTAGTACGGAAGGTGATATTCAATGACCAGGGTCCCTGTTTTGAAAGACTGCGACGACAGCTTATTAAAAGGGGGGGACGAGTGTGGTGTGAGCTACTTATAAGTAGTATATGACGTGAGTGTCAACGTAATGTCTGGCAGCAGAAGATGAGGGAAGATCAAGAAAGGAAGAATTAGAAAACAATGGAATTTGTATGAAACGCATGAACAGTGAGTGACAATGGATTGATGTTTTGCAACAGGAACAGTCCAGTTCGATATGATGAACTGATATTTTGCAAATGAACGACTTACGATATGGTTTTCCTATTTTACTGAGTAACTCTATAATTTTCGTTAAATACAATCCGGTTGCCCCACTTGTGTTCTCGTTCACTACAATAGGACAAGACGGTCAATCAATGGTAGGTTAGCATTGATCAGTTCATTATCTCAATGATAGTTTGGAATCGATACATTTCACCAAACGTCTGTTTAAATGACAAGATAAATTATCATTACTGTTAATATCTTTCCTTATGAAGAATAACAAAATCCGATGTAAAATAACGATAGACAAGCAGTAGATACCATACGCAACTGTGCTATGGTCAACTCACAACTTTTTCTCCATTTTACTTTGATTTGGGTCAATTAATAGTATTAGTAGTATTATTGTGGTGAATACTACTCATAAGTAGTATGTGATGGAACGTTGTGTGTAGGTTGTTACAGTCGACAACCTTACACAAAATTTTCACGAGTTCTCAAGCTCGGTGTGTTGCGGAATAGTTTGGAAACCAGAAAAGAATCGAGAAAATACCGTCTGGAAACCAATATGGACTACAGAACACACCATAAAATGTAGATGTATAACTTAAGTAGACTAACTGTGCATATTGCATAAAAATTCTGTAAATTTGCTGAATAAACATTCCCTCTTGTTCAATACCTTCTTCATACTCTATCACTAGCTTTTATACTCTGGGAAACAGAAAATGATTAGTTTCTGAAATGTGCAAACAATGTGTATTTTTGATTATTGAGTGATTCCCATTATAACTTTACAGTAGGCAGTTTTGTAGATCGTCATTCTGTAACTGTAAATACAGTAACTTCACCTTGTAAGCGCTTATAGCGTTATCACGCTATTGCAGAACATATTGATAATAAGCATTTTATTAGTTATTTCGATAATCAAGTCAAAGCCGATATATCTCAAAAAGGAGTTGATCTTCTCTTTGTGTACATAAAATTACATGGTAAGAGAAAGATTTTTTTCAATACTGAACAATTAGTTTTGTTTGATATTTGAAGGTAATGATTTATTGAAAAAAATTGATATTTTCATCAAAGAGAGAGGCTATCTGGAAAAAAATGTTAAACAGAAACTTTTATGTGTTGTTGAGTTTTCTAAGCCATTCAATCTTGGAGCTTTTACAACAGCATCATCAGCATTCATTTGTGTCTAGAATGATGTTAAAAAAAAAATCGATACAATGAAACTTTCAAGTTTTCAAGGTTCATCAATAAGAAAAAATATTCATTTAAACTGTTTTTGTTTAGAATTTTTTTTTCTCTAAAAAAGTCTATCTGTTCATAATTTGTTAGTTGTGAAATCTAACACACAGTTGTTATATTGAATTGATTTGCACTTGAAAATGGATTGGTTAATTGTATTCTAGGCTGTTTTATTATGTTCATCATTAACTAATTCTCACTCACTCTTACTCTCACTCACTCACTCACTCACTCACTCATTCATTCATTCATTCATTGTAGCTTTAACTAATCGATTGTTGCGTCACAGTTTTATTGATTGTATGTGTCATGGACTTTAGTTCACTAAGTATACACAAAGGTGTACTTTAATATTACATCATGAGTACTTAATAATAATAATAATGAACTCAGAAATTTTATCGCTTAGTGGTTTCGTTTTGTATAACAAAGTTGTTTTATGCGAGATGAGGTTACTAACCCCCCTGTACTCAACCATTGATCACGGGTTTACAATCGCAGTATTAAACTAGTGCTGTGATTATTGTTTTCGGGATATTTTTATTTTATCTACTTTTTTTCAGTTTTCACACATTTGTAGTATCGTTTTTGCAAGTTCTGACGTTTCCAATCTCATTTACGATGAGATCTATAAATTAATCACAGGGAATTTTCTTCGCTAAACATTTAAACTATGGAGTAAAGCATATCTCATCAAGTACAGTCTGTAGTGGATGAACATGCCGTGAAAATTAACTTAGTGAAAGTTTATTTTCTCACCTAATAGTTAAACAATCATTATGTTTCTAAACAGCATCATTACTAACATCGTCATCATTAGTAGTATATATTTTGAAAAAGAAATTATTCATTAGGATTTATCTGCAATTTATTCACAAAATGAAAATGTTTCAATGAAAAAGATTTTCTTTTCGACGAAATCATTATTCTAGAAAAAAAAATATTTCTTATCTAGTAGTTTTTCGCTATAAGTTCTCCAATTATTAGGTGTTGAGGCAATTGAACAATAATAACAGATAGAGTTACGTAACGTTTGGAAGATTTGAATTAAAAATAACATGAAATTATCTAATCAGTCAATTAAAAGTAAGAATAGGAATTGAGATTTGATGCACACTATGTAGAAGGCTCAGGGCGGGGTTAGAGGCTATGCAGACGTTTTCTGTATATATGCAAAGATTCGGTTTTTATTGATATGTAATCCTATGGCTTCTGCTATTTGTCAAAGCCGGATTCGTGAGCTGGTGTCAACTAGATGCAACGAGATAAAGCTTCTTATTACTTTCTATTGCTCTTCAGTCATCCATAAAGAGTGATGTTCCGAAATACCATGATGCATTTGTCTAGTTGTACACCGACTGTAACACATAGAGGCAGAGGAACTACATCATTTACCAAAGAACGTAGAATATAATCTTACTGCATTGATTTTGTGTTTTAAGACCTTCAGTATACACCGAATTACTTCTTCACTGACTATGTCACCTTTGAACTGTAGTTTCAACAATATAGGCTTTTTCGGTAATGTCGGTGATTGTTCACATGTAATGACCTACAGTCAGTTAGGTAAATGTCACGGAATCATTAAACACAAATGGCTTTTAAACGACAAATTAAAAAAAAAACGACTGACTTATGACAATAGTTTAGATGAAAATTTTGTGAACGGCTCAGGCTATTCTCTGTGTTAAATCCTAACCCTAATCTTTTATTCTTCCATCATCTATCTTTGCACCTCTTTGGATTCTACGAATCGTAAGTGCTATTTTCGTTCTCAAACTCTTCAGCTTTACTTATTTATACTATAACAGTTTCTACTTTCAAAAAAATTATTCATGTGTTTTCAAGTTTTCGATGATTTTTGATTAGTTTGTTCAATGACGCAACTCTATTTTCATTTTAAACAATTAATAATCCTTGAAATCATGAATGGGTCATTGTTAGACCACCATGGGAGCACTGGACGGCCATTTCGTCCTGTCGTGTGATTCATCAGCATTATTTCAATGTAGAACAGTCAGTCAGATGCAACGTAGAACTTCGTACGTAAGTACATCAGTTCATGTTGCCATACCACATCAGCAAAGAGATATAATTGTCAATTCAAATCCAATAGTAGAAGAGGTAGTAAAGGTATTAGAAGTAATCGGAGAGGTTAAGATTAGAAGATATTATTCAAGAAATATGATTCAGTGAGAAAAGTTTAGAAAGTCAAAACTAGAGGTGTTGAAGAATCCAGAAGATTAGGATTTGAGAGAACACAAACAATGAACGTAAAAAGAACGTAGAACAATAATCTCCATTATACGATAATGCAAAATTATGAATCCCCTTTAATTAATTTGGATAATCAGATGAAAAGATGAAGGTTATCGAAATTATGTAATATATTTGCGCAATACATTTTGAATAGTCTGGTCGACACCCCAATATAACGTGTCTGTGTTACCCTACCATTCAGAGGTGGTTCAACTAGTCTTATGCTCTGAGATGAAGACTTAACTTAGTGCAGCCGAACTTATTATCATCGAAAAGTCAAGGTCTATGTTACACCAAAATCCCTTACAGCGTGTAAATGATTACATCGCATCCCAATGCATCTGTCAATTTACTTGTATGTGCGAACACAAATACAAAAGTTGATAGGAGGCAGTTGTGAGTTAAAAGTCAGGGTAGCTGAACACATGAGCAAATCCTTCATTGCGAAACATAGTTGATATTGAATTGTCTTTTATAGTTGTTACACAAAAGTATTCAAGAATGTATATACTAGGGTCAATCAAACTACATGAAAATGGAAACTCCTTAGTTTGGCCCTTTTATATTTTTCATATATAAAGACGTCTTAACGAGTATAAGCGTGACCAGATTGTTCGAAATGTATTACTTAAATAACTCTTTTTATTCAATACTTGAAATTTCCATTTCCATTGTCCTTTCACTTGACTAAGTTTGACTAACCATGGTAATTTGGTAAAATTGCCGGTAAATATGATTTGTACAATTACAGATAATGACATCGTCGAAAACATCATACTTTGTTTAATGATACAATTTACTATTACGATTAGTTGTACTGAGTTATTTGTTTCCAGCTTATTGAACACTGAACTCGGAGTATTCAGTTGCATCCTCTCTCTCTCTCTCTGTCCTAGTTAAAAAAACCTTCTTTATCACCACCCACCATCTTAAAATTGTGTAATTAAAACTTGCTCATTAAATGTTCAATGTTTTTTTGATTATCTAATTATTTGTTTATTTAATACTTTTTCTCTCTCTCTCTCTTGACTTCCTCTTTTACTCTATATCCTATTTGTATTACATTACACTTTGTGTTCATCTCTCTACACACACACATACACGCACACACACGCAATAAATAGATACCACGGAATGAAAGTTTTCATTCATTCGGTTCTGATGCAGTAGTCGATGAAAGTGAACACTTACTCTCTTCACCAAATCAATTATTACAATCATATATGTCAATATCCAATGATCATAACAATAACTACGACGATCTAGTGAATCATGGTGCTGCAGATGAAATAATCACAATGGAACATCCAATGCCAACCACATCGTTATCTAATTCTAACCGAATGTCAGGCTATTCAAAAATCAATTCACCATCATCACAATCATCATCTCGTCCCGGTGGTGAGTCTACCAAAAAATGGTGGCATCGTGTAAGCGATTCTTGTCATTCTGGTTGTTGCTGTCGAAGTACATCGAGAAAATGTAGAACTCGTACACTGAGAACAACTGGTTATGATCGCCTATTGAAATTAGAACATAAAATGCAGGTTTCTGCCAGTAGTATTTTAATGACTCTCCATTATTATCATTATTATTATTATTATCATTATTATGCTGTCATCATTTCTGCTTATTATTATTATTATAAATATTATTTATTGATAATATTAAATGATTTTGCCTTAAATTGTTTCAACTAATTTCTTAACTCTATTATGCTTTCTCTAAATTAGATTATTATTATTATTATTATTCTACGCTGTTGTGTGTGTGTGTGTGTCTATCAGCGCTTATTTTAATTTTTTCTAATGTATGTTTATTGATAGAATTTTTAAAGTATCAATAATGCTGAGTGTGTAGAGTTTTGTTTTGTTGTTTGGTGTTATATTTAATTTGATTTGAGAAAAAACACTGATCTCTTCTGCTGTTGTTTATTTCTTTTGCTATTATTATTTTTAATTCAACTAACCTAGTTGATATTTTAAACAAAGTAATTAATTTTGCTCTATTCATGTTCATTGTTCAATGTTTAAAATGAAGATAATCACAAGAGGGATGTTTGAAATAGTCTCGAAGAAAGAATCTGATGTCGACGGGACAATGAGTGTGTAACTACATGGTTGGAAGTCAGCTGACTTAATTTGCTCAGTTCGATGCAAAGATACGAATTAGTTATAACTGAACAGACGAATCCCGCGTACAGGTTTTTGTACTCGTTTACATTGTTTGGTTTGTGTGAAGACTAGTGATAATTTTATCTGCTCAACTAAACTTGAAGCAGATAAAATAGAGTTTGAATCTACAACTTACTAGTTGCGTGCTGTGAAACAGTACTCACTGAAAACAGTGTATGACGTTGCGCGAGACGGTGAATTAATCGAAGTTAGACATTAGATGCACCGTTAGATGCCGGATCAATGCTCCAGAGTTTGAAACCAAAGGTCCTTGGTTCGAATCTTTCAGGTAGAAGGACTCGTGAATGCGCACTGCTGATGAGTCCCATACCAGGACGAAATGGCCGTCATTCAGTGCTTCCAGGTTTCCAATGGTAGTCTAACATTGATCAATTCATGATCAATTCAAAAAACAACTCAACCACCATCTTCACAACCTTTTCATGCGAATCCTCTCTCTCTTGTGTTCAAATAGTGTAGATTCATATGGATCTTCCCCGTATTCTTATCTAGTATATTTCTGTTCATTGTTTTACATTAAATGATACTTGAATATAAAAAAATAAACTAACCATTTCTGCTGCGCTTTTATTTCATCATATGCGCTCTCATGCTCTGTAAATAAATTTTAAATTCAACGTTTTTACTGGTGAATTTTTGTTTTGTCAAGTTTATGTTTAACTGGAGTACGTATCATTGAAAGCTCCGGGATGGCAGTGTAGATATCTCCGCCAATATACATCGATCCTATTTTTCACGTTTCACTTCATACATAACACAACAAATAAAATTCAATAAGTTAAGAAGTCAATAGAAAGAAATTAATTTCATCTTTCATTTACATCTAAATTTTGAAAAATCCATTTTTAAATAAATAAACAAGATGTTAAATTATGGTAAGGATTTGATTTTGACCAATTTGGTCTCGTGTGCTGGTACGGGTATCAAAGCGGTTGTCACTTCCCGGCTGCCCACACCGTGGAAGGTTGTTTCTTGAGGGACCTGAAAAGGAAGATAGATTAGAGTTGGTCTTGGAGATCTGGGTGCGTGACCTCAGAGCCCAGGAGACAACTGATTAAGGCCGGTCACGCACGGCCTTTTTATTACAGGTATTTTGAGTATCAGCTCCGTTCTTGAAAGCCCTTAGTGGGCACCCTTACCCAAGGAGATGGAAATCCGTGAGGTAGGGAGAGGTGTGACATTTTTAGGGTCGATATTTTCTAACCCTTCCTCCCTTGTGAAAAGGCAGCATCGCTGCAGATGCTGGTTGTCCGAGGGGAACACCTTACTGCTGTCACACCCCTCTGCAGTCAGCAGTACGACTTCGCCCTCAGACCTTGGGTAGCTGCTTTTAGTCCCATCGCTCTCCAATCGACCTGCCTGGCATGGTATAACCTTCAGGAACATATGTTTTAGCCAATATAGCTCGGTTGGTTCATCACGACAGTCAAGCCCGACCACCACGTCAAGGTAGCAGCTACGATCGGTCTATCTTATCTTACTGAATTATACTTCTCGAATCATATCTTCGCCCCCTAATCTTCTCCATTACTGCTAATACTTCTATTATTGCTATCACTGTTGGATTTGAACTGACAGTTGCGTCTCTGTGCTGAATGGGCCATGGCAACCTGAACTAATGTACGTACGTACAAAGTGGTGCGTTGAATCTGTCTAAATTATGGTAAGTGAAAAGAAAATGACACTATGATTATTATTCAAGAGATGAAAGTATAATTAATGCCAATCGCCGCACCATTGCAACCTTATTTCAGCATCCATATCTCACAATATATCGCCGGTAAATTGATAACGATTTTTTGTGTTGTGCTAACCATCCTCCTATTCAAATATTATCAACTTACCAATATATGATCAGTAACTTGATAAATCTGCTATTTTCTGAAGTATTCTCATTGTATAGCAGTTACTAAATAACTAAATTATTACATATATTTATTTATATTCCTTTTTGTCGTAAGCGCTTGATTGACGACCCATTAACTAACTGATTTTGTATGACTTACTATATATATAATTTTTCGCCAGTTTACCATTCACAAACAATTCTACTCATAGCCAGCCACTTTTGAATTGCTCTTGCATAAATATATTTCTGCATTTTTATGGTGTGATATGCTCTGGTCCATTTTGTAATATAAACTATATCTCCTAGAAATATAGAGAATTTTGTAGAGGGTCGTTTAAGGTTTATGGAGTAAGAGGCAAGATAGAAAGAAATCAACTATCGAGTTTGTGAACCAATAAGAATTTAAAGCTAACTCAAGGCTACTGATACTAGAACAGAATTCTGATTGGTGTTTTGTATTTGTCACGTGACACTGGTCAACGGTTAGGGGATACAATAAAATTAATGTCGCGTGAATGAAGATTAATGTTTTTCACAGATTAATACCTTGAAAAACTATTGAAAGATTGTCAGCACTAGTATAACTTCAACCTTTGGTTTAGTTCGCGTTTAGTCAGGATGATGTACCTTGTGTGTAGGGTGTGTGTGTGAGGAGCAGCGTGTGCGGTTATCTGGAAGAAGAAAGAACAAGAATAATAGCTGAGCCGACAACTCAATAGACAGCAACCAGAAATAAAGCGAGCATTAGATCAAGACGAACTGATAAACGAAGCCAGAAGTTGTAAGAGTAAGCTTTCGAATGCATTACACTAGAATTATATGACAATGGCGTCATATACCATTGACAATGGAAATAAAGTTGTTCATGTCATTACTTCATAGAATTCGATAAATTTTGAATAGATGTTCAGCTCGATTAGTTTTTATTTTCTAAAGCGATAAATGAAGAGCATATTGATTTTCTTTGAAATCTCAAGTTTGAAGGTGTTGTATCGTTATCGCTACACAAATCATGTTCTTTCGCCATTATGCTAATTACTTGATGCATATTTTTTGCTTTCTCTCTCTCTCTCTCTCACTTATTCCACAGTTTAATTTATTTTACATTTTCGTTGTAAATAATAAGATTTCAGTTCCTTTGTTATTGTTATTATTGTTGTTGATTTCATTTCCTTTTTCTCCCCTAAAATTCATAGGCAAATCTTCGTGTATGTGATTCAAATTGGTCAGATAAATTTTCATTGGATACAGTTGGTAGTTCAGGTCGTGTATATTGTACAACGAAATCAAAAATGTCTTATCAAGTTAGTTGTCACATAATATTGATTGTCTTTGTTTGTTTGTTTTTTTCGCTTTAAAATTGGCAATCAATCTTACTTTGTGATAATATGTCCAATAAAATTAAATGTAGGACTGATTGATCGAAGTGTAAAAACAGAGAATATCTTTCTACATTAAATAATATAAGAGACTATCTTATTTACTTACGTCTGTTACCCTTAATGATGCATAGGTCGCCGACCAGCGTTCTACAACCTACTTTGTTCTGGGACTTCTTTTCCGGTTCTATTCAATTCCTGTCCATGTTTTTAATGTCTGCTTCCAATTCTCGGCGTAATATGTTCCTTGGTCTTCCTTGTCTCCTTTGGCCTTGAGGATTCTAAGTTAGGGTTTGTCTTGTGACACAGTTGGATGCTTTCTTCAACATGTGTCCTATCCATCTCCAGTGTTTCTTCCTAATTTCTTCATCACCTGGAATTTTATCTGATCTATCCCACAATTGGTTGTTGTTGATGATGTCTGGCCAACGGAAGAGGTTATTTTACGCAGCAAAGTTTATTTCACTTTGATCCAGCTTACTAATTATTCTGCATATTGTATTGATAAACTCTATATTCTAGTTTATATCTAATTGTTGATTGAATTTTCGGATTATTGAGTTGAATGTATCAAGTGATCAACTGGAATTGAAAGAATCTAGTCAGCGCTAACAACTAAAGTAACCTAACATTGATCACCTTGTATAAATGATTCATTACTAACTTGGATGGCAAATCAATAGATGAAGCATTGAAACTTCATCAGTTGAGGTGGTTGGGACATATGTTACGTATGCCCAACCACCGACTGCCGCGATGAGCTATGTTTTGTTGTGCAGGAGTAGGCTGGAAGAAAGATAGGGGCGGCCAAACCAAAACATGGCAGAAATCCATGAAGTTACTGACAAGTGAACTGAGTCATGTTGGTAGATGCAGGCTCTATGGTTGGGGTCCGCGAGACGAAAGTCACTAATGGTTAGAGACCTTGAACTACATGGCTCAGAATCGTTTGCAATGGCGCAGGTGCATCCACTCTTTGTGTACTATGAAATTCTAAGCTTCTGCATTCCTCATAATCTCTACCTTTCTCCTTCTAAATTTATGTTACCTAATTATACTTCTCGAATCATATCATGGATAGTTTGGTTGTGGAGCTTTCATTGTTCTTTTGAACAACATTATCAACACAAACTTCTATCTGAAGTTTGTACTGATGATAAACTACAAATCTTCTCCTCCATCTCAACTGTTTGTGAGATATGTCCCATGTAGTAAAATACCTTTCTCCTTGTTTCTAACTATCTAACAATATAAGCAGAGATAGAGGATCTAAATAACGTTTTTTTTAATGACAAGAAAATAACACCAACAGTCATTCAAACTATCCTATCAAAGACAGCGATTTTATAACAGCAGTTTTATTAATGTTAAAATGGTTTGCGTCATAAATTACTGATATAACGGTTCCTGCGATGTTTTTCCTTATTATCTACTGTATACTACAAAGAGATTAAATTGGTGATCAAGTTTACACTATAACTGGGTTAGATACTCGAACAGTCCAGTACAGTACACAGAGACTAGATGACATTACGTCAGATACCTGATTCAATACCAAATTAGAAACTCGGAGGAAGTGATAGACAATACGTTATTCGGTACAATTACAAGTGGTCATACTCGGTCAGTTCAGAACAGAAATTACTAAGGTGGAGAAAATCACATCATTTGACAACCAATAGGCTAAGTGCTTATGTGGCCAAGTCCGATGACCGATTCGATCTTACTTTCGTTACTACATATCAAGACCAAATCTTCCAGATTCTCTTGTATCATAGTTCAGTACTTTGTATACTGGAGATCGTTTTTGTAAATTGATTTTGTCATTGTGAATCGTTTAATAGTTGGCGTTTTGAAATTGCAGATATTACGTAGTTGTTGTTTTATTCTTTCACTCATTCCTTATGGATTCGCATAAAATTTTATGGAGAAACAAAATATTCGCAGTCGTTTCACTCAGTCAGACAATCTGTCAGCAACAACGTAGAACTTTGTATGTACGTAGGTACGTCAGTTCCCATACCACATTAGCACACAGATGCATTTGTCAATTCAAATCCCATAGTAGTAGAGGCAGTAGGAGTATTAGCGGTAATGAAATAAATTTAAGAAGGGAAAGATAAAGGTGATGGAGAATTCAGAGGATTAGAATTTGAGAGAAGACAAGTAGTAGATGCACCTGCGCCATTGCAAACGAGTTTTAGTCATGTTGTTCAGTTTCTCTAACCATCAGTTACTATCGTCTCGCGCACCCCGACCAGGTGGTTTACATCTACCAACATAGCTCAGACTAGTTGTGAAAGACTGCATGGATTTGTGCCATGTTTTGCTTTGACCGCCCCTAGTTTTTTTTAGCCTACTACTTCTGACAATATCGCCCCTTCATTTAATTTTATTGCCTTTCTTTATCTTAAAATTGATCATTTTTTCCAGTTTTTGTGTTTCCTGAAATACTAGTCTTCCGAATTTTCTCATTACGTTTACCTCTCTCTTTTTAAATTTTTCTCACGGAATTCTACTTCTTGAATTATACCTTCGAACCCTAATCTCTCTGATTACTGCTAATACTTCTACTACGTCTACTACTATGAGATTTGAATTGACAATTGCATCTCTATGCTAATGGGGTATGACAACTTGAACTGATGTCCATATGTACGTACGTACGAAGTTCTACGTTGTAGCTGACTGATTCACTAACGAACAAAACACAATTTTCAACAATAATTATCAATATGTAGAATATAAATTATAACAACCTTGTGTAAATTATTTACATACAGAGGTTTATAGTGATTAACTGATATCATGTCGTCTAGATCTTAGTGTCGGTCAAATTCTATCAATCTCTTTGAAGTATATTTTTACTTGATGAACTAGTTTGATGACAACATCCTAATGAATAGGTGTGTCCAGTAATAATTTAACATTCTTTTTCTATTAATGATTTTCATTATATGAGGCTTATAATATAAGAGTAAATTGTACTTGAAATAATATTTTCTCGCACCATTTTTCTTTCTACAGGTTGGAGTGAAAATCAATTTATCTAGTTCTGGTTTAACAAAAATTGTTACCTTTATGCCTTATTTCATGATTATCAATAAAGCTGATGTAAGTGTTCATTGTTTGACAATGCCTTTTTTGAAAAAAAATCAATACTATTATTATTATTATTATTATTATTGGGTTATCGATAATTATTTGTATATTGTGCCTTGATTAGCGCTCAAATTTCCCACTATTTACTCAAATCACTAGTTACTTACTATCTATTAGTATTACCAGTGCTAAACTGTTTACTTACTTGCTTTCGCCTGTTACCCCCAATAGAGTATAGACCCGCCGACCAGTTTTCTCCAACCTACTCTTTCTTGGGCTTCGCTTCCTAACTCTGTCCAATTTTTGTTCATTCTTCTCATATCTTTCTCTATTTCTCGGCGTAATGTGTTCTTCGGCCTTCCTCTTTTCCTTTTACCTTGAGGGCTCCATGTGAGGGCTTGTCTTTTGATGCAGTCCAGTGCATTTCGCAGTCTGTGTCCTATCCACTTCCACCGCTTCTTCCTGATTTCCTCCTTTACTGGAATCTTATTTGTTCACTTTCACAATAGGTTGTTGCTGATAGTGTCTTGCCAATGAATCTGAAGTATTTTGAGTAGACAACTGTTCATGAATACTTGTATCTTGTGGATGATGGCTTTGGTAGTTCTCCAAGTTTCCGCTCCATACAGTAGAATTTTGTGTTTATTTTTAATTGTTCACTTGTTACACAAGACTGACTAAAACAGGAGCAATATATGTACTGAAGATTAATAGATAGGGTTCTGTCTTTCAATATTCAATTGATTACAAAATTAAATTTCTAGTGTTCCACCACTTTAGTGTAAGCCATTTGTCTCTTCATTAAATAAAAAACCGAATCAAATTAACATCATGATAAGTTTACTAAAACGAATGCTAGATCTGATTTCCTAGCCACTTCTGTTAAACCCAGACTAAATCTTCATGTCCATTTGATGAACAGAAGAAAAAAAGTATGAAGTACGAAAAAGAACTCTTTACTCCAAAGTTGTTTAGTTTATTACAAATAATTTGTGGGTTGTTAGAAGTTGCCGGAAACATGCCAAATATATAGTATCCGTATCGGTAAATATCTAATCAAAACTGTAGCACGGGATTCTTCGTTATCTAGATGCTTCTGTGAAGGTTCTACTCAGTGACATCATGAAACAACGACATTTCTCGGTGTTTGTTTTGGAGGTCCCCGGTGTAGCAGCAGCCTCTGCAGCAGTAGGTCTCAACATACATAAAGGAAAAAGCGAAATTCTCCGATGCAACACAACATGCACCAACCAAATCACTCTTGATGGAGATGCCTTGGAGGACGTTAACACCTTTACATATCTGGGCAGCATGATCGACAATCAAGGTGGATCCGATGCAGATGTGAGGGCGCGGATTGGCAAAGCAAGGGCTGCATTTCTACAGTTGAAAAATATCTGGAACTCCAAACAAATATCAATCAACACCAAAATCAGGATTTTCAATACAAATGTGAAGACAGCTCTACTGAATGGAGCGGAAACTTGGAGAACTACCAAAGCCATCATCCACAAGATACAAGTATTCATGAACAGTTGTCTACGCAAAATACTTCAGATTCGTTGGCCAGACACGATCAGCAACAACGTATTGTGGGAGAGAACAAGTCAGATTCCAGTGAAAGAGGAAATCAGGAAGAAGCGGTGGAAGTGGATAGGACACACATTGCGAAAAGCACCTAACTGCCTCACGAGACAAGCCTTCACATGGAACCCTCAGGGCAAAAGGAAAAGAGGAAGGCCAAAGAACACACTGCGCCGAGAAATAGAGAAAGATATGAGAGGAATGAACTAACATTGGACAGAACTGGAAAGGGAAGCCCAGGACAGACAGAGTAGGTTGGAGAAAACTGGTGGGCGGCCTATGCTAGATTGGGGGTAACAGGCGTAAGTAATAAAAACTTTTCAAAAGAATTCGTTGAAGTTCTCTCCTACCTATCAGCCTACAAGTAATATCATGAAGTAAATCAAATACTTACACTTAATCACTAAACATTAGAAATGAAAGTTTTTGACTTATTTAGAATATTACAATTACATTACATCATTAGTTTGACATGTTGTAGTTTTACACATATTTTTTCACTATCATACCAGTTATCATTCATCTTTCTCTTCAACTAGATTGATATTGAATGTTTTGAAGTGGATGACACTGAAACAAAATCATCACAACCTCGAAATATCGAATTCATAAAAGTTCCTGCTGGTGAAGCTGTACCATTTTGGCCGTATGCAATCAATTCAAAGAATATGTTATTGAAATGTCGTATCACAGAGAATAATGTGACTGCAGCATTTCCATTCTATGAATCACATACAATTTTAATGAAATTAGAAGGGAAAGTAAGTAGAGTTTATCCTTTTTCTTGTATGTGACTTAATTTAAAAACCTTATGGTTATTTCTAAGTTCATAGATGCAAACCATTATTGGCTTGAATTATATTTTCTGGTTAGCATTTTGCTTTAGCGAGTTGATTTTCTATGGGATGGGGTTGCTAACCTCATGATGCCTGACCCTCTTCCTTTATCCGCGCCTGGGACCGACCGTAACCTCAAAAAGACTCCAGGCGGAATAATAGGAATCATTATAAAAAATTCTGGAAATAATAAATTCCGTATTCATGTCAGTTTTTAGTCATAACCGGCTTGACATAGACAGAAATGTTTCAATATGTAAAGGACGGAAATGTCATATTAGATTGTCTAAAGTGTTCTAGTTCGGATAATTTTTAGGAAATGCATTTTTTACATATATTACAATTATACAATATTTGGGAGCAGAGTTTTGGACGTTTGTGTTTTTACACATTTGAAATCATCAATCAATCATTGTTAGACCACCATTAAAAACCTAGAAGCACTGGACGGCCGTTTCGCCCTGGTATGGGACTCATCAGCAGTGCGCACCCACGACTCCTGCTCCTCGCAGGATCCGAACCCGGGACCTTCGGTATTGTAGGCGAACGCCTTACCATCGGACCACCGGGCCGGCATCCAACGGTGTTAATGTCTAACTCTGATTGATCTACGGATTTTGCGCGACCTCACCCATTAGTCTTTGGTAGTTACTGCCTACACCCGACAGTGTTGAACTCTATTGGTCACGTCTCCTCAACTAGAACTCCAAGAATTTCCTCACGAAGCTAGTCACTGGTGAGCACTGTTACGATATTTTCGGGCAGAGTTTTGGAGGTTTGTGTTTTTACACATTTGAAATTATCAGGAGCTACTAATTCTTTTTAACTTCACATCCTGTTCGCTGTATGATCGGTGTAGTAAATACCTTTCCCAGTTTCATATCGGATTGGTGATAAAATCCTCAATACCTAGAAAAAATAGAACGGAAACAGAAAACAGAGAACAACATAAGTAATAATTAAAGCGATAAGTCAGTTTGCCATACCATGATTCAGTGTTTGGGTTTAATGCTATTCAAATTAGTTTAGTCTGTACGGTGAATAATTATGTTATACTCGTCTCTAGGTATGCTTAAAACTATTACGGGTTCACCGTAGTCGAATAACGAGAACAAAACAATGAACCAGCGTCCAGATAGGCTACTGTGATCCCCTGAACCAGTTGTACCAGCAAGAAATCTTGATATAGCGTGGAAAGTGTATTCTACAAACACCCAGCTAGCACACAAATCGCGTTTATTTATGCACCATAGAAACGTCCTTGGGACAGTCACAAAAATAGCACACTAAAATAACACAGTAACCAACCACAGCCAAGGACTTTCCGATTAGGAAATGTGATCTCAAGGTCAACTGGTCGGTCCATGAAATAAATCCAAAATAAAGATATCAAGCGAGTTCTGGGGATCTAACATCCCCAACAAATTACCAACATCATAATTGTCAAATCCTTTAGTGCCAACCGAATTCGACCAATTATGTTGTAAAATACGGTCACTAGTTTAAGTTACTCGACTTCCAGCTTTAAGATATAAACTGGTGGCCAACAGGGAACTGTGCTCGACCTATGTTCTGGACCGCTTGGGGATTTATCAGTAAGTTCATCCTTGTCATCTTGAAGGAACTGATGTTGTTTGTTGAACTTCAATCCGCATTACTCATTCTCATAGTTTGACGCATACATTGCTATTGATCTATTCGGGCCTCTTAAATAGAGATTGTGATAGATAGTAAGTGAAAATTTCACATTATCAAACTACCGAATTCCATATATATACTACTTATTTCTTCTTGCCTTCTTTTTTTTACACAATACAAAATCTATTCAGTATCCTGGTATATTTGTTGAAGTGGAGACAACTGAAGAAACCACTGTCATTACTTTGCAAATGTATCAAGAAGGCATGGCTTTAGTGCGTCTTGTCAATCATTTAAATGATTCACAACCAGTGTTTTATCATCAAAGGTAAGTTGTTATGACAGGAAAACAATAATAATAATAATAATAATAATAATAATAATAATAATAATAATCAAATGCAGGTTTTTTTCTGTTCGCTTGTGTTATTTATCCCAAAGATTGTATTCTATGTAGTACGGATGCTCCTCACTTAGGTAATAATTTCCCTGAGGTGTTCTCACCACTTTATGAATCAAGAATATCTATCGAAATATAGCATATTTCATTTTTAATATTGGCTATGTCATTCTAAGTAATCAATCTGCCCATTTGATCTCTGAATGTGTATTATATCATATATCTGCAATAAGAGTTTAATAGGTGTGTACATCGTATCATCACGACCCCACCATAGCCGCCACTGTAACGAGTTATATTAGCTAGAACACATGTCCTACCATACCATACAGGTCAATTTGAGAACGGTAAGATTAAGCGCAATAAACTCATCATAGTCCGAGGGCGACGTCGACTTGCTAATCTTAGAGGAGTGTGACAACATTGAAGTGGTTATTTATCTCTGACAACTAGCATTTTGCAGTGCTTCTGCCTGCAAAAGAAAGATTCGCAAAATGTCACAACTCACTTAATCCTGTGGATTTCTGTCTCTATGATTTGGAAAATGTTTTCACCTATTGATTTAACTGATTTATAGATCGATCGACTAGCAATCAAGTCGACCAAACTAAATGACACTGTAAAACGGCTTTTTTTCAAATAAACAGTTTAAATTATGAACAAAATGTTCAATTAACACTGCAATATCGAATGTGCGGAGATTACGCTCTCCCTCTCCAAATGCTCCTTTTATGACCATGTGTGAATAGCCGCTGCAGCGGAAGTCGTACTCTCCACCTTCTTTCTGTGAAGGTGTTGTTTACGGAATTGTGAGAAAGAAAACCAAGTGTCTGGCGTATAAACCGGGTTACTAGGCATGGATGATCCAACTAAGAGAGCTTGAAGATCCTAATTCCAAACCATTGGTTCACATTGGCTCCAGAATCCTGACTGATCGAATGGCCTATGTACCTAGTGTTGATGACTGATTACCATGAGACTACATCTTTTGACGTTGTACCACTGCATTGTGGATTTGGGTCAAAATCTCGGTGAGTGCCCCCCACCGGAAAACTACCCGCTTCGTTTTGGACGTCCACTCACAAATTCAATCATTTATTTGGTGTATAAATACTTAAGTGGTCCTTTGTACCGATGTTTATGAGCTTATATTATTGCAAAACTAATCAGTATACTATAAACCCCTCAATTTTTTATTTTCTAGTGGACTTCAACACACAGTTCATCGATTAGATGCTGGTATGTCAATTATGTATGCATGGGATTGTCCTAGTGCAAAACGTGAACTAGTTTTCTATTGTAATGAAACTGGTCATCATCATTCAAATAAGTTAACTTATGTAAGTTTCAGTTGTGATTTATCATGTTAATAATCTTAAATTATACATATTGAATAAAAAGTAGTTATCATTGAATAACAATCAATATTTATGATATTAATGCAGTGGAATGTGAGAAATAGAGATAATTTTCATTAAAACTATCAATCAAACAAGATAATAATCATTTATTCATTTAATAATTTTACTTTGAAGTAGATTTTTCTTTGCACGATAAGTGATGTTTTGTGGTGTAGAAGTAGGTTGGAAGGAAGCTAGGGGCGGACAAATCAAAACATGACAGAAATCCATGAAATCACTGACAAGTGGATTGAGTCATGTTGGTAAATGTAGACTACATGGTTGAGGTAGGTGCGCGAGACGATAGTAACTGATGGTTAGAGAGACCTTGAATGACATGGCTCAAAATCGTTTGCAATGGAGCAGGTGCATCCACTGTTTGTCTTCTCTCAAATTCTAGTCTTTTGAATTCCTCATCATCTCTATCTTCCTCTTTCTAAATTTATTTCACTGAATTACACTTCTTGACTAATTTCTTCCGCGCCTAACCTCCATAACCGCTAATACTTCTACGACATCTATCACTCTTGGATTTGAACTGACAGTTGCGTCTCTGTGCTACTGTGGTATGGCGACCTGAACTGATGTACTTACGTACCAAGTTCTACGTTCTGACTGACTGACTGGCTGTTTTTTGAAAGAAGCTGTATCTAATTTAATTAATTAACTAATCAACTTAAGAGGATGACAATATGCTTGTTTATGATTTTGCTACGATATTTTAAAGTTTTTAGATTCGATTACTTATATAAAATATAAATGTACACTATGTGAAGTAGTTTCAATTTTAAATGTGAAAGAGTTCATCAATTGTATTGAGTTTTCAAGAATCCTTAAGCTTATCCATAAATTTATAACTAAATAGGTCATGGTGGATGCCCACTTCACTAAATGCCCACCGACAATCATGAACATAGATTAGACGTCAAAATTCTAAATCAAAGGGATTCGGACAATGTGAGAGAATAACTTTCTTACTTACTTACTCATGTTACCGCCTTTCTAGTTCTCTCCAATTGTTGTTCATTCTTCTCATGTCTGTCTCCATTTCTCGGCGTATTGTGTTTTTCGGCCTTCCTGTTTTCCGTTGGCTTTGAGGATCCCAAGTGAGGGCTTGTCTTGTGATGCAGTTGGGTGCTTTTCACAATGTGTGTCCTATCCACTTCCTGATTTCTTCCTCTGCTTGAATCTTGTTTGTTGTTCTCTCTTCCACAGTAGGTAATAGGATAACTATAATAAGTCTGTAATTCAGATCAAGAAGGTCAACAGTAAACACGTTTTGATCCGATCTATCGACCTATACGATAATTTTCAATCAATCACATGATCAAAGCTTAACAGAACAAGATAACTAACAAAAATCCAAGTATAAACAAAGGTTAATGCTTTTAAACTACTCTTGAACTGAAAAAAACATCATATTTCCTAGTTTTGTATTGTACATTCTTTAAATGATGAAATATCTAATATTCGATGTCTTTTTTTCTATATAAATGAGTGTATACTTTTACCAAACCGTGATTATATAAACATGAAGATGAAATCTTTAAATTATTCACCATTTACCGACCTAACTTTTTTTTAAAAAACTTTATATCATACAAAAATGATTAAGGAATCTTGACAAATAGTATTTCACCATAGAACAAGTCTATCAATCTAATAATAAACTGTATGTGAAGAATGAGTGAAAAGGAGAGCGAGTGAATGAGAGTTCAAATCTCTACACTTAATCTAAAACGAATTGCCAGTATTATTGTTACGGCTGTTGTCTATCTCATGTTTTTGATACTCTACACTAAGCATATACATTGAATCAGACAAAACTTGCCCTTTCAGAATTATACTACTGATTAATGTATTTTTTTTAAAAATAATTACAGGATTGTATTGAAGAATTTAAAGTGAATAATACTAAAGCTTATTGGGTTTCATTTATGTGGAATATGCAACGTATACTGTTATTTACACAAGATGTAAATGTTGCTAAAAATGCTAGATTAGTAAGTAGTCAAGTGTCATTTGGATTTCTTTTTTTTCATTGCTCGTGTTATGATATTATTATTATTAATAATTGCATAGTTGTTTTTAACTATGCTGATGGCCTGGTGTCTCAGCGCGGTTACAGAAGGCTTGATTGGCTTTCGCCAACTTGCGTCACTTATGACATAGGCGAGATATCTGTCTGCTAACCAAAGGACGAGTCTACTGCGCAGCAGTTCGCTCCGTCCTACAATATGGATGAGAAACATGGCTAATAAGAGTAGAAGATATTCGTAGGTTACTGGTTTTCGATCATGAATGTGTCCGAAACATTGCTCGTTTATCTTGGGACTATCGAGTATGCAATGCAGTTGTTAGGAAACGAGTACTAGGTAAGTATGGCAGGTCAACAAATGAAGTGTTGAAACTTCATCAGTTGATGTGGTTGGGGCATGTGTTACGAATGTCCAACCACCGACTACCTCGACAAGAATCGAACCCGGGACCTCCGATCCTGCGCGTAAACGCCCAACTTCTGAACCACTGAACCGGCGTCTTACTGTTGATGAGTTGCATACCAGGACGAAACGGTCGTCCGGTGCTTCCAGGTTTCTAATGATGATCTAACATTGATCGATTCATAATTTTGAAAAATAAACCACCAATCTCCACAACCCTATTATGCACACTATCATGTGCTCCCTAGTGACTAGCTCGGTGATGAAGTTTCTCCGAGTTCTAGTAAGAAGTCGTGACCAGTGGTGTTCAACTCTGTTCGGGTGTGACACAATGCTCACCGAAGACTGTGTTTCAAAGTTGTGTAAAACCGTGGATTGATTGAGGTTACATATTAACACCGTTGGATGCCAGCTCAGTGATCCTGAAGTCAAGCGTTTGCGCGCAAAACTGAAGGTCGTGGATTCGAATCCTACGACTGGCAGGATTCGTGGATTCGCACTGCTGATGATTCCTATAGTAGAACGAAACAGCTGTCCAGATTTCGAATGGTGATTTAACATTGATCGATTAGTGACTTCAAAAGTTATTCATTAAATATTCAGCCTTATCGGTTTGACCTACAAAAACGCTGATAATCTGTTAAATTTGAAAACATATCGACAGAAACAAAATGATATTTTCTTCGAAAGCTATATCTCCTTTTTATTTTGTGAAGTTGATATCATTGTTTTATTGAGAATGTCTATCGTTTCAACGCTGATAAAAATCATCAATAGACATTTTTTTATCAAGTAAGTAACAAATTTTCATCATGCTAATTCATACTGTGGTGTGAGCTACTTATAAGTAGTATATGACGTGAGTGTCAACGTAATGTCTGGCAGCAGAAGATGGGGGAAGATCAAGAAAGGAAGAGTTAGAAGAACACAATGGAATTTGTATGAAACGCATGAATAGTGAGTGACAATGGATTGATGTTTTGCAACAGGAACAGTTCAGTTCGATATGATGAACTGATATTTTGCAAATGAACAATTTACCATATGGTTTTTCGATTTTACTGAGTAACTCTGTAATTTCCGTTAAATACAATCTGGTTGCCCCACCAGTGTTCTCGTTCACAACAATAGTACATCTACACTGTCATGTAAATATTTTTCTTTACCATATCATAATCTATAATCAACTGAATGAAATCATATTTTGTGATATTTATGTATATTGTGAATCTTTGTATGTACTTGTGTGTGTATGTGCGTACACAATCACTTTTATTTTACTTTCTAGAGTTCTGATCTTGAACCGATTGATCAAGAGATTGTGGTTTCTCTCCAGTCCATTGGTATTTCATTGGTAAATAATGCTACACGAGCTGAATTAGCTTATATATCTATTATAAGGTTAGTTTGGATTTTATTGATTAGTGCGTTTGTGTATGATACCTAGTGTTTTTTATCCAACTGTTAGCCGCCAATCATAACGTATATGCATATATATACATACTTTTCTTCTTAAACACTCAGGAAAGAATCAGTAAGTTACAACGTAGAACTTCGTACGTAAGTACATTAGTTCAAGTTGCCATACCATATTAGCACAGAGATGCAATTGTCAGTTCAAATCCAATAGCGGTAGATGTCGTAGAAGTGTTAGCGGTTATGGAGAAGATTAGGGTACGAAGACATGATTCGAGAAGTATAATTCAGTAAGATAAATTTAGAGGAATTCCGAAGATTGGAATTTGAGAGAACACAAAGAGTGGATGCACTTGAGCCATTGCAAACGATTTGAACCATGTCGTTCAAGGTCTCTAACCATCGGTTACTATCATGTCGCGGACCCCAATCAGGTAGTCTACATTTACCAACATGACTCAATCCATTTGTCAGTGACTTCATGGATTTGTGCCTTGTTTTGGTTTGGCTGCCCCTAGCTTGACATCAACCTACTCCTACATCACAAAACATAGCTTGTCGAGGCAGTCGGTGGTCGGGTATTTGTAACACATGTCCCAACCACCTCAACTGATGAAGTTTCACTACTTCATCTATTGATCTGCTATCCTTACCTAGTACTCGTTTCCTAACAACTGCATCGCTTACTCGGTTGTTTCAAGATACACGAGCAATGCTTCCCCATGAAAGAATAATGGAGAACAGTAAAGGATAATAGGTAATAAGCAAGACTCAACAAAATTATTAGTAAATATCGATTGATGCAAAATGCACGCTTTGTACAGTCTTGCTTATCACCCAATTATCCTTTATTGTTCTTCATTATTCCTTCTGGGGCTTTTGAGAAGCAATTCCTCGATGTTATAGAAAATGTTGAAGGTAGTTAAAACAGAGTTTGTAGCGAATCTTTTGAAATCATTATGAGTATGGTGACCGATAGACATTTAAAAACTTGCAAACTGTTAACTAGTGTCTTATCTGCTACTAACCATCCGATCCATTCGCATCTTTCTCTCTGTATATCTTCTGATAGAACAACACACCAATCAATACACTGAAATCCGTGCACTCAAGCAAGAAGCCTCTTATTTTCTTCGGTTGATTTTGTACTGGTGATTTATTGGAATATTTCTTGATAAGAATTGCACGTTGTGCTAAACATACAACATATTATTCATGATTAGTACCTTCAAGATCTACTTTATCACACATTCATAAACACAAAACGAAGCATAGAAAATATAAGCCGTGACCCTGTTCGAGTGTGAAGAAGTGCTCATCGAAGACAGTGGATGAGGTTAATCAGGGATTGATTAAAATTTGACATTAACACCGTTGAATGTCAGCCTGATCGGTGGTATAGAGGATAAGTGTACCCGCGCGAGACTGAAGGTCCTGAGTTCGATTCCCGCTCACAGAGATTATGGATGCACAATTCTGATCAGTATAACATTGATTGATTCATGGTTTCGATAAATTAATATTGTCATTGACGAAAAATTGTCCACCAATCATCATCAGCGCACTGCTGATGAGTACCATACTGGTACTAAACAGCTATCCAACTCAATAACCTACATAACTCAATAATGAAAGAATGGAAAATATAGTCTAATATTTGAAACACTTCAATCATTCATGGTTAGATGCTTCTACGTTACGTATGATTGACTGACTTTAAGAAAAATATCTATTATCTGACTGACTAATGAAAGATTAACGTACGTACACTGATTTCTACCTCTTGATATTCTCTGGAAATGAATGAATTCTTGTCGTTCACTGAACCGTGGTTTGCCGTTAATAATCTCACACTTTCTAAACAGTGTCAAACGTCATTTATCCAGGTCTAAGTTTTTTCTTCTGATCTAACATCGAAGAAAACTCTCCGTTTCAACTCATTATATAAAGAGGCTACATAATATTTGTATTACTCGACATATGCATTTATACATTTGAAATCATCAATCAATCAGTGATTGTTAAACCACCATTGTGGTGGTGCGCGAACGCCTAACCATCGGACCACGGTCCCGGACTCCTGCGAGGAGCAGGAGTCGTGGATGTGCACTGCTGATGAGTCCCAGGACGAAATGGCCATCCAGTGCTTCCAGGTTTCTCATGTTGGCCTAACCATGATTGATTGATGATTTCAAATGTGTAAGAACACAAACCTCCAAACCTCTGCCCCAAAATATGCACTTACGATTGGTTAATTCTTTCACATTACCTATATTGTTTCTTTACTTTTCCCCATTATTCTTTCCGCTTCAAATGTTTCGTCTCATTCTTTTGTTTTCTCCTTTTTGTCTTCATTATCATCTCATAAACTAGTTCTGGTGTTCGATGGAGTCAGGTAAAACGTGGTGATCGTTTGAAACCATTACAAATGGTTCTTAATGAAAATTTAGAACGTGCTTATACAGATTATGTGAATGCATCGAATGATACAGATAAAGCTGCTTTAAGTATTGTCAAACTGGCCAATACAACACATCAACCAATTGAAGTGGATTTCAATCGAATGATGATTTTAAAACCGGATCAATATGAAATACGTCGTGCATTTGATCCAGGTGTATTTTTACAATATAAATCATCAATTAGTCAAATGCAATTACATGGTAAATTGTTTCAATTACAGGTTAGTGAATGAATTTTGTTTGTTTTATTTTTCTACTTTTTATTATATATAAAGAGTGAATTTTGTTTTGTATTATTCAAAAAAAACTTCAATTTTTATCAATAAGCATTCACCGACGGTTTATTTTTCTGTTTAGCGTTTTTTCGGTAAGTTAGTTTTTTGGTGAGATGGGGTGGCCAACCCCATGCTCAAACCTCCTCCTTTATCAGGGCTTGGGACCGGCAGTAGCCCGGAAGGTTCTACAGGTGGAGAGAAACACGGTATGCAATGGACTCATAGGACGCAACTGGAAGATCTGGACTTCGCAGATGAATCTGGCTCCTCTATCTCACACGCAAGAACAAATACAAGAGTAGACGACCAGTGTAGGTCTCAACATACAAAAATGGAAAAGCAAGATTCTACGATACAACACAACATGCATCAACCAAATCACTCTTGATGGACACACATTGGAGGACAATAACACCTTTACATATCTAGGCAGCATCATTGATCAGCAAGGTGGATCGGATGCAGATGTGAGGACGCGGATCGGCAAAGAAAGGGCTGCATTTCTACAATTGAAAAATATCTGGAACTCCAAACAACTATCAATAAACGCCAAAGATAGGAATTTCAATACAAACGTCAAGACAGTTTTACTGTATGGAGCGGAAACTTGGAGAACTACGAAATCCATCATCCAGAAGATACAAGTATTTATGAACAACTGTCTACGCGAAATACTTCGGATTCTTTGGGCAGACACCATCAGCAACAACTTACTGTGCGAGAAAACGAACCAGATTTCAGCTAGGGAAGAGATTTGGAAAAAATGGCTGGGGATAAATAGGACACACATTACGGAAGGCACCCAACTGTGTCACAAGACAAGCCCTCACATGGAATCCTCAAGGCCAAAGGAAAAGAGAAAGACTAAAGAACACACTATGGCGAGAATCGAAAGCTGACGTGAACAGAATGAATAGTAATTGTGTAGAACTGGAAAGAAATGAATGCTCAGTATAGAATAGGTTGGAGAATGCTGGTCGGCGACCTATACTCTATTGAGGGTAACAGGCCTAAGTCAATGAGTGAGTAAGTAATTAAGTAATTCGTTAACTATTTCTGTTACGGAGCATCCCCAGCTATATAACTTTAAATACCCACATAACAGTAAACACATAATCTAAATACTCTTGAATAAAGTATGTACTATATCCCAAAATCTAACTGGCAACCATTAAGGAAAAACTAAATCAATCCAAAGATTTATTTCTACTCTAGTAAACGTATAAAACACGAAAAAAGGTGTTGTTGTTGTAGTGTGTGTCCTTAAGAAACCGTCATTCAAGATTTCAATTACATAACATATGACCTAAATATTAGAATTATGAGCTAAACTTTAGGAAACAATTTAGTTCCCCACAGTTTTATGTCTAATCGCAAAACTATTCAGGATTACTCAAGCAAGCATGGAGTCTTCAGTTTCTATAATGATCCACTAATAAAAAAGTATAACAAGTTGAGAAATTCCCTAAATAAGTTGGTGGACACCGTTTGTAATGAAACGTTATAATTCAATCAATATATTCAAAACTGTTATACTACTGAATACCTGATGCGTTAATCATTTAGGAAGTTTTATTTTTCACCCATAGGAATTCGGCTTTCATCATCAGACGTCATAACTCTTCTGAATGAAGACCTTCTAACTCTCACGGCAGAGTTAAAATATTTTGAATTATTTTTTCTGTGTAGTGTTATTGAGTGAGTTAGTTTTCTACGGGATGGGGTAGCCAAACCTTCTCCTTTATCCGGGCTTGGGGCCGGCAGAAGCCCTACAAGGGTTACGGGCAGAGTTTTGTAAGTATCATATCACTGATTATTTGATGTGACTACAAGTGTTTGGGGAATTAAATGCATTTGTATTCTAATTACCCTTTATTGGTTTAAAACCTAGGTCCAATGACTAATACTGTTGACAACCATTAATCATGGAACCATTGAACGTACCTCAAATGGAACATAGACCACCGACCATTTCTGGCTAGTGTATTTTTAGCGAGTTGGCTTTTTACGAGATGGAGCCACTAACCCTCCTTTATCCGCGCTTTGGATCGGCAGTAACTTCAGAAGGGTTCCTGCTGGAGTTGAACCATTGAAATACTAGATTATATAATAATAGTCGATATTTTAATCACTGGTTTCTCGTTGTTTAAAACTCTTGCTTACAATTTTAAAAAATATACTTAAACTTTTTATTTGACAGTTATAATTTATTGGAACCTCTTTTTAATAAGTGTCTCCTCTTTCTCTATCTTTTTTTCGTTTTATTTCTTAGGTTGATAGTCAACGACTTGATTCCACTTTTCCTGTTGTATTATCAGCTTTTCCACAGCCGAAGTCTGTAGCACTTGATTCAGGTAATTAACATGTGTTTCATTAGTTACTTTTTTTGGTCTGAACAAAATAACAGAAAGTTATTCGGATGTTGACTAGCTGAATAAGTCGCATATTATACTGAGTTTGGAAGATAGCAGTCTACTTATTATAGTCATAGATGTTGTTGCATGAAAGTAGGGAGAATCCGCTCTCACATGGCCAAGCATGTATAGCCAATATCAGGGAAGTGTCTTACTCACAGGATTCTCATGGCGGAAGTGTTGTTCACAAAACTGAGAGGATTCATTCCAAATATCCTTTGAGATGGGGGGTGCAGAATATCCAGCTAGGGCGATTGGAAAACCCTGATTGTAAACTAAAGGTCGATTACCAGCTACCATATAACTAAATCTCCTGATCTTGCTTCAATGCCTTTTGGATTCGCTTCACATCTTCTCAATTTCATAAACAACACTTGCGCCACGAGAAGTTAATGAATGGGACTTATCTGATAGTGACTATGCATATGTTGCCATATGAGAATATTTGGAGATAGAGAGGGAGAGAACTGTCTTCACTCTTGGTCGTATCAGGATATCCAGGTGAATCACATACACATATGATTTTGTTCTGTTTACTACTTATAATATAATCTATTGATATTTTACAGGTATTAAACCATTATTCGAATGTTCAGCAATTATTGGACGTACAGCAAATCCAGGTTCATTTCGATTTAAGTAAGTTTATTATTAACAATAATATCATGATTATTGTTATTCATAATTTCTTTATCCTAAATATTTATGAGTTATAAATATTGTTGTAAAGTTTAAACTAAACAACCATTTCATCCTTGAATCAGGACTGTTTAGTAGTGTAGTGTGTTCATGCACCACCATTCTGCATCCTAAGCTTAAACTTAATGCCTTTCGTTTCATGCATGAATTCTTAACCTCTAACTTACTGACTCAGAACATACAATGGTATACAAATATAACCTCCATTAATTATATTTGTTATCTTCATCTTAGTAGGAATTATGCACAAGTTAATCAGTTTGAATTTATTTTATGATGTAATCAAAGTTCTATACTACTAGAAGCATTCCTTGACTGTTGACTGAATCTCTCTTGTCTTTCAAATAAGATGGAATGGTGGCATTCACTTTATTAAATTAATTGAGATGACTTTGGAAGTAGAGATTTTCATTAATCACCTAAAATTACGATTCTGGTTAATAGAGTGAGGGTGAGTGCAATCGTAAAAGAGGTTGAACGCTGGGGGTAGGGAAGAAGAACTAAGAAGTTTCATATCCTTAAAAATTTACTCCTATAAACTACATAATGCTCGTAAGTTCATTGCTACAGTCGAGACTGAGGAGAGTCTATGTTCCCTCCGAATCCTCTCATATAACCACATGTCAGATAAAACCTACTCATTAAATTCTCGTGGAACAAGTGTTGTTTACGAAATTGAGAGGACGAAAAGCAAATGTCTGATGGAGTCTTAAACTTGGTTTGTGGATACAGAGGATCGGTCTAGGCGGGTAGTTAAGAGACAGACCCTGATTCCAAACCAATAGTGTACATGAACTCCAGGATCCTGAGGAAACGAATGGCGTATAAACCTGCTGTTGACGTTCGGTTACCATGCCCCACTGTTTTATAGATTAAACCTGTAGATCAAAGATACAGGAAATGGTCTCCTAATAAAAAATCTTCTTTGGTTTGGACAGCCGGATGATATCCTCTTCCTACTTACTAATTCAATAATTTGTGGGTTTGGTGCCTAACTATTTTTAGGTTCCTTTCTTTGTGTTCGAATAAATGAATTAAATAAATTGTGCTCCTAATAAGTGGTTGGGACATGTGTTACGAATGCCTAACCACCGACTGCCTCGACGAGCTATGTTTTGTGGTATAGGAGTAAGTTGGAAGAAAGCTAGGGGCGGCCAAACCAAAACATGGCAGAAATCCATGAAGTCACTGACTAGTGGACTGAGTCATGTTGGTAGATGAAGGCTACCTGGTTGGGGTCAGCGAGACGATAGTCACCAATGGTTAGAGACCTTGAATGACATGGCTCAAAATCGTTTACAATGACGCAAGTGCATCCATTCGTTGAGCTCTCTCAAATTCTAATCTTCTGGATTCGTCAGCACCTCTACCTTTGTCTTAAAACTTTATCTCACTGAATTATACTTCTTAAATAATATCTTCGAACCCTAATCTTCTTCATTACCATTAATACCTCTACTATCTTTATCACTATGGGATTCGATTTGACATTTGCGTCTCTGTGCTGTGGTATGGCAACATGAACTAATGTACTTACGTACGAAGTTCTACGTTGCAACTGACTGACTGACTGTTTCTAATAAGTTGTTAGTTTACAATTTAATGCTCAAATTCCTTAATCATTTTTCTGAACATTAATGTGTATTTCATTATCAATCTGTTCACATAACTAGTGTATGTAATAAAAACAAGAGATATTTAGAATGTTAACTAATCACTTTAAATCAGTGAATAATTTCGAATCAACTAATATGAACAGTTTGTGTGTATTGTTGGAATTTTCGCAGTTTATACCATGAACAGGCTTTCATCAAACATTCATTGAAAACTGTTAAACACTGAATAGCTCTCTCATTGTTGTATTCTGAGAATAGCCCTGTGATTAGTGGAGTATGTTGTTATAGAGTTAGTTACCTATCAATGCTGGTTGTTCAAATATTGTGAATAGATTGAAATGTTACCTGTAAGTTATTCAGTACTAACTTGACAACGTAAACCCTAAACACACGCACCGCCATATGTAGAGTCTCTGGTTTTGATCTGCGATGAGTTTAAACATAGATGCTAATTAGAAGTCTTATGTAACCTTCTGAATTCCTCATCACCTTTATCTTTCTATTTCTAAAGTTATATCACTGAAATTAAACTTCTCGAATCATATCTTCGAACCATAATCTTCTCCGTTACCGCTAATCTTTCTATTATGTCTACCACGATGGGATTTGAACTGACAGTTGCTTCTTTGTGCTGATGCGGTATGGCAACCTGAACTGATGATGAAAGCTAGGGGCGGCTAAACCAAAACATGGCACAAATCCATGAAGTCATTGACCAGTGGACTTGGCCATGTCGGTAATTGTCGACTACCTAGTTGGGGTCCGAGAGATGACAGTAATCGATGGTTAGATACCCTGAATGACATGGCTCAAAACCGTTTGCAGTGGCGCCGGTGCATTTATTCTTTGTGTTCTCGCAAATTCTAATCTTCTGGATTCTTCAACGCCTCTAGTTTTGACTTGCTAAACGTTTGTCACTGAATCATATTTCTTGAATATCTTCTAATCCTAACCTGTCCGATTACTTCTAATACCTTTACTGCCTCTTCTACTATTAGATTTGAATTGAGAATTATATCTGTGTGCTGATGTGGTATGGCAACATGTACTGATGTACTTACGTACAAAGTTCTACGTTGCATCTGACTGACTGATTTACTTACGTACGTAGTTCTACATTGTAACTCACTGACTGGCTGTGTAAGGATCAGACAGCTCTATATTACTCCTTAACTTTTAAAGATTCCCTTTACTAACTGTTAATCCATAGTGTTATTGATAGAATCTTGTATTTAAGTTAGTAATTATTGATTTCTACTATAATGATGCTTTTTATTTCTCTTATTTATAGATATTTCCGTGTTCTAATACAAGAAATGCAGCTGAAACTTGATCAAGGCTTTCTTTATGATATCACTAATTTCTTTGGTTCCACTGTAACACGTACATCTAAGGTTAGTGTTTATCAATAATAAAATTGTGTATATGTGTGTGTGTGCGTGTATTATTTCATTTCTTTATCTGTTGTAACAAGTTTACATTCATCGGTTTTACTTTTAATCTACGCGGTTGTTCATCTCACCTAAACTTGATCAACAATGATTGATTGATTGATTGATTGACTGACTAACCAATCCGCAACCAACAAAGTCTATTTTAATCACAAATATGAAAGCATTTTAGTGGATAAAATTTTCTTTTTATTTCGATGATTTTATCTGCCAGAGTTGTACAATTGTAATTAATTATAGCGATATTTTTTTACTACAAGTACAGTGAACTATTACGTCATTATCAGAGAGAAGAAGAAAAGTCATTGAGAATTCAAAGTTACATAATAGTCAAAGGTGATAATAAGAAACAATATGGAAATGAGATATCAAAGTCTAGCTACTTGATGTTTATAAGGCAAATAAAACTATGATTGATTACATAACATAACATAACGTAACTGTTACGCTCGCACGTAAACACGTCAACTTGAAATACTTGAACTATTACGAGTTTACCTAGTCGGAAAACGAGAGCGAGGATCGAGAATCCGGTGACACGACATACTACTCAAATCCGATTATCCCAACCCCCATATTTAGTTAAAAATAAGAAGACGTGATATGTAGTGGAACATGTATTCTACAAGCATCCAGAAAGTATGAGGTCCGAATCCAGAAGAGAATCAGGATCCCGGACTAGGGATCCGGGACCGAGCCCTGGTCGTGGTCAATAAACGTTACAAATAATGCGTATTTATACATTTTGGTCGAATAGGAAACAGCATCAAATTCTGTGACATTGACAGTTAAGACGACCAATAAGAAGTAACATTTGAAGTGACATTGAAAGTCAGGACAACCAATAAGAAACAACATTGAAGTATCTGACTTGGACAGTTATAACGACCATAATTTGGACCAATGGAAATCGACCAATAGGATTTGACCAATAATTCTCCTAGGATATTGGATCAATATCCTAACAGTAACATAAGATACAGAATAAAGATCTTTATTATCCTTGATACTTGGAGAATATATTTAAAGAGAGAGAGAGGAAACAAACACTTGTCAAGAAATAACCAATGTATAACGATATCTTTATGTAAATTGTTAGTAATGTGACATTGGAAAGAAAATTTCCAATTATCTTGTCGGTATAAAGATTCGACGTTTTTATATAGTCGGTAGTGGATTATTGGCTTCAAATTCATCTCTAATGATGATGATGATGTTAATGTCTAAGATCCGCTGTTTTCTGGTCACAATCCATTGAGGTGAATGCTTTCTTCACAAAATAATAATTTGAAAAAAATTTCATAAATGTATACGATTGTATACTTACTTACTTACTTATTTACGCCTGTTACCCCTGATGGAGTACAGGCCGCCTACCAGCATTCTCCAACTCACTCTGTTCTGAGCCTTTCTTCCTACTTCTATCCGAATGTTCATTCTGTTCATGCCTGCTTCCAATTCTCGACGTAATATGTTCCTTAGTCTTCCTCTTCTCCTTTGGTCTTGAGGATTCCAAGTAAAGGCTTGTCTTGTGATGCAGTTGAATGCTTTCCTCAATATGTGTCCTGTTTACTTTCAGCTCTTCTTCTCGATTTCTTCCTCAGCTGGAACCTTGTTCTCTCTCGCAGTAGGATGTTGCTGATGATTTCTAAACAACGGATCCGCGTTTTTTAGCGAATTGATTTTCTACTGAATAGGATCGCTAACCCCATGCCCAACCCTTCTCCTTTATCCGGGCTTGGGACTGGCAAGTAACCTCACAAGATCTCCAGTCAGAGTATTTAAAATTGTATACCTTGATAATAAATTCATTGACAAGAGATCCTTTTCACTGAATTTCATGTTTTTAATGTTCAAGTAGGAATTATACCACTAACGTTCAATAAAAAAAATTTATTTATGTCTTGTACATTACATATGACATGTATCAATAAATCTACTCATATTACCACCTATTAATTTAAATAATCCAAACATTCTAGGTGGAATGTTTAAAGGTGAGAGAGAGATAGAGAGTATTTGGAATGGTTGCATTTATTATCTCATTCAGTCAAGTTCATATTTGTTTGACTATTTTACTATTTAATTACATTCTCTCTACAAATGATCATTTAATTCCTGATTCTCTTTTATCAATGAACTTGGTTTGTTTGTTTTACATATAGTTTGATTGATTTGAGTGATATTGTTCTTTTCTTTTCGATTTAAGTTAATCGTTATTATTATTATTATTATCATTATCATTATTATTATTATTATTATTATTATTATTATTATTATGAACTTATCACTGTTGATGTATTTGTTTGATGATGATGATGATGACCTTATACAAATGAAATGATCCATAAATGATTGTTTCATAATTGTTTTTTTTTACATCTGTCTGTCTATCTATCTATCTATATACTGCTGCTGATTGATTATCATCATTGGTTTGCCAGTGATAAAAATTTTCATTATAGTAGGGTTGTAAAGATTTGTTGAGTTACTTATTGAAATCATGAATTGATCAATGTTAGATCATTAGATCACTAGAAATCTGGAAGCACTGGACGGCTGTTTCTTCCTAGTATGGATGAGACTTATCAACAGCGCGCATCCACGACGTCCGCTCATGGGTATTGAACCTAGTGTGGTCCAGAGTTTAGGCGTTCGCGCGTGAGACCAAAGATCCTTAATTCGATCCTCGCGAGTAGGGGTCGTGGATTTACACTGCCGATGGGTTCTATACTAGGATGAAACGACCATTGCAAGTCTCCAATGGTTGTCTAGCACTAATCGATTCATGATTTAAATGATAAAGATTTTGTGTAACACGCGTAATCAGCAGTCATTGAAGGGCAGAGAGGATCTAAAATCACAACATACAAGGTTAGTTCAACACCTCACACCAAGAGAGAACACGAAGTTGTTGTCACGGCACTCGTTTATTTGAAAATCAAATACGTGGGGTTTTTTACAGGAATAGGGTGGGTAGTGTACCAATTTCTTATGAGTCATCCTGTAAGTTTAGAGCACTCAGGGCTTGTTCTTCAACTTCCAAGGCGTGTTTATGTTTGATCGCCCTGAAACAGAAAGAAAACAGAACGAGTTAGCAACATCATACATAGTGATTTTGACTCCGTTACAATTGTCTTTCTCATTTGAAGAAAATAAAAATTTATCATTTCACTTATTTCAATTAATCAGTGTTATAAGCAATGTAATAATCTGACACATATGTACCAATTGAAGTTGCCTATGTCGAATCAATATATCGAAATGAAATTATTGAGACGCATTGCAGAATAGTAGAAAAATAGTAACAGTATCCAGTGATACTGTAATGAATGAATACGTCAGTTTTATTTGATTTCGACCAATTTGATTTCGTGTTGTGTTACGGGTATGAGGGCGGTTGTAACTTCCCGGCTGCCCACACCGTGGAAGGTTGTTTCTTAAGGGACCTTGAAAGAAAGATAGATTAATGTTGGTCTTAGAGACCTGAGAGCGTGACTTCAGAGCCCAAGGGCAACTGCTTGAGGCCGGTCACGCACGGCCTTTTTATGAAAGGTTTTTTGAGTATTAGCTCCGCTCTTGAAAGCCCTTCATGGGCAGCACTTACCTCCGGAGACGGAAATCCGTGAGGTAGAGGAGGTGTGACATTTTTAGGGTAGACCTTTTCTAACCCTTCCTTTCTTGTAAGAAGACAGCATCACTGCAGATGCTGGTTATCCGACGGAAACACCTTACTGCTGTCACACCTCTCTGCAGTCAGCAGTACGACTTCGCCCTCAGACGTTGAGCAGCTGCTTTTAGTCTCATCGTTCTTCCACCGAACTGCCTGCCTGGCATGGTAGAACCTTCAAGAACATATGTTCCAGCCAGTATAGCTCGGTTGGGTCATGACGATAGGCAAGCCGGACCACCACGTCATGATAGCAGCTACGGTCGGTCAGTTTTAATAAAAACATATATACACCGTATCTTTAGACTTTTGTTTACAAATTAATCATACTATTTATTATGTCTTTTTCCACATATAATCTGATTCTCAAAACTCTATTATTGCACCATTAATTTCGGATTCGACAGTCTTGTCTGTTCATAACTTCTGAGTGACACTCCAGTCCATACTACTTACAAGACACATTGCAAGTAGTATCCATCACAACAGAAAAAAATACTACGCATAGATAAGAACGAATAAATTTGCAGAGTAGAAAAGTTATTGAAAATAGTTTCTTGAAAGTCTAGATCAAAATTTCAACAATTTCATGAATACACCTATGCAATAGCGATTGATTCCGAGTCATATATTACTCAACCATTTTCCATAAACCCATCGTTCGGTCACAATCAGTTTTGCCTTTTATTCACAGCGATTTATCACATACACATGAGATTTAAATAGGAAATCATGTTCACCGACATTTTCTGATATTCATCTTTTCTGTTTGTCTGCTTGTTTGTTTGTGTGTTTATCAATTCTCATAATTTGCCCAATGTGCATTTATCCCCCCCCCCAATCCATAATAAATAAGTCTTGTTTATTTCATTCTGATTGAATGAGAATGTTATTTGCTTTATGGCTACTACATATTTTTATTTCGTCATCATCATCAACATCCTCATCAGCGTCATGATTCAATCTGTTTTTCTTTTGAATGCCCGCCCGCATATTTTTGAATGAAATATAGCGCTTAAATCTCTTCCGTATGATATCGTTATTATTTTACTATGACCTTGTAACATTGATCATTATAACAAAACAATAATGGTGATTATTATTATTATTATTATCACATACCTTCATTGAATTCCATGCCTTTCACTTTGTTTCATTTTACAAAACTATTCCAGGAGGAAGCATTCAAACATGATTATTTATTGATTACTAGTAAACTTATTGATTCACCACTTGTACAAGCTCATCTTCAAGATGGAAATCGATCGATTTTTGATAATTTTCATATTTCACCAATTAAAGTAAGTTTATATCTATGAGTGGAAAGGGTGTGTGTGTGTGTTTTTCATTTTCGAACATTTTCCTAACATTATTGAACTGTGTCAATGAAATTTGAACTACACTTCTGGTTTACTTGTGAGGTTCAATAGATAAGTGTTTTTTAAAAAAGGATGCAAGCAATAAAACCAAAAAGTGGACACTTATCGAAAATTTAGTGCATTTTTCCAAATGATGAACTGTTTCATCAAATCAAGTTGGCATTCATTATGAATTATCTTAACTCTTTTGGGGTTAAGACTCTTCAACTCTGAGTCAGTCAGTCATCCAGTCAGTTAAAACGTAGAACTTCGTACGTACATACGTACATCAGTTCAGGTTGCCATACCACAGTTTGATTTTTTTTGTGATTAGCATTTTTCTAGTGAGTTTCTTTTTTCGTGAGGTAATAGTTGTTAATCCAATTACTTAACCCGAGTTTAAGATCTGAAGTAACTCTACACAGAGGAGCTCCAAGAGGAGTTAACCCTCCCCTTTCTTTATTAAACATAGAATAATGTCATCTAACAGAAATCTAAGGTCGTGAGGAAAAGTTCAAGAGTATAGTTGAGTAATTAGAAAAATGAAATGAACTTAAAGTATTAGTGTATATGTGTGCTACTCCATTTGTTCATACCTTCCTATAGTATACAAAAATCCAATGAAATGACACCAAGAGCGTTGAAATAGTTAACAATACTTCCTCGTGTTACTAATCATCAGAAAATTATCTTTTAGGGGCAATAGTTATTATTTGTGTATTTTAATGATGAACTAGTTAGATTAATCCCCATTATTCTTCAATAATTCATAATTGAATTAAATCATTTTAGTGAAAACAGAGTTAGACATCAACACCGTTGGATGCCGGCCCAGTGGTCCGATAGTAAGGCGTTCGCCTACAATATCGAAGGTCCCGGGTTCGGATCCTGCGAGGAGCAGGAGTCGTGAATGCGCACTGCTAATGAGTCCGCATACCAGGACGAAACGACCGTCCAGTGCTTACAGGTTTATAATGGTGGTCTAACAATGATTGATTGATGATTTGAAATGTGTAAAAACGCAAACCTCCAAAACTCTGCCCCAAAAAACATAATGTATTAATTTTGAGCTGCTACTCCAATAAGTCAAAATACTAACTAGTATTAAGTCAGGTAAAATGGATCGGTTAATTTCTCCGAAGGCTTGAGACAAATCCTATGGACTCTATTCAAAAATACTTGCACTACAAGTATTACAAAACAACACAACCAAATAATTTAGTCAACAAGTAAATCAGCACTTCCATTCGTAGTTGGTACAAAAGTATATACAAAGACAAATCTTATACCTTCTATTTCTCCTTATGACATTCCTTCTTATCTGGCGATTCAAGTTAACAATTCAAGTATTTATATTCATAAGAAATGCATAAGTCCTATATATATATATATATATATATATATATATATATATATATATATATATATACCTTGATTATTCACCTACTATACATGCTAATTATTTTGTTTGTTGTACTTACCTTTTATTTCACAAGGTACATGTTAGTTTTTCACTTACTGGTAGTACCGAGGGGAAATCATCAGCTTTTCCAAGTGAAGTACTTAATCTTTTCTTACAATCTCTAGGTGTAGCATTAACTGAAGTACAAGATGTGGTTTTCAAGTAAGTCAGCGTAGAGTAGTTGCAATAGTATCTTTTTTTAAAAAAAATTTATATTATATTGCTTAGTTAGAGTTTTGTGGGAATCAGTTGATTGTATTCGCCTAACCAAAATATGGCATATATCCATGAAGCTATTGACAACTGGATTGAGTCATGTTGATAAGTGTAGACTAGCTGGTCGGAGTCTGCGAGACGAGTCACCGATGGTTAGACACCTTGAATGACATGGTTCAAAATCGTTTGCAATGGCGCAGATGCATCCATTCTTTGTCTTTTCTATTTCTAAAGTTATCTCACTGAACTATACTTCTTGAATCATATCTTCGATTCCTGATATTTTCCATTACTAGTAGTTCTTCTACTATCTCCACCACTATGGGATTTGAACTGACAGTGGCGCCTCTGTACTAAATCGGTATGGCAACCTGAACTTATGATGTGTGTACGTACGAAGTTATACGTTGTAACCGACTGACTGAATGACAAACGGGCACCGTAATATTTACCCATCACACAAGTCATCGAGATGCTATCCGGCTGCCGAAACCAGAACAGGCAGTTTTCCTCTGGTACTACTCAGTGAGCCTTTTTCCTAAAAGTTTGATCTACAAGGCAGTGGAGCAACGCTACGAAGTGTGGTCTCATGGTAGCCAGTGACTTATACTAGGTTCAGGATCCTAAAGCTCATGTGTAATTAGTTTAGAATCAGAATTTGATAGCTCCTCTAAGTGAATTCTCCCTACATACCAACTGATTTAGAGACTTTGAATGACATGGTTCAAAATCATTTGTAATAGCACAGGTAAGTAAGTAACTGACCTGTCCAGTTTAAACCTACTTTGGCTAGATGCTTTTCATCTCTAAATTGTGCATTCATATACTCAGATTTTAATCAAACTTAAGTTTATCATCCATCTTTATCCGAAATATGATATTGTCAACAATTTGTAGTATGTATTTGATTTCAATGTTCAACGCTGTTGAATTATAAAAATTTCAACTAATTTATCAGTCAGTCAGCCAGTCAGTTGCAACGCAAGAACTTCGTAGGTATGTACATAAGTTCATGCTGCCACACCACATCAGCACAGAGACGCAAATGTCAAATCAAATCCCATAGTGATAAACATAGTAGAGGTATTAATGGTAATGAAGAAGAATAGGGTTCGAAGATATTATTCAAGAAGTATAATTCAGTGAGTGAGATAAGGTTAAAACGACAAAGGTAGATGTGCTGACGAATCCAGAAGTTTAGGATTTGAGAGAGCACAACGAATGGATGCACTTGCGCCATTGCAAACGATTTTGAGCCATGTCGATCAAGGTCTCTAACCATCGGTCACTATCGTCTCGCGGACCTCAACCAGGTAGCTTATATCTACCAACATGACCCAGTTCACTTGTCAGTGACTTCATGGATTTCTGCCATGTTTTGGTCTGGCCGCCCCTAACTTTCTTCCAACCTACTCCTACACCACAAAACATAGCTCGTCGAGGCAGTCGGTGGTTAGGCATTCGTAACACATGTCCCAATCACCTCAACTGATGAAGTTTCACCCCTTCATCTATTGATCTGCCATCCTTACCCAGTACTCGTTTCCTAACGACAGCGTTGCTTACTCAGTTGTCCCCCGATATACGAGCAATGCTTCTTCAACATCTATGATCGATTACTAGTAACCTACGAACATCTTCCACTCTTAACGGCCTTGTTTCGCATCCATATAGGAGAACGGAGCGAACTGCTGCGCAGTACACCGGTCCTTTGGTTAGCGAACGGATATCACGCCTACGCCATAAGTGACGCAGGTTGGCAAAAGCTAATCGAACCTTCTGTATCCGAGCTGAGATTTCGTCAGCCACCAGGCCATCGGCACTGATGAGACTCCCCAGATAAGTGAGGCGATCAACACGCTCGACTACTTCACTCCCTATCACTAGTTCAGGTGCCAATGCAACCCAGTCTTGAAGCAACATTTTGCATTTCGAGGGGGAAAACCGCATCCCGAACATGCTCGCATTGTTGCTTATGGTAGTCAGAAGACTCTGCATTTTGTCAGCGTCTTCACCGAATAGAACTATGTCATCGGCATATTCTAGATCAGTAAGCGACTTTCCTGGTAGAAGGTCAACCCCAGAAAAACCTGACGAGCTTAATGTTAACTGTAAGAGGATGTCTACGACAATGTTAAACAAGAATGGAGAGAGTGGACATCTCTGACGGACACCACTTGAGGTAAAGAATTCCGATGACAGTTCGCCATATACTGTCACCCGACCAGTAGTTTTCGAGTAGAGAGCTTGGTATAAAAAGGTTAATGTACTTCTTTGGTACACTTTTCAATTTATCTGATCACAATAATGAACTAGATGAAGTAGAATAGATTTGATCACTTTTCAAATTTCATCATAATCATCATCATCAATTCATTCTTTTTCATTGATTCGTTCTCTCATTGTTTCCTTTCAGATTAGATTATTTTGAACGTCAAGCATGTATTATGACCCTAAGCCAGATGAGTACAGAAATTACACATCATTATGTTGGTCAAGGTGTTAGACAAATGTATGTACTAGTTTTAGGATTAGATGTATTGGGCAATCCATTCGGTGTACTACGTGGTTTAGCTCAAGGTGTTGAAGATTTATTTTATGAACCAGTGAAAGTAAGTTTTGTTTTGTTTTTTACTCTGTTGAGTTGTTTTATTGGTTAATCAATGGATTGATTTGTAATTTGTAATTTCCTGCTTAAATGGATTATGTATATTATTTATTACAGGGTGCTATTCTTGGTCCAGAAGAATTTGCTGAAGGTGTTACACTAGGTGTACGAAGTTTATTTGGTCATGCTGTTGGTATGTCAAAGTTACTGGTTAATTTTTTTTTTTAGTTTATCATCAATTATTTGACATTCATTTTATTTATGGTTTACTTCATGAACAGATATTAATTCTTGATTATAGCTGCTACCTTGAGGTGGTGGCCAGACTTGCCTATCGGGATGTGCTAGTTATATTGTATTCCTCCATGTCCTATCATTCCAAATAGGTTGAATGGAGAACGGTAACTCAAGGTCTGAGAGTGAAGTCGTATTGCAGATTTTAAAGGGGTGTGACGGCGGTAAAGTGTTTCCCTCGGTTAACCAGCAGCTGACAACGGAAGGGGTCGGAAAAGGTCGACCATAAAAGTGTCTCACCCTACTTTACCCCATAGATTTCCTTCGCTGGTAGTAAAGCCATTTGAAGAATGAAGCTAACACTTCAAAATCTTTCCATAAAAGAGCTGTGTGTAACCGGCCTCAAACATTTGTCCTCTGCGGTCACGCTCCCAGATCGTTGAAACCCAACACTTACCCAACTTCCTTTTCAGGTTCTTCAGAAAACACTTCCACGGTGTGGGCAGCCGGGAAGTGACATCCGCCCTCATATCCCTGACAACACACAAGACTTACTGACTAATATTATAAATAAACGTTTGGAAACTGGGAAACACCGAATATGTGACTCTTCGTTAGTGAACGTTCACAGTCCCATGAGAGATCACACTCAGTATCTTTAGGTTTACATGTCAAGTACCAATTCATCAACAACATTGAACAACGAACATCCAACTTTGTCTTTAGGTAACAGTTATTAACAAGAACAAAGATTAGAAGAATGATAACTCCCTAGACTTGTAGATTATTACATATATTCTCAATGTATTGTAATTACGTTTTAACCATGTTAACTAATGTCTTAGGATTTAGTCTTCCCTATTCACAATCACTTTTTGGCTTGTCTTTGTTTGGTCGTTATTTTTTTTTAATTGTTGTGTAACACGGTCATGGTCTGCTTGTATATAAACAACATCTATCTAAGATAGAAATATTAGTGTTGGCTGACTTCTAGATTCTCAAAGCACAGGCATAACAAAGCTAGACAATTGTGAACCAATAGAAATCTAGCCGCCAACTCAAAGTTTTCAGCATTGAAATGTATGCTGATTATTGTTGTTTTTTGTCACGTGAATTTAGTCAAAGGTCAAAAGACCTAATATTTTAACTGTCTCACATTTTATGTGGTTGAATTCCGCTGGTCATATAGTTTCTGCTCGAGAAATTCAAGAACTACATTCCAAACTAACTTACTTGATAAATTGTATGATGTTTTTATTTTATTTAAGTTACTGTTCTACGAATATACTGATTCTAATGAGCGAAGTTATCCGATATAGTATTTTCAATACGTTCATAATACGCTCAGTGTTACAAATGTGAGGAGATCACTTAATTTTTATTAACGTAGAAAAGTCTCGTGAAATGACATGGCTCCAAATCGTTTGCAATGGCTCAAATGGGAATTCTACTCTTCTGAATTTCTCATTACCGTTTTTACTCTTTTTAAATTCGCCCCATTAGATTATACTTCTTGAATCATATTTTTGAACCCTAATCTTCTCCATTACCGCTAATACTTCTACTGCCTCTACTACTACTGGATTCGGATTGATAATGGCGTCTTTGTGTTAGCATGATATTGCAACTTGAACTGATATACGTACGTACGAAATTCTACGTTATAGCTGACTAACTGACTGGAAATAAGTAACTAAAGTGATTTTCAGTATGGTTTTTTGAAATCCTTCACTAATCCACCTCTTCTTTTACTCCTCCTCCTCATCATCATTTAAAGGTGGAGCAGCTGGTGCAGTTTCACGTATAACTGGTACAATCGGTAAAGGTATTGCTGCTTTAACCCTAGATGAAGATTATAAACGTAAACGTCGTGAACAATTAGCACGACGTCCTGAAACATTTGGCGCTGGTCTTGCTCAAGGTGGTCGAGGTTTATTTATGGTAAGTCAGTATGGGTCTATCGCATTTAAATGTGTTTATGTACGTTTTTTCTTATTCAAAAAAAATCACTTACCGAATGAGAATTTTTTTTTCCTCTTTTGTAATTTCTTAGGGTGTATTTCATGGTGTTACTGGTATGGTGACAAAACCTGTTGAAGGTGCTAAAAAAGAAGGAGTTGAAGGTTTTTTCAAAGGTATGCATATTTGCGTGAATAATTTAAATTTATCAGTATAGAGTTATGGAGATTGTTGAATTCCATTTAAAATCATGAATCGATGAATGTTAGACCACTTTGGAGAACCTGAAAACACTACTGAAGAGTTTCATACTTGGACGAAACGGCTGTCCAGTGCTCACAGGTTTTCAATGTTGCTCTAACATTGATCGGTTCATGATCATCTGGACTAATTAATTTGATTGGTATAGCTAATCATTATTCTTGAATTACTCATATTAATTAACGGATGAAGTTTTGTGCTGGTGTTGGATGCTGTTTACTTTCTCTCTCTCTCTCTCTCTCTCTCTCTCTTGAGCTCACCCTCACTGCTCAAACTGATGAAGATCGGACTAGTCTCTGTCATTCTTTCGTAAATATGGACTACCTGAAAAGTTTGAAGTAAAAATTTATGCGTTATGTAGTAGAGAAGTGGATAAATAAATTATTCCTCTAGCTTCCTGACCGAATTATCTTTAGGATGGCCTAACAGGTCTGGTACAAACTAGAGCCATGACTATAAACTGTACCGTAACCAGTGGACAGAGTCTGAGGCTTAACTTTATGTGATATGAGCGTGAATAAGCAGATCATCAAATGAAAACTTCGAATCAACGGTTTAAAAGCCAAATACTTCATTTATTTCCGATTACTACTGAGTTCTAATCTGATGCACAAAAATCGAATCACATCCATACCTATGTATTTACTATGGAATGTACAGGCTACATCTCATTGCAAGTATATCCGAATGACAACTTCCTTATAGGACGAAACGTTCATGTTGGAAATCGTTATATTTCATGTTACTTTCTGGTTAGCAAGTTGGTTTTCTACGGGATAGGGGGTCGCTAACCTTCATGCCCAACCCCTCCTCCTTGGACTTAAGACTGGTAGTAACCCCAGCAGAAGGACTCTAGGCGGAGTTTTATGTTTCGTGTGGATTTCTAATAAAAATCTTTCAATCTTCACATATTCTGAGATCGCTCTAATTCTTAAATAATGGTGAATAAATCTATTGTATATTACACTTGTACATTACCTCGTGAATGATATATTCGATCATTCATCTTTTTTGATTACTGCTAATACTTCTACTACCTCTACTACTATGGGATTTGAATTCATACTGGCGTCTCTGTGCTAATGTGGTATGGCAACCTGAACTGATGTACGTACATACGGAATTCTACGTTGTGGTTGAGTAGCTGACTGATATTACATTCCTTATGGTATAATATCACTTGTATTGTATAATCACATCTGTTAGTGGGACATAGATGAGATTAAAGCATGAATGAATACGTTAGCTGCACGCTGATTGGCCAATTCTTATCCAATCAGCGTTAGTCGATACTCGGAGAACATTCTAGAGGCTTCTCTTGGAAAAAAACTATAAAGATACTAACGTTGTTCCTATTTCGTCTTCGCTTCGGCTTCTTACTTTCATTTAACCTTTCTATTCGGAATATAATCTTTTCCTGTTCCACTGTGTTTTGATTTGGGGGCACTTGTCAAGTGGATTGATGTCCGAGAATATTAAGCAATAGGAACAGCTGGGTTCTACTGAGAGAGAATTACAACAAC